>JAZKJV010000272.1:0-1200000 GCA_037367405.1 Ottelia alismoides
TTGATGCTGATTTTGTTACACTTAGGAGCGGTAGAAGACCAGCAGGCGGCGCCTCATCTGAACGACAACACGAGGATCCATCTAGAGCGCCAGATGAGGAAGAGGAGAGCGGTACTGAAGCCGCACATCATGATGACGGTGGTACTGATGCCACCCGAGACGCTGATTCCACCGGCGGCACTGAGGCCGCCGTTTCACCACATCGAGGAGGTGGTACTGACGCCACCAGCAGAGCCGAGCCAGCCTGCGGTACTGAGGCCGCAAGACGTCTAGTTGTAGAGCCAGCTAGAGGTGGTACTGAGGCCACCCATATTCATTCTGATAGAAATGTTGTCTTTCCTCGCATGAATGTATCTCAGAATTCTAATTTGAATAAAGGAAAAGGTTTAGTTTCTTCTGATCCCACTGTGGTGAATGATGTTTGTGAGGATCTGGTCATCGAACCGTCTAGGCCTATTCCTAGTCCTTCATCTGAGAAGGACCCTGTGATCCCCTTTCCTAGAGCCCTTGAGTTGGGGAAGGGGAAGGAAAAAAAAGAAAAAGATCCAAAAAAGAGAGAGCAGGAGGAGTTCAGCCAGGGCATGATAGACCGATTTCACATCCAGCTGACTCTCAATGAGGCTTTGCAGCACATTCCTCTTCTTCAGCGATCCCTAAGAGATAGGACCACAGTCAGGAGGAAGAAGAGGAACAAGACCGCAGAAATTCATGTGCTAACAAAAGCCACGTGTTACGCGATCCAGAACCATCTGCCGACTAAGAGGCCAGATTTAGGGGCCCCGTATGTCAGATGTCAGATTAGTGAGCAGAAGTTCGACCGTACTCTCTTAGATAGCGGATCGTCGATCAACCTTCTTCCGGCAGCCCTTCTCGACCACTTAGAGTTGGGCACTCTTAGACAGAGCAGAACATACCTTCAGTTTGCTGATCGGTCTGTCAAGAGGCCAAAGGGGTTGTTGCGAGACGTTGTCGTCACGATTCAGGGTTTGCAATTCCCCGTGGATTTCGTCGTGCTGGACATGGAGACCCCTGACTCGTTGACCGATTCCCCCATCATCCTCGGTCGCCCGTTCTTGGCCACAGCCAAGGCAGTGACTGACCATGACAGTGGGAAGGTATTCTTTCGCGTTCAGGGTGAGAGTATACAAATAGAGACGGTTAAGGACCACAGAACCAGAGATAGATCCCGCTCACATGGCAGTACAGATTCAGAACAGCTGACAGACGCAGAGCCAGACATCCACCAGGACTGTGATTTTGTGATCACAGATGATGAGGCAATTTGGGCAGATCCTGCAGCACAGACCATCCTCTCATACTCAGATACAGCTGATGCAGAGATGATAGCAGCGGATAGTCTGGAGAGCACAGCCCTGGTTCAGGATACTATTGAGTCAGCAGAGTCGGACCTTGATCGCGACGCGATTTTCAGTGATGGTGGTACTGAGGCCACCCTGCTCTACGGTGGTGCTGATGCCACCGCAGTTGATACAGATCCCTCGGATTCAGAATCTGATTGGGCAGATTGTGATGATCAGATGCCAGATCTGGATCCACCTGAGCCTATAGATGAGGAGGAGGTAGAGGCAGAGCAGATCAGAGACAATGTAGAGGACCCGCCTTCTCCAGATCCAGTTTGTGAGAGTTCTTTATCATTTTCACAGGCAGATTTGGCAGAATTGTCATTATACACACATCTTCTTCAGAAGCCAGATCTGCCAGCACCTAGCTGTCCAGAGCTGAAGCCGCTCCCTACTTCGCTGAAGTATAGATTCCTTGCGGGAGAGTCTGAGATGTACCCAGTCATCATCTCTGCCGATCTGACTGGAGAACAAGAATCCCGTCTGATGGAGGTTCTTGAAAAGAACCGCAAGGCAATTGGATGGAGCGTAGCAGATCTCCATGGGATTAGTCCCTCGTTGTGCTCCCACCATATCTATCTCGAGGAAGGGGCGAAGCCGTCGCGTGAGTTCCAGCGGCGACTGAACCCCAACCTAAGAGAGGTTGTTATGAAGGAAATATCAAAATGGTGGAGTGCAGATTTTATTTATCCCATTTCCGACTCCAAGTGGGTTAGCCCCTTGCATGTGGTGCCCAAGAAGACGGGCATCACGACTGTGATCAGTGAGTCGGGAGAGGAGATTGCTACACGAATACCCACCTCTTGGCGGGTCTGTGTTGACTACAGAAAACTCAACCAGGCCACCAAGAAGGACCATTTCCCCCTGCCTTTTATTGATCAGATAATAGAGAGACTGGCAGGGAAGAGCCATTACTGCTTCCTGGATGGGTACTCGGGCTACAACCAGGTGGCCATCGCTCCTGAGGATCAGGAGAAGACCACCTTTACCTGTCCCTTCGGTACATACGCTTTTCGACGCATGCCATTTGGGCTATGCAACGCCCCTGCGACTTTTCAGAGATGCATGCTGTCGATATTTTCGGACATGGTAGGGGAGTGTTTGGAGGTCTTCATGGACGACTTCTCGGTTTACGGCGACGGCTTCGATTCCTGTCTTGACTGCCTAGACCGAGTGCTCCAGCGATGTATTGCTACCCGCTTAGTTCTGTCTTGGGAGAAGAGTCACTTCATGGTGACTCAAGGGACGGTGCTTGGCCACATCATCTCCAACAGGGGCATGGAGGTTGATCCGGCCAAGGTTGACGTCATTAAAAAACTCACCCCGCCGTCTAATTTGAAGCAGCTACGGTCATTTCTGGGGCACGTTGGTTTTTATAGGAGATTCATTCATGATTTCAGCAAGATTGCCCGACCGTTGACTGACCTCTTGACGAAAGACACCGAGTTCCTTGTCGATGACAAGTGTCTTTCGTCCTTTGAGACTCTCCAGCAGTGTGTTATTGAGGCTCCTGTCCTTCAGCCACCAGATTGGTCTCTCCCATTCGAGATCATGACGGACGCCTCTGATTTTGCCGTAGGAGCCGTGCTAGGACAGAGGAGGGATGGAGTTCCGTTTGCCATACACTATGCTAGCCGCACATTAGATTCCGCCCAGCGGAATTATACGGTCACAGAGAAGGAGATGCTAGCAGTAGTGTTTGCCCTAGATAAAT
Organism: Ottelia alismoides; assembly: GCA_037367405.1. NCBI lineage: Eukaryota > Viridiplantae > Streptophyta > Magnoliopsida > Alismatales > Hydrocharitaceae > Ottelia > Ottelia alismoides. The sequence goes on from JAZKJV010000272.1 coordinate 3,076, forward strand.
TCAGATCATATATCATTGGATCTAGAGTGACTTTGTATACTGACCACACCGCCATCAAATACCTCATGTCAAAGAAGGATGCCAAGGCCAGACTTACTAGATGGATCCTTCTACTCCAGGAGTTCGACATTGAGATCAAGGATAAGCCTGGAGTCAAGAATGTGGTGGCGGATCATCTCTCCCGACTAGAGCAGCCTGAGGATTCTGAGCAGATTGATCCCATTTGTGATACCTTCCCAGACGAGGCGATCCTTGCTATCGCCTCACTCCCGTGGTATGCTGATATTGTGAACTTTCTCGTTGCTGGGAAAGTCCCACAAGATTGGCCCAGGCAGAGGCTTGAGACCTTCCTTGCGAAGGCCAAGTCCTACCACTGGGAGGATCCCATCCTTTACCACGAAGGAGGGGATAGCATCTGGCGTCGGTGTATTCCTCAGGAGGAGCATCATAGTGTCCTCACTTACTGCCACAAGCTTGAGGCAGGAGGACATCATTCTGGGAGGAGAACGGCACAGAAAGTGCTTCAATCCGGCTTGTGGTGGCCTACACTCTTCAAGGACTCTGATGAGTTCGTGAAGAGGTGTACTGACTGTCAGAGGATGGGCACTTGTGGACAACGTGATATGATGCCGATGCAGCCCATTCACTTCTGTGAGGTTTTTGACGCATGGGGCATCGATTTCATGGGTCCATTCCCTAAGAGTCAGGGATTTGAGTACATTCTGTTGGCCGTAGATTATGTTAGTCGTTGGGTTGAGGCTATCCCCGCCCGAGCCGCAGATGCGAAGACAGTTTGCAGATTTTTGAAGAAGCACATCATCATGCGGTTCGGGGTTCCACGAGTTCTGATTTCTGATGGGGGGTCGCATTTCGTCAATGACCAGGTGAAGGCACTTGCTAGCGAGTTCAGTATAGACCATCGTGTTGCCACACCATACCATCCACAGACGAATGGTCTAGCTGAGGTGTCGAATAGGGAGATCAAGAATATTTTGCAGAAAGTCGTCCGCCCTGACCGAAAGAATTGGTCACAGCTTTTGGACTCGGTCTTGTGGGCATATAGGACGTCTTTCAAGACTCCATTGGGTACATCTCCCTTTCGCCTCGTTTATGGCAAGCCATGCCATCTACCTGTTGAGCTGAGGCACAAGTCACTTTGGGCAGTCACAGATATTCTTATGGATCCAGATGGTATAGGAGACCAGAGGAGGGCAGAGTTAGCCGCCTTGGAAGAGCTTAGAGATGCAGCTTTCTCAAGCAGCCTACATTATAAGGAGAAAGTCAAAGAGTGGCATGATTCTCATATCAGCCACAAGCATTTTGAGATTGGACAGAAAGTATGGCTGTTCGATGCGAGGCTTAGATTATTTCCAGGGAAGCTACAGAGCAAATGGAAGGGACCTTACTTGGTCAGAAAGGTACATGATAACGGTAGCATTGATATATCGGAATTATCTTCTGAGAGTACCTTCAGAGTGAATGGCCAGCGGCTCAAACCATTTCTAGATCATGAGCCGCGGGACGTTATTATTGCCGCTATTCATTTTGCGTGAGATGTGGTCTTTTGACTCACATCTTTTGCATCTCACGCCTGATTTTCACTGTTCTTCCGCCTGTATAGATCCAGTTGTTCATATCATTCTATTCTTTAGTCCCACATCCCTTTTCTCATCCTGTGATTATGCTATACTTAGGGTGTACTTTACCCTAAGTATAGGGGGGATGTCGGACCTGCGAGTATTCTTTTCATTCTTTCTGCTCCTGTTTTTGCTGCCTATACTTAGGGATATTTTACCCTAAGTATAGGGGGGGCAGATTCTGTATATTCTTCACTCGGCTTTCCCTTCATGTACAGCTTGCTATACTTAGGATTAGTTAATCCTAAGTATAGGGGGAAACCACCGAGTTCCTCTTAGTCTATTCATTTATTCGTTCCTGTACTTAGCCATTCCTTTTCACTTCCCTTTTACTAAGCACGAGTTATGTCTTCTTCATCGCTCTTGATCACTCTGAGGACATCGTTCGAGCTAAGTATAGGGGGGTGTGTATATATTTCATATATACTTTAGCCATAACTCGTACTTTGTGTGAGTGTGTTAATAAATAAAATGGCTAAAAATCACAAAAATTTAAAAATTTTCATGTACATAAACCTCTTTTATCCTTGCACATACATAGCTAGTGTATAAAGTATTTTTGTAAAAATGATTTCAAAAATCTTTTGTGTAAAGCTTGTGTAAATATTTTGTATCAAAATTATGTATATAGTACAAAATTTTTCCAAAATGTTTTGAAAATCAAAAGTTTGCAAAAATCTTGTGTAAAAGATTGTAAATATCATTTTGCAAAACTAGCACCTCATGCATCATTCATGATTTCAAAATATTTTTCAAAAATTTTGCATGATTGTAAAATATTTGTAAATAGCATCTTGTGTACATATATGTATATAGTTTTTCCTGGATGAGAGTTGACATTTAAACTAAGCCTGGAATTAAATTGAGAAATGGAGCTTGAATAAGATCTTAATCCACTTAACTTCAAGAGGAACCTTGTAGGACTTAGGGTTAAGGCTTTTCAGGTCCATAAGGACTTAATTCTTTGAGTCCACTAGGCTATGAGCATATGTCATCTTGATGAGCTTAAGTAGAGCACTTAACAACACACGCATGACTCTCAGAGACAATGGCTTGCACTTGCACCTGCACTCTACACATGGCTCTCCACGGATGAGGTGGTGAGGAGGCAGTTTCCTTTGGCTTGGGGTAGCATATGAGGGTAGTACTTCTAGGCGGAACCTCTCTTCTTCTTATAGTGAAGGAAGTGCACCTCAACTTGGTCTAGTGGTGTTGAAAGCTAAAGACAGAAGCTGTGGGTTGCAATAAAGCTTCAAAAGAGGGATAGTCTACTGGCTCAAGGGGAAATTTCTTATATATGCTGCACCATGTAGATATGTTGTACAGAAGTTCTTGAAAAAAAAAAATTGCAAAAATGCAAAAAGAACTCCAAAAAAGTGGTGGGTCGGATTGAAAATTTAATAACCCCACCGGAGTATAAAGCAAAAGCTTATGGTATCCATGTTACATCTCATGAAGCTTGCAGCGGGAGACTTAGCTACACTGGCTAAGCTTCCAAAACTCTATACTTCTACCCCCTCTTCTTGAGCCGGTTGCACTTGAACTTAGAAGGGAATACCCCGCTTCTCGAGGAAAGAGTTGCTAGACTGAGGCATTAGAGTTACCGGGTTGAGGGAGGTTGTTTCTTTGTTACTTCTGAGGTGGGGAGCCACATATCACCTACACCGCAAGGAAAAATTCATGGTCATTAGAGTTTGTGTATGTAGACTTGTTCTGATCTGGTTTATTGAGGAGTCTTGCCCATAGATTGGTGGAACTTGGAGGCTGTTGAGTTTTAAGCTTAAGTCCAAATAAGGTCCCGACACATTAATAATCCAAAGATCTGATCGAGCTCCATATTTCAATTTAATGAAGGAAAATTTAATAAGTCAACCTTGATCCATGTACATCCTCTTTTTCTTTTTCTTTTTCTTTCTTTTTCACTTCTTTTTCAAATAAGTGTTTGCTAAGGGACTAGCAAAGTTAAGCATAGGGGGGTGATGAATACCCATTCATCACTCTTTATTCTTCTATTTTAGCTACAAAAACCCTTGCAAATACATGTAGATATGTGTAAATCCAAATAATTACCAAACGCATGCAGTGTGTAAAAACCTGTAATTAGCATGTTTTTGTGCAAAAATAAAAGAATAAAGAGCAAAAAGAAAAAGAGGGAAATATTTAGAATAAATATTGAGCGACTTAACCCAAGGGATGGCTCAGCATGGGCCTGACCGCATAAAAGCCAAAGTAGAGGGAGATAGGAGCTCATGTGTATATACTTCTGTAAATACATAAAATTATATTTTCCTCACCCAAAAATATGCTTGTACATATTGTGTGTATATTTTATTAAAAACAAAATAAAAATTTAAAAATCAAAAATTAAATAATGCCCTTTCACCATGTGTATAGACCATCATCCTTTATCTATTTAACCCTATAAATAAATAAAATTATTTTCTAAACTTTTTGTAAATATTCTATGTTACATATTGTAAATACATAAAATAACAAGAAACAAAACAAAAATCAAATAAAAATTACAAAATTAAAAATACAAAAATACATTGTATAGATACCATGTATATAAATGTATACAACTATTTATTTCACCCTTGTGTATAAATAATTAAAATAAAATAAAAATACCATTTTGTTCTTTATTTTATGATGTAAATAAATAAAATACAAAATGAGCATAAAAATACATAAAAATAACAAATAAAAAAATCAAAAATTAAACTCTATATAGTGTACATATACCTATATATATAGCTACCCTATTTTTATTTCCAAAAATTAATTAAAAATCACCAAAAAATAGAAAAAAAATAAAAGAAAAATATTTCATGTTTTGAGTTTTTCTTAATTCGGCCTTTTTCTACCTTAAATTAAATAAACAAAAAATTAAAAACGCGGCAGCTCCTGATTGGTCCACGGGGGATTGTTGACCCCGGTCAACTCCCCCGCGGACTCCTTCCTTTTCTGGAAGATGCGCGCCGCCCCACCTTCGCCGATTTTTCCACGCGTCTCCAGGCTGTCACCCACGCAAACCCTGTGCCCAGATTCTTCGCCGATCATCCATCTCCCTCGCCGGATCTTTCGCCATGAAATCAACGCCTTCCATAGCTGTCTCCACTCAACCCTAATCGGCCCTGTCTCCATATATATCCCGACCTCCGCCGCCTCCGCGCCTCATCTTTGGATCGCCATCCTTATTCCCGTGACCTCCAGAGCAAAGCCCGAGGTGACAGCTCGCGTTTGCCCCTGTTGCAGTGAGGAGAGGGTGTCCCGACCATCGATCCGGCGTTCTTCGCCGCCGTTGCTCCGCCACCAGCGTGAGCACCGAGCCTCAGGCCTTGACGCCCTTCGAGGCTACGACCAGGAGTTAGCCACACTCCAGCACAGTCTTCCGCTCCACCCAGGTAGTCGATTAGCTCGTCCATTTCTCTTAATTTCTGATTTCGCCCAAATAGTATCTCCGACGTATTCCTCTGATTCCGATCATCACGCGTAATATCTCGACCATCCGACCCTACCATCATCTTCGCCAGACCTCTCCGCATCTTCTTCACCCATTCACCCAACCCAGATCGCACCGGATCTGGGAATCGAGCTCCTCCTCCGACCACCCTCGCCGGAGCTCTCCATTCCGACGCACCACGCACCTTCACTCCGCCTAACCGGGTCGAGGCAATTTGCCCTCGACCCGTGAGTCTTCTGGTTCGCTTTTCAGGTCAAGACAAGGGTCATCTGAGACCCTTCGCCATCCAGCCAGGAGACCCAGCGCCGCCGCCTTCGCTCGAGCTCCTTGGAGCTCGGTGTGCTCGTCGGAGACCACCAGCAGACGCGGGAGCCTTCCGCGATTCTTCTCCGACCTCCAGAAGGCTCTCCAGAGGACCCTAGCGCACACACTAGCCCGGCGAAGTTCGCCGGCGTCGAGTTCCTCCATCATCCTCTAGAGCCGTCCGATGACGCCTCCGCTCCAGTTCTAATCCCAGCCGTCCATCAGTTGAGGAGCAGCGACCGTCGATCCATCTCAGGAGCTCATCCGGACCGTTGCATCAGAGGAGAGAGGCACCGGAGCCCAGCACCGTGAGATCTTCCACGTGTCCTCGCCTCCACCGTCGATCGAGCCCAAGAGACACCGAAGAAGAGCGCTCGCCATCCAGGACCGACCGATCTTCCACGTGGCGCCTATCCAGCGGTCGACTAATAAAGGGGTAAATATCTTAGGGCCCCCTCTTAGTTTGTCATTTCATTTCTAGTCCTGTAAATATTTTTAGAACTTTATTTGCGTAGGGATATTTGCATTATGGATCTTGTGCTTAGTTTTAATTGCATATATGCCCCTGTTTGTATGTGACCACGTGCTTCGTCACGTGTTGTGTTGGGCATTTTACATCTTTTGTCCTGTAGAACTGGGTTGTTATTAAATGAATGAATATTTTTGAGTAATTGCAGTTATGCCCCTGTGAGTGTTTTTATTGCGCATGTGCGAATTTTATTGGGCTTTTTGCAACCGAGTCCCTGGGCTTTTGATACGAGTTATCAAAAGGCCCTAAGACTTGGTTTTTATTACCATTTGGTCCCTGCGTGCCCCATCCACGCGCCACGCGCGTGACTTGCTGGGTATTTTGCACCAGAGCCCCCAGATTCTCGGGTATTTGCACATTGGTCCTTGTGCACTGTGCCCTTTTTGCATTTTTGAATAAAATAGTAAATCACCTCCAAATCCAATGAAATTTCGACCCATGGCTCCTGCCATGGTGTAGTAATTTCTGTGATTTTGAGGACATTTTCGCTTTTATTTAGTATTTTTAAAAATTCAAAAATAGCCTTTTTAACTACTGTCTAGGTTTAAAAATACCAAAAAATATAAAATCACCCCAAAAATTCTAAAAAAATTAGATACTGTAGTTTGCTTGTTGTGTGATTTTCCAGGCCATTTTGGCTATTTTTCATCACTTAAAAACCCTAAAAATTGAAAAACCCCTAAAACTCATAAAAATTATAATAAATAAATTAAAAATCCAAAAACAATAATTAGGGTGCCTAAATTTTCCTTATTCTTTCTAGATTATAGGAAAATCACCTTCAGGGCTTTTGAGATCCAAAAATATTTTATTTTTGGGTCTTAAGCCTTGCTGGACAGTACCTTTCATTTTTAGCACTGTTTGATTTTTAGAAAATAATTTATCCATTAGAAAATTATCAAAAATTTACCAAAAACACTTAAAAACCTAAAAAAAAACTTAAAAACAATTTTTCCTTAATTTTTGCATCATTTTTGGTGTGCTTAATAATTTGTGCAAGTGTGCTTGTTTATACTTTCCCTTAATTTCTTCTCATTTAAAAATTCCAAAAAAAATTTAAAAATAATTAAAAATCAATTAAAAATGCTTTCCCTTTTTCTCTGATGGTTTGACTACTTCGTAGGCTATTTAGCCAATCCGTGCTCCTTGTGTTCGACCCTGGGAGCTATACCAGGTTAATCCTATAGCTAGACCGCTCTATTTTGTGCTTGCTTTGTTTTTATCTGATTTGAGTGGTTGATTCTTCTTGATATACTTAGCCCGAGTGATTGAGGTCGCGACGACCTTTATTTCTGTACCCTTACCTTAGTCGATCGGGCGGTAATCAATGAGTCCTCAATCTAACCCTTTAGATATTCATCCAAACACCAGCCTCTATGATTCAATAATTGAATCAACAGCTGTATGATCATTAAGACAGCCATGGTACATACCCCTAATTGTACAGAGGGACCTATTATGCAAATTATTTATTCTTCATTTCAGATCAGGGAACGATATATGCAATAACATTTATTGCATAATGGCTCGCCGTGGGCTCACATGTCCAACAATCTCCCACTAGCCCAAAGAGCCATTAATGGGCTAATCATTTAAACCCACACTCATGTGACAATCATAGGCTATTTAGAAATAGTTAGGTAAGCTGATCAGTCACTCTGTTCCAAAAGACTATGCCAGTCCTTTTACGGCACTTGCATATCCCTAGGTAACAGTGCTCGCATCCAATGCGAATGTTGCATCTAATGCAACCTATACTCAATCTAGTCAAAGCCGTTATAGTGTCCTTGACACTATTGCTCAATAACTATTATAACCAGTATTTCCATAATCCTTATCAGAATACCCTTATTCCGGGAGATCACTATCTCACAAGGTATCCACAGTTAAGACCTTTTAGATCTCTATCTATAAAGTCTTAAGCTTTTGAAGATATGACTTTGAGATCACTATCTCAAAAATCTTGTCATCTATGAAGATTTTGTTATTACTGCAATCAAGTGTTTTCTCTCCATAGTAGGATTAGTAACAGTTTACTACTCCCACTGCATGGCAGACATCTGGCTTTTGTACACATCTAGCATACTTAGCTTCTCGTAACTGATGCACAAGTGCAAGCAGTTCTAGCATTCACTTCCTCAACTCTTTGAGGTGATATCCCTTTAGATAGGTTAGTATCAAATCTCAAGGGAAAGGAAGCCTTTCTAGGAATTTCCAAGAATGGAAAATGTCCAAGGTGTACTACAAATGTGACAATCCCAATACCCTCTTTTCTTTGCTTCTGAACAACTTCAGAACTAAGATCCAAGAGGCATCTTTGAGATCATATCTCAAGATATGGAATAGCCAGTCTATAAAACACTTATTATCATCCTTATATCATTCCAAATGATTAGGATATTATCTACATTTAGCACGATGAACACAATGGCACTCCCACTAAGCTTCACATGGTTCATCAAGATTCTATTTGAAATCATAACATTTATAATTTCATCAAATCTTATGTTCCAACAACAAGAAGCTTATTTGAGTCCACAGATGGAGTTTCTTTAGCTTTCACACCTTACTTTCCCCAATCATGAAGCCCTGGGGCTACTTCATGTGAATATCCTCAGAGAGGTATTCTTAGAGGAATGCAATCTTGACTTACATCTTGAAGATGCAACAATCAAGTTGTGTAGCTAGGATTAGCAATATTCTGATGATTTTAAGAATGGTTACCGAAGAGCAAGTCTCATTGCAAGCAATGTCTTCTCTTCCGGTGTGTAGTATGGCTACAAACCGAGCTTTGAAGGTCTCTACCTTCTCATCAGGTTCCCTCTTCTCTTGAAGGTCCATTTACACCTTAATGGGTCAAACCCTTATAGGTGGATCCTCTAGGGTCCATATACAACACTTGTATATGAAGTCTACTTTAGACTTTATTGCTAATATCCATCTTTCCATGTCATGATCTTCAGGAGCTTCATTACATGAAGTCCGATCATTGTCAGACTTAATCGACACATGGAATACATCCCCAAATTCATTTTGAAGAGGTATTAATGTTTCATCTTTAATTGTCCTTTTAGTTTCCGATTTCAGGAGCCTCATTATCTTCTCAAGATTAAATGAGTTCCTTCACTTCATTTTCATCTTGATTCTTAAGAGTCTCAATCCTCCAAGAATCACATTCTCAGAAATGAGATCTTTTAAGAATCTCAAGGTCGTAAAGTAGGTATCCAATACCATCCTTTATTTTCCTAATGAAGTAGCACTCTCAAGTGCTAGATTCCAGCTTACATGCATGGAACCTTATATATTGTAGTCTCTACTACACATATATACCTGGAAACTAAGGATAATTGTGTTAAAATTCATCATTGATCAAATCATGTCACACATGATCCAATTGTATCTCCCTACAACTCTATTGAGTTCAGGTTTATTAGGAGGAGTGAGATAGAAATGATATTCATATCTCAATAAGGTATTCTTTGAATTTTATCTAATAGGTACAAGCTACCTAGGTTAGATCAAATTCATTTCATCTTTCTTCAAACTTTGGTTCTAAACCAAAATTGTGAAATCTTTAAACATTTCAAAGGTTTCTCAGGTGAAGAGAAGAAATCTCATATCATACATAATCATCAATAGATATCACATATCCATAATGTTTACTATGATATAGGTGATCTACATACTTCAATATGTATGAGATCTTGAATACCTCGACATCTAACACCATTCCCAAAGAAGGGTGTATTGGACATTTTACTTTGAATACAATATTCACAAGTATGTAAGATTTGAAATTTTAGACATTCTAAAGTTTCATATCTTACTAGTCTATTGATCAAATCAACAGACAAATGTCCAAGGCTTGATGCCAGATCATTGTCAAATGATCTTCATCCTCCTATTGATCTTATAAGGTTTGATTTTCAGTATTAGAAATCTTAATGAACCATTCATTAATTTTCTAATTTTGTGGAGTCCACTAGATGCTAGATTACTATATGAAATATTTCCATCATAACTCTTTATGATAGTTCTATCTCAGAATTCATGTTTATTTCCAACATTTAGAAACAAACAATGAGGGTATTCTAATATCTAGGTCATAGAGACATTCTCTAAGACTAAGGACTCTCCCACTGAGAATATGAAGTCTATCTATCCAACAGAGATTGCTGCAACAATTACATCAATATCCATGTAGATGATTACTAAACCTTTAGATCAAATTTCTAATCTTCTAATATATATGCAACCAACTGCAAATGTCATTAGAAGATTAGGATACAATTGTCAGACTTTATCTTATGAAATAAGAAAGTCAGAGACAATGATTATATGTAGATTATTCCGATGCTCTATCTGAGTCCTTCACTAAGGATTTTAGATAGACATGATAGTCATACTATCAACACATCAACTTATTGCAGTATTGGCATTCATCCAACTCTTTGGATGTCATATGGAAGTCACAGAAGTAGGTCAACTCTTTGACTTTCCTTCTTACTCGGGTCTGACCCATGCTTCCACTGCGCTCTCTTCATCTAAAAACAACCATTGTTCAAGACAAAGAATCTCTTATGTTGAATTCTAAGAATTTCAATACAAGAGCATTTCAACATTTATACATGCTTCATTAAATTCATACAATATGAATATTATAAAGCTTCATGAATGACTAGAGTATAGATAGTAGAATGATGACACTCATCATATCTGCATTCATCTTAACTCTTGGAGACTTAGGTTCAGGTAGGTATTCAAACATTTTGAATACATCATCTCTTTCGAGCCACCATTCTGCATAATACAGAGAACCATGTCATTCATGATTAAATGTCTAGAGCACATATGTATGCCAAAATATCTTCTTTTATTTTATAAGGATTATTCGACAATTACGATCACCATCGACATGTCACTTCCAAAGTACACTCGATGAAAGATCAAGACTATAGAGACATACAAACCCTTAGGTGATGTCTTATTGTCTTATTTAATTGCCCTTCCTCATTATGTTGAGGGGACTTGCACACTGCAACCACATACATTATGTGTCCAATTGCAAGTACAATATCTGGATCATGAGTCCAATCCAAGATATTTTTACTGGTTATCATTGAGTATAACATTGAGTGGGTTTAATGAAGGATTATCTGAAATAAGAAATTTGCATAAGGGTTATATATATATATATACATATTTTACTTTGATTTAGGAATTTTATATCAAAGTTGTCTTGCCTTGTCAACACTGAAAGTTCATTCCCTTAATCACTTTCAATGTAAGAGATATTCTTACCATTATATCTCTAGCAAGATCTGGGATCTCCTTTCCTATCTTTGTTGCATCCCAATAATATGAGAACCTACAACTCGGATAAAAAGAAGCGGGAACACATTCCGCCTTGCAAGTCCAACTTGCATCTCCCAATTCGGTCTTTAACACCCGGGCCCACCACCCCTAAGATGATGTTGACCCGTCATTAATTGAACCAACCGTCAACAGGCTTAATACTCGCTATACGCAATCCAATATCGCCCCAATAATATGAGGACCCGATATTGGGGTCACTACGTATACGGCCTTACTCTTTCGAGAAGCAAAGAACCCGATCCAATTAAATCATGCACATGATCTGTCACTTCGGACAGGCGTCTCCCATACACAACAACTGGCGACGGAATCCTTTGCCTTGACGGGAGACCATGGATGTCACTTATGTGATCCTCCACCTCATATTCAAATTGTATAATTAATTATCGTGAATCACATTCACATAATTAATTCTTCCAAGGGAAATACACATCTATTCAAAATAGAGTGTTCATTGGATATAATTAATTTAATCATATTAAATTAATCATCAATCCAATCATCAATCAACAAACATGTCTTTTACTTGAATAGTAGGTATTATCTCAAAATACGTATTATTCGAATTTTAATAATTAGAAAAATACACATTGTCTGTCTCCGGTATTATACAGTCCCTACCCGCTGTCATGGCCAGTACCGACGAGAGTGGGACGGACCACATACGTTGCAACCCGCGACCCCAATGCTCTCCGACTAGGCACCACATCCGCCTCGGGAAAGGATAATACCAGATAGACCATCATGTACTTTGAGATGTTCATCGGTTTTTCAACCGAAATTATACCATATAATATAAATCAAAACATTTTTGATTATAAGGAGATTTGCTAGACAAATCCCCAATCCTATTCAAGCAAAAGGGGGTTTTCATGTAAAAGTTGTCCTACAACTATTGTAGGATGAACTATAGTTTTCATGAAGGCAATGTTTGTTGATGAACCAATGATCAAGATCTAATATCTCATCATTGTGGTTTAGGCAAGTGTCATTCAATGAAATAATTATCTCTTTAAATATTTCACAAATATTTATCACTAATTATTCCAGAAAATTAACAATTAATTTTCACCATGATAATTGAATGACATATCACAAGGTTCAAGATCAAAATTGTTAATTTCCAGCAGTGACCCCCAATCACTAAAATTAACTTATCTTGATCAATTTAAATCCAAAAAATGCAAACTCAGTTTCCAAAGATTGCCTATTTGATTTATTAAAGAACCCAAGTGATAATTCACGCATTTCAAGGCGGATTAAAACCGTAATTATCTCATTAATCACGTTCAAATCCGCAGTTCCCGCAACAGTGAATATAGTCATATTCAAAAAGCCATATCTTGAGCAAATAAAGTCCAAATTTAGTAAACTCAAGTCCTATGGTTTCCTTGTTTAATGGGGAACAAAATCCAATTGAAAATTTCGTGTTTAAACATTTTAAACAGAGCCGAAAAATTCAATTTTACAGAGGTGCGAAAAAATGAAATGCAGTAAAAATTTCGCAACCCTTTCAAGAACCAAATCGTCTAAGGTCTATGGATCATATCCAAAACCTTATTCAACCTGGCTCTGATACCACTTGAAGGATATCGTGAATCCTCAAGCGCATCACGGAAGCGTGTCGATCGCATCGTATGCAATCGGAGCAACTAGTCGCACTAGTCGCTAGATGCAGCGGAAATTAAAATTTTAACTTTAAAGATGAAACCACATGATCACGAGAACACTTCTCGGATCGTTTCATCAAACCACAAAGTACAAGGAATACCTCTTGAAGCGTGGTTGTGATCGCGAGATCCCAAAGTAGAGATCCTCCTATCTTAAGTCCGATCCACGAAGAACGCACTTGCGGGCGCGATGATGAGTCACGTTCCTTCCCGCAATCCTCGATGAAGATCCAAGCGATGGCTCTCCCGATTTCGTAAAACGAAATCCGTCGTCTTCCTTTAGAGTAAGAAACTCTAAAGAAGATGGAGATCCACGAGTCGTCGAAGGCGAAAGCCGAGAGTCTCTCCTTTCTCAACACAAAGTGGACGTCCACTTGATGAAGAAGAGAAAGAGAGAGGGCGAGAATGAGAAAGAGAGAGAGAGAGAGAGAGAGTTGTAACCTTGCACAACTTTTAATGATGTACCTTGGAAGGCTACCCTAGCCCTCCTTTTATATTAGTTTAGGATCCAATGGATCTCAATCCATGGGACACATGGATCCAAGGGCTATGCTTGGTCCATGAGAGATAAATGGCTATGATTGATTAAAATATGTTGCAACAATTTCAACATAATTATCATTAACCAATTAAGAGATAATTTGATAATTAAAATGGAGTCAACAACCACCCTAAAAATAGGGGGCGTCACCCATGAACAATTCATGGGTGACGCCACCTATGATGGTGGTTATTTTGGCTCCCTTTTTATTTATCTTATTATTTCTTAATTAATCACAAAAGAAAATATTCACTAAATTAATTCCAAATTAATTTGTGAATATTTCAATCATGCCATCGAATATTGTGTGAATCATATTCACAACCCAAACTAGTTAGTAAATTGCATTTCCAATTAATTAACAAATGTGAATCCAATCCACATTATTAATTAACAAATGCTATTTACATAAATTCTCTCTCTTATATATGTATATTATAAATCATATTTATAACACACATATATCATGGATAGTGTTATCCACATTCCCTTAATCCTTGATAATTAAATCTCATTTAATTATCTTAGATAATCATTTTCTCAATATGAATCATATTCATATTTAAGCTTGATAACTAAATCATATTTAATCATCAAGTCCTTGCTTGGATATTTCATCAAAAGAATTATTCTTGAACTCTTTCAAGGATAATGTGCTTTCTCCGCAGATACTTGGAGATAAGGACAGGGCGATTGTATTATTCCACGTATAGTGACTTGGATATTGAGATCTTATCTCAAATCCAGATCTTACGAACCTCCCACAGATGCTTGATTAAATCAAGACCGCAAATCCAATCTTCTCATTGAATCTGAATCTCATTCAGACCAGCGTCCAACACTTGGACTAAGATCGGATCGCTTCTCTACTGAAAGGAGTCACTAAAATCCAGACCTGTTTCATCACTCCCTCGGAATGGAAGCGTCATGGATATACAATCGTTTATGATCACATCACCCTTCAGGTATTCCCAATACCTGTACATCCTGCATACTGGAAGACCCATGGTCAACCCGAAGATCAAGATCTATTTTACACTGTCTTCTTCAGGGTTTGATCACCAAGTTTCTCATTTGATCATTGGGATTTGGTATCGATCATATACTTTCCAAAAGCATATATCATACCTAGGTCTTGATCATATACTTTCCAAAAGCATATATCAAACCTACAAATTCAGTCAAGCTTCCAAAGCAAGACGACCGCGCACGGAATTTGATTCCTCCCAATATCTCATGAGTGAGCTCATGTCTTCCGGTTCAGTAGTGAACCTGTATGATCCCTTTGAGAGATCGTATTACTCATATGCCCTTATATGCACACCAACGCGCCGGTGTATAGACCTTGGTTAGGTCATCAACCTATTGGTCTGTCAAATGTACATACTCAGACATATAGCAATACATCTGTCTCCGGTCAGAGGATGCGTGCCTATGCTGTGATAGCATTCAACATAGGACTTAGGTTATCTCGATCTCGTCAGGTCAACCCATTGACCTAACTAATCTGACACCTCCGAATCACTATTCCCATGCAGAGGACCTGCATCAAGAGGTCGGTCAGATATCAGCCTATGTGAGAAAGGATTGCCATCTCCTACTCAGGCTGGAGATCACATCTTAATAATCATTTGACGGTGCTTGATGAGTCCTCAATCTAACCCTTTAGATATTCATCCAAACACCAGCCTCTATGATTCAATAATTGAATCAACAGCTGTATGATCATTAAGACAGCCATGGTACATAACCCTAATTGTACAGAGGGACCTATTATGCAAATTATTTATTCTTCATTTCAGATCAGGGAACGATATATGCAATAACATTTATTGCATAATGGCTCGCCGTGGGCTCACATGTCCAACAGCAATCCCCTTTGCCTCTTGAGCACCCCCTCCACAAAAAAAATCGTATCATCTGCTTATTGAAGTAAAGGAATTGAAAGGCCATCAAGTTGATATCCCGCACAGAAGTTCCCAACCACTGCTCTAGACACCATTCGTGACAGCGCATCAGCCACTAAAACAAATAGCAAAGGAGCCAGAGGACAACCCTGCCTGACTCCTCTCTGAGGTTGGAAGAATCCACCCTCCTGCTGTCCATTCACCAAGATCGAACAAGAGTTAGTAGTTACACATCTCTTTACCCACTTTATCCATTCACTCGGGAATCCACGTCTCGATAAAGATGCCCAAATGAACTTCCAATTGACACAATCATAAGCCTTGGAGAAGTCAACCTTCCAAAGCATCCCCTTGGTCTTTTTCCGCTTCCAATCTGCAATAATCTATGAAGCAATGACTATCCCATCCATCATATGCCTTCCTGGAATGAAAGCAGTCTGCGACTCTGCGATAATTGCATCCAGTACCTCCCGAAGCCGATTGGCGAGAACCTTAGCCATGATGAGATAAATGGCATTTGATAAGGCAATTGGCCGAAAATCCTCTACGCAGCGAGCCACATCCTTCTTAGGAAGCAGGAATATAAGGGAACGATTCAACTGTTCAAAACCTTGATTGTCCTTCCTCAATTCTTCCACCACAGCCAATACATCCTGCTCCACCAGATCCCAAAACTCACGGAAAAAGAAATCCGGAAAACCATCTGGTCCTGGTGATCCGTCTGCATTAAGATCAAAAGTAGCGGACCGTACCTTTGCAGGTGTAAATGCGCGAACCAGATTGGCAGACTGGGTGTCAGAAAGGACAGGAATGTCCCTACCAATCCACCGTGAACCACCTGTACGAATCCTTCTAGTCCGCTCCCGAAAATGATCAACCACAACAGACCCAATGGCTTTCTCCCCTTGTACCTGAATACCCCCCACCTCAATTGCTGTAATAAGATTACGCCGCCTCCTTCCACTAGCAACGACATGGAAAAAACGAGTGTTCGCATCACCCTCCCTCAACCAAGTTTGCCTCGACCGCTGCCTCCACTCCACCTCCCTCTTATGATCCTCTTCTATCAGAATCTTCTGGTTGTCTTCCCTTAACTTTCTCTCCTCTGCCATTAGCTCCCGATCGTCCTCCAGGGCATCCAACCTTACGACCTCCGCCTGGGACGAGCTCCTCCTCTCCTCCCGAAGTGCCCGAACCTCCCTACGGAAAGACATCAACATATTCCTCAAGGCTCTAAGGCGAGATGCCATGCCCCGAGAAGCACAACCAGTGGACGGGACCCCCTGCCAACAGGTGACCACCCGATCCCGAAACCCCTCCTCCAAAAGCCAAGCACGCTCACAAAACGAAACATACTACGAGGACGGGAGGCCTCTCCAGAGCTCCAGCAAATAGGAGAATGATCCGAATGCGACCGCGGCAATGAGATCACTGAAGCTAACGGGAAAGACTCCAAGAGCTCTAGTGAACCGAGAAAACGATCCAGACGAGAGCGAGATGAGTTATTCCTCCAGGTGTAGCGAGAGTTTGAGGCATCCAGTACCTCCAAGGCAGAGCTATTCACGAACTCAAGAAAGTCAGGGGAACCTGGGTCCATGCCCCCTCTCTCACGAGGCCTGTCTGCCGCTAAAAGTGTGACATTGAAGTCGCCTCCAATAAGCCAAGGAAGTTCAGGGTGCACCGATCTCGAAGAAGCAAGCTCCTCCCAAAGAGGTGAACCACTACCTGCGCCGGTGGGGCCATACACAGCTGAGAACAGAAACTGAATATTATCCACTTTACGCACAAGCACCACGGATAGAGAGTAGTGTGCCTCGACCACATCAACCAGCTCCAGCAAGTCTCCATTCCATCCGATCAAGATGCCACTGGAAGCCCCAGTCGAAGGGACCACTCTAAATTCTGATAATCTACCCCCAGAGACCGCTCTCCAGGTGAACGCGTCCCAAACCTCTAGTTTTGTTTCTTGCAAGAAGACAATATATGTATGCCACTCGCTAAGGAGTGACCCCACAATTCTTCTCTTCTCCATCTGCCCGAGCCCCCGCACATTCCAAGAAACAACCTTCATTGAGAAACAGAGGGGAAAGTCCCACCCCTTTGCTTAAGCTCAAGTTGTCAAGTAGTAATCCCCACCACTTATAAACCACACCCACACTTCGTGAGTTTTAAGTATGATACTATGTTTGGGGTTGAGGTGTTACATCACATGTACCCTTATATACTGCCTAGTATGGTAAAGCAATTCGACAAGCTGATCGATTATGAATGCCCGGATCTAGACATGGATTGTGAGGAAAAGCCTCTTCCATCAAACTCCTGGTCTACATCCCGGATGTTAAAAACATCTCGAGGGCGGTCGAGGTCATAATGGTTGATGGGATATTTGAGGTAACCTTTCACTTACCTAAAGATGATAGAACCATCAAATTTCTACATTACGATACACCTCTGATCGAAAATAACACTCATTTACAAGCCTGCGGTTGGCTACAAAATCAAGGAAGAAATGAATAACAGGCCATTCAAATGGTTTAGAGAAAAAACAAAAAAAACCCTGTGGCTGAACTAACCAATACAGTCTTCAATATCTGCCCAGCAGCCTCCTGAAAGAAAGTTAAACCTTAACATTTCACCGTTCCCTTCCCACCGAGGAAGATCGGTAGGGGATTGCAAACTCAGACAAGTCTAAACTAAACCATGGTATCTCTCTTATGGAAAGTCCGGGAAAGATCATTGATCCGTCTATTTTGAGATACCTAGAAAGCCTTCCATCATCCTCATGCGATATTGAGGGAGGGTCAAAACAACCAGCCTTCATCCTCAAGGAATGGAAAGAATCAACTGTTGAGGAGGACACTGATCGCCAACTATCTCTGACGTCAGTAAATGGCAAGGAAAAATGTACAACACATTCAAACTCCCCTTTGCATAAGTTTTTGAATATCATATCTTTTGAATTCGAATTTGATGACCTAGAAGTTGGGATAGATACTGGAAATAAGCTTTAAGCTTCGTTGGCTTTTGTGGGCAGGATTTCCATATCAAGTCTTCTAAACCTGGAATTAAACATGATTATGTGGAATATCAGAGGATGGGGAAGAGGAAATCATAAATGGGACCGATTGAAAAACTTGATGAAGATTTATAAACTAAATATCTGTTTCTGGCAAGAAACCAAGGTAAGAAATTTGCCTTTAAGAAATTGGTTAAATGAATGGGAGGACTTTTCTTGGCACTCTAATGGTAAGGTCAAATCTTGGAGGCTATGGTCGGGTTGGGATCATAATAAAATTAGGCTTTGAGCCAAAACAGATGGAGCCTACTACACAAAACTTCATTTTTGCTTGTTGTCCGGGAATTGGGATTTCATAATTTATAATAGATATGGACCTTTGAGGGATAATGAGAAACTTCTCTTTCTGACTGAATTAAATATTTTAGAAATTGAGGGAAGTCTCCACCCTCATATTGGAGGATTTCAATCTCATTAGCCTCGGATCGGAGAGGTTATCAAATGCACCGCTAAAGAGTTATGATAAGAAATTTGATAAATGGATTAATGAGCGAGGTTTTTCGGAATACAACGAAAGGAGAGTAAACTTCACTTGGTCGGGGTCTAGGGATTGTGGATCTTGAGCCAAACTGGTAGGATCTTGGCAAATAATCTATTCATAGAGACATTACCATCGTCATGATTTAAAACATTACCCAAGACATTTTCAAATCACAATCCTCTCCTCCTATCATGTGAAAAATGCATAATGAAGAATCAAATTTTCAGAATGGAGAACATTTGGTTGGACAAACCAGACTTCATTGAGTTGGTAAATAGATCCTGGTCTGCAGACCAAAACTCAGAAACCCCTTCCACAGATGGGCTGCAAAAATCAAGAAAGTAAAACCATTGATAAAGACTTGGAAGAAGGAAAGCATGCGGTATATAACCAAAGAAATATCCTTTTTAGAAAATAGAATAAAATCCTTAGAGATACAGATCAAGGAACCATATATGGAGAAGTCTAAGATATTCAAAAAACTCCATCATATGTTGGAATCCCCACTATAAGAAAAATGCGTTGTGGTCACGGAATGTGGCTACGGAAACTTGTGGCCACGATAATTCCGTGGCCAATAGTTTCTCGTAGCCACAATCTATGGCCAAAGTATTTATACAAGAGTTGTGGCCACAACAAGTTCTGTGGTCACTTGTAGTGGCCACGACATATTCGTGATTAGAGAACTATCGCAACCAGACCTGTAGCTACGGCTACTGGCCATGACATGTTGTGGCCAGAGCCCAATTTCGTGACCACAAACCCCACATCCGTGGGCATAGTTCTGTAGCCACAACTTATATTCCTTGTAGTGCCCTATGGATTGAAGAGACCACAATTTGGAAACAGAGAGCAAAAATAAAATATCTCAAGGAGAGATTCGAGAATAAAAAATTACTGAAAATCATAACCTTAAAAAATTGCTCCAAAAATGAGATTGTAGAACTAAGGGACAATAGAGGTCAGCTGGTTAGAGATTTTGAAGGCCTAAGTAAGGTAATCATTTCCTTTTACCAAGACCTTATGGGAGGACCCACATGCTAACATAATATTATATGCATTCAAAAAAAATGGTTGCACCCACTACCTATAATGATGCTCTACTGCCCCCCTTCACTTTGGCTAAAATTGAGGCTATGATTAGGGTATTTAAGACCAACAAATCACTGGGACCATATGGCATATACATTGAGTTTATTCGCAAGCTATGGCCAATAATTAGGTCAAACTTCATGGATTTGATGACATGATGCAATCTGAAAACTTTATTGACAGAGATTAAGCCACTTAAATAACGTGCTTATATCCCTAATTTACAAGACGAGAGCTATAAATGAATTAGAATCATCTCAAAATCTATTACGAATAGGTGGAGATCAAAAATTCAAGAAGACATACCATCTACTCAATGTGCTTTCTGTTGTATTAAAATTGTATCTAGGTTTTAATTGGAAAACCTATTAATTACAATTGGTATTAATTTGGTTTCAATTGGAAACCAAATGGTTTGGAGGGAAAGTTGGGAATTCCCAAATTTGAAACATGTTGAGTTTGGATTGAAGTTTAGTACCATACCTTAGAGATCTAAACTTTTGGTGGACTTATATATGAGTCCACACCCCAAGCTCTTGTAGAAATAGTAGAGAGGAGGAATGGAGGACCACACACGTGCGCGCGCGCGCTCCGCTCCGTCTCCGGCTCGGGCTCGGCCAATTCGGATCTCGATACTTTTGCTACGGGTTTCATTTGGCTGATCGATTAAATTAATCATAGAAATTAATTTAATCACGATCACATTGGGAATCGGATTTGATCCAAACGGCTCGACTTAGTCACAGTTTTGGAATCCGAAAGGACATGACCGTTGAGGGGCGTTTTCGGAAACCGAAGGGACTGCGCGCTAGGGCACGCGAGCCCTTCTTTTTATATCCCCCACACGACGCCGTTTTTCTTCATTGGCAAGAAATCTCCACCTTCCGTCACTCTCTCTCTCTCTCTCTCTCTCTCTCTCTCTCTCTCTCTCTCGCGTCTGCGACCTGTTTCCTCTCGGCTGCAAGTTCTCGGAGGTGCTTTCGAGGACGGTCTCGTCGGTGTGCGCGGACGACGAACGTGAAACGTCGTATCCTTGGAGCGGATCGCTAGTACCCAACGCACCGGTATTGTGGGGGCGAAATCCTCTCTGAGGACAATACATTTCATGGACGCTTCGGTGATATCTAACCATATCTTTCTTGTATTTTGTTTGCCGCAATTTGTTTATTGCTTGCCCCTTTCTGGATCTCGCCCGTTTATTTGTTTCCGTATGATTATTCGATTCCTGTTTGCATGTCATAATCGGATATTGAACTGGAAATGGATGACGTTAATAATATTGATCTTTAACACTTTTATTTCCGTTCAGTTGGATCCGTATAATTATTGTTTATTATATGCATGGTTGATCCTGTTTATAACAATCTTAGAGAGGATTTCCGGAACCGATTATAAAACTATGTCGGAAACAATGTTTAAATCGAGGGTAGATATGACGGGTATGCCTGAAAAATTCGGTGGACAGAACTTTAAGCGTTGGCAACAACGCATGAAGATCTGGTTAACCACCATATGGTTAATCTCGATGCTTGAAACCGACTGTCCTACGGTGGAGATGGAAAACCCCTCACCCGATAGCCAGAAGGCGCAATCTGCGTGGAAGGAACGCGACCGTATATGTCATGGTTGTATCTTGTTGGCTTTGTCCAACACACTGTTTGACGTATATTGTTCGTCCACGCAGACTGCGAAGGGGCTATGGGAAGACTTGGATCGGAAGTATAATACCGAAGACCTCGGTATTAAGAAATACTCTGTAGCTAAGTTTTTAAAGTTTTCCATGACCGAGGGAAAATCAGTTTCTGAATAGGCACACGAGTTTTTACTCCTGCTTTATGGTTTAGAAGATGCCGAAATGAAACTTCCAGAGAAGTTTCAGGTCATGTGTATCATAGAAAAATTCCCCAAGTCGTGGGAAGACTTCGGTATGACCCTGAAACACAGAAAGGGGAAGATTTCTATGGATGACTTGATGGTGGCAATTGCCATAGAGGAGGAACACAGGAAACAAAAACCTGTGCTTCCTGTTGATATTCAGGCTAAGGTCAATTTCATGACCTCGAAGGGCAAGGATAAAAAGGGAAAGGGTGCTAATAACAATAAAATGAAACCAAAGGGCAAGATCCAGAAAAAGGTAAAGAATAAACCCTGCTGGCACTGTAATCAGGTTGGCCATTGGAAGAAAGACTGTCCGTCCTTGAAGGCTCAACCTAAGGCTACAGACGGGAGTGCACAAGTGAACATGATCACTATGGGACTCGGGGCTAGCGAGGGGTATGTCTCTGTAAAACCTGAACTATACCATATCCATGATCCAAATGAGTGGCTCGTGGATACGGGAGCCAATGTAAATATATGTTCTGACAGAACGTTGTTTTCTTCTTATCAGACCTGCAGCGGTGGGACTGTGAAGATGGGGAACGATTCTGCGGCCATGGTGCTAGGATCGGGACAAGTCAACTTGAGGTTCTCCTCTGGACGTGTCTGGACGTTGTAGAGGGTGCTGCATGTTCCTGACATCAAGAAGAATGTGTTATCCGGCTCTATCTTAGTTAGAAATGGTTTTGAATTAAACTTTAAATGTAATAAAGTTGTTATTCTGAGACATGGCATTTTTTATGGAGAAGGCTATTTGGCTGATTTCGATTTGTTATTTAGAATTAGATGTGATTCAGTAAACATTAATGAATTGAATGTTTTGAATTCTGAATGTTCTAGTTCTGTGTCTCATGTTGTGAATAATCTAGAATCTTGTGATCTGTGACATGGTAGATTGGGACATGTAAACCTAAATTCAATTAAAAGAATTATGAATTTAGAGTTGATCCCTAAACACACTATTGATAAAACTAAAAAATGTGAGATCTATGTGCAAGCGAAGACACCTAGGAAGTCTTTTCAGTCTGTCTTTAGAGATAGTGAGATCTTGGATCTAGTGCATACGGACATATGTGAGTTTAATGGTGTGTTGACCCGAGAAAATAAGAAATACTTTATCACCTTTATAGATGATGGCAGTAGATACTGCTATGTATATCTAATGAAAATGAAGGATGAAGCCTTAGAGAAATTTCTTATATTTAAGAATGAGGCTGAGACACAAACAGGAAAAGTGCTTAAACGCCTTAGGTCAGATAGAGGAGGTGAATATACCTCTAACTTATTTGATGAACAATGCAAATCTTTTGGCATAGTTCATGAAGTTACGGCCCCATATTCACCGCAATCAAATGGAATAGCAGAACGGAAAAATAGAACCTTAACTGACATGATCAATGCTCTCTTACAAAGTTCTGGACTCCCAACCTATATGTGGGGAGAAGCCTTGAATACGGCTTGTCATATTCTGAACAGGGTTCCTCTAAGACATATGGAAAAGTGTCCCTTTGAACTTTGGAGAAATAGGAAACCGAGCTTAAGATATCTCAAAGTGTGGGGCTGTCTCGCTAAGGTTTTAGTCCCAGAACACAAGAGAAAGAAACTTGGTCCTAAAATTGTTGATGCGGTCTTCTTAGGTTACTTGGAAAATAGCTATGCATATAGGTTTTTGGTAATTCGGTCCGAGATACCGGGCATAGATGTCAACACTATTGTTGAACTCCGTGATGCTACCTTCTTTGAGGATGTCTTCCCGTTGAATACTGGGATTCCTCAGAATCTGACCACTGAGGGCGCCTCCAAATCAGGATCTATTCCAGATCAAGTGGAAAGGATAACGAATGTGGGGGTTGAGACTCAACCTGAACCCAATGATCTTTCTGAAGAGATTGAACCAAGGAGGAGTAAAAGACCTCGGATAGCCAAGGATCTGGGTAGCGACTTCGTTGTCTACCAGATCGAGGGTGATCCACCAAGTTACAAGGAAGACATGGCTTCATCTGAAGCAAAACAATGGAAGGAAGCCATCAAATCCGAGATGGATTCCATTATGGCTAATGGAACTTGGGAGTTGGTTGATTTACCCAAAGGGTGCTCTACCATTGGGTGCAAATGGGTGTTTAAGAGAAAGCTTAGACCTGACGGATCAATTAAAAAATACAAAGTCAGATTAGTTGCCAAGGGCTTTAGGCAAAAGGAAGGTATCGATTATTTTGATACATATTCCCCTGTGACT
Organism: Ottelia alismoides; assembly: GCA_037367405.1. Taxonomy (NCBI): domain Eukaryota; kingdom Viridiplantae; phylum Streptophyta; class Magnoliopsida; order Alismatales; family Hydrocharitaceae; genus Ottelia; species Ottelia alismoides. Next base: position 27,268 of record JAZKJV010000272.1, read on the forward strand.
AGGATGATCATATTCCCCTGTGACTAGGATGACCACAATCCGGATGCTCATAGCATTGGCATCTGTATACGATCTCTCTATCCACCAGATGGATGTGAAGACCGCCTTCTTGCATGGCGATCTTGAGGAAGAGATCTATATGGATCAACCTGATGGGCTTGCGACTCCTGGGAATGAGGGAAAGGTTTGCAAGCTTGTCAAATCCCTTTACGGATTGAAACAAGCACCAAAGCAGTGGCATGAAAACTTTGACAAGACTATTTTGTCATGTGGCTTTAAGGTTCATGAATCCGAAAAGTGTGTTTATTCCAAGGTGAAAGATGATGAGTGTATTGTCTTGTGCCTATATGTTGATGACATATTGTTGTTTGGATCACATATGAGGATTATTAATGAGACTAAGGCTTTCTTGAGTAGCAAGTTTGAGATGAAGGACATGGGTGTTGCTGATGTGATCTTGGGTCTCAAACTGACAAGGTCAGTTGATGGGATTGTAATTTCTCAATCTCATTATGTTGAGAAGGTACTTGAGAAATTTGGATATCAAGATTGCAAAGCTGTAAGCACTCCTTTTGATTCATCCAAAACGCTGTTTAAGAATAAAAGTGGAGTACATGTAGCCCATCTAAGGTATTCACAAGTGATAGGAAGTTTAATGTATCTTGCAAATTGCACGAGACCTGATATTTCATTCTCGGTTGCAAAGCTGAGTAGATACACTAGCTGTCCTGACCGTACTCACCGGGAGGCTCTGGATTGGGTAATGAAGTACTTGAAGGGAACTATTTCCCTTAGTTTGCATTATGGTAGACATCCATCTGTACTAGAAAGATACAATGATGCAAGCTGTATAGGGAAAATAGAGGAGTCTGGGAGTAATGGTGTTACATGGTATGTATTTACCCTTGGAGGCGGTGCAGTCTCCTGGAGGTCTGTGAAGCAGACCATTCTAGCTCGATCCACCTTTGAGGCCGAGCTGTGTGCTTTGGACACTACTGGAATTGAGGTTGAACGGCTAAGGGAACTTCTGTCTGAGATTCCCATGGTAGGTCAGCCTGTTCCTGCGATCTCGGTACATTGTGATAATATGACCACAATTGCCAAGATCAAGAGTTCAAAGTTCAATCAGAAAACAAGGAGACACATACAAATCAGACTTAAGACGTTAAGGGATTTGGTGTCTCGACGAGTGTTGGTTGTGGATTTTGTTGGATCCAAAGACAACACGGCAGATCCGTTGACTAAGGGACTTGATAGATCTTTAGTCCTAAAGTCTAGGCTTGAGATGGGACTGAGACCCATTGGGAGTTCCTCTACAGTAGCAACCCAACCTATCTGAGTGGAGATCCCACAAAGTAGGTTCAATGTGGTAATAACAAGCTGTTTGGAGAACTGGTTGGCACTTTAAGTTTAATGCGTAAGCGTGAGTGTCTTATCCCTGGAAGCCTGAGTGCCATTTAAGCTGTAGGTTTAGGAAGAGCGTAGGCTCTGAATGGGTTCAAGCCTTTGGGCAGGATGTTAGCAGTGCATCCTTGGAGAACGCCACCTATGTGAGTGTTACTGTGGGCCACAGTTAAAGGAAGAGGGTCTTTCCTGAACTCACTCATGAAACATGATAAGGGTGCATGGCCTTTAAGTGCACCAACCCTGAAGATTGCACCAAGAACAACGCTTTGTTGTTTCTACCGTATACTCTAACACTAAGGTCTGAAGTTCAAGACGTAGTTCACTTCGTTCCTGTTAAAGTGAAAGTAGTAAACTCAGGTAGAGGTTCAAACCGGAAGGTACCTTTACTGAAAGCAAAGTGTGGGAAGCCGAAAGAAATCTCTTAAATCCTTTTGAATCTCTTTTTCAAATTGGTGAATTCGTGGGGAATTGTTGTATTAAAATTGTATCTAGGTTTTAATTGGAAAACCTATTAATTACAATTGGTATTAATTTTGTTTCAATTGGGAAACCAAATGGTTTGGAGGGAAAGTTGGGAATTCCCAAATTTGAAACATGTTGAGTTTGGATTGATGTTTAGTACCATACCTTAGAGATCTAAACTTTTGGTGGACTTATATACGAGTCCACACCCCAAGCTCTTGTAGCAATAGTAGAGAGGAGGAATGGAGGACCACACACGCGCGCACGCTCCGCTCCGCTCCGTCTCCGGCTCGGGCTCGGGCTCGGGAGAGTCAATTCGGATCTCGGATCTCGATACTTTTGCTGCGGGTTTATTTTGGCTGATCGATTAAATTAATCATAGAAATTAATTTAATCGCGATCACATTGGGAATCAGACTTGATCCAAACGGCTTGACTTAGTCGCAGTTTTGGAATCCGAAAGGACACGACCGTTGAAGGGCGTTTTCAGAAACCGAAGGGACTGCGTGCTAGGGCACGCGAGCCCTTCTTTTTATATCCCCCACATGACGCCGTTTTTCTTCACTGGCAAGAAATCTCCACCCGCCGTCACTCTCGCACTCTCTCTCTCTCGCACCTGCGACCTGTTTCCTCTCGGCTGCAAGTTCTCGGAGGTGCTTTCGAGGGCGGTCTCGTCGTGTGCGCAGACGACGACCGTGAACCGTCGTATCCTGGGAGCGGATCGCCAGTACCCAACGCACCGGTATTGTGGAGGCGAAATCCTCTCTAAGGACAATCCATTTCATGGACGCTTCGGTGATATCTAACCTTATCTTTCTTGTATTTTGTTTGCCGTAATTTGTTTATTGCTTGCCTCTTTCTGGATCTCGCCCGTTTATTTGTTTCGTATGATTATTCGATTCCTATTTGCATATCATAATCGGATATTGAACTGGAAATGGATGACGTTAATGATATTGATCTTTAATACTTTTATTTTCCGTTCAATTGGATCCGTATAATTATTGTTTATTATATGCATGATTGATCCTGTTTATAACACTTTCATACGGGGTAGATCAGCAAAAGTGCCTTTGTAGTAACCTTCACAATTATAGACTATTGGAAGAAAATAGATACGAAAGCCTTAATCCTTAAATTTGATTTCCGAAAAGCTTTAGATACACTAAGATGGCCTTTATTTCGGGTGCTTTGAAGGCCTCTGGAGCCCTGGATATTTTCATCAATTGGATTAGAGCATTATTAGATACTACTATGATCTCCTTCAAAATTGAATGCCTCCCTTTTTCTTTTCATTCACTCTATGTCAGTCCTTGATGCAATGCTTTAGCCGACTCTTGTAAATGCAAAGCTTTTTTTAGGCTGAGAATGGATTCTATGGTAACAGACATCCAATTTGTAGATGACTTGTTAATTTTCCTTGAATATGACCATGAGTCACTAAAAAATGTATCCACAATAAAAATTTTTAGTAAATTGTCCAGCTTGAAAGTGAACGGGGATAAATCAGAAATCATGGGGATAAATCTCACTGATTCTGAAATTGAAGAAGCAAAAATTATCTCAGAATGGTCACATGGAAAATACCTGATGAATTATTTAGGTTTTCCGCTATCCACAAAAAGACTGGAAAATGAGTGCTGGACACATATTATAGAGAGATTTTCATCAAAACTCCAAAGTTGGAAGGCTAAATTACTTCCATTATCATCTGGAGTCTGTCTATTAAATTCAACACTAACACCACTCACTACGCATATGCTCTCATGCTTAAAAATGCCAGGAGTGGTCTTGAGAAAAATTGACAAAATTAGACGAATTTTCCTATGGAATGGAAACTCAGGCGATGCGAATAGGGCCAAGGTGAAATGGAAAAAAGTAACAAGACCAAAATTAAACAGCAGGTAGAATATCTCGAAGCTATAAACATTTAATAATGCACTCCTTACCAAATCACTGATACAGATTATAGAACACACAAAAAATCATGGAATTCAAAACCATTGGGGGTGTGTTCATACCGAGGGAGGCCAATTACACTGGACACAAAGCTTACCTCTAACCAGTCACCATTATGGAAGGCTCACCTGAAAGGGGCCCGATTGATGCTACATGTTATCTCAAAATGATACAAAATGGGAAAACAACTTCTTTTTGTAAGGACCCAATAAGTGAAAACAAACCTTTCGTGCTTACCTACCTGCAGTGCTTGGCAAATTCAAGGAACAAAAAGGCCTCAGTAAGCTCAGATCTATTATCATGGAAAGTAAAAAACAATTGATTCTAACAATTACTAACTAGACTACTAGTCAGGAGGATGATGAACATTATGAATAAATGGAGACACATTATCGATCAAATTTACAATCAATTAGAGGAAAATTCCGGGATAGATGTCTATTCCCAACAAGAGGTGCTTGTTCCACTCGGAGAGCTTGCTGTTCTTCTTTGTCATGGCCAGGAACCATGAAGGGGAAGAGATGTCCTGGTGGAGATCTCTGGTCCTCCGTGCAAGGTGTCGGCTGCAATGACTTTACTGGTTGGGCGAACAGTGTTTAACCTGGGCCTTCAAGTGGTGGAGGATCTGCCTCCCTCTTCATCCAACAAGAAGGCGGGTGTCCCCGAGACTTTGATGGTTGCACCGCCGCATGCGGCGGAGGTGGGAGGGAAGGACGCGCAATCAACCATCCCATTTTCTTAGAAAATTCAAATATAAAGGTATTATCAAAGGACGTTAATGGCAAGTCCATGTTTTCCTTTCGTGACAGCACAACTACGAATGATGGCATTAATGGGAGGATTCTCAATCAAGCAATTTTTTAGCTGTTTTTTTGGGACGTGAAGATGTCACTCCGCTCGAGCCAATTGTGAGTCAACATCCTTTGCTTAATGGTGGCATTAATGTGGGGACTCTCAATCGAGTAAACTATCAGGGAACGGATCCTCTGCTGTAGGGACTTTTGCAGCAGAGGTGTTGTAACCCTATTTAGGCCATTTTTATGATTTTGATTTCAAAATCTGACCTTATAGATTGTATTTTAGTTTAATTCTCTACCTATCCTCCAAATTTCGTCCAAATCCGAACTTGTTTGATATTTTATCTTAATGGTCAAACATTTGATTATAATCTAAGCAACTTAAATTCGATTTAAAAAAGATCCGAATGTTTGATCATTAAGATAAAATATCAAATAAGTTCGGATTTGTATGAAATTTGAAGGATAGGTAGAGAATTAAATTAAAATACAATCTATAAAGTTAGATTTTGAAATCAAAATCACAAAAATAGCCTAAATAAGATTACAGCACCTCTGCTGCAAAAGTCCCTACAGCAGAGGATCCTTTCCCAAACTATCAACCTCCTATTCTAGGAGACAAAGATGACGTTACACTTGAAACAAGGGTCGGGGACTCAAAGATGTGCGGGACTAGAAAGTAGGCAGCAGTTGCATTCCTTCATACAGGGAATGGCTCGTCAACATATGACCTCGAGCACCCAAGAGATAACAAGGGATGACCTTTATTAGCTTGTTGGGAGTTTGGCAGAAGAGGTTGGTGGAGTTGAAGGGAGACCGTTTTCTTTTCGAAGTGACATAGAGATGAGCCGAACCCATCGTCGGTGGCATTCGAAGGGGGAGAGGAAGGACCGAGGAGGGGTTGATGGGGTGAAGGGAGGTTCTGTGGCTCTGCCGGGGATGCCACAAGTGGAGGAGTTGGGACTTATTTTGCCAGAAGAGGTGTTGTGTGGACTTGGGAGAGGGGTTGGAGCAGGTCAGATTGTTCTTATCAGAAGGGGTTCGGCTTGTTCGTGTATGGAGGCGAGCTTGCTGAACGAGCCGATGTCGGCATCTGAGAGGCTGCCAGTTGCGATAAAGGAGGTATGTCCCTTTGAGAAGGATATACAAAACCCTGGATCTTTAAGGGAGATGGTGGCTAGATGTGTGGGAGCGTCAATGAAGGTTATTTCTTGGAATGTGCAACGCTCAGGCAATTAGAGAAGAGAAGAGCCGTGGGGTCGCTCCTTAGAGAATGACATGCTGATGTAGTGTTTCTGCAGGAAACAAAGCTAGAGATATGAGATACAAGCCTCTGGGCAACTGTTTTAGGGGGATATTATCAGAGTTTCGAGCAGTCCCATCAACCAAGACTTCCGGAGGCATCTTGATTAGTTGGGATGGTGACTTCTGGAGATGGTTGATGTGGTTGAGGCGCGCTGCTTGTTATCCATTGTGCTTCATCGTAGATAGGACAATGCTCAAAATTTTTTCTCAGCAGTGTATGGCCCCACTGGTGCGGGCTCTTGTTCACCTCTTTGGGAGGATCTAGCTTTTGTAATGTCTACGCACCCTGGTTTTCCTTGGCTCATTGGTGGTGGATTCAACGTCACACTTTTGGCCTCGTGAGGGGGGGGGGGGGTTGGACCCTGGCTCCCCTGGCTTCCTTGAGTTCGTGAGCACCTCCATGCTGGAGTTGTTAGACGCGTCGAACTCTTGCTACACTTGGAGGAATAGCTCTTCACGTTCTCGTCTGGATCGCTTCCTCGGTTCGGTGGAGCTCTTAGAGACATTCCCGTTGGCTTCTATTATCTCTCTCCCACGTTCGCATTCTAGCCATACTCCTATTTGTTGGATCACTGGTGAGGCTAGTCATCCTCGTAGCATGTTTCGTTTTGAGCATGCTTGGCTACTAGAGGATGGGTTTCGGGATCGTGTAATCGTTTGCTGGAAAGAGGTCCCGACTAGTGGTTTGGCATCTTGTGATATTGCATCTCGCCTCAAAGCGTTGAGGTGTATGTTGATATCTTTCCGTAAGGAGGTTCGTGCACATCAGGAGGAGAGGAGAGGTGGTGAGATTGGATGCACTTGAACACTCTCGAGAGTTGGTGGAAGGGGAGAGAATGTAAAGGGAAGAAAACCATAAGATTTTGAGGTAGGAGGATCTCAAACATGAGATTAAGTGGAGACAAAGATCCAGACAAACTTGGTTGAGTGAGGGAGATGCAAATACTCGCTTATTTCATGTTGTTGCTAGCGGACGGAGGCAACATAATCTTATTAGAGACATTGAGGTGGGTGATGTCCTGGTGGAAGGGGAACACACTATTGGGTCGGAGATGGTTGATTACTTTCGAGAGGCAAGTAGGAGGACCCAGACGGGAGGCTCACGATGGGTTGGTAGGGATATTCCCGTTCTCTTTGATATCCAGTCTGCAAGTTTAGTTCACGGTTTTACAACCACAGAGGTTTGAGCATCTACTTTTGATCTTAACGCAGATGGATCTCTAGGGCCAGATGGTTTTCCAGTCTTCTTTTTTTTTGTGAGTTTTGGGATCTGGTAAAGCATGATGTGATGGATGAGGTGGAGGAGTTGAGGGGGGAGAATCAAGGCTTTGAGCGATTGAATCGTTCACTTATCTTCTTACTTCCCAAGAGGGATGTGGCTCCCTACGTGGAAGATTTTCAACCTATTGCTCTCTCAAATGCCATCTATCTCATTGTGGCAAAAGTACTCGCAAATTATTTGCGTGAGGTGTTGGGGTCCATTATTGCATATTCATAGACTGCTTTCATTCCTGAAAGACATATAATGGATGGGGTGGTCATTACTTCAGAGATTATTGCATATTGGAAGCAAAAGAAGAGCAAGGGGATGCTTTGGAAGGTTGACTTTTCCAAGGCTTATGACTATGTCAGCTGGAAATTTATTTGGGCATCTCTTTCAAGAAGAGGTTTCCCATATGAGTGGATTAAATGGATGAAGAGATGTGTGACTACAAGCTCCTCTTCATCTTGGTGAATGGGCATCAGGAGGGTGGATTATTCCAACCTCAGAGACGAGTTAGGAAGGGGTGTCCTCTCGCTCCTTTACTTTTTTTTGTAGTAGTAGATGCATTATCAAGAATGATTTTTAGAGCAGTGGATGGGAATTTCTGTACAGGGTACCAGCTCGATGACCTATCAATTCCTATACTTCAATATGTGGATGATACACTTTTTTTTGTGGAAGGGGGTTCTCATGAAGCGAAGGGGATTGCTACTGTGTTGGATCTATTTGGTGAGATATCGGGACTCAGGATTAATGGAGACAAGTCGGCTTTATCCATTTTTACATGATGAAGGAGGAGGTAGTGGAGTGTGGGATTTCACTGCAATCCCAATGTGGGTCATTGTCAATCAATTATTTGGGACTTCCTTTGGTGCATGGGTGACTTCGGCAATCGGATTGGATGCCCATGGTGGAGTGAATGGAGAGATGCCTTGCTGGATGGTGTGCCTCTTGACTCTCGAGGGGGGGGGGAAGGATGATTGGTCCTCTTAAAGACAGTTATCGGCTATCCCAATCTTCTATATGTCATCTAGGCTTCTTCCTTTGGGGATTCACAAAAGGAATGGAATCTTTGATGTGCCATTTTTTCTAGGCTGGAACTGGAGATTCTAAGGGGGTGCCTTTGGTTGGGTGGAAGACTATGGATCTTTCAGAGAATGATGGTGGGTTAGGTGTTCTTGCTCTTGATGCGATAAATAAGGCCCTACTAGCAAAATATGTAGTCCGTATTTGGGGTATTGGCTTTGATCTTCTATGTTCTTTGCTGCGAAAGATCTATGGGGTTTTAGGCACCCTCTACTGGAGACCTAGCCATGTGTCTATGCCCTCTAATTTTTGGAAGGGGGGTTGAAAAGCAGGAAAATCAGAGTTACTAATAACGGCTTGACAAGTCAGACCTACAATCACTGAAGCGACTACTCGAATCTTCCCGCAATTTCAACAATTAACCCACACAGATAATTAAGTAATTAAGAGCGAGAGTTATCATTTATTATATCATGCTAAAGATGTATAGTGACAAGCAAGTAGGGGGTGAACACATGAAGTAATGGATTGAAGGAGGCAAGATAGAAAAATCAAAGCACAATTTATCTCTCAAACACTTAGCCAAATAAAATTTTGTGGGTTTTTAATTTTTTATTTTATTTTTGTTTTATATTCTAATATTTTCTTTTTATATTTTCAGATTTTTTAGTTCTTTTTCTTTTTCAAAAATATAATATAACTATATATAAAGTATATATATACAATGTAAGCTAATATAATTATAAGTACTAACCAAAAGAGTCAAAATAAAGAAAATAAAATATTTTTGATTTTTAAACATTTTTTACTATTTTTATGATTTTTCAGATAATTTTGCGAATTTTTATATATTTTAAGTAAAAATTATCCTAAATAATGGATTGAATAAATATCCGAAATGGAATTGTTAAAAAATATGAAATTAGTTCCAAATTTCTTCAAATTAATTTTAATAGTTAACTAATAATATAAAGAAAATTATAAAATAGAAAATTGTATATTTGAAATTTTTAGGAATTTTAAAGATTTTTATAATGGTTTTTGGGCCTTTTTAATTTTTAGGTATTTTCTTTATCTATTTTAGGTTTATCAAGTCTTGGAGTTGCAAAATGGCAAAAAATTTTTTTGGAAATTTTCAAAAATTTTTCTATTTATTATGGATTTTATAGGTTAAATATATACCAAATGTGTTATTTTCAATTTTTCTAAAACATGAAAAATGCTAAAATCGAAAAGCAAAATTCTAATGTGGATCTACAACACATCATGCATATAATCCTATTTTTTGAGATTCTTCTAAGAAGAATTGTTATATTAAATAAATCCAACAAATACGCAAAAATGCAAGGCTTGGCAGGGGCATATATGTAAATAAAATAAAGTATGAGGGCCTCTGTGCAATTTTTACAAAATATTATAACTAGATTAAAAAATATCGGATTAAATACAAGTATCTAAAGCCGTAAGGGCCTCCGTACAAAATGCGCACCTCATGTGGATGGCCACGTGAGGTGGCAGAGGACTAAAGTGCAAATAACAAAAGCTCAGGAGGTCCAACTGTAAATATTACAAAACTATTTCAACAACAGAGGAATGTTTTAGTTCGAATACTTAATACCAAAAAGGACCGGGTTAAAGGTGCAAAGTCCTTTGCACGAGCCAACGATGGGATGGAGCCACTTATACACGTGTTGAGCTCACGTGTGACAATGACGCTTCGCCTTGGACGGTCACGATCAGATCCCATGCTGGAGATCTACGCCTCTGGTACTTTGCATCCAACGACGAGTGGGCGATATGGAGCAGTCTGAAGATCTAACCGTTGAGAGAGATTCGGGAAGAACTCGCCAAGAACTCGACCGGGGTGAACTTGGATCGATCCTTCTTTGCACCTCTGATCGTCTGAGAAGCTCTGGCGAGGGGCAAAATGGAGCGTGGGCTCCTCCACACCAGATGGCACCTATAGGAGGTCCATCAGAGCTACGACGGAAGCTGGGGAGGTCAGGGAAGAGGGGCAGCTCCAAGTACCTGCAACTGACACAAAATCAACCCCCTCGAGGAGTTTGGAGCTTCCATGACCTGCAAGAAGAGTGAACACAAGAACAAAGGGTGTCCTGGGGGATTTATGAGTGTAATGGGCAGAAAGGGTCTATCGGACGGAGATCTCCGACGTAAGGCAGAGGGTGGAGAGCAGACCTCCGGATCTGTGCAAGATCCAGGTGAGTAGCCATCGAGCGAAGAGCAGACAAAGGGGGAGCTGGTAGGGGTGATAGTAGGAACAGAGAAGTTAGGGGCGATCAGAACAAGGCGACGGAGCTGAAGCTGCGTCGGACAAGGAACTTCAATTTTTATAGAGAATCACACAAAATAGAATGAGATGAAATCCTAAACTAGGCTATTGATATGCTAACGAACTAAGATAGCTAAAAAGATAGAAGCTTACATCGAAGCGCAACCAGAGACAGGAGCTCCGACGAGGTTGATGGCAAGCACCGGACCAGCCTCGATTCAACGCTAGATGCTTTGTCAAGGGATGGAATCGGGTCCCGATGTCACCAAGACGTCGAATCCAGGACAAGAACTAGGGCAAATAGGAGGAAGAGGGATCAAACTCGAACTCTGGATGGAGATGATCCTTTATATGAGTGGTCGAGTGAGGTTGAAGATCGAGGTCAAATGGGAATGTTAGTGATCCACATCTCGAGGAATCGAGCCAGCGTGAATCACCAAAGATCGAGGTGGAAAAGTCATGAAGAGATCTAACCAATTCGATGCTCGCTTCATCTTGGAAAAAGGGCGGAGATAGGTCAAAACTAAGTCTGACAGGGCACATGTGCAGGTCAGAGGAGTTGACCTTGGTCAACTCACAGGGTAATCTAGTTGGTCCACTTGGACCGACAAGAAAAATCTAACTTAAAAAATATTTCTAGATTCATTATATAATAAACGATTTTATTAAATTAAATTTATAAAATAGAAAATGTTTCTTATTTTATATATTATTTTATTATGATTTTTATTTACTATTTAGAGGTTTTTCACTACAAGTCGCTTTTTAGGGTTTATATATAGGTATATTCCTATATGTTTTGTGTTTTTTAATTTTATTTTGTATTTTGTATTTTCATTATTTTATTTTCTTATTTTATATAATTGTTCCTTATTTTTATATACATAAATATTTTTTATTATATTTTTTGATATATTATTTATACTTAAATAAATATAGGTGTATAATATATAGGTATGTATAATGTATATTCATCTATATATTATATGTTCTTATTTTATTTTTAATATCTTATTAATGGTTTTATTCTAGTTTTAATATGTAAACATAATATAAATAATATTTAAAAATATAAAAAATAAAATTATAAAAATATTAAAGAATAAATAAAATAACTATTTTATTCGGATATATTGTACAATAAGGGTCCAAAATCTAACTTTCACACTTTAACTCCAAAAAAATTGAAACCACCTTTATTAAATATCTTATTAAAAGTTATATATAATTAAAGATGATTTTGATATATTTTGAGAGATATGGGTCTGGGAAGTTGGGATTTTGGAATTGTATTTAGAGCATAACTTTTACACTGTATATTATTTTTGTATGAAATCACATTTATATTTATCTATATATTATTATCTACAACTTTCATGTGCAAAGTTTCTTTATTTGAGGTATAAAAAGTCGAGAATAAAATGGGTCCCAAAATTGCATTATTCATGGATTAATAAAAGGGATTTTCATTGTATTATGGACCTTTGTCTCTCCCTACTTTATTCCTGGTCGACCTAATCATAAAAATGCCTAGGTCTCAGGATTTAGGATCATAAAATACCTTTGACATTTTATTCCTTTTCTCTTCTTTTCTTTATTCTATAATTTTGGCATTAAAAACGTTATTTTATATAATATTTATACAACAAAGAATTAATGCTAATGTGTACAAATTAAGGGTATTTACATGCATGAACTAGGGTTTTTAAGGTCGAAATTATATAATAAAGGTGATGAGATGGAGATTCATCACCCCCTATACTTGCCTTTGCTAGTCCCTAGAAAACACTTATGCAAATAAGCGCATAAAAGAAAAATAAAGAAAAGAAAAGGAAAGAAAGTGGATTACGTTTAATTGTCAAACTTATCTTCACAAAATCAAAGTTTGGAGCTTAAGTCAGACCTTTGGAATTTTAGTGCGAGCGAAACCTTATTGGGAATCAGATTTGAAGCACAACAGCCTTCGAGAATCCCAAAACTCTACTCAAGTATCCTCAATAACAAGGTCAGCATACTTCAACTCATACCCAAACCCTTATGACTATGAATATGACTTGTACAGTGTATGTGATAGTGGCTACCCTCAACTGAAATGATGAAGAGTCTGACTTCTCCAGCATGACAACCCAATGATTTCCTAATCCATCAACTATTTTCCCGAGGAGAAGGGTATTCCCTTCTAAGTTCAAGAGGCAACCAACTCAATAGGAGGAGGTAAAGAGAAGAATGGACGGTAGCTAGTGTAGCTACCTATCCTAGGATGCATGACCAGTATAATCAAGCCATCCAGCTGCAGGCTCACATGATATGTCTTTGAAGCTCAAGCTTGCTTATCGACTATACAAATATATACACTCCGATATGTATTTTATTTTCAATCATGCGTGTCCACTTTTTTGGAATTTTTTGATTTTTTTGAAATACTATATACAACAAAATTTACATAAGGAGTTTTTCCTCTTGAGCTAGTAGACTATCCATCTTTTGAAGCATTGCTGAAACCCACACTCTCATGTCTTTAGACGTCACTGCCACTGGACGGGTTGGGGTGCACTTCCCTCCATAAACGAGGACAAATGTTTCCACTTGTTTGCTTATCATACCGACAAATCCAATCCTCTCACCACTCCCACTGAGTTGAGCCAAGTGAAAGGTACAAGTGTCCAAGTTAGGTCATTACCAACAAGAGCCATGTGTGTGCTCCGAAATACTCTACTTAGGCAGTCAAGAACTCATTGAACTATGTCTCACAATTATCGAAGATTTAAGTCAACTCGACTTGAAGTGCCTCAATTCCAGCTCCTATAAGGTTCCTGTGATTAGGTAGATTTAAGATCCAACCAAGCTCCATTCATATTTTACTTAAACTTATTAAATTACCAAACTCAATCCGAAAAATGTGAATGCTATGCAAATTCTATGTACAATGCACAAAATATTTTTGTGATGCAATTTTCAAAGTTTCGAACTTTTTACGGATTTTTGAAAAAAGATTTTGCAGATGTTTATGCAAAATTTCATTATTTTTGCAAATATTTCTAGTTTCTTTGGTTTATAGATGTTTTTTTTCTAATTTTTAAAACAAAAGATTTTAGCTAAAAATAGATACAAATATTTACATGAGGATGTATTTTATGTTTACAAGAGTTGGGGCTTTAAGAATTTACAAGGTATATGTGATCATTTTTATAGATATGTACATATTGTTAATAAAGAATTTTAGTGTGATGTATATATTCCTCAAATTATTTAAAAATGATCAAACAATTTTGAAAACTATAGTCCAAAATAATTTTACAAATATTTTTTTACAACATTTACAGATATTTGAAAATAGTTTTGCGAAGAATTTTCAAATATTATATATAGACTATTAAAAATATTTTTGCAACTATTTTTCAAACCATTTGCAAATCATTTTTCAAATATTTTTATTTCACATAAAGAAAAGAAAATTTTCAAACAAAATATTTTTATAGAAGGTTGAAAATGTTTAACAAAACATTTTCCAAATAGTTTTCAAAAGATTTTCCAAAATAATTTTCAAACTATTTTGCAAAAAATATTTTTACCTTATTTATTCAATCAATATAAACCATGGTTTCAGATTTCACGAAATTTCGGCGAAATTTCGACGAAATTTCGGTTTTGACAAGGCACCGAAATCTCGAGCGAAATGGCGATATGAGGGCGGTTTGGGGTCATTTCTTCACAAATGGTGGTCGATATGGGCGAAATTTCGTTGAAATTTCAACGAAATTTCGTATCGATAGGATGTCCGAAATCGACATTTAAACCCTTGATATAAACAAAGAATTGAAGAATATTAGATATCTTTTATTATTGAATTTTAATGAATTTTATAGGTATAGTATTTTATGCAGTATTTATATCCATATTAAAAATATGAAAGTACGAGTTACGGATAAAGTATATACACAGTATATACGATCCCCCTATACTTAGCTTGAGCTATGTCCTCAGAGATCAGAAAGAAAAAAGAAGACATAACCCGTACTGAGTATAGGAAAGCCTAAAGAATAAATGAATAGCAAAGAAATGAATGAGAAGTCGGTCGTCCCCCACATACTTAAGATCAAATATTCCTAAATATAACAGACTACACACAAAGCAGGAAGGGTCAAGGGGAATGCACAAATCATATCAGACTGTCTCCCCCTATATTTAAGGTAAGATATCCCTAAGTATTAGTCAAGAAGAGTGGACAGTGGAGAGGATCAAAGAATGAAAGAATTAGGGGTGCGCACCCCCTATACTTAGGATAAAGTACGTCCTAAGTATAGAAGACTGACAAAAAGGGTTGGCACCTTCTTGGTAGAAAAATAAAAATGAATGGGAAAAGAAGAAAAGATAAGATAAGTGAAGACAGAATAAGAGATTTGAAAAACTCAAGGTGAACATTTCCTCTATACTTAGGACAAAGTGTGTCTTCAGTGTAACAATGATGAAGGGGATGACATCTTTTTTGGAATAACAAGAAACTAAAGAAGGAAAAGAAGAAAAGAAGAAAAATCATTCAAAAATGTTTTGATTTTCTTTGTCTTGTGTTGTAGCTATGGAAGTATTCGACTCATCATCGTAAATCTCATGGATTTAGTCAACGACAGACATAAATGTGTCATGTTCAAGATATGATTTCAGAAGCTGTCCATTGACAAATGACTATGCATCAGCTGACAAACCAGATATCACTACGCTTCCATTGTCACGCACATGCCTCGCTGTAAATGGCCCGATTTGTTTGCTCTTTAACTTGACTGGAAAGATCTTCAATTTTGCATCTAACAACCACACCTTTTGACCCGGCTCGAAAGATTTGCGGAGGATATGCTTGTCGTGCCACCTTTTTACCTTCTCCTTGTACATCAGGCGGTTTTCATATGCATAATTTCTGAATCCCAATAATCTGTTCAGATCCACTTTTCGGTTCTTCCCGTCTTTCTCAGAGTCCAAGTTGCATATGTTGATTGCCCATAAAGATTTATGTATCAGCTCAACGGACATATGGTATGGCTTGTCATACACCAGGCGGTAAGGAGACATTACTAATGGTGACTTGTATACAGTTCTGTAAGCTCAAAGAATTGAATCAAGCAGCTGAGACCATTTCTTGTGATCCGGATGCAAAAGCTTTTGTAGAATTATCTTATCTCCTTGTTTGAACATTCAGCTAAGCTATTGTATTGTGGATGGTATAGTGAAGCGACACGATGTTCTATGCAGAATTCTTGCGTTAACTTATTCACCTCTCTATTAATGAAATGGCTACCCCCATATGATATTAAAATCTTAGGAATCTCGAACCGTGCAATTATGTGATCTCTTAAGAATCGAAAGACAGTCCAACTATCAACGGTTCGAGGGGGAATAGCCTCCACCTAGCGATTCACATAGTCGACAGCAAGCAGAATATATTTGTAGCCCTGGTCGTTTGGAAATGGGCCGATAAAGTCGATGCCCCATGCATCGAAGACATCTGATATCTGAATGAACTTCACAGGCATCGTATCTCTCATTCCTATTGATAAACTACAAATTCGGCCCTCTAATAGTGCTGAATTAACACTGGGAATTGTCATAGCAGTCGGGCCGAATTTGGTCTATCAAAGAGACCATCTGATTGATATGTCGAATAAGAATAAGACGATCATCATATTTATTTTACTTGGCAAGAAACCAAGGTCGAACTCAGGGACACGAGCTTTTCTCTAATTATCCAGATTCTCATCTATATAACTAAGTGTTGAGTTAAAGATCACTATAGGTCAAGTTATGCAAGAAGGCACAACAATGCATTGAGAATAAAAGTAAACATGCATTTTTTATTTTTATTTTCATCATGCAAATAAATAAGAGATGAGATACAATGAAAATATGCCCGAAATGACAGTTGCTTGAGCCATAAAAATACGAGTCAACAGAATCAAATAATGAAGCACTTCTTATTTATATAACAATTAGGCATGAGAAACATAGAAATCTGGACACTTAGTTAATCTAATAGTGCATTATAGTTCATAGTGTCAAAACTAAAATCTAAACTTTCCATAAGAAAGATGACGGGAAGAGCTTCAAAATGAAACTGAAATCAACTGAAACGGACACACGATGCTCAAGTTATGCAACAATGAAGATAAGGGCATAAATGCAATAAAACATGAAAAGATAACTACAAACAGGTCCATGGGAGGGACTAAAATGTGAATATGAAAAAGTGCGGGACCTTCCCTGTAAATTACCCATACGACAGGGGCCTTTTTGCAATTTTGAAAATCTGCAGGGTATGGTTGCAAAATACCCAATGCGCGCGTGGTCTGCACGTATTATCTGGACCTGTTTGCTACTTGAAGAAGTCGGCTGGGCTTCTGCATAAATTACCCAAAAAGCACGTGCCAAACATGTGTTACTCCAGGTTCGGAGGTCGGCTCGGGCTCGGCAGAGGCTCGTTGCTGCTTCGGGTTGGCTCGGAATACACGAGCCTCCAGGCTTGGTGTCGATGAGGCTCGGGGTAGTCTCGGGGACTGCCACGTGGTATCAAGACCTGGATGTAATATGCGGAAGGTGCGAGGGCACCGATGCAAAAAGCCCAGAACCCACGTGCGTGAAGCACATGAGCTCAGGCTCGGATGGGGGCGAGGTTCGGCACTGCTTCGGACGGCTGTAGCAGGTGGCTCGGGCCACGTGGCGGCTCGAGGTTGCCTCGGGCGAGGCTCGGTCCCACCGAGCCTCCGCGCTTCGGGAAGGTGACGTGGCTGCTCTAGGGTCATTGGATCTCCACCGTGGGGGCGAGGTTCAACGGTATATGCACTTCTCCTCCCCTGATGGTTGGCGGTGCTATTGGAGCTCCGGCGTAAGGCCTGGAGCTCCGCCGCGCCTCGCCGTGCTCGATGGAGGTCGGGGAAAGACACTGAAGGTCTGGCGATGAAGGTCCGAGGTCGGAGAAGCTGCAGGAGCATCTGAAGTGTGCTGTCGTCGCTCGATCGCCTGAGGCGGAGCTCTAGAATCTGGCTCCGCCCGAGGTCCGGCCAATGACGATGGTTGACCTGCAAGGGGGGTTAGGTGAAAGCGGGACGTGCGTGCGTGCGGGATGAGGTGAGCGACGGGCCTAAGCGGCGAAGAAGCGGAGCCCGTGGTGGGTTCTCCTCCGCCAAAGCCTGGGACGAGGGAGGTCGTGACTGAGGAGGGGGGTGATCGGAAGGACTGACGAGGGTGATTGATGATGGGTGGAGCTCGTGGTATGATTGATGGAGGTTGAGGGTGTTTGTAGAGACTTGGAAAATTACGCAAAGTAAGAAGAAAAATCATAGAAGATCAGAGAGCTTACTGGCCAGAGATGGAGGTAGTGGCCTGGGCTCGAGGTCATCTGAGGACCTAGGGGTTGTCGCACGTACTGGCCGGCCGTGCCAGCGAGCTCGGGCGGGGCTTTGGGCCCCTGCAGCACTGCCGTGATAGGCGGTGGGTCTCATCGGGGGCACGTCGTCTTCGCTCGATCCACGCTCCTCCCCCTGTCACAGGGAGGAGGCGGAGGGCTGGTCTATGCCCCATGAAAAGATGGACGAGGAGGAACGAGGGAGGAGGCGCGGTATTTAATGGGGCGGAGATGGCAGAGGGCTGGTGAAATAGTGGGTTTCGAGGATAGATGTTGAGCGACTGGTCGAGAATCATGGAACGTGGAAGCATGCACGAGGAAGATGGATGAATGGGCTTGGTCGTGGGGTGGTTAGAGAGAGGAGAGGTGGTAAGGTGAAGCGGCTAAAATTGGAAGGGTGGAGGAAGTCTGTAAGGCGTGGGGCTCGGACGGAGCTTGCGGGAGGAGGAAGACGAGGTCCAGACCGTTGGATCGTGAGATCCAACAGTCCTGGTGAGGGCGCGTTGGGACGGTTTGGATCAGATCGAAGGTGATGCGATCGAAGTGTCAGGAGGATGCCACGTGATGTGGTGAGGCAACAACGCTAGCGGACGGGCACGATGAGAAGTGGCTGCAGATCGAAGGGTCGAGAGTTGATGCGGATTGAGCGGTTAAGATGGAATAGCCTGGAGATGATCGTGGGGTGCGTAAGGCTGTTAGGTGGCGAGTTCCGGTGAGAGCGCTTAATGGATGGACGTGATGTGATTCAGGCTTGATCCAATGGATAAGGAGCAAGGTGCTAAGAAGCGGCTCTGATGAGTTCTGAGGCGGCATGATCGAAGGTGGTGGTTGCGCCACGTGGCATATCGGAGGCTCAGCGCCAGCGGGCGGATGCGATTAGCTTAGGACTTTTGATTGTGCGGTCGATATTATAGAGCCAGTGGACGATGGATATCGAAAAGACGCGATAGAGTGGCACAAAGAGGTACCACATGTCGCGATATGGTTGAGGCGCAAATGGAGGGTGATGATGAGAGGCGGGAGATGATCGGACGACAGGGAAAAGAAGCGGGTCATGGAGAGCTTAGGGCCGTCGGATCTCCGGAGGAGATCTGACGGCTGAGGGCGCGAGCAGATAAGACATGGCGGGCGGGCCACGTGGCTCAATCAGAACGGGCCACGTGGCCCAATCAGATTATTCTGAGAGAAAAGTTTATTTTTGAGGGTTTAAATGGACGAATTTGAGAAAAAAACTCAAAACATGAAAGTTGTAGATCTCGATGAGATCTACAAGTTTCATGTTGATCAAAAGTGGAGAAGAGATTATCTGTAGACACCAAATATTTTTGAAGATATTTTTAAGGTTAAAAATACCACAGATTTTTGTTTTGCCATTTTTTGTGGTTTTTAATTTATTTGAGACTCTGTTAATTACAAAACATTATCTGGGTTTTATTGACAAATAACTTAAGCAAAGGGGTTAATAATTAGAAATTATGATGATGAAATCGGGTTTCATCAACCCCCTATACTTAAACTATGCTCGTCCTCGAGCATCAAAGAGAATAAGTGAGCTGGATTAACCCTCTTGTGCATGTGAGTATAGGATCCAATCTGTTCAAGTCGACTCAATCCTTAGAGGTCCAAAATTCTCGAGTTCAACCCAGCCTTAACCAAGAGGTACCCAATTCCTCTAATTCTCTAGACTCTCTGTGATGTACATATAATCTAAAGATATGACATTTAGTGTTGACTGCAATTCCGAGAGTAGTGTCAAGTCTTCACCCAAAGTCTTGGTCCGAGAAAATCTCCTAAGGACCCAGTCCTCAACACTGGGGAATAAATCAAATCATGCATCCATTCCACCGTCTCTTTAATTGTCAGACTTAGAAAATGTAGATGGCAGGCCAGTAATGGAGGGCATGGGATTGTGTCATTTCTTCTCTCCCTCTCATTGGAACAAGGATTCCCTCTAGTGCCTTTTATGCAACACATTTTTGTTTGATCAGTGCGTCCGTCAAGAGAAGTTGGAGCCGTCTGCACTTGTTTTCCTGGGAGTACACCGGGGTGCGTCCCTTTTGAGTACCTATCGTACCTTCGACACCCATACTTGTAGTATTTACGATGCAGAGCCCTTTTTTGGTGCAAGCCCGACTCCTGGTCCTAATAGTGGTGGTCCAAGTGGACACTTTGAAAAATTTGGGAGCGCTCACCTTTGGTAGAAGCTCTTTGAGATTTGACTTTGTGGAATGAGCTTTTCTTTGGAATTTTATTGCTTTGTCATATTTTTGGCTAGCTCCACTGCTTTTACCAAGAGTTGGGGCACATTGATCAACAAATTTTTTATTTATTTCACACCCTGGCACTTAGGTCAATATCAAGAGATTAGTATAAAAACCAAGTTCTCATACTGGCTAAGATTGCTGACACTTAGGTTTCACGAAGCGTCCAAAGATTTTATCCCATCCTCGATCATCATTAGATCAAATCCAGACTCGAATCCCTCATCCCACTCCATCAGATGAAAAATCAACTCATCTCATCAAAAACCGCAGTCGTGCATGTGATGTGCTGATCATATTCTTTTTGTCTGAGACTAAGCATGGAATATAGCATGCAAATCTAGAAATCTATGGGAATGTGGATGATTAAGTCTATGACCCTGATGGCTAAGGCTGGTTAACCAAAAAAATCTCAAACACCTCATAAAACTAAATCTCCTTAAACATTTCAGATCCTGGGTGGAAGTGTAAGTGTAGAGGATTAATCCAACTCCTTCATTCAAAAACATATTTTTTTAACATATTTTTTTTCAAGAGATATTAGGACTGCCTAATCTCGATTAAATAGTTGCATCTGCATTCAGCCAGTATGGATGTAAGTACAGGCCGGAGCCCGTTGCTTAAGGACGGAGCCTTATGATGACGCGAAAACCGATGCGACTGAGGTAAAGTTATAAAATGAGGTCGTTGCGACCTCAGTCACTCGAATGCGTCAATCAAGAAAAATCAATCACTCAAATAAGATAAGAACAAGCAAGCACACAATAGAGCGATCTAGCTATAGGATTAACCTGGTATAGCTCCCAGGGTCGAACACAAGGAGCACAGATTGGCCTTGCGGCCTACGATGTAGTCAGAGATCCAAGGGAATCTTTTTTATGGTTTTTATTTGTTTTTATATTTTTTTAGAGATTTTTTAAATAATGAGAAAATGAATTAAAATGAATGCAAGGCAACTTCAACAATTTATACAACACTCCAAAAATGATGCAAAAATTAAGGAAAAATGGTTTTTATGTTTTTCAAGTTTTTTACTGTTTTTGGTGAATTTTTGGAATTTTTCTAATGGATAAAATATTTATTAAAAATCAAACAATGCAACAAAGAAGGGGTACTGTCCAGCAAGGTTAGAAACTCAAAAATAAAATATTTAAGAGTTTCAAACAACCCTGGAGGTAATTTTCCTATAATCTAAAAAGAATAAGGAAAATTTAGGCACCCTAATTATTGTTTTTGGATTTTTAATTTTTTTATTATAATTTTTATGGGTTTTTAGGGGTTTTTCAATTTTTAAGGTTTTTAAGTGATGAAAAGTCACAAAAATTGGCAGGAAAATCAAACAACAAGCAAGAAACAAGTCCTAATTTTTTTAGAATTTTTGGTGGAGTTTTTATATTTTTTTGGTATTTTTAAAGTCAAACAGTAGCAAAAATAGGGGTTTTTGAATTTTTAAAAATAATAAATGAAATCAAAAATGTCCCCAAAAATCATAGAAATTCCTACACCATGGCAGGAGCCATGTGTCAAAATTTCATTGGATTTGGAGGTCGTTTGATATTTATTCAAAAATGAAGAAGAGGGCACTGTGCACAGGGACCTAAGTGCAAATACCCAAAGATCTGGGGGCCTTGGTGCAAAATACCCAGCAAGTCACGCGCTTCGCGCGTGGCTGGGGCACACAAGGACCAAATTGCAATAAAAACCAAGTCCTAGGGCTATTTGATAACTCGTATCAAAAGCCCAGGGGTATGGTTGCAAAAAACCCAAGAAATAACGCACATGCGCATAATCAATGCTCACAGGGGTATAATTGCAATTTCACAAAAAGATTCATTCAATTCATAACATCCAGAACTACAGGGCGTCTTATGCAAATAACCCAACAAAACACGTGACGAAGCACGTGGGTCTCTACTGGCAGGGGTATAAATGCAAATAAAATTAAGCGCGAGGGTCTCTATGCAAATATCCCAGAAAATAAACAACTTGACTTGAAAGTTACAGGACTAAAACGAAAACAACAAACTACGAGGGGGGCCTACGATATTTACCCCTTTATTAATGAAGCGTTGGATGCGCGCCACGTGTAGATCGAACGGCTGCGGCTGGTGGGCGCTCCAGATGGCATCTCCTCTGATCGGACGGTGGAAGCAGCTCCTCGATCGGACGGCCAAGATCTGATCTGGAGCGGTGAGGCTGATCTGACGGCGATGGAGGGTCCTCGAAGAACAGGTGGCCGGCGAACTTCGCCGGCCTCGTGAAGGTGTCTCCGCTCTCCTCTGCTGCGCCTGAAGGTCGGAGAAGCTCCGGCGTGAAGTTGCGCAGCTGCTACTGGTCTCCGGTGGTCAAACCAAGCTCCGAGGAGCTCGAGCAAGGCCGGCGGAGAAGAAGCTCCTGGCTTGAAGTTGGGAAGCCTCAGACGCCTCCCTTTGGACCTGCAAAGTAGTCAAGAAGCTTCGCGGGTCGAGGGCAAAGTGCCTCGACCCGGTTAGGTGGCGTGAAGGTGAACGGTGCGGTGGGGCGGAAGAGCTCCGGCGAGGTGGAGACGGTGGAGCTCGACTCCCAGATCCTGTGCGATCTGGGTTGAGTGAAAGTGCGTAGAAGATGCGTGAGGGGATTGCGAAGGTGATGAACGGGTCGGATGGTCGAGATGTTGCGCGAGGTGGTCGGAATCGGAGATGTACGTCGGAGCTATGATTTGGGCGAAATCAAAAATTACGCTAAATGGAAGGTCGAATCGGATACCTGGTGGCTGCAGTAGACTGTGCTGGAGCGTGGCTAACTCCGGGTCGTAGCTTCGAAGGGCGTCAAGGCCTGAAGCTCGATGCTCAACGCCGGCGGCGGAGCAAGGACGGCGAAGTACGCCGGATCAAAGGATACGCCTCCTCACCTCACTGCAACAAGGGCAAAGGCTTGCTGTCACTCTTGCGATGCCGATGGAGGTCACTGGGAAGAAGGAGAGGGTCCAAAGATGGGGCGCGGAGGCGGCGGAGCTCGGGAATATATAGAGTGACAGCGTCGACTAGGGTTGAGGGTGGACAGCGATGGAAAGCATGGATTTGATGGCGAAGGATCCGGCGAGGGAGAGGGATGAACGGCGAAGAATCCGGGCTCGAGATATGCGTGGGAGACAGCCTGGAGCCGCGTGGGAAATTCGGAGAAGGCGGGGTGGCGCGCGAGGTCCAGAATAGGAAGGAGGTCGCGGGGGAGTTGACCGGGGTCAACAGTCCCCCGTGGACCAATCAGGAGCGGCCACGTGTGCCCGAATTTTGTTTATTTATTTTAGGGTAGAAATAGGCCGAATTAGAGAAAACTTAAAACATGAAATATTTTTCTTTTATTTTTTTCTATTTTTTGGTGATTTTTATTTAATTTTTGGAAATAAAAATAGGGTAGCTCTATATATAGGTATATGTACACTATATGGATTTTTATTTTTGATTTTTTATTTGTTATTTTTATGTATTTTTATGCTCATTTTGTATTTTATTTATTTACAACATGAAATATGGAATAAAAGAATATTTTTATTTGATTTTTATCACTTATATACAAGGGTGAAATAAATGGTTAAATATATTTATATACATGGTATTTATACAATGTATTTTTGTATTTTCAATTTTGTGATTTTTATTTGATTTTTGTTTTGTTTCTTGTTATTTATTTTATTTACAAAATATGCCATAGAATATTTACAAAAAGTTTAGAAAATAATTGAATTTATTTATAGGGTTAAATAAATACAAGATGATGGTTTGTACACATGGTGAAAGGGTATTTTTGAATTTTTGATTTTTATCTTTTTATTTTGTTTTTAATAGCTTTTACAAAATATGGACAAATATTTACAACATATTTTTGGGTGAGGAAAATACATAGTTTATTTATTTACAGAAGTATATACACATGAGCTCCTATCTCCCTCTACTTTGGCTTTTATGCGGTCAGGCCCATGCTGAGCCCTCCCTTGGGTTAGGTTGCTCAATATTTAATCTAAATATTTCCCTCTTTTTCTTTTTGCTCTTTATTCTTTTATTTTGTGCACAAAAACATGCTAATTATAGGTTTTTACACAATGCATGCTTTTGGTATTTATTTGTATTTACACATATCTACATGTATTTGCAAAGGGTTTTTGTAGCTAAAATAGAAGAATAAAGAGTGATGAATGGGTATTCATCACCTTACGCGATGTCCTTTAAACCATCCACTCTGCTAAGGGTGAACCCTCACTGAACGCGGCTATTTAATTGGGCTTGGTAGTCACTAATGACTCCTAAAGGATTTTTCGATTTTTCTCATTTTTATGGTTTTTAATTTAAAGTTAAAACACAGGTTAGACTCAACTTTCCTTGAAAAGAGACAGAAAAATTTTCAAAACCATGTCACAAAAAAGTTTCAAAACATTTTTCAAAACAAGAAAAATCTCATTTTTAAAATCATTTTCAAAAATATTTTTATCAAAATAGGGTAACATAGTATAGAAAAGCCGTATAAACACTTGAGTCCTCTTGGTTCAAAAGAATTTACTTTAGCCAAAAAGTTTTAAATTTTTTTCAAAATTTTCAGATTATAGCTAAAGTAATTATACTGTATATACGGTATACCCCCTATCCTTAAACTTTGCTATGTCCTCATAGTACTAGATGTTACAAGTACATCGGTCCATTTAAGTATAGAGAAATATACGGGAGCTAAGAGGGGCTCCCCCTATACTTAGGTTAGAAATAACCTAAGTATAAAGGCAAGGAGAGATGAGTAGAGAAAATCACGGGGATCTCGGGGCCCCCCTATACTTAGGCTGAGATTAGCCTAAGTATAAAGATGGAAATTTATGTTGGGAGGGACCCAAGGTAAACGAAGAAGATAGATGGATGTACAGATGAGCGAATGAATCTGTGGAGATGAATGGAGTGCTTACGGCTCAGTGGAGTTTATCGAAGCAAACATGGCTCAATCAAACATACAACACCCTAAATTTCACCATCTCACACATGAAACCAACCGAAGTTGGTTTATCATCTTGTCGGTTTTATTGGTGATAAAACATTAGATGTTTACGCATAGAAAATGTTAAGTGAAAATAACTGCGTAAACGAGGGTGTTTCTCTCCCAAAACCAAAATTTTACTCCATTTTAGGTTGACTTGTGCCCGGATTCTTCGCCGTTCATCCCTCTCCCTCGCCGGATCCTCCGCCATCAAATCCACGCCTTCTATAGCTGTCGCCACTCAACCCTAATCGCCCCGGTCACCTTATATATTCACACCTCCGCCGCCTCCGCGCCGCATCTTTGGACCCTCTCCTTCTTCCCAGTGACCTCCATTGGCACCGCGAGAGTGACAGCGAGCGTCTGCCCTTGTTGCAGTGAGGCGAGGAGGTGATTCCTTTGATCCGGCGTACTTCGCCGTCCTTGCTCCGCCGCCGGCGTCGAGCATCGAGCCTCAGGCCTTGACGCCCTTCGAGGCTACGACCAGGAGCAAGATCAGCTCCAGCACAGTCTCCAGCATCCATCAGGTAGCCGATTCGACCCTCCATTTAGCGTAATTTTCGATTTCGCCCAATTCACATCTCCGACGCATTTCTCCGATTCCGACCACCTCGCGTTACATCTCGACCATCCGACCCGATCATCATCTTCGCCGTTCCCTCACGCACCTTCTACGCCCTTCCACTCAACCCAGATCGCACAGGATCTGGGATTCGAGTTCCATCACCTCCGCTTCGCCGGAGCTCGTCCGCCCCACAGCACCGTCCACCTTCACCCCGCCTTCTTGGGTCGAGGCATTTTGCCCTCGACCCGCGAACCTTCGTGTCTACTTTGCAGGTCCAAAGGGAGGCATCTGAGCCCCCCTACAGTTCAGACCGGAGCTTCGAGCCGCCAGGCCTCGCCGGAGCCCCTCCAGGGCTCGGTTGGGCCCTTGGCCACCACCAGCAGCTGCGCAACCTCACGCCGGATCTTCTCCGACCTTCAGGCGCAGCAGAGGAGGACCGGAGCACACGCAGGAGGCCGGCGAACTTCGCCGGCCATCAGTTCCTCCTCCACCTTCCAGAGCCGTCCGATGAAGACCTCGCTCCAGTTCTAATCCTGAGCGTCCATCCTTGAGGAGCAGCAGCCGTCGATCCACCCGAGGAGCGCATCTGGACCATTGATAGCAGAGGAGAGAGGCGCCAGCGTTTCAGACGTCAGATCATCCACGTGGGCCTCTCCCCACCGTTGATTGAGCCGAAGGGACGAAAGGAGTGAAGCGCCAGCTGTTCTGAGCCGTCCGATCACCACGTGGCGCACATCCGACCGTCGGTTAATAAAGGGGTAAATATCGTAGGGCCCCCTCGTAGTTTGTCATTTCCTTTTTAGTCCTGTAACTTTTAATTCAAGTTGTTTATTTTCTGGGACATTTGCATCAAGGACCTCGTATTTATTTTGTTTGCATTTATACCCCTGCCAGTAGTGAACCACGTGCTTCGTCACGTGTTACTTTGGGATATTTGCATAAGACGCCCTGTAGTTCTGGAAGTTATGAATTGAATGAATCTTTTTGTGAAATTGCAATTATACCCCTGTGAGCATTGATTATGCGCATGTGCGTTATTTCTTGGGCTTTTTGCAACCTTGTCCCTGGGGTTTTGATACGTGTTATCAAAAACCCCTAGGACTTGGTTTTTGTTACAAATCAGTCCCTGTGTGCCCCAGCCACGCGCGAAGCGCGTGACTTGCTGGGTATTTTGCACCAAGGCCCCCAGATCTTTGGGTATTTGCACTTAGGTCCCTGTGCACAGTGCCCCACTCTTATTTTTGAATAAAATATCAAACGACCTCCAAATCCAATGAGATTTTGACACATGGCTCCTGCCATGGTGTAGGAATTTCTATGATTTTTGGGGACATTTTTGATTTCATTTATTATTTTTAAAAATTCAAAAACCCCTATTTTTGCTACTGTTTGACTTTAAAAATACCAAAAAAATCTAAAAACTCCACCAAAAATTCTAAAAAATTAGATAATGTTTCTTGCTTGTTGATTGATTTTCTAGCCAATTTTGGCTACTTTTCATCACTTAAAAACCTTAAAAATTGAAAAACCCCTAAAAACTCATAAAAATTGTAATAAATAAATTAAAAATCCAAAAACAATAATTAGGGTGCCTAAATTTTCCTTATTCTTTCTAGATTATAGGAAAATTACCTTCAGGGCTTTTTGAGATCCAAAATTATTTTATTTTTGGGTCTTAAGCCTTGCTGGACAGTACCCTCTGTTTGTTGCATTGTTTGATTTTTAATAAATAATTTACCCATTAGAAAAATTCCAAAAATTCACCAAAAACAGTAAAAAACTTAAAAAACATAAAAACCATTTTTCCTTAATTTTTGCATTATTTTTGGAGTGTTGTATAAATTGTTGAAGTCCCCTTGTATTTGCCTTCGCTCATTTTCTCATCATTTAAAAAATCTAAAAAAATTATAAAAACAAATAAAAAAACCATAAAAAAAGATTCCCTTGAATTGCTGACTACATCGTAGGCCGCAAGGCCAATCTGTGCTCCTTGTGTTCGACCCTGGGAGCTATACCAGGTTAATCCTATAGCTAGATCGCTCTATTGTGTGCTTGCTTGTTTTTATCTTATTTGAGTGATTGATTTTTCTTGTTGATCGATTTTCGAGGGATTGAGGTCGCAACGACCTGTTATTTATCTCCCTTGATCTCTCGTGATCTTTCGGTCATCAATGTCCAAGGTCCAAGTCCTAAATTATTACAAGAATAATGTTCTCTCTCTCTCTCTCTGAAATAAAAATTTCTTCTTCTCTCTCTCTTCCTCCCGTGCGGGTCCTCAAAAAGTGTACTCCAAGTCGTCCAAGCAGTACCTCGCACAAAAATCCAAGAGAGAATGTCAGAAAACAATTATAATATAGAGAGACAAAAATTGAAGAATGAAAACTGACTACAAAGCCGTGCTCCCCGGCAACGGCGCCATTCCGGGCACGGGGGTTGAGTGGGTGACAGCCTGGAGGCGCGTGGGAAATTCGGCGAAGGTGGGGCGGCGCGCGGCTTCCAGAAAAGGAAGGAGGTCGCGGGGGAGTTGACCGGGGTCAACAGTCCCCCGTGGACCAATCAGGAGCGGCCACGTGTGCCCGAATTTTGTTTATTAATTTTAGGGTAGAAATAGGCCGAATTAGGGAAAACTCAAAACATGAAATATTTTTCTTTTATTTTTTTCTATTTTTTGGTGATTTTTAATTAATTTTTGGAAATAAAAATAGGGTAGCTATACACTATATGGATTTTTATTTTTGATTTTTTTATTTGTTATTTTTATGTATTTTTATGCTCATTTTGTATTTTATTTATTTACAACATAAAATGAGGAATGAAAGAATATTTTTATTTTATTTTTATCACTTATATACAAGGGTGAAATAAATGGTTGAATACATTTATATACATGGTATTTATACAATGTATTTTTGTATTTTTGATTTTGTAATTTTTATTTGATTTTTGTTTTGTTTCTTGTTATTTTATGTATTTACAATATGTAACATAGAATATTTACAAAAAGTTTAGAAAATAATTGAATTTATTTACAAGGTTAAATAATTACAGGATGATGGTCTATACACATGGTGAAAGAAGGGTATTTTTGAATTTTTGATTTTTATCTTTTTATTTTGTTTTTAATAGTTTCTAAATATACACACAATATGGACAAACATATTTTTGGGTGAGGAAAATATAAAGTTTTATTTATTTACAAATATATACATATGTGAGCCCCTATCTCCCTCTACTTGGCTTTTATGCGGTCAGGCCCATGCTGAGCCCTCCCTTGGGTTAGGTTGCTCAATATTTATTCTAAATATCTCCCTCTTTTTCTTTTTGCTCTTTATTCTTTTATTTTGTGCACAAAAACATGCTAATTATAGGTTTTTACACAATGCATGCTTTTGGTAATTATTTGTACTTACACATATCTACATGTATTTGCAAAGGTTTTTGTAGCTAAAATAGAAGAATAAAGAGTGATGAATGGGTATTCATCACCTTGCAATTAACAGTCCCAATTTTTCTTAAGGTTGTCACTGATTAAAGATGAGCACATAAACCAAGCATTCATCGTCTACCGTTCATTACCATTTTCCATTAATCCTAGGTGATCAAGCTAGGAAGAGAAAGCTGAGAAAACCCATGTATTCGATAAAAACCGCGATCTAGGCTAAGCGATAAAACATGCAGTGATTTGACGATAAATCCGTGAAAACTTGGGCCGTTGTGAAAACCAAAATCAATATGTATGCAAGTCGATCTAAAAGCCGCAACTTAACATGCTTCTATTAGCGGTGAAGAATTTCTTTGAAATTTGGCTAAGTGAGGCGATGCTACGTGCGTCTTTAAATAATGTGTGTCCTACCTACGAGCAAGCACATAAAAATAAAAATTTTAAACTAAGCTCGAAGAGCTGCGTGCCTACTCCTAGGTCGACACTCGAGTGGGGACGATCCCCATAATCACATATATTCGTTCTTTTACAACCGCGAGCCTCCGATCGAAGACCACTGTAAAGACGATTATTACAAAATAACACGAGATGCAAAACTGACAATTTTTTTGTTTCTTCTCGACATGCTCCAAGCGTGCTTCTGCGGCTCCTTACAGCGGGTAGCTCCTGCTCCTCGCCTCCTTGAATCATCAAGGACCCTGCCACAAAAATAATGGTTAGAGAACGATAGAGAAGAAAATTTTTCGATGCAAGACACATTGACAAATTGACCTATATAAAAGAAACACTACATTAAATAAATAAAATTTCAAATAATATAAGAAATGAGTTGTGTCCCCGGCAACGACGCCATTTGATAAACCGCAAATTCGGCCCTCTAATAGTGCTGAATTAACACTGGGAATTGTCATAGCAGTCGGGCCGAATTTGGTCTATCAAAGAGACCATCTGATTCATATGTCGAATAAGAATAAGATGGTCATCATATTTATTTTACTTGGCAAGAAACCAAGGTCGAACTTAGGGACACGAGCTTTTCTCTAATTATCCAGATTCTCATCTATTTAACTAAGTGTTGAGTTAAAGATCACTATAGGTCAAGTTATGCAAGAAGGCACAACAATGCATTAAGAATAAAAGTAAACATGCATTTTTTTATTTTTATTTTTATCATGCAAATAAATGCGATGAGATGCAATGAAAATATGCCTGAAATGACAATTGCTTGAGCCATAAAAATACGAGTCAACAAAATCAAATAGTGAATCACTTCTTATTTATATAGCAATTAGGCATGAGAAACATAGAAATCTGGACACTTAGTTAATCTAATAGTGCATTATAGTTCATAGTGTCAAAACTAAAATCTAAACTTGCCATAAGAAAGATGACGGGAAGAGCTTCAAAATGAAACTGAAATCAACTGAAACGGACACACGATGCTCAAGTTATGCAACAATGAAGATAAGGGCATAAATGCAATAAAACATGAAAAGATAACTACAAACAGGTCCCTGAGAGGGACTAAAATGTGAATATGAAAAAGTACGGGACCTTCCCTGTAAATTACCCACACGCATAGGGTCCTTTTTGCAATTTTGAAAATCTGCAGGGGTATGGTTGCAAAATACCCATTGCGCGCATCTGGACTTGTTTGCTACTTGAAGAAGTCGGCTGGGCTTCTGCGTAAATTACCCAGAAAGCACGTGCCAGACACGTGCTACTCCAGGTTCGGAGGTCAGCTCGGGCTCGGCAGAGGCTCGTTGCTGCTTCGGGTTGGCTCGGAATACATGAGCCTCCAGGCTTGGTGTCGATGAGGCTCGGGGTAGTCTCGGGGACTGCCACGTGGTATCAGGACCTAAATGTAATATGCGGAAGTTACGAGGGTGCCAATGCAAAAAGCCCAGAACCCACGTGCGTGAAGCATGTGAGCTCAGGCTCGGATGGGGGCTAGGTTCGGCGCTGCTTCGGACAGTCGTAACATGTTGCTTGGGCCACGTGGCGGCTCGAGGTTGCCTCGGGCGAGGCTCGGTCCCACCGAGCCTCCGCGCTTCGGGATGGCGACGTGGCTGCTCCAGGGCCGTTGGATCTCCGCCGTGGGGGCGAGGTTCAACAGTATCTTCTCTTCTCCTCCCCTGATGGTTGGCGGCGCTATTGGAGCTCCGGCGTAAGGCCTTGAGCTCCGTCGCGCCTCATCGTGCTCGATGGAGGTCGGGGAAAGACGCTGAAGGTCTGGCAATGAAGGTCCGAGGTCGGAGAAGCTGCAGGAGCATCTAAAGTGTGCTGCCGTCGCTCGATCACCTGAGGCGGAGCTCTAGAACATGGCTCCGCCCGAGGTCCGGCCAATGACGATGGTTGACCTGCAAGGGGGGTTAGGTGAAAGCGGGACGTGCGTGCGTGCGAGATGAGGTGAGCGACGGGCCTAAGCGACGGAGAAGCGGAGCCCGTGGTGGGTTCTCCTCCGCCTCCGGCGGAGGAGAAAGCCTAGGACAAGGGAGGTCGTGACGGAGGAGGGGGGTGATCGGAAGAGCCGGCGAGGGTGATTGATGATGAGTGGAGCTCGTGGGATGATTGATGGAGGTTGAGGGTGTTTGTAGAGATCTGGAAAATTACGCAAAGTAAGAAGAAAAATCAGAGACGATTAGAGAGCTTACCTGGCCGGAGATGGAGGTAGTGGCCTGGGCTCGAGGTCATCTGAGGACCTATGGGTCGTCGCACGTAGTGGATGATGAATCCATATTTCATCATCTTTATTCTATCATTTTGGCATCAAAAACCCTAGCAAATGCCTGTAAATAGCATTAAATAGAGCATATTAACATTCATGCATGTACGTGTAATTAGTGTCTAAATTACTGTAATTAAAGCCAAAATTATAGAATAAATAAAAGAAAAGAAAAAGAATAAAATATTGTAAATATTTTATGACCCGAAACCCCGAGACCTAGGCATCTTGATGAATAGGTCGACAAGGAATAAAGTAGGGGGAGATAAGCGTCAAATATCTATACTTTTTAATTCATTCTTTATTCATTTTGGGACCTATTTTTGGTTCCACTTTTTATACTTCAAATAAAGAAACTTTGTACATAAAAGTTGTAGATAATTAAATAAAGAAAAATACAAAATTCATTTCACTTAAAAATAATGTACAGATAAAAAGTTATGGTTTGAATAAGAATCTAGAATCCCAACTTCCCGGACCCGTATCTCACAAATAAAAACTCCAAATACATCAAACTCACCTTTAATTGTATATAGAATAAAATAAACTATTTAATGGTGATGGTTTCACATTTGGCGGAGCTACGGTTTGAAAGTTGAGTTTTGGACCCACATTGTATATCTGTACAGATTAAAATATTCAATTTATTATTTATTCTTATTTTCGCATTTTTATATTTTTATAATTTTGCAAATATTACTTATAATATATATGTACATTAAAATCAGAATAAAAATGCAAAGAAAATTCAAAATAAAAATACTTGTATATACAATACCTAGGTATTATGCCTATATACATATATATACCTATATATAACACACTTATATATTATTAAATATACAAAACAATTCAGAAAAATAAAATAAAAATATAATTACATATATAAAAGTATTCTATATTTTTATAAAATAATAAATAAAAGTAAATAAATTAAAATCACAAAATAAAAATAAAATAATGAAATATATAGGTAATATACCTATAAGGGGTATAAAAGTAAACTTGAAAAAATACACCTCATAAAATAAATAAAAATCACTATAAAATACTTCATAAAAAACATTTTTTATTTTATAATTAGAAATTAATAAAACCGTTAGCTATTTTAAATTGAATTTATAAAACAATTTCTAGAGGTTTTTCCTGGTTCGTCCACGTAGACCAACTAGGTGCGTCTGACAGTTGACTTCGGTCAACTGTCTGACCCTCCCTGTCCTTGTCAGAAACCTCGTTTTCTCCCCTCTTTTGCGGATTTTTCGAGGCCGAGACTTTCATCTTTAGAGCTCGATGTCTTCATGAATTTTGTAGCCCTATGATCAGGCTTACACACCCAAAGCTCAGATTTGACTTTGGACCCAAGATCCACCTGATAATCTTCGATTTGCGAGCCCTCTCGACCATTGTTTAAAAAGGATCCCTTGACCTCCCCTCGAGTTTTGATCCCTCTTCCTCCATCGTTAGTCCCAAAACCCTAGCTCGTTGTACCCCTGGTGACAGCAGGAGGAGATTGAGCCCGAGGTTTAGCTCCGAGGAGTCGAATCGAGGTGGTCCAAGCCCCTCGCCGGAGCGCCGCCTGCAGCCTGCTGCAGCCCACGCCGGTGAGCCTCACCCCCTTCTTTTTCCCTTTTCTCGTAGCTTTAGTTTAGTGTAATTTCGCCTAGTAGCAGTTTAGGGTTACTTGTGTTAATCGCCGTGAATCTTCAATCAAAGACCACGGCGGAGCTGAGCTCCGCCTCCACCATCTGCCTTCACCAGTCACTGAAAGCCCTCGCGATCACCCTCATCTCCTTTCCCTTCACTCCGTCGCTCCGCTCCATCCCTCCATCACCCTCGATCTCGCCCAGATCGAGTGACCGAGCTCCCTTCTCCGCCGCTCGCCGGAGCTCCACGCCCGGGCCTCGACTCGCCACCATCGTACCATCTGAGAGCACTCCGAGTACCCCCTTTTTGTCGTGCTTTTAACCCTGCAGGAAAGAACGCAAGAGGAGGCTAAATCGAGGCTCGAAGGTTCAGGGAAGCAGCCTCCAGGCGACCCCCCTCGTCCAAGCGCCTCCGGTCACCTCAGCTTCGGCTGAGAAGCTCAATCGACGCGGACGACCCCAGGACCATTTTGCCCTCGGTCCGGGGCTGGTGGAGGCCGCGTGTCGGCCGGAATCGACGTTCCAAGTGACCTCCAGGCGGTGTTCTTCGTCATCCTCGCCCAGCCGTTGGATCAGCCTCGTTCTTCCAGCCGTTCAGCAGCCGTAGGATCGGGTCGCCTCCCAGTCGTCCGATCAGCTGTTCACGATCTAATCTCAGCCGCCCAGAGCGAAGGGGTATGGGCCAACCGAGGAGCACCACGTGTCATCTTTGAGCCGCATCACCGCCGTCCATCAGCGCACACTCCTTAGCCGCTGGATTCGTCACATGGATAAGTGGTTCGTTCCTTGCCGCACGATTATTCCCTGGGTATTTTGCATTTTAAACCCAGAGTTTTTGGTTAATATCAGATATGCCCCTATACGTGAATATTAGAATATGTTTAGGGTAATTTGCATTCAGACCCTGCCGACTTTTATTATTCGCATTTATACCCATGTGAACAGCAGAACACGTGCGTCGCGCGTGTATTTTTGGTGAATTTTGCAATCTAGTCCCTGGATTTTTTATAATTGCAGATATACCCCTGCAAGGCTGATTATTTTTGTGTATTTGTCTTATTTATTTCTCGCATCATATTAACTCCAAAAATTACCAAAAAATCCCATAGGCTCTTGTTAACTTGCACTTCCACAACATATTTTTGCATTTTATTTTTGTTGCATTTTAATATTTATTAAAAATAACAAACATGCAATTTTCTCACTGTTGGCATTAGAGAATCCATAAAAATTATAAAAACATTTTGAAAAATTCCAAAAAAAATATATTTTGTGTGTTTTATCATCTATTAGTGTCAGTCTAAAAATCACTAAAAACTTCA
Organism: Ottelia alismoides; assembly: GCA_037367405.1. Classification (NCBI taxonomy): domain Eukaryota; kingdom Viridiplantae; phylum Streptophyta; class Magnoliopsida; order Alismatales; family Hydrocharitaceae; genus Ottelia; species Ottelia alismoides. The sequence goes on from JAZKJV010000272.1 coordinate 62,118, forward strand.
AAACCAAAACCTCAAAATTTTGAAAACCTCTAAAAACTTCATAAAAATCTAAAAAAATCATAGAAAACTCCAAAATGAAAATTCAGGTTCTGTAGTTTCCGCATTTTATTGTCTTTATTTTAAAATTAATTTGGGAAATTTTTGATATTGTTTGGCATTTTTCATTCCCATTTTGATTTCGGCCAGTAGGTCTAGTCACTGTTTTTCCTTATTCTTGATTTTAAAAATACCAAAAACATTTAGAAAAATCTCCAAAAATCACAAAAACAGTAAAAAACTATAAAAAGACCAAAAACACTTTATTCCCTGATTTCTGAGCATCTTTACCTATTTTTACAAGTACATTACCCTCTCTTTCCCTATATTGTATATATATTCCTATATTGAAAAAGAAAATATAAAATATAAAAAGAAAATACAAAATCAGTAAAAAGAAAACCAAAATACAAAATTAAAAATTAAAAAGTAAATAAAAAATTATAAAATAAAAAACCAACAAAAAAAATCCAGATTGGCTAAGTAGTTCATTAGACCTAGACTTTGACTGCTTGTCTACGCTCTACACCTTTGTTTCCTGTGTTCGACCCCTACTTGCTTGCCATTGTACATTTTTAGTAGAGTATAATAAATTTTAATCCTTGCTGTTGATTGCTTGACTAATTGTGTGGGTTAATTGTTGATCAATTAGGGATTTTTAGCGATCACTGCAGCGACCTCTGTGTTCCCGCCTTGTGTGGATCACAAAACTGTTAGAAATTCCTAGTTATCAAATGGCGCCGTTGCCGGGGAGCATCGGCTTGTAGAGTAGACTTGTGTCTCTTTATCTGCTTAGCCATTTTTGGATTATCTGTTTCTATTGCATAATTTGTGGACTGTCTGACATCCCTTTCTTGTTTTCTTGCGAGGGACCACTGACCGAGGAGGATCGCCTAGGGGATCCTGAGCAGCCTTGGGAGGAGGAGCTGGCTATTCTACCTTAGCCAACATGAGGAGCAGGAGAACTTGAGAGAGAGAGAGGATAGTCAGTTTCTTTTAGTCTTTTGTGAGAGAGAGACATTTGATTTAATTGTAATAATACAGGTACCCTGGACTTTAGACACTCGGGCCCAATTTCCAAGTGTTTGTTCACTTGGGGGCTCACCGCAGTTTTGACACGTTTTGACCGCCTGTCATTTTTCGATTTTGATTTATTTTTCCTTTCTTTTATGGAATGAGACCTTAGTCTTTAGGCTTGCTTGATTGAGTAAATTAGGTCCAAACCCCCTAATAACCATTGCATGTACCTATAGTGCGATTTGGACCTAGTTTAATTTAAACAGTCGCCCTATCATCTTCAAACCTACGCGCTGCGAGCCCACCCTGTCAAGCGCTACTCCTGAACTCGATGTGTCGAGAAGAGGAGGGGTGAGCCTAGACCGGACTCTTGGATTGAGGATCGGTGATCGACTCATGGTTCTTCACGCTTGCAATTGCCTGCTTAGGATAATTTCCGTGTGCATATCGACATATAGATTAGGTTTAGAAAATTCCTGTTTTGCATCCCGCATGGAGAGAGCTGGGAATCACTATAAGTCTTCTATCTTAGCATTCATTATCTAGGCACTAAGGTGAGATCTCCATCTTAATACCTACTTACATTGGCTTTTCCGACTCTTCTCCCTCTGTTTTTGGAACAAATAGGAACCAAAGAAAATACAAAAACGTTAGGCGCTTGTATTGAACTTACTCAAAATAAGTGATAACGTAAAAAATAAAAAAAGGGACTGCTAAAAATACTTGACCTTAATAAAAATTGATTAATTGGAGTCATTGCCTTGGGGTGAGCAAAGCCCTCATTTGTTTTCAGGTTGCATGGGAAGGTCTCCTTCCAAGTGAGGTGAGCGACGTCGTAAGGAATAGAGCCCAAAACCCAGTCTGTGGCTGCCTTGTGTATCGCTTGGATTTCTGAAGTATTGGCGCTTCTATCGTACGTAGGCGAGTAGGGCTTGGTCGACACTAGTGACTCTCTATTGTGTAGAGCACTGACCTTGTCCGAAGTATCGAGCATAGGCCACGCCTTCACGGGGGTGTCTGTCTCATCATCTTGCGTCCGAGTAGGTTCTTGCACGCTCACGGGTGATTCCGTTGCGAGCGAGTTCCGAAGTATTGGTTTCGCCTATTGGCTTCCTCTCTCTATTTCTTTGGCTGGGTAGGGATCCAGGAAGGGTCACAAGGACCTTAAAAAGTGCAGACTACAGGTTACACAGTAGGAGTACAAGTACGGGATACTTTTCCGGCAGTACTCTCGCTCCTATAGGTGTAGTGCTCTAAGGACTCGTGAAAAGATAATTGCCTGAAAATCAAATCTAAAACTCACAAAGATAATTGCCGAACCTTTACGACTTCACAGGTCGATTGGTGAATCCATTGCTTTGGGTTTGATTGATTAGTCGAATTAAGGCCAAGATCAAAAACATCGTGCCTTTGCACCATTTTGCCCTCCTTCCATTTGACCCTTGCTCACTGTGAGCCTTCTATTGTTTTACACTCCATTTGTTTCTTGTTGACCCCCGTATCTTTCATCCAAATCGATCTTCCTCTTGATCTCCGAGGTGGCGACGAATGGGCAGTTTAGTCGAGACTCCATCGATACCCATATCGGTACCATCCGCTCGCCCTCTCTAATAATTCGGGGCGATTCTTGAGATCCCGGTTCACGTTCCGTGAACCGATCTCCAGGCTCCCCGTCTTCTTTAATAAATCGGAATCATTCTTATTCCAAACGTTGCCCGTTTTGGATGGCCATTGATTTCACTCCTTACACATCGCCATCCTTAACAAAATTCTGTGTTGACCTTGACACAGAATTCTCCTCTACATCTGGTGCTGCAAGTCAGACTGATCGGGACATTCTTCCGTGCGCAGATCTAGAGCCCAATCCCGAGCCAACAAGTCAAGCAGAATCTGAGATGGCCGATGGAAGAGGAAAGGGACCACAACCCCAAGCAGAAGCTGAAGCCGATCAAGGGGAAGGGCAGTACACTACACAGAATGAAGTTAACAGTCAGTTGCTGGCTTCCATCCAAGCCATCCAGCAGCAATTGACTAATCAAGCCCTGGCCCAGACCGCCTTCCAAGATATGCTGAACGATCTGAGGAGGAGGGCTGATGCAAGAGATGGTCGCAGGGAGGATAATCCGAACCAAGAGCCTAATTTTGAAGAAGTCAGAGATGAGTTCTCAGTGGGAGGACCAGAATTCGACGTAGTGGAAGCATATCTACCGCAGCCAAAGCCTACGCTCAAGGAAACATACAACCGAGGAGCAGGACGCATCACTGAGTGGATTCAAGTTCCACGTATGCATGCCCACTTCGAGCTGAAGCCGCAATTTATGTCCCTGCTTCCCACATTCCACGGGAATACCACTGAGGAACCATATATCTTTCTCAAGAAGTTTAGCCGCATCTGTGCCATAGCTCACTACCCTGGTATTCCTCTGGGGGTAGTCAAGATGACCGCCTTTCCCTTCAGCCTTCAAGACAAGGCCCTATATTGGGTCGACCATCTTGGAAAGGTCGTCCCGACATGGGAGGATCTGAAGTCTGCATTTCTCCATAAATTCTATCCTCTTGGGCGATATAAGATGTGTTCCCGTATCTCTAGTTTCTGCCAGCAGCCCCATGAGACTATCCATGAAGCGTGGGAGAGATTCAAGGACCTACAAGAGAAGTGCCCCCACCATGAAATTCCAAAGACTAGTCTCGTACAACATTTCTTTGGGGGGCTATCACTTGAGAGCCTAAAGCTTGTAGACGTCGCTTGCGGCGGTTCGCATTTCAACAAGGACGAGGACGTGGTATGGAACGTCTTCGAGGAAATGGCTGAAGGAGAAGCTGCCCAATCCTCGTCTAGAGCATACATGAAGGTACCAACCGCCATCAGCAAGCCAGTGAACATGGTTTCTCACACCGAGGACAAGGATGAGAGCTCCAACCTGAGCATCATTGGGAGCCACCTGTCTAAGGTGGACATCATTGAGAAGAGGTCGCAGGACCTCGAAAAATTATCTATCATCGAGAAGAGGACCCAGGGTCTGGAAAAGCTCGACCAGATTTCCCAATAGCTGGAGCAGCTTGTGCGTGCATTGAATGCAAACATGTGCAACGCTGTGTCTACTTCTGCCGATCCGAATGCTGAGAAAAAGGAGCCTACAATGCAGCAGAACCCTCAGCCGACTCTACCGCAGCCCCAGCCAATTCAGCATGTGTATTACGTGCAGGCTCCGGAGCAGCCCCCGCAGCCCCAGACACAGATGGTTGTATATCAACCTGAGTTCCAGCCTGTCTACTCCGAGCAGTTCTCTCCACCCCCGCCACTGATTCAGGAGATTAATGGTGTATAGAACAATGAAGCGCAACTGACCCGTCCTCAGGGACATCCCCAGGGTCAGAACATGGGCAATAGGCCTTATCACCAGCAACAGCAGGGTGGGAGACCCTTCCAGCCCTCCTACCAATACCAACCTCCATCTCACAGTAACACCTGGAGGCAGAATTACCAGCACGGTCCTCATTAGTCCGTATATCGCAGACAAGGATACCATCAACAACCGGTTGTTCCATACAACCAACAGAATTCACAGTATTCCTCCAACCCTCCTCCTCACCAATTTTCTCAGGGTTACCAGTCGCAATCTCAGCCGCCATACCAGCACTCTAGGCTTCAGCAGGGGGATTCTTCTGAGTTTGTGCCGGTTAATCCAGCTCTGGCCTGTTTAGAACAATTAATGAAGAACATGGCTGAGATGACCCAGAAGATTGACGACCTGACAGCAGCCAAGACCGTCATACCAGCCCAGGTCGAAGCCAATCCGAACAACTTCCGACGCAAGGAGCAGGTAGCCGGCAGTGTCCAACCCGAATCAGGTGAATTAAATTGTTTTTTATCTAATGATGTTACTCTCAGGAGCGGTAGGACACTCCAGCCATCAACGACGGCGAAGGGAAAGCATCTTGCATCTGACGGGGAATCATCAGTCCAGCCAACACCAGGGCCAAGCAGCATTTTGGGAGTAGCACCATCATTCAAAAAATCACAAAAAAATGAAGAAAACAAGAAAACACAAAAAGATAGAAACAACCTCGGTGGGGATCAGCCAGCATTAGAGACGTCTGCACCTGCCTCACAGCCAGTTCCTGACAGGAGGAGCATTGCACCTGCAACGAGTCCAACACCAGCATCTGAAGCCGAGCCCACCATTTTTGGTCCACACATTGTAGATGAATCCATTACTTTTTGCCATCTACCTGTACACAACAGTATGGACACTCTTTTGAATGAAATTGGTGAAGATGTTGTAAATATTCCTTTTCCAGAAGCAATGAAAAAACACAAAAAAATGAAAAATTTGAAAAATGCTTTGTCTAATCCTGCCATTATAGAAATCATCCAGAATTTGGTGTTGAATATGCCATTAATGAAAGCTCTTGAGTACATGCCAGTTGTAAAGAAAGGATTGAAAGAGGTATGCACAACCAAGCGTCGATCGCATCCTCACAACTCCAGAAGCAAAGGTGGCAAGTCCGAAAAGCATATCCTCACAATGGCCACAGTTAATGCCATCAGCAACCTCCCGGATAAAAAGCCAGATATGGGATCACCTCTTGTGCGTTGTTAGATGTTCAATCAGGAGTTTGAATGAACACTTCTCGATAGCGGGTCTTCTGTCAACTTGATGCCAGCTTCGCTACTTACGGAATTCCGGCTGGGACCTCTCAAGCCTACAAAGATGATTCTGTAGTTTGCAGACAAGTCAGTTAAGCGGCCTAGGGGCCTGTTGGAGGACGTGATAGTCACGGTTCAGGGAAAGCCGTTCCCGATCGATTTTGTGGTATTAGATATGGACGTCCCCGCTCCATTGCTCCTTACCCCAATCATACTTGGAAGACCATTCCTGCGGACGTCAAATGCAGTAGTGAACTATGGGACGGGAGAAATCACTTTCGACGATGGCAATGAAACAATCAGAGTGGAGACCCTGTCGGAGGGAACATCAGCCGAACGGACATCTGCATCATGTGCAAGGGTGATTGAGTATGCTGACGACTGCGACTTTCTAGCAGAAATTCAAGATACCAAATTATTTTTGGATGACAATGAGATCCATGAACTCCTCTGCCCCGAGGAGGAAGTGGAGACCGCAGTCGAATTTCTCCTTATCGATCAGGATGAGGAACTTGCTGATGTGCTGCAAGAGAATGCCGTGGGGGTGATGTGCCTTCAAAACCAAGAGCAGATGTTTGAAGAATCTTTTGTTGAGGAGGAAATCATCGAGACATTCTGTCAAGATTTGAGAGAAGAGGTAGAACCGAGTATGGTGGACACCGAACAGTTGAAAGAATCGCCACCTACACTAATAGCTGAGGTCACTTCTGAAGCAGCTCAGACCCTGCCAGAGCTGAAACCTTTGCCCTCCAACATGAAATATGCCTTCCTTGAGGGAGAACCGAATATGTACCCGGTCATTATCAATGCACATATGACCGAAGATCAAGAATCTCGTCTGATGGAGGTTCTTGAACGCAACCGCAAGGTGATAGGCTGGCGAACTTCTGATCTCCATGGGATCAACCCGTCACTATGCTCGCATCGCATCTTTCTGGAAGAAGATTGCATGCCCTCTTGAGAACTTCAGAGAAGATTAAATCCAAATCTGCGGGAGGTTGTTATGAAAGAGATCCAGAAGTGGTGTGATGCGGGATTTATTTATCCCATCTGCGACAGCAAATGGGTGAGCCCTCTGCATGTTGTGCCGAATAAATCATGGATGACCATTGTGAAGAATGACAAAGGAGAGGAGATCGCAACCATAGTACCCACTTCTTGGCGAGTGTGTGTGGACTACAGAAGACTTAACCTCTCTACCAAGAAGGACCACTTTCCTTTACCCTTCATCGACCAGATCTTGGAGAGGTTGACAGCGAAGGAATATTTCTACTTCTTGGATGGATACTCTAGGTATAATCAAGTTGCTATTGCTCCTGAAGATCAAGAGAAGACCACGTTCACCTGTCCTTTTGGTACGTATGCCTTCAGACGGATGCCGTTCGGGCTGTGCAACGCCCCAGCCACATTTCAGAGGTGTATGCTTGCAGTTTTTGCTGATATGGTGGGCAACTTTCTCGAGGTCTTTATGGACGATTTTTCGGTCTATGGGGATTCATTTGATCAATGTCTGGATTATTTAGACCGAGTCTTACGGAGGTGCTGCGAAGTCAATCTCGTGCTCTCGTGGGAGAAGAGCAACTTCATGGTGACCAAAGGAATCGTGCTAGGTCACGTTGTTTCTAAACGTGGTATGGAGGTTGACCCAGCCAAGGTGGACGTGATTTCCAAACTTGAGCCACCTACAAACATCAAGCAAGTCAGGTCATTCTTGGGCCATGTCGGTTTTTACCGACGATTCATCAAAGATTTTAGCAAACTGGCCAGACCGTTGATTGAGTTGCTCAGCAAGGAGAATGAATTCACTGTAGATGACCGTGTGCTCCTTGCCTTTAATCAGGTTAAAGAACTCATCACACAGGCTCCCGTCTTACAGCCACCAATTTGGACTCAACCCTTAGAGATAATGACCGACGCGTCAGATTATGCCATCGGAGCTGTACTTGGACAGAGGAAAGATAATGTACCATTTGTGATTCACTACGCTAGTCGAACGCTCGACGAAGCCCATAGAAACTACACTATCACTGAAAAGGAGCTGCTAGCGGTAGTCTTTCCCCCTGGAAAAGTTCAGATCCTACCTCCTTGGGTCCAAAGTAATCATTTACACTGATCATTCAGCCATCCGGTATTTGCAGCAAAAGAAGGACGCCAAACCACGTCTCATTCGGTGGATCCTTCTCCTCCAGGAATTTGACTTGGAAATCAAAGATAAATCTGGGATAAAGAATGTGGTGGCCGACCATCTGTCAAGGCTTCCTGAGCCGGAATCTCTTGAGCTGAACCTGCAGCTGATCACAGAGACCTTTCCAGACGAGGCAATTCTATCTATCACCTCGCTTCCTTGGTATGCAGACATTGTGAATTATCTGGTTGACCAAGAAAATCCCACAGGATTGGCCTAAGTTGAAAATAGACAGATTCTTGTCTAAAATCCATTTCTACCAATGGGAAGATCCGTATTTGTTTCGTGAGGGAGCAGATTGTATCTGGAGAAGGTGCATTCCTCAGGAGGAAGTTCTAAGTGTCCTCGCTTTATGTCATGACCAAGATTCTAGAGGACATCATTCAGGAAAACGTACGACAACAAAAGTTCTTCAAAGTGACCTCTGGTGGCCTTCATTATTCAAAGATGCAGATGATTATGTCAAATGTTGCACTGACTGTCAGAAGATGAGCGGAACCATAGGAATGAGAGACACGATGCATCTGAAACACATTCAGATCTCAGACGTCTTTGACGCATGGGGCATCGACTTTATGGGCCCGTTTCCCAACAGTCAGGGCTATGAATATATCCTACTTGCTGTCGATTATGTAAGTCGCTGGGTGGAGGCTATTCCCGCCCGAACCGTCGACAGTAGGACTGTCTGTCGATTCTTGAGAGATCACATCATAGCACGGTTCGGGATTCCCAAGATTCTCATATCTGACGGGGGTAGTCATTTCATAAATAGAGAGGTGAAGAAGCTGACCCAAGAATTCTGCATTGAACATCGTGTTGCTTCACCTTACCACCCGCAGTCCAATGGTTTAGCTGAATGTTCAAATAGGGAGATCAAGACAATTTTACAGAAGCTTGTGCGTCCGGATCGCAAGAACTGGTCTCAATTGCTTGATTCCGTTCTCTTATAGAACAGCGTACAAGTCACCCTTGGGAATGTCTCCCTACCGCCTTGTGTATGGCAAGCCATGTCACTTGCCCGTTGAACTCATTCACAAATCTTTATGGGCCATTAACATCTGTAATTTGGACTCCAATCAAGCAAGAAAGAACAGGAAAGTGGATCTGAACAGATTACTAGAATTCAGAGATTATGCATATGACAACAGCCTGATGTACAAGGAGAAGGTCAAAACATGGCATGACAAGCATATCCGCCGCAAGTCGTTTGATCCAGGTCAGAAGGTGTGGTTGTTCGATGCGAAATTAAAGATATTTCCAGGCAAATTGAAGAGTAAATGGACTGGGCCATTTATGGTTAGGCAGGTGCGTGACAACGAAAGTGTGTTGATATCCAATCTGTCAGCTGACGCACAACCATTCATAGTCAATGGACAGCTTCTGAAGCTATACCTTGAACATGATACATTCATGGCTGTCATTGACTCGATTCAAGTAATCTACAAGGATGAGCCGGATATGTCCAAAGAGGCAGAGGAAGGCCAAGCAGAGCAAAATATTTTTGAATGACTTTTCTTCTTTTCTTCTTTTCTTCTTTTCAATCTCTTTTATCCTCTTCTACCGACATGATGTCATCCCTTTCATCATTACTACACTTAGGATGTACTTTATCCTATGTATAGGGGGATGTGTATCCCGAGTTGTTCATATCCACTTTCATCTCTTTTCGTCTTTTCTTCTTTTCTTCTTTTCTTCTTCTATCTTCTGTATCTATCCAAAAAGTATCGCCCCATTGTAGACAGTCTTCTATACTTAGGACGTACTTTGTCCTAAGTATAGGGGGGTGTGCACCCCGAGTTTCTTCTATTCTTTTCGATCCTCTCCATTGTCTCCTCTTCTTGTCTATACTTAGGGACATCTTACCCTAAGTATAGGGCGAGACAATCTGAGTACGATTTGTTCATTCCCACCCTTGACCCTCCCTGCGTTGCGTACAGTCCGCTATACTTAGGATTATTTGATCCTAAATATAGGGGGGACGGTCAACTTCCCATTGATTCATTCATTTATTTATTCTTTCGATTTGCCTATATTTAGTACGAGTTATGTCTTCTCTTTTCTCTCCGATCTATGAGGACATAGCTCAAGCTAAGTATAGGGGGGTCGTATATACTACGTATATACTTTAGCCATAACTCGTACTTTTGTATTTTCCTAATAATATGGCCATATCATTCTTTAAAATTCATTAAAATCCGTAATAAAAAGATGTTACCATTCCTCAAATTCTTTTTGTATTTACTGATTAATAAATCAGGTGAAAATATTTTTTTGCAAAATGTTTGAAAAATATTTTGAAAATCCTTGTGAAAATCTATTGAAAACTATCTTGAAAATATTTTGTTACATGTTTTCAACCTGTGTAAAAATGCGTGGTTTGCAAAAATTTATTTTCTTTGTGTGAAATAAAATGTTTGAAAAATGATTTGCAAATGGTTTGAAAAAAGGTTGCAAAAATATTTGAAAAATCTATATATACTGTTTGAAAAACCTTTGCAAAATGATTTTCAAATGTGTGTACATGTTTGTAAAATGTTTTTACAAATTATTTTGGATTATAGTTCTCAAAACTGTTTGGAAAACTTGTGTTAAATAAGTTTGAGGAATACATACATCACACCAAAATTCACTATATATGTCTATAAAATTGATCACTTACCCTTGTAAATTCTTAAAACTCACTTCTTGTATATATATGAAGCACTCCCGTGTACATATTTTTCACCAAGTTTTCAGCCAAAATCTTTTTGTTTTCAAAATTCCCAAAAACATCTGAAAAATTAAAATCCAAAAACATCTGAAAAATATTTTTGAAAAATACAAAAAATGCATCTGCATGTGCATCATCATCTTTTCGAAAATCCATAAAAAGTTCAAAATCTTTGAAAAATTGCATCGCAAAAACAATTTCTGCATCGCATTGCCTAGCATTCGCATTTTTCGGATTGAGTTTGATAGTTGAACAAGTCTAAGTAAAATCCGGAGATTGGAGCTTTATTGGACCTTAAAATCTACCTAATAACAGGAACCTTATTGGAACAGGGTTTGAGGTACTTCAGGTCTAGCTGACTTAATTCTTTGAGGATAATGAGAATTGGTTCAATGGATTCTTGACTGCCTAAGTAGAGTATTTCGGAGCACACGCACGACTCTTGTTGATAATGACCTAACTTGGATACCTGTACCTTTTACATGGCTCAAACCAGTTGGAATGGTGAGGGGATTGGATTTTCCGGTATGAGACGCACACAAGTGGAAACATTTGTCCTCCTCTAAGGAGGGAAGTGCACCCCAACCCGGCCAGTGGTTAGGAAGTCTAAAGACAGGAGGCTGTGGGTCGCGATAAATCTTCAAAAGAGGGATAGTCTACTGGCTCAAGAGGAAAAACTCCTTATCTAAATGCTGCTGTTAATAATATTCAAAAAAAAGTGTGTTCAGGCATGTACAAAAATAAAAAGCCTGCAAAGTATGTACAAATGTGTAAAGCCAATAAGCAAGCTTGAGTTCCAAAGTTAAATCATGTGAGCCCGCAGCTGGATGACTTGACTACACTGGTCTTGCATCCCAGGATAGGTAGCCACACTGGCTACCGTCCATTCTTCTCTTCACCCCCTCCTCTTGAGCTGGTTTCCACTTGAACTTAGAAGGGAATACCCCGCTCCTCGAGGATGGAGCTATTGGATTGGGGAATCATTGGGTTGTCGTACTGGAGAAGTCAGTTTCTTTGCCATTCTAGTTGGGGAGAGCCAGCATCACTTACACTGTACGAGTCAGACTCATAGTCGTAATAGTTTGCGTATGAATTGAGATATTTCTGACCTGGCTATTGAGGAGACTTGGACAGAGTTTTGGGATTCTCAGGGACTGTTGGATTTCAAACACGATTCTCATTAAGGTTCCGCCCGCAATAAAATTCCAAAGGTCCGACTTAAGCTCCAAACTTTGATTTTGTGAATAAAAGTTTGATAATTAAACTAATCCACTTTCTTCTTTTTCTTTTCTTTCTTTTTCTTTCTGCACTTATTGCATAAGTGTTTGCTAGGGACTAGCAAAGGTAAAGTATAGGGGTATGATGAATCCACATTTCATCATCTTTATTCTATCATTTTGGCCTCAAAAACCCTAGCAAATGCCTGTAAATAGCATTAAATAGAGCATATTAGCATCCATGCATGTACATGTAATTAGTGTCTAAATTACTGTAATTAAAGCCAAAATTATAGAATAAATAAAAGAAAAGAAAAAGAATAAAATATTGTAAATATTTTATGACCCGAAACCCCGAGACCTAGGCATCTTGATGAATAGGTCGACAAGGAATAAAGTAGGGGGAGATAAGGGTCAAATACCTATACTTTTTAATTCATTCTTTATTCATTTTGGGACCTATTTTTGGTTCCACTTTTTATACTTCAAATAAATAAACTTTTACTTAAAAGTTATAGATCATTAAATGAAGAAAAATACAAAATTCATTTCACTTAAAAATAATGTACAGATAAAAAGTTATGGTATGAATAAGAATCCAGAATCCCAACTTCCCATACCCGTATCTCACAAATAAAAACTCCAAATGCATCAAACTCACTTTAATTGTATATAGAATAAAATAAACTATTTAATGGTGATGGTTTCGCATTTGGCGGAGCTACGGTTTGAAAGTTGAGTTTTGGACCCACATTGTATATCTGTACAGATTAAAATATTCAATTTATTATTTATTCATTATTTTCGCATTTTTATATTTTTATAATTTTGCAAATATTACTTATAATATATATGTACAATAAAATCAGAATAAAAATGCAAAGAAAAATCAAAATAAAAATACTTGTATATACAATACCTAGGTATTATGCCTATATACATATATATACCTATATATAACACACTTATATTTTATTAAATTAACAAAACAATTCAGAAAAATAAAATAAAAATATAATTACATATATAAAAGTATTCTATATTTTTATAAAATAATAAATTAAAATAAATAAATTAAAATCACAAAATAAAAATAAAATTATGAAATATATATGTAGTATACCTATAAGGGGTATAAAAGTAAACTTGCAAAAATACACCTCATAAAAATAAATAAAAATCACTATAAAATACTTCATAAAAAATTAAATTATTTTTTATTTTATAATTAAAAATTAATAAAATCGTTAGCTATTTTAAATTGAATTTATAAAACAATTTCTAGAGGTTTTTCCTGGTTGGTCCACGTGGACCAACCAGGTACGTCTGACAGTTGACCTCGGTCAACTGTCTAACCCTCTCTGTCCTTGTCAGAAACCTCATTTTCTCCCCGCTTTTGCGGATTTTTCGAGGTCGAGACTTTCAACTTTGGAGCTCGATGTCTTCATGACTTTTGTAGCCCTATGACCAGGCTTACACGCCCAAGGCTTAGATTTGACTTTGGACCCAAGATCCGCCCGATAATCTTCGATTTGCGAGCCCTCTCGACCATTGTTTAAAAGGTACCCCTTGACCTCCCCTCGAGTTTTGATCCCTCTTCCTCCATCGTTAGTCTTAAAACCCTAGCTCGTTGTACCTCTGATGACAGCAGGAGGAAATTGAGCCTGAGGTTTAGCTCCGAGGAGTCGAATCGAGGTGGTCCAAGCCCCTCGCCGGAGCACCGCCTGCAGCCTGCTGCAGCCCACGCCGGTGAGCCTCACCCCCTTCTTTTTCCCTTTTCTCGTAGCTTTAGCTTAGTGTAATTTCGCCTAGTAGCAGTTTAGGGTTTACTTGCGTTAATCGCCGTGAATCTTCAATAAAAGACCACGGCGGAGCTGAGCTCCGCCTCCATCGTCCGCCTTCACCAGTCACTGAAAGCCCTTACGATCACCCTCATCTCCTTTCCCTTCACTCCGTCGCTCCGCTCCATCCCTCCATCACCCTCGATCTCGCCCAGATCGAGTGACCGACCTCCCTTCTCCGCCGCTCGCCGGAGCTCCACGCCCGAGCCTCGACTCGCCACCATCGCACCATCTGAGAGCACTCCAAGTACCCCCTTTTCGTCGTGCTTTTAACCCTGCAGGAAAGAACGCAAGAGGAGGCTAAATCGAGCCTCGAAGGTTCAGGGAAGCAGCCTCCAGGCGACCCCCCTCGTCCGAGCACCTCCGGTCACCTTAGCTTCGGTTGAGAAGCTCAATCGACGTGGACGAGCCCCAGGACCATTTTGCCCTCGGTCCGGGGCTGGTGGAGGCTGTGTGTCGGCCGGAATCGACGTTCCAAGTGACCTCCAGGCAGTGTTCTTCGTCATCCTCGCCCAGCCGTTGGATCAGCCTCGTTCTTCCAGCCATTCAGCAGCCTAGGATCGGGTCGCCTCCCAGCCGTCCGATCAGCCGTTCACGATCTAATCTCAGCCGCCCAGAGCGAAGGGGTACGGGCCGACCGATGAGCGCCACGTGTCATCTTTGAGCCGCATCGCCGCTGTCCATCGGCGTACACTCCTTAGCTGCTGGATTCGTCACGTGGATAAGTGGTTCGTTCCTGGCCGCATGATTATTCCTTGGGTATTTTGCATTTTAAACCTAGTGTTTTTGGTTAATATCAGATATGCCCCTGTGCGTGAATATTAGAATATGTTTAGGGTAATTTGCATTCAGACCCTGCCGACTTTTATTATTCGCATTTATACCCCTGTGAACAGCAGAACACGTGCGTCGCGCGTGTATTTTTGGTGAATTTTGCAATCTAGTCCCTGGATGTTTTTATAATTGCAGATATACCCTGCCAGGATGATTATTTTTGTGTGTTTATCTTATTTATTTCTCGCATCATATTAACTCCAAAAATTGCCAAAAAATCCCATAGGCTCCTGTTAACTTGCATTTCCACGCCATATTTTTGTATTTTATTTTTGTTGCATTTTAATATTTATTAAAAATCAAAAACATGCATTTTTCTCACTGCTGGCATTAGAAAATCCATAAAAATTATAAAAACATTTTGAAAAATTCCAAAAAAATATATTTTATGTGTTTTATCATCTATTAGTGTCAGTCTAAAAATCACTAAAAACTTCAAAACCTAAACCTCAAAAATTTGAAAACCTCTAAAAACTTCATCAAAATCTAAAAAATCATAGAAAACTCCAAAAATGAAAATTCAGGTTCTGTAGTTTCCCCATTTTATTGTCTTTATTTTAAAATTAATTTGGGAAAATTTTGATACTGTTTGGCATTTTTCATTCCCATTTTGATTTCGGCCAGTAGGTCTAGTAACTGTTTTACCTTATTCTTGATTTTAAAAATACCAAAAACATTTAGAAAAATCTCCAAAAATCACAAAAATAGTAAAAAATTATAAAAAGACCAAAAACACTTTATTCCCTGATTTCTGAGCATCTGTACCTATTTTTATAAATACATTACCCTCTCTTTCCCTATATTGTATATATATTCCTATATTGAAAAAGAAAATATAAAAATATAAAATATAAAAAGAAAATACAAAATCGGTAAAAAGAAAACCAAAATACAAAATTAAAAATTAAAAAGTAAATAAAAAATTATAAAATCAAAAACCCACAAAAAGAATCTAGATTGGCTAAGTAGTTCATTAGACCTAGACTTTGACTGCTTGTCTACGCTCTACACATTTGTTTCCTGTGTTCGACCCCTACTTGCTTGCCATTGTACATCTTTAGTTGGGTATAATAAATTTTAATCCTTGTTGTTGATTGCTTGATTAATTGTGTGGGTTAATTGTTGATCAATTAGGGATTTTTAGCGGTCACCGCAGCGACCTCTGTGTTCCCGTCTTGTGTGGATCACAAGACCGTTAGAAATTCCTAGTTATCACTGGCCGGCCGTGCCAGCGAGCTCAGGCGGGGCTTTGGGCCTCCGTAACACCGCCATGATAGGCGGTGGGTCTCATCGGGGGCACGTCGTCTTCGCTCGATCCACGCTCCTCCCCCTATCACAGGGAGGAGGCGGAGGGCTGGTCTATGCCCCGTGAAAAGATGGATGAGGAGGAACGAGGGAGGAGGCGCGGTATTTAATGGGGCGGAGATGGCAGAGGGCTGGTGAAGTATTGGGTTTCGAGGGAAGATGTTGAGCGACTGGTCGAGAATCATGGAACGTGGAAGCATGCGCGAGGAAGATGGATGAATGGGATTGGTCGTGGGGTGGTTAGAGAGAGGAGAGGTGGTAAGGTGAAGCGGCTAAAATTGGAAGAGTGGAGGAAGTCTGCAAGACGTGGGGCTCGGGCGGAGCTTGCGGGAGGAGGAAGACGAGGTCCGGACAGTTGGATCGTGAGATCCAACGGTCCTGGTGAGGGCGCGTTGGGACAGTTTGGATCAGATCGAAGGTGATGCGATCGAAGCGTCAGGAGGGTGCCACGTGCCGTGGTGAGGCAGCAGCGCTAGCGGACGGGCATGATGAGAAGTGGCTGCAGATCGAAGGGCCGAGAGTTGATGCGGATTGAGCGGTTAAGATGGAACAGCCTAGAGATGATCGTGGGGTACGTAAGGCTGTTACATGGCGAGTTTCGGTGAGAGCGCTTAATGGATGGACGTGATGTGATTCAGGCTTGATCCAATGGCTTAGGAGTAAGGTGCTAAGAAGCGGCTCTGATGAGTTCTGAGGCGGCATGATCGAAGGTGGTGGTTGCGCCACGTGGCATATCGGAGGCTCAGCGCCAGCGGGCGGATGCGATTAGCTTAGGACTTTTGATCGTGCGGTCGATATTATAGCGCCAGTGGATGGTAGATATCGAAAAGACGCGATCGAGTGGTGCAAAGAGGTGCCACGTGTTGCGATATGGTTGAGGCACAAATGGAGGGTGATGATGAGAGGTGGGAGATGATCGGACAGCAGGGAAAAGAAGCGGGTCGTGGAGAGCTTAGGGCCGTTGGATCTCAGGAGGAAATCTGACGGCTGAGGGCGCGAGCGGATAAGACAAGGCGGGCAGGCCACATGGATCAATCAGAACGGGCCACGTGGCCCAATCAGATTATTCCGAGAGAAAACTTTATTTTTGATGGTTTAAATGGCCGAATTTGAGAAAACTCAAAACATGACATGTTTCATGTTGATCAAAAGTGGAGAGGAGGTCATATGTAGACACCAAATATTTTTGAAGATATTTTTAAGGTTAAAAATACCATAGATTTTTGTTTTGCCATTTTTTTGTGGTTTTTAATTTATTTGAGACTCTGTTAATTACAGGACATTATCTGGGTTTTATTGACAAATAGCTTAAGCTAAGGGGTTAATAATTGGAAATTATGATGATGAAATCGGGTTTCATCACCTATGGTGCCATCCATATTCTGGAAGTCAGTGCAATGCTTGACGTAATCTTTTGCTTCTTTGAATAATGTTGGCCACCAAAGGCCACTCTGAAGAACCTTTGTTGTTGTTAGTCTGCCTGAATGGTGTCCTCCTGATTCTTGATCATGACAAAGTACAAGGACACTCAGAACTTCCTCCTGAGGAATACACCTCCCCCAGATGCAATCTGTCCCCTCAGGGAATAGATATGGATCCTCCCACTGGTAATAATGGATATTAGACAAACATTTATCTATTTTTAGCTTCGACCAATCTTATGGGTTCTCTTGGACAAAAGATAGTTCACAATATCAACATACCATGGAAGCAAGTTGCTGACGAAATTACCTCATCTGGGAAGGTCTCTGTGATGGGTTGCAAATTCAACTTAGGAGCTTCAGGTACAGGAAGTCTGGATAAGTGGTCGGCCGCCACATTCTTAACTCCAGGTTTATCTTGAATTTCAAGGTCAAACTCTTGGAGGAGAATAATCCACCAGATTAGACGTGGTTTGGTGGCCTCCTTCTGCTGCAACTGAGTGATATGTATATATGATAACCTTGAACCCATGGAGATGGGATCTGAACTTCTCCAAGGCAAAAACTACCGCTAGCAGCTCCTTGTCAGTGAGTGTGTAATTCATTTGAGCTTCATTGAGTGTTCGACTAGCGTAGTGAATAGAAAATGGTATATTATCTTTCCTTCGTCCAAGCATAGCATCGATGGCATAATCCGACGCATATGTCATTATCTCGAATGGTTGTGTCCAAATCTACAGCTGCAATACAGGGGCCTGAGTCATAAGTTCTTTCAACTGATTAAAGTCAAGGAGCGCACGATCGTCAACAATGAAATCATTCTCCTTGCCTAGCAACTCAGTCAACGGTTTGGCCAACTTACTGAAATCTTTGATAAACCATCGGTAGAAACTGACATGCCTAAGAATGACTGACCTGCTTAATGGTTGTAGGTGGCTCTAGTTTGGACATCACCTCCACCTTGGCTGGGTCAACTTCCATGCCACGTTTAGATACCACGTGACACAACACAATTCCTTCAGTCACCATAAGTTGCTCTTCTCCCATGAGAGCGCTAGATTTACTTCACAACACCTTCGTAAAACTCGGTCTAGATAATCAAGACACTGATCAAAGGAGTCCCCGTAGACCAAAAAGGTCATCCATGAAACCTCAAGAAAATTGCCCGCCATGTCGACAAAAACTGCAAGCATACACATCTGAAATGTGGCCGGGGCATTATATAGCCCGAACAGCATCCGTCTGAAGGTGTATGTACCTAATTGACATGTGAACGTGGTCTTCTCTTGATCTTCAGGAGCTATAGCAACTTGATTATATCCAGAGTATCCGTCCAAAAAGTAGAAGTATTCCTTTGCGGCCAGTCTCTCAAGAATCTGGTCGATGAAGGGCAATAGAAAGTGATCCTTCTTGGAGGCGAGATTGAGTCTTCTATAATCCACACACTCGCCAAGAGGTGGGTACTATGGTCGTGATCTCCTCTGTCATTCTTCGCGATGGTGATCAATGATTTCTTCGACACTACATGCAAAGGGCTCACCCATTTGCTGTCGAATATGGGATATATGAATCCCACATCACACCATTTCTAAATTTCTTTCATGAGAACCTCATGAAGGTTCGGATTCATCCTTCTCTAGAATTCATAGGAGGGTTTGTTGTCTTCTTCAAGGAAAATGTGATGCGACAAAGGGAAGGGTTAATCCCATGGATTTCCAAAGTCTTCCAACCAATAGCCTTGCGGTTTCGTTCAAGAACCTCCATCAGATGAGATTCCCGATCTTCGGTTAGATGGGCATTGATGATGACCGGGTACATGTTAGGTTCACCCGCAAGGAAGACATAATTCATATTTAAGGGCAGTTGTTTCAGCTCAGACAGAGTGGGAGCAGCTTTGACAGTGACTTCGACTATTATAACAGGTGGTGGTGCTTTCATCTGTTCGGTGTCCACCCTACTTCGTACATCCTCTTTATTCAAAAATTCATATAAATATTCAATAATGTCCTCTTCATTGCAGAAATACTCAATGATCTGCTCTTGGTCTTGAGGGCATATGATCTCAACAAAAACCTCATCAAGCAAATCAGCAAGAATCTCATCGTAACCAACAAGGGGAAATTCGACTGCATTCTCCATTCCTTCCTCAAGGCAGAGGAATTCATGGATCTCATTATCATCCATAAAGAGGTTGGTGTTTTGAATTTCTGCCAAAAAGTTGTGGTCTTCAGAATGATTGATCACCCTCGCACATGTTGCAGATGTTCCCTCTGTAGGCTTTTGCATCAGACACGGTCTCTATCTTGATTTTGCTATTGTCGGAGTCGAATGTGATCTCTCCAATGTTGTAATTCCTGCATTGGTTGTTTGAAGGAACAGTCATCCAAGGATGATGGGAGTGAGGAGCAAAGGTGTGGAGACGTCCATCTCTAGCCCAACAAAATCAACAGGGAACTACATCTTCTGAACCGTGACAATTACGTCCTCCAACATGCCCCTAGGCTACTTGATGGATTTGTTTACTAATTACAAAATCATCTTTATAGGTATGAGTGATCCTAACTCGAATTCTACGAGTAGTGAAGCTCGCATTAAATTGACAGAAGATCCGTTGTCGAGTAAAGAACGGTCGAACTCTTGGTTAGACATCTGACAACGAATGAATGGTGCTCCCTTATCTTGCTTCTTGTCTGGGAGATTGCTGATGGCATTGATTGTGGCCATTGTAAGAATATGCTTTTCAGACTTGCCACTTTTACTTCTTACATTGTGAGAATGAGGCATGCGCCTAGTTGTATATGCATTTTAATCCTTTCTTCACAGCAAACATGTATTCAAGAGCTTTCATTAATGGCATGTTCAAGACCAAATTCTGAATAATTTCTATCATGACAGGATCAGACAAATCATTTTTCATTTTTTTCATTTTTTTGTGTTTTTTCATTACTTCTTTGAACTGAATACTTACAGAATCTGAAGTTGTATCAATCAAAGTTTTGTCCATATCATTGTTTATAGGTAGATGGCAAAAATGTGTAAAATCGTCTACAATTTGTGGACCAGAAATTGCAGGCTCAACTTCAGTTGCAGGCTTTGGATCCGTTGTAGGTGCATGATTCTTCAAGATTGTTGTCGGTTCTGCAGTACGTGCATGCATCTCCGATGCCGGTTCTTCTCCACCGAGTCTGTTGTTGTATTTTTTTTTCATTTTTTGATTTTTCTGCAGATGGTGATCCTTCAAAAATGATGTTAGTCCCTCATACTAGCTGAACTGACGATTCCTTGTCATATGCAATATGCTTTCCCTTAATGGTTGCCAATGGATGCAATGCTTTACCGCTCCTGAGAGTAACAACGTTAGGTATAAATAAATCATTTCTACCTGAATCGGGCAGATCACTGCACACTACCTGCTCCTTGCATCAGAAATTATTTGGATTAGCCTCGACCTAGGCTGGTATGACAGTTTTGGCAACCGTCAGGTCATCTCAACCAAGTTCTTGACTTGACTAGCTGCTCCAGGCATGCGAGAGCCGGATTCACCGGCGTGGCTTGATGAATCCACGATTCGTGGACTTTATTCTTTTATTTTAGCATTATTTCCTTAGTCAAATGCACGTAAATATCCACTAATTTCATGAAGTTACCATTCAACATGTATTTATTAAATATGCAGTTTTAACACTTTTATATTCAAATAAAAGAATAAAGAAGAAAAGAAAAATAAAATAAAATAAAAATTAAAAAAAATAAAATAAAGGATGTATTTATGAACTAAATATAGACTGACCCGAACTCCGAGAGAAGGTCAAGACTTGACCTGATCGATCGAGAATAAAGTGGGGGATATATGGTCTTCAATTAGAAATCCAAAAAAACTCTTTTGATTGTACAAAAACTTACACCTTTTGTATATATATTGACGTCAAATTAAATATTTTTCTTAACAAAAGTTGTAAATAAAAATATTTTCTAAATAATAAAAACAATTGCAAAATAAAATTATGTATATAGTATAAGTATTCAAACTCAGAAAAATCATAAAGTGAAAATTTAACGATCAATTTCAGCTCTATACAAACTCAAATTAAATCAAAATCATTTACTGTACTCTAAATTAAATTATCTTTAAAATAGATAGTTTCATAATTTTTGGAGTTATGGTTGAAAATACGGTCTTCTGGGGGTGGATTTCGTAATTTTACCATTTATTTGCTATATTTATTTTGGAAAAATTATATTTATAATAATTGTAAATATTGTTCATAGTAATTTAAAGTAAATAAAAAAATATTTTTTAAAAAAAATCATTTCCTTATTTGTACATATGTATAATGTACCTTATGTATATATGATTTGTAAGTAATTAACCACCTTATATAAAAACCACCAAAAAATATCTAACATTAATTAATAATATTAAATTAAATTTGAAAATCTAATTTAAATTAATTTGAAAGCATACCTTTTGAATATTATTTGAATATATGTCTTAAATAGCCACCATTAAGGTGGCTAATTAATACTTCGTATTAATTATTTTTATTAATTTATTTAATTTTGAATTTAATTATTTATTTATTTATTTTATTTATTTAAAAAACCAATAAATACCTTCCTTTTTGTACATGTATTCTTTTTTTATTTCTTCTTCTTTTTAATGGTCTCCTCTTCTTCATTATTCTTGAATCAATCTTTGTGGAGAAGGAGCCTCATTACCGAGGAGATTCTGTCGGTTGATAGAGGTGCCAAGCCTTCGAGCCATCCGGTAATAGTGGATTGATTTTCATCGAGGCCATTACGGTGCCCGAGTTCCTCAAGTTAGATCCACTCTCGAACCTCTCTGTTTCACGCTCTACCTCACGTAATCACTGAACTCCGGCGACGCACGGTGGCCGGAGATCCGGTTCCGATTCATCACCTCGCCAGATCCACATCCATTCATCTAATCCCAATTTGATTTCTGAATCGAACCGTTGTGCTCGAGTCATTGCATTTTATTTCATTGCAGGTAAAATAATAGGATTTAATGGGGCTGCCCTCTGGGGGCAGCCAACATGGCTGCCCCGCCCCCCTATTTTCGGCTTTTTTTTAATTTTTATTATTAAAATAAAATCATGTATATTCATCCATATATCCCTCCTATATGCCATTCGAATTTCGTCAGAAATAGAGACTCCTACGGCCTCCATCGAGATGGTATCGATTTAAAAAATCATGTCACCGTTAAAAATGACTGTATGGATGGAGGACGTAGGAGTCTCTATTTCTGACGAAATTCGAATGACGTATAGGAGGGATATAGGGATGAATATACATGACGATATTTTTTGAAAAAAAAATAAAAAAACGCCAAAAATGGTGTGGCGGCAGCCAGGCCCATTAAGCTCAAAATAATATACAAAAAATATATATTTTAGCCTCTGTTTGCTCCCAAAAAAAGGAAAAAAATTTGGGTGTCTCCGGCAGGAGCTTCTCCCCTCCTCGTTGTCGACCAGCAGAGGAGAGACACATGCCCGTCGCTTGTCACCAACCCCCGCACACCACCCTCTCCAGCCTGCGCAACAGAGCCTCATCGACCTTTCTCCTGCATGGGTGGGCCTCCTCCGCCTGATCCGCTCGCAGCTCCGTCCACCGTCGACCTCCAGCACCATCCTTGTCCACCGTCGACCATAAAGGGGCATGTGTCACCCCCTCGCACATCCTGGCCATCACGGCTCAGCCCCCTCCCACCCACGAGCCACGCATGACCTCCTCCGCTTGGAGAAGCGCCACCCATCGCGTCGTCTTGCGCGCTTCCAGTCCGTCTACCTCCGTGCAAAGCAGATGGAACCTCCTTGCGAAAACCACCAATCAGCTCCTTAACGGCCATCACCACCCCTGATGTAACTCAGCCACTATCTCCGCGCGTTCACCGCACTGCCATACAGATCCAGAATCGATGGTCCTTGCCCCCTTTCCCTTGGGCGTGAAAAGAAACGAAGAAGAGCCCCTGTTGATAGGTATGCAAACGAACGAATACGAATGTGAATTCAGAACAAACTATAACCATATCCATATATTTTACAAATACGAATACAAATACGAATATTACACGAATGTAAAAAATCAAGATCCATATCCTCAAAATACGAATATGAAACGAATCTTTTACGAACGAATACGAATATACAAATGAATGTTAACTTTAACATGAAATAAAAATTTACCTAGATTATTTGGTGACCACTTCTGCATAACTTCCATTTTTTGTTTAACCAAATTCCATGTTTCAAACGAGTTGCATATGGTGCATAATATCTACATTATATACCATAAAATAAGAGATCCTCTTGTGCAATCATATAATAAAATGGTATAATGGAATGAACATCGGAAGATTAAGATGATATACCAGATCGGCTACAACTACGAGGGAGGGCGAGGGAGACGAGGGAGGCGCCTGCCTGTGGCCGCGAGGGAGGATGAGAGAGGTAAGGGAGAATGGCTGCAGTGTCGCGACCCCAATTCCCAGGCCGTCGGATCCTCCCATATCCGGATCTGGTTACTCAGCAATAATTTATTCAGTAATCACAACTAACACTCAGAAACAGACTGCAAATAAAATACTCAGAAGAAAGTATTTCAACACTTTTCCATTCACAAAATAAAGTTCAGATGATACACTGTCCCACTATAACTATTTACATGTACATCAGTTTGAAAAGAAAATATACAAAAGATTACTAACTACCTTAAAAAGTAAAGCTATTGTGGCTGGCTGGATGTCTAGTATGTAAGATGGATGAATTTTTAAAGTCCTTGCGATGGTTCACGGACACCTGTTGGGTTTTCCACAAATCATAGGATAAAAATTAGCGAATGCTAAGTAACGAAGAATAGAAAAGCAAACAAATTGTGTAATTTTGCAAAATTTGTTAGCACAAAAGGTTTCACTCCTTGTTAATTTAAGTCTTATTCCTTTCTATTCCACGTCAGGGATTAGTCCAAGGGAATTACCTCACCACTATAAGGACTCCGAAGCTGTAGACACTTCGGGATTGGAGATTGCATTGATCTTGGTAAGCTTATGTCGCCGCATGTCGCCTCAACCAATCCTCCAATACTACCCTGCAATTTTTTTATTAAACAGGGTCTCAACCCTCAGCCTGGAAAAACAAATGAGCACACCATCCTCGAGGACTCGGTTGCTTAAAACCTCAGGCTAACATTCAATCGTATAACCTAGCGGCTTTAAATACATACTATCGTGACCCAGCCGCTATTGAACCACCCGTGCCTCCACATGGCACGACCACATCTTCCGTCTTTCAACCCGAAGATACTGGATCCCGGTACCACGTGTTGCAAAACATTCATTTCGTGCGCACTTATTATAACAGGGCAACCGTGTATCACCTAGGTAGGGAAACGCCAATACGGGTTCCTTCCGACAAACCTACAGGTTGCATGCCCGACCTGTAGTTCTACTCCCAGTCATCCTTAACGTGACACACACAATCCTTTTCAAGATCCAACTCAAACCACATCAATTCCCATGATGTAATTCTTTCGTTAAGTCTTCGATTTGCATAATCAGTAATAATTAGTATAACTCCACATATATATTATTCATATACAAATATACTCGTATTTATGCCTATTTTAACTCCCAAACCTTAACTTTCAAAGCCACCGCATCGATTTGATGCTTAAACCTTATTTTAGTGGGAATCACAAAGAAACGGTTCAGACTTTTCAAAAATAGCCAAAATTAGGGTTCTTTATAACCCAGAACATAAAATCAAGACTTTCAATAATCTCGTTTGAAAAAACCCAACTACAAAAGGAAGGGATTCGTTACCTAATCGAGCTCTCTCTCGTGTATGCAAGGCTTTATCGTGTTTCGTTTTTAGAAAGTCTATTTTAAGGCTCTTGAAAATATCGAATTTCATGTTCGTATCAAAACGCTAAGAACGTGTCAAGAACGCGAAGAACGAACGAAGAACGCGAAGAACACGAAGAACGCCAAGAACATATTTTCTCTTAAAATTTCGGTAGAGTTTACCCTTATATCGGACATATTTCTCAGAAGATTTCGGTAGAGTTTCCTCTTATATCGGGACATATTTCTCGGAAAATTTCGACAGAGTTTCCCCTTATATCGGGACATATTTCTCGGAAAATTTCGGCAGAGTTTCCCCTTATATCGGGACATATTTAAAAATAAAAACGAAAATAGTTTCCTCTATAAAATCAACCGAGAGGAAAATAACAACGAAACTGAAAGAATATACTCAAACACAAGAGATGAAGAATCTGTAGACACCACGCATCTTAGGTGAGTGAACGTGTGACGAATCACAGGGTCACTGATGTGCATAACCGCTCGCACCTAAGTGGGGTATTACACAGATTTCTCCATCAAAATAATTATAAAAGCATAATAGAAAGAATAGAAACATAAATGATGGAGAATCGGTAGGCATGAGTAAACGTGTGACGAATCACAGGGTCACTGACGTGCATAGCCGCTCGCACCTAAGTAGCGTGTTACATAGATTTCTCCTCGAACCACAACAGGAAAACGAATCGGAAAGAAAGATGTATCAAACAAAACTTGGAAGAACAAGAGGATGAATTGAAATCCTAACTTACGAAGCAAACTAAGAGAGGATCGTATCTTTCTCCTCCTCGTTCTCCCGGCAGCGCTTCGCTAGAGCTCCTTCCTCGCCTCCCACTCCTCCTTCTGACCTCTCGACCCTAGCCCTTGAGGTGATGGTGGTAATGGAAATCGTAGAGAATGAATGGGTAGGAAGTCTATTTATAGGCTCCCGAAAACCACTAACCATGGTTAGAAAACCATGGTTTAGACCTTAACCATGGTTTAGCGGCCCATGGTTTTGGCCCATGGTTTTAGCCAAAACTTATCCCAAACTTGGAGCTTAAGTTAGAACATTCTAGAGGATTCTAGATTCGCTAATGATGCTTAATTAACACTAATCGTGATTAACTTTCACTAATCGCGATTTAACTTTCACGGCTTACGCTTATCTTTTGCTAACTATTGATTAGTGTTTGCTAATGATCATTAGCGGTTTTCAATTCATCATTAGTTTCTTTAATCATGTTTAATTAGTCTTAATGACAGTCATTATGGGTTAATGACATCTTAGCCATCCTTTCTTCTCTTTCTTCCGAATATCATAACAATTCGAAACGAAGTCCGATTTACACGAAACAAATTTCGTTGGTTTTCTCTTGATGAGCCGGATCTTATTAAATAGTATCCGAGATATGCCAAGTTCAAGGCTTTACAATTATAACAACCTTAAAGAAAGTCTCGTCCTCGAGACTAGAAATGCATGCATAACAACCTTAAAGAGGATTGAAACCATAACAACGTTAAAGAGAATGAACGTCCTTTCATTTATTATGAATATATACATAATACATAGTGTTATCATTCAAACTAGTACAGGTATTTCTCTCTCATTTCCGCCTCTGGTTCCCATGTGGCTTCTCCAAACTCTTGGTTCCGTCACAATACTTTAACTAGAGGCACCTCTTTGTTTCACAACTTCTTGATATCCCTTTCAAGTATTTTCACAGGTGTCTCTTGGTATGTCAAGTCTGGCTCAACATGTAAATCATCATAACTTATCTTATGCTATGGATCCCTAATGTACATTCTCAGATTTGATACATGAAATACATCATGTATTGCCGAAAGATGTGGAGGAAGCGCAAGTCTATAGGCAACTTTTCCAATCTGTTGAATATTTTTAAAGGGACCCACGAACCTGGGTGCTAACTTCCCACGCAAGCCAAACCTCGGAACACCCTTCATAGGTGATACTTTGAGAAATATAAAGTCACCTACCTCAAATTCAAGGTCTCTTTGCCTGGTATCACTATAACTTTTCTGGCGACTCTGGGCAGTTAATAATCTTTTTCCAGCAAGCTCTACAGCTTCCCGTGTCTCCTGAAGTCTATATGAATCATAAAGGTTCTTTATTCCGACCTCTTGCCAACACAAAGGAGTAGTACACCTTTGTCCGTATAGTGCTTCAAATGGTGCCATGCCAATACTTGTATGGTAACAATTGTTGTAGGTGAATTCTGCAAGAGACAAATGTTTAATCCACGATCCCTTCCATTCTAAGGCTTATGCTCGTAGTATATCCTCTAGTGTCTGAATCGTACGTTCTGACTGACCGTCTGTTTGTGGATGATATGCTGTGCTTAAGCATAACTGTGTACCTAAGGCTTTCATGAAGTTCTCCCAATAATGTGAGGTGAATCGTGAATCTCGATCGGAAACTACTTCCTTTGGGATACCATGGAGGTGAATCACATGTGTAATATATAACTCAGCAAACTGGTCTGGAGTGAAAGATAAGCTTATTGGAATAAAGTTTGCTACCTTCGTCAGACGATCTATTATTACCCAGATACTATCTTTACTACCAGTTGTCTGAGGTAAGCCAGTAACGAAATCCATGGAAATGCTTTCCCATTTCCATTCAGGTATAGGGAGGGGTTGCAATAATTCTGGTGGCTTTTGATGTGAAGCCTTTACCTGCTGGCAAGTGAAACATGAATTCACAAACTCAGCAACATCTTTCTTCATTCCTGACCACCAAAAGTATGATGAAGATCCTTATACATCTTTGTAATTCCTGGATGAATAGATAATCTTGAGCAGTGCACTTCTCGTAAGATGTCTTTCCTTAGTTCAGGTGTGTTTGGTACATACACTCTGTGATGGTTATACAGTAACCCATCTTGTATATGGAATCCCTCTATCTCATTCTTCTCAAGTTGTTGTCTCATGTCTTTAAGGACTGGATCATCCTCCTGTCCTTTCTTTATTCTATCTCAGATCTCTGATTTGTATTGGCGAGGAATAGTTATAGTATCATCACTACTATCAAATGGTTTCCATTCACTTAATGTTGATAGTAAACCCCAGAAGTGGATAGCACTCACCAACCCAGGTGAATAAGTTCTTCTGCTAAGGGCATCTGCTACGACGTTCCCCTTACCAGGGTGGTAGGAGATAGTGCAATCATAGTCTTTCAACAACTCTAGCCACCGTCTCTGTCTCATATTGAGTTCCTTCTGATCAAATAGATATTTCAAGCTTTTATGATCAGTGCAGATTTCAAAAGTAATACCATAGAGGTAATGTCTCCATATTTTTAAAGCTAAAATTACAGCAGCTAATTCAAGGTCATGTGTTGGGTAGTTCTTTTCATGTGTCCTGAGATGTCGTGATGCATACGCAACTACCTTACCATGTTGCATAAGAACTGCCCCAAGTCCTTCTTTAGACGCATCAGTATACACTGTGAATCCTTCACCCCCAGAGGGTAGAGTAAGGATTGGTGCAGATGTTAGACATTCTTTCGGTATCTGAAAACTAGCTTCACATGTATCATACCATAAGAATGGGACCTCCTTCTGAGTTAGTCTAGTCATTGGCAATGATATTCGTGAAAAGTCCTTCACGAATCTGCTATAATATCCAACTAAGCCCAGAAAAGATCGTATTTCTGTGATAGTCTTCGGGCGTTCCCAACTCATCACCGCACTAACCTTTGTAGGATCAACAGATATACCTTTCCCAGAAATAACATGGCCTAAGAAAGATACTTCAGATAGCTAGAAGTCACATTTGTTATATTTAGCATACAATTTGTTCTTCCTTAGAGTTTTAAGTGCCCGCCTGAGATGGTATTCATGCATATACTTATCCTTGAAGTAAATAAGCACATCATCAATAAAGACTACTACAAAGTGATCTAAGAACTCCTTGAATACTCTATTCATGAGATCCGTGAAGGCTGTTGGGGCATTTGTTAGTCAAAATGGCATAACTAAGAATTCATAATGCCCGTATCTAGTTCGAAAAGCTGTCTTGGGAATATCCGCATCTTTTATCTTCAACTGATGGTATTTAGACCTTAAGTCAATTTTGGAATACACAGTCGAACCCTGTAACAGGTCAAAGAGATCATCTATCCTTGGTAAAGGATACTTATTCTTTATTGTCCTCTTGTTTAACTGTCTATAGTCAATGCACAACCTCATTGACCCATCCTTTTTCCTGACAAATAAGACAAGTGCTCCCCATGGTGAAGTACTAGGACGAATGAATCCTTTATCTAATAGTTCTTGCAACTGTGTCTTTAACTCTCGTAACTCAGCTGGTGCCAACCTATATGGAGGGATAGAGATAGGTTGAGTATCAGGTATAAGAGAGATTTCAAATTCAATCTCTCGCTCAAGTGGTAATCCAGGTAGTTCCTCTGGAAATACATCAGGAAACTCGCACACTATAGGAACATCTTCTATCATTCTTTCTGACCCTGATGTAGTGGATACATAAGCTAAATAGCCTTAGCACCCTTCCTCTAACAATTGCTGTGCCTTCAAAGTAGAGATATCTTCGACATTATCATTGGATGTCTTTCCAATTAACTGGAACTCTATCGAGTTAGGAAGGTGAAATGTTACTGTCTTCTGAAAATAGTCAAGACATGCATGATGCCTTTCTAGCCAATCCATCCCTAGAATAAGATCAAAATAATTCATTTCGATAAGTAGCAGATAAGCAGGTGAGTGATGTCATGCAATCTATCCCACACCATTGTCTATGATCTTCTTGAATTATGATTGACCTCCTAGTTCCAACTAAGATAATGGTTTTATGCTTATATCGGAATCTTATCCTTACAATAGGAATCAAATATTCTTCTTCTTCTTCTTTGTTTTGGTGTTCCTACGAAATGCCTCCTCTACTGCTCCTCTAAATGGAGTAGGAGCAACCAAATTCTATGGACCGATGGTATCTAGACTCTTTCTTAAGAGGATGAATAGAACCCTCAACTCTATTATCTGCGGGTTTGGATGACTTTGATCTCTCATAGTGACAGAGTCTTCGCTCTAATGCCTATTACCTTTCTCTCATGGGTCATCACTACTATAGTCGCTAATTGTCTAGACACGTCTTGGTTTGCCATGATCCTGTGATAAATCAAGGTCAAAGGTCAGATCCTATTAGCATGATGTACATAAGGGACAATGGCTTGTGAATGGTACTATAGTCAGTTATTAAGATCAAAGGATCTTAATACAACCTTAGTTTTCTGAATACCGCTCATAGTTGTTAATTACTAAATAAATTACTGGAGTAACCAGGCTCTGATACCAATCTGTCGCGACACCAATTCTCGGACCGTCGGATCCTCCCATATTCGGATCTCGTTACTCAGCAATAATTTATTCAGTAATCACAACTAACACTCAGAAACAGACTGCAAATAAAATACTCAAAAGAAAATATTTCAATACTTTTCCATTCACAAAATAAAGTTCAGATGATACATTGTCTCACTATAACCATTTACATGTACATCAGTTTGAAAGAAAAATATACAAAAGATTACTAACTGCCTTAAAAAGTAAAGCTACTGTGGCTGGTTGGATGTCTAGTATGTAAGCTGGATGAATTTTTAAAGTCCTTGCGATGGTTCATCGACACCTGTTGGATTTTCCACAAATCATAGGATAAAAATTAGCGAATGCTAAGTAACGAAGAAGAGAAAAGCAAACAAATTGTGTAATTTTGCAAAACTTGTTAGCACAAAAGGTTTCATTCCTTCTTGTTAATTTAAGTCCTATTCCTTTCTATTCCACGTCAGGGATTAGTCCAGGGGAATTACCTCACCACTATAAGGACTCCGAAGCTGTAGACACTTCGGGATTGGAGATTGCATTGATCTTGGTAAGTTTATGCCGCCGCACGTCGCCTCAACCAATCCTCCAATACTACCCTGACAATTTTCTTTTATTAATCAGGGTCTCAACCCTCAGCCTGGAAAAACAAATGAGCACACCGTCCTTGAGGACTCGGTTGCTTAAAACCTCAGGCTAACATTTAATCATATAACCTAGCGGCTTTAAATACATATTATCGTGATCCAGCCGCTATTGAACCACCCGTGCCTCCACATGGCACGACCACATCTTCCGTCGTTCAACTCGAAGATATCGGCTCCCGGTACCACGCATAGCAAAACATTCATTTCGTGCGCACTTATCACAGGGCAACCGTGTACCACCTAGGTAGGGAAACGCCAATACGGGTTCCTTCCGACAAACCTACAGGTTTCATGTCCGACCTGTAGTTTTACTCCCAGTCATCCTTAACGTGACACACACAATCCTTTTCAAGATCCAACTCAAACCACATCAATTCCCATGATGTAATTCTTTCGTTAAGTCTTTGATTTGCATAATCAGTAAAAATTAGTATAGACCCACATATATATTATTCATATACATATATACTTGTATTTATTCCTATTTTAACTCCCAAACCCTAACTTTCAAAGCCACCGCATCGATTTGATGCTTAAACCTTATTTTAGTGGGAATCACAAAGAAACAGTTCAGACTTTTTCAAAAACAACCAAAATCAGGGTTCTTTATAGCACAGAACATAAAATCAAGACTTTCAATAATCTCGTTTGAAAAACCCAACAGCAAAAGGAAGGATTTCGTTACCTAATCGAGCTCTCTCTCGTGTATGCAAGGCTTTATCGTGTTTCGTTTTTAGAAAATCTATTTTAAGGCTTCTGAAAAGATCGAATTTAATATTCATATCAAAACGCTAAGAACGTGTCAAGAACGCGAAGAACGAACGAAGAACGCGAAGAACGCTAAGAACATATTTTCTCTTAAAATTTTGGCAGAGTTTCCCCTTATATCGGGACATATTTCTCGAAAAATTTCGGCAGAATTTCCCCTTATATCGTGACATATTTCAAGGAAAATTTCGGCAGAGTTTCCCCTTTTATCGGGACATATTTCTCGGAAAATTTCGGCAGAGTTTCCCCTTATATCGGGACATATTTCAAAATAAAAATGAAAAGAGTTTCCTCTATAAAATCAACCGAGAGTAAAATAACAACGAAACTGAAAGAATATACTCAAACACAAGAGATGAATAATCGGTAGACACCACGCATCTTAGGTGAGTGAACGTGTGACGAATCACAGGGTCACTGACGTGCATAGCCGCCCGCACCTAAATAGGGTGTTACAAGATTTCTCCATCAAAATAATTATAAAAGCATAATAGAAAGAATAGAAACATAAGCGATGAAGAATCGGTAGACACCACGCGTCTTAGATGAGAGAACGTGTGACGAATCATAGGGTCACTGACGTGCATAGCCACCTGCACCTAAGTAGGGTGTTACACAGATTTCTCCTCGAACCACAACAGGAAAACGAATCGGAAAGAAATATGAATCAAACAAAACTTGGAAGAACAAGAGGATGAATTGAAAGCCTAGCTTACGAAGCAAACTAAGAGAGGATCGTACATTTCTCCTCCTCGTTCTCCCGGCAGCGCTTCGCTAGAGCTCCTTCCTCGCCTCCCACTCCTCCTTCCGACCTCTCGACCCTAGCCCTTGAGGTGGTGGTGGTAATGGAAATCGTAGAGAATGAATGGGTGGGGGGTCTATTTATAGGCTCCCGAAAACCACTAACCATGGTTAGAAAACCAAAGTTTAGACCTTAACCATGGTTTAGCGGCCTATGGTTTTGGCCCATGGTTTTAGCCAAAACTTATCCCAAACTTGGGGCTTAAATTAGAACATTCTAGAGGATTCTAGATTCGCTAATGACGCTTAATTAATACTAATCGTGATTAACTTTCACTAATCGCGATTTAACTTTCGCAGCTTACGCTTATCTTTTGCTAACTATTGATTAGTGTTTGCTAATGATCATTAGCGGTTTTCAATTCATCATTAGTTTCTTTAATCATATTTAATTAGTATTAATGACAGTCATTATGGTTTAATGACATCTTAGCCTTCCTTACTTCTCTTTCTTTCGAAGATCATAACAATTCGAAACGAAGTCCGATTCACACGAAATAAATTCCGTTGGTTTTCTCTTGACGAGCCGGATCTTATTAAATAGTATACGAGATATGCCAAGTTCAAGTCTTTTACATGCAGGGTCAGGGCGGCAGGGGCGGTGCCTGGCTGGGCGGAGGGGGCGGAAGGGGCTGCGGCGGAAGGGGGCGGAAGGAGGGCGGCTGGGGGGCAGAAGGGGGCGGCAAGGGCGGTATCGCAGGATTGTTGCTGCGCTAGGCAGGAGGGGCGATAGCCAGGCTGGGCGGAAGGGAGGAGGAGGGGGCGGAAGGGCGACAGGGGTTGGGCGGAAGGGGGCGGAGCCGCGGAGGGGGGTGGAAGGGCGGCAGGGGCGGTGCCGCAAGGGGAGGGGGCGGAAGGACGGCAGGGGCGAGTCTTGGACTGGGAGAGAAGGTCGGGCGGTGGGGTGGGGTTGCTGATTTTTTAGGGTAAAGAAACCCTAGGTAAATAACCCATTAACCCAAAAATAAGTAACGGATATTCGTATTCATAACTGTATTCGTTATCTTTTTCGTATTCATATTCGTATTCGCTAACTAAGGATTCGTATTCGTATTCGTATCTGCAAAAAATTCATTTCAAATATTCGTATTCGTATTCTCCAGTTTTATAAAACAAGATCCATATCCTCTTAAAAACGAATATGGAAACGAACAAATACGAATATAACTGCATCCGTTTGCGTCCCACCCTGTTAACCCTAAGGCATTTTTGGAAATTTGTGTTGGTCTCCCCGACATTTCCTGATATTACAAAGAAGCCATGTCACTTCAGTAAAGCACATGCTGTGCACGTCTCTCATTGGGTAACTTACAATTCCCTCCCATATGTCTTTCTTATTAATTTTTCAAGCACAAACTTTAGATAATTAGATTTTAGTCCTATAATTCCAGACTTCTATTTTCTTGCTTTTGCTTATTAAAATAAATATTATTTGTGCACAATAAATTCTACGAAAATTCATGTTATACTCTTACTACTTGTCTCTTCATTGTATAAATTTTGTATTGCATTTTATTTTTATTTGTATTAATAAAAAACAAAAAACATTGGATTTTTCTCTATTTGACATTTAAAAATTCATAAAAATTTGAAAATCTCTTTAAAAATTCCAAAAAAAATAGATTAGTTCTATTTTATTATATTTTAATTTCTATCTAATTTTCGTGCATTAGTTATTTTTAAAACCCTAAAAATTTTCAAAATACCTAAAACCTTATAAAAATTGTAGAAAATTCTAGAAAAATATAAAAAATATTTAATTCCTCGTTCGTAGATAATTTTATGTAATTTTTAGAAAAATAATAATTTTCATAATTTGAGCATTTGTTTGGTATTTTAAATTGGGAAAAATCTATGTCTAGTGTAATTTGTACCTCCTGATTTTGATAAAATCCATAAAAAATTTGAAAAATCTTTCAAAAATCACTAAAAACTGTACAAACATTTTCAAACACATAATTATTTTGTTTGGAAATTTTTGACCATTTGTGATTTATTTGAAAAAATCTAAAAAAACATTGCATTTCTTTATTTTGTATATATCTTGCTTTGTTAAATTCATTCTTCTTGAAAATAAAAAATTGCAAAATAGAAAAATTGATAATCAGAAAATATAAAAGTTATAAAATAAAAAATAAAAAATATACAACAACCAAAAAAATAAAAGACAATAACGTAAAAAGAAAAATAAAAAAATCTTTTTGATATTTTTAGCTGCCAAGTTTTTACACGTTCCTTGTGTTCGACCCTGGGAGGTATACCAGGTTAATAAAAATAGCTAGACCACATTTTTGATTGATTTATTTCATGGTTTATTTTTCTCAATTTTGTCCGAATTTGTTTAGGAGACAAGGACATAAATAATTTATTTAACTCATCAACCAAACTCTAGCAGATTTCCGTGCTATCAGATTGGCGCAGCAACTGGGGACACTACTTGGCAGTTTTCTTTTTATTTTTATTTAGTTTATTTGTTTCAATAATTGCTAATTGAATGATTGGTTATGAAGCCACTCATCTTGGGTCATACGTGCCTAGAGAAACCCTACATTAGCGCTTCTCAAACCCTTTGTGGCATGCATCCGAACGGTTTCCAAGACCGGAGTCTCTTGACCCATTTGAGATCCAAATTAGCCAAATAATCAACTGTTTATTTTAGCTTTCTTGTTTGATTGTCTACTTCTATTTCATTTATTTTTATTTTCTGTAAAATAATTGTTTATATGTCTCTAATATATCTCTTGTTTCTCTTTGTTGTGAGGACCCGCGGAGCGAAGGAGGAGATCCTAGGAGAGTCGAAGCACCCTAGCGAAGTAGGAGCTTGTTGAAGAGAAGAATTTATTTTTCAAAAAAAATATTGTTTACAATTATTTTTTAAATAATTTCGACACTTTCCCTTTTTCTTTTTCTTAAACACTAAGACACTTGGACACTCTTGTTTGCAGAGTATGTTTCGTCGAGTGCCGGAGCACTTGGGGGACCTCACCGATTTTTGTTTTCTCATTTTCTTTTTATTTAATTTTCATTTATTTATTTTGCTTTAGTTTCCACAGATTTTGTGAGCTACCATTGCTTTCTTTATCTTGGTTGAGCCAGGTAAATAATAGGTCCAAACTTGTAATAATTTTCATGCTCCTATAGAGTATACTGTAGTTTAGACTTAGACAAATAATAATTGGAACTTTCCGATAATAGAAGTTATTGTTTAGGATGATTTTTGACTTTTTGTATATAGATTAGTTTTATTTTTATGTGCGGATCATTTTGCATGTAGAGTGCTGGAGTCAGGTACGCGCCTTTATCTCTAGCATTTGCATTTCATATTTCTCGTGGATTGGTTTTTTCATTTTCTTCCCTCTGTTTTATGGATATAGAATAACGGAAAATGAAAAATTCGTTAGACGATTCATTGAAAATATCCAGAAAAGAGAGAATCAAAAATTAAAATTGGGACTGTTAATTGAACTTGACCATAAAATCAAATGTACCTCATTTGGGGAGAGCAACCCCTCATTATTTTCAGGTACTTTCCAGACTGAGTGGGTGAGGACGTGGCCTCTAAGGACTAGAGCCAAAATCCATGCACTTGTGCCCTATTCTCCTATACATTACTCATTGGTGTATAGTTGAGATGCAAGCACTTGTCTTTGACCCTTAGCAGAAGTAGTCTTGTCTAAGTTTGGTGTGTTCCGTCGGCTTATTCAGGTTCTACCCTAGGTGACTATACCCGTGAGTATGTTATGTAATTGCATTATCACCAAACTCTAAAATAGAAAAGATTAATTATCGATCTTTCACGCTCATCTTCAAGTTGAGTAGGTGAATATGGGGTTTGCTTTGTGTTTGCATGTGATTGGTGTGAGTTACGATCATCTTTAGATCATCTACAGTTACCTTCGATTTCATTTTTTGTGTTCACTCTTTTATTTATTTTTTTCACCCTCCCTCCCACACTTATTGTCTTCTTCTCTTGTCATTCTTTCTGTTTTCTTAAGTCGTGATGATGGATCGATGTTCTCTTCATTCAAATCTTGCGGCTTTGTTTTTTCATTCCCATCATCATCATACACCATGTCTTGGGGTTGGAACTCCGACCAAACTCTCGTCCTTGTCCCTTCCATCATATTCTCTTTCTCTTCCTTCAGCTATGCCCTCTTTGTTCCCTCCATTCCACTTCGAGTCCTACTGGGCATGCTGAGCTAGGAGTTAAGGCCCTTCGAGATTACACTGAGCAGATGAGAGATATGGGCGACATATATGCTGGGATGACGGTGCATTCCATAGGCGATCACATTGAGCAGATGTAGGCTTCAAACGGCTTCTATGTAGGTGATAACTGAGAAAGATCGAGGGTCTAGAAGTCTCACAAGGCGAGAGATCCAGTCGCTGAATTGACCACTCAAAAATCCTCAGTTAATCAACAATTAACCCACAATAAAATATATGCAATTAATATCAAAAATGTGGAGTTAAAATTTATTATAACTCTGCATGTAAATGTGTATAGGTGTAAGCACAAGTAGAGGTCGAACACTAGGAGGCGAATGGTTGTGTGGTGGAAATGAAAGCACATTCATTCAATTCTTAGTTCATGTCCAATTCTTATTGTTTTTCGTGGGTTTTTTATTTTATATATTTTTTTAACTTTATTTTCGTTTTTATAATTTTTATTTTGTTTTTATATTTTATATATTTTTTTATTATTTTTTTATTTTTAATTATATAATATGGATATATAGAAAGAGATATATATAAATACTCAAAATATATTAGATATAATATTTTTAGGCTTTTTATATTTTTCTATTTTTTGTTGTTTTTTGGGATTTTTTTTCTATTTTTTATGTATTTTTAATTCCGAAAATATCCCTGAAAAGGGATTAATTATATATGACGTGATTAATTTGGGTTTTAAAAATAATAAATAAGTCCCAAAATTACCCAAATTAATCTTAATATGTTAATCATTAATATTAATATGTTAATCATACATATAGATAATTATAAAATAAGAAAACATATTTTTGGTATTTTTGAAGAGTTCTTGTATTTTTTTAGGAGTTTGGAGCTTCTTGAAATTTCTATATTTTCTTTTTCTATTTTTAGGAGTTTTTTATTTTCTGGACACAATAAATATATAAATATACTATATAAATATTTGCGTAATTTTTCAAAAGCATTTTCTATTTTTTTTGGTATTTTATATTTTAAACAAGGCACAAAGAGATCCTATTCCAATTCTAATAAATGGATAAAATGCATAAAAATGCCAAATAATATGTGGCGTGGATCTACATGGCACAAAGCATTTATCCTAATTTTTGTGTATTTTTAGGAGCAACATAGGTATTTTTAATACATACATGAAAGTCACAAAAATACACAACATGACAGGGGCATAAATGCAAATAAAATAGAGGACAGGGGTCACATTGCAAATATACCAACTAAATGAATATTTATTTAACATTTCAGAGCTATTTAGTAACACACAAAAACCACCAGGGCATGCTTGCAATTTTCACGCGCCTCACGTGGGACTACACGTGAGGTGGGGAAGGACCTACTTGTAATATCCAGAAAGTTCAGGGGTCCAATGGCAAATATTACATTTATTTTACAACTCTATATTTTATTTACCATATTAAAAATTAAATACAAAAAGGCAGGGGTATAAATCTGCAATTTACCCCTTAAGGCACGCGATCCAACGGTTCTTCGTTCTTCACTTGACACGCGGCGCCCATCCAGCGGTCGGTACCGCTTCGATCTCCGACATCTAGGATTAGATCACTCTACGTGATGCAACGGCTGAGGCTCTGGAAGATCAGACGTCTGTGATTAGACCTGGGACCTTGTTCTTCATCTGACGGCAAGGAGGGGCTCTGGAAGAACAGGGAAAGAACTCGCCGCTGGCGAGTTTCTCCCAGCTAGATCTCTCCTCTCCGAAGCTCTTTACTACTCCCAAGGGTCCCAAAACGTTCCTGGCAGGTGGCTCTAGCTGATGGAGGTCTCGGATCGGACGAAGACGCACTGGAGGTCCTCCGCAAGGTCGGGGAAGAAGTTGGATTCCAGGTGCCTCCGACGACTCTTGGTTTGCATCCCCTGGTTCTTATCAACGCACCTATCCTGCTCAAGAAGATCACTCGGCTCGAGGCGATGCTCCTTGGCCCAGAAATGAAGCTGTTAGCACGGGGATGGTGATGGGCGAGGAAGCTCCGGCTAAGGGTGGTGGAGGAGCCTCGATTTGTGGATCCAAGGGGATTCCGGTTGGTAGGAAGTGGCTGGGAGATGGAGAAGGCGATGGGGAACGAAATGGGGGTGTAGTGGTGGTCGGAACACGTCGGGTACACAGTGAAATAGTTCGCCGGAGCGGAGCTCCGGCGAACTACGAATCTAGCTAACTACGTTAATTGACTAATTAACCTACTAAATAAAATGCTAGAAATGAAACCTACGACTAATTCTAAGCTAATGACAGTAAAAGAAAGGAGCTCTACCTGGGTTTTGACCAAGGAGCATGGCGAACGCCGGAGCGCCGCCGTGGGTGCTGCTCTCGACTCCTCCGACCGATTCAAGGCACCGAAGGCCTCCCCCTGTCACCAGGAAGCCTCCAGGACCGAATACGAGGAAGGGAAGAGGGTGAAAACAGACCAAATTTACAGAGGAGGGAGAGCAGGATTATTTATAGGCATAGAGTGCACCCTTATTGACTAGGCAGTAGGGAAGAATCGAAAGGATGTACAACATATTACAAGACCTGACGTGGATCATGATGGTCTTGGGAGAAATTTTTGTGAAGAGATCGAAGGTGATTGATAACTGCATCGAGCGGGAAAAATGCAAGAATATCGGGGATTTACCAGGTCTGACGAGTCAGAAACGTGGATGGGACAGTTGACCAGAGGTCAACGGTCCGCTGCCCCTCATTGGTCCACGTAGGGCACTACAGGACAAAACATGGATTTTTATTCGAAAATAATTAATTTAAAATAGTAAATGGTTTTATTATTTTTCGAGTATAAAATAAAAAATTTTTATTATTTTATGTAGTGTTTTAATATGATTTTTATTATTTTTTCGGCTTTATTTATTAGTAATTTATTTTTATGAGTGTATTTATAGGTATATTTACCTATGTTTTGTGTATTTTTATTTTTATTTTATTTATTTTATTTTATTATTTCATTTTCTTATTTTATATATTTATAACTTATTTTTGTGAGTGTAAATATATTTTTATTTGATTTTTATGAGTTTATTTGCATATTTAAATAAATAGGTATATATAATATGTAGGTATAGTTATAGGTATTTTACCTATATTTCATTAACATTTTATTTATTTAATGAATTTTATTGGGTTTTATTTTGGATTTACCTTTTTAATGGAATATAGATGATATCTACAATTTAATAAAAATATAAATGAATAAAAGAAGGGATTTTTACCCGGCAGACCCTGTAATCTTTTGCAATTACCGCTACGACCTTTGAAACATCGTAATTCTTCCCTCAACCCTGTAAACTTGCTCCGTCTTACCCCACGAACCCTACCGTTAAATTAACACATCTTGAGTTAACTTCTTTGGGTTAAAAACGAGTTAATCTAACCAATCCGCGATCGGACGGCTCGAATTAACCAAGAACCTCTTCCATCTCTCCTCCCTCAATGAGGGCATTAGCCTGGTTGGAGGTATGCGCCATGGGCGTGATGCTGCGGCGACCTGAGCTGGAGAGGGGGAGCTGGGCTGGAGGAGGTGCATGGAGGGGAGGAGGTTGGCACCGACCTGGGCTAGAGGGAGGCAGACAGTCGAGCAGGGGAGGCGACCAGGTGTGTGCGCGTAGGGGGCTCGAGATGGGTGGGAGGCGGCTGGGGGAGCGGGGGTGGGTTTACAGCTCCAGCGATGGGAGGGGAGGGGGTCGTGCGGCGGGAGCCATGGGGGCTTCGTGGCGGTAATTGCAAATGACTCACACTGTCCTCACCGCCGATGGTAAATTGACTTCCCGCCCTCTATATAAGGACCTGACGACCCCCTCGAGCTTCCATCTGCCATTAGCAACACCTTCCTCCAGTGAGCTCCGAGAGAGGGTCCACGCGAGAGTGACAACTGTGTCCGATCATCTACGTTGATGCCTCATAGTGCATAGCCTCTGCAACCTTCCGCAGTTGCATCGAGGCTATAACCTCCACTATTCACCAGATCAGAATTTGGGCTCCGATCATCTCCTGTATACAAATCGACAACTTCTGCATCCAGTCTCTACTTTACAGGTTAGACTTTCCTCTATTCTTCTCTTCCTCTTTCTACCAATTCCATAGCATCTTCCAATCCTGTCATTTTCTCTTTCCACCTCACAAATTTTTGCACCTCTGATCACGGTTTAATAAGAGCCTGAACACCAATCTATCATTGATGTGCATTATTCTCATTTGCCATTTCCGATGACATTGGACCGAGCTTGTACTCGAGTCAATTGCTCAATTTGTAGGACTTCCTAAAGATCATATTCTGAAATCCAAGCTCTAATATCTCCGCCTTACAGACACAGCCTACAGATCAACATTCTCAAGAACCTAAGGCGTGAAGAGCATCGATCGTGATTCGCATAGTTTATCGAAACACACATGCGTCTGAGAAATAATGCCATGCCGTCTGGACTTTAATTGAGGGAGAAATAAAGCCATGTCGTCTGGACACATGCATATAAATACTGTAAGTATAAAAGGACCCTCATGGGGGCTTTGTGCGGCGGAGGCCCAGGGGGAGGGGGTGGCGGCCGGGGGCTCGACGCGGCAGGAGGCAGGGGCTGCGGGGGGCTCCAGCAGCGGAGGCCCGGCCTCCAGCGACAGGAGCCAGGGGGCTCGAGCACCGGGAGCCAGTGGCTGCGGGTGCGAGGTCCTTTGCGCCGCGGGGGCCGTAGGAGAGTACTCGAGCGGCGTGTGGCGGGGGGATCTGGAGATGAAGGGCGAGGGCGGAGGTCGGGAACGACGAGGTCGAGGTCGGGGAGGAGGGCGATGGCGGGAGGAGGTGCTGGGTGTTTGGACGGTGGGGAAAAGGAGGAGGGAGAGAGGGAGTGACAATTAATGTAAATTCAACAAACAAAATGGGTATAATATAAATGAATCTAACAGAATCTGGTTAATTTTAACGGGTCAATTAACGGGCCTTAACCGCAGGGTCTGTAGGGTAAGAGTTAGCAACTTTACAGGGTCGGGGGAGGAATTAGGATGTTTCAAAGGTCGTAGCGGTATTGCAAAAGATTATAGGGTCTGCCGGGTAAAAATCCCATAAAAGAATGAAATCCCCTTTTTATTTATAAGTAATTCATAGGTATTTTGCCTATGTAATTTCATAGACTTATTTTATTTGAGGTTTTCTTTTTGGTTTTCTTTTAATTTCAATATGTACATGCATTTTTTATATTATTTACAAAATTCTAAAAATATAAATTTATAGAAATGATGAATAATGAATATAATGAATATTTTAATCGGGTAGACTTTACAATGAAGGCCAAAAACCTAACTTTCACAGACGAACTCCAAAAATTATGAGACCAATTTTATTAAATAGCTCTTAAAAAATTATATATAATTAAAGTGATTTTGGTGGATTTTGAGTTTTTATTTGCAAGATATGGGTCTGTGAAGTTGAAATTCTGGCTTTTTATTCTGTGTATAAAATGTACATTGTATATTATTTTTGCACAAACTCAATTTTGTATTTTTATTTACATTATTATCTACAACTTTCATGTACAAAATATTTCTATTTAATGAATAAATAATTATATACAAAATAGGTGTCAAAAATGCATAAATGAATGAATAAATAAATGAGGTATTTATTGTATTTTTGGCCCTTATCTACCCCTACTTTATTCCTTGTCGACCAATTCCATTCTGGACTTGGTCTCGGTGTTAGGGTCATAAAATATTTGCAATATTTTATTCCTTTTTTCTTTTCTTCTCTTTATTCTATAATTTTGGCATTAAAACCTTATTTTATGTGCAATAAATACAATAACTAATGGATGTTATAATGTACAAATTGATGCTATTTACATGCATTTGCTGGGGTTTTTAAGGCCAAAATGATAGAATAAAGGTGATGAAATGGAGATTCATCAGTAGGGATGAAGGATGAGCAACTAAATTATGGAGAGAAGTTAGTGTCTACATTGAGTCCCTTAATTCTGGGTTTAGAGTCCATTCAGTTACTGCTGAAGTTTTCAGGGGAAGTGCACGAGGAGCCTTCTTTTCATATCGATGAGTTTAAGGAATTCTGTGATTCACGAGCATATTCAGACATCACTTTTGAGGAGCTATTACTGATGATCATCCCTTTCACACTTCATGGTAGAGCCAAGAGATGGTACATAATGTTGGGGAGGAAGATTCTACATGGGGCGACCTACGCGCATTGTTCTTGCATAGATTTTACCCCCATCGTAGAGCAGAATTGATGCAGTCTTTTATCAGAGATTTTACCTTAGACCCCAGGAGCCATTACATGATTCATGGCTAAGGTTTCTTAGCCTCTTGAGGAGATTTCCAGATCACAGAATCTCGAAGACTAGCCTTGTTCAGATCTTCTATAGGGGGATGACCGTCGAGCAACAGACACTGGTCGATGCCTTGTGTGGTCATTCACGCCACAGTCTCGATGTTGATAGACTTTGGATTAGCTTTGGTAAGCTTTCTGACATTGCCTTCACGAGATAATTTAGTCGAGACAACACACGAGAGAGATACAACACCAGTTATGTGTGAGACACTTCATGATGATTCAAATATT
The DNA here is from genome assembly GCA_037367405.1 of Ottelia alismoides. Taxonomy (NCBI): domain Eukaryota; kingdom Viridiplantae; phylum Streptophyta; class Magnoliopsida; order Alismatales; family Hydrocharitaceae; genus Ottelia; species Ottelia alismoides. The sequence continues at coordinate 105,574 of JAZKJV010000272.1, forward strand.
ACACACTTGTTAGAGAACGTGGATACTACAGCAGCACAGACGATAGACGATGAGACAGTTATCGTGAGTTTCCATCTTCAGACACTGTTCGAGTTTCAGTTGATCTTCCGGTAGGAGTTTCAGTCAGTTCTACACTTTACAGTTCAGGATTCTTGGATACTACCTTTGTCGATATTCCAAGAGATGGAGGAGGAGCCTACGTTGTTTCAGTCCTTCTTTCATCCTTTTTAGTTTCCATGTCTAGACCAGACAGAGTCCATTCCTCAGAGGTACTTCTCAGATTCAGATGAATATTTTGATCCATTCAAGCAACTAGAGCTAGATGTGGGACACCATTTTGAGATGCCATATACAAGTAATCCCATATTTGAGCCTTGTGTCCTCCAATTTGACGAGATAGATATATTTCATGAGGACCACATGTTAGTCAGCATTCTGCAACACGAGGATCAATTTCAGACACTTCGATGGTTTCTGCATTGTTGTTCAGTACCATTTCCTATTTCTATATTGTTCTGAGGTTGTCTTCAGCTGATGAGGAATTTTGGTGCAAGGATTAGGTGCTTGATAGTGACGTAGATTCCCATTTAAATTTTGATTCCTCTTTCTTCATCGATGATTTTGTGTTACCCCCTGAGGGTTATTTGCGGGAGGATGCCACATGCTCTGTGTACTCGGTTTTACTTTCTGGATGTGTATCCGATCTATCGGATCATGATACCAAGTCTTCTGATTCTTCTGATCTTTTTGAGTCTGATTGTCTATCATCGACGACCCTTGGGAGGATGAGACAATCTTTGAGATATTCGATGATGTTGATGATTTATATACACTGTTGACTTCGTTGTTGTTCTCACACAGAGAATACAATGATAGTACATCATTCACCTTACAGATGTCATCCTGAACCTCGATGTTGTGTTGTCCTAGCCTTTGCGCCCAGCTAGGGGCATAAACTTTAGCACTTTTTGAGAAACACGAGTTTCTATCATATAGTAATTATTTTCAATAACATGCAAAATGCATCTTACATGTCAATTGATCTTAGTTAGCACTAATAACAATTTCTACATCAATTACAATTTTTCTTTAATTGTTTTTTCTCTAGTTAAACAAACATATAAATAGTATAAGATCATGCAAATGTGCATGAAAATATTTGGTTACATAATCGTAAGAAATGACTTTAATGTGCAAGAATATTATTGCTATAATATACAATCAAACAGATAGAAAACCCCCAAATTCAGCTACGGCCTTGATCATTAGTGGAAAAACAAATACCCAAATTAAAAAACACAATTTTTGACACAAAAAAACAATCATAGCAATGGATTGCAAAAATTAGACTATAAATTAAGTAAAAGCTCCTAAACTTTACACTCGAATTCAATGTAATCCCTGAACTTTTAAAAGTCATAATGTGAAATCTGATTTTTATCAACAGTTTCAACATGGTACCTTCATTATTTTTTTGTTAAATTATCCATTGAACTTTATTTTGTGGACCAGTTCACCCTTGAAAGTCTTCCTCCGATCATTTCACCTTCTTGCAGTCATACCTACCAGCTGCAAGTCGCTTCCTTGAACACAAATCCTCTGCAGTACTGCAGAGACCTGCTGTAAAGAGGTGCGCATCGTGAGCCGCTCGACCAAGATCGAGCAGTTCACATGGTAAGGGTAAAAAAACCCGAATTTCTTGTGAATCGCTCGATCTTTATCGAGCACCTCTGAACGAGCACCTCTTTATTCATGTTTCGCTTTCTGTCCCTCCTTCATGACCCACTTTGAACTCTAGTCTCCACTCACTCTTCTCTCAACTCCCCAAAGTGGCGCCAAAGAGGCAGAGACCGCTCCTCCTCACCTCCAGAACGCTCGTCGACTCCATTCTCATCCTCGATGGCCCTAGCGCCTTTGATTCGTCCCATAAATCAATTGGAGCCTCGCAAGCCCTCGAAAATCATCCTGTAGAAAGTCGAAATCATTTGCCTCGAATCAAACTTTTGTGCCATCAGGTTGGAGCCTCCTTTTCTGTTCTTAAGAATTTGTCATTCTACTTTGTGCTTGTCGACTCTTCAAACGAATACGAAGAGTCCTAAACTCTGGGGATGTCCATGGGATGGGTACCCGCCCCATTTGATCATAATCCGTCCCGCTCTGTTGTTATTGGGATACGGGTCAACCCACCTCATTCCAACCAGTATCCAATTGTAACAGGTACCTGATTAATGCTAATGGATGTTGCGTACTCCGTGGGGATACCACCTTTACTAAACGGTAATTGCTCATCTAATATATATAAATATCAATAAAGGAATAAAATAAATAATTATAATTTTTTCATAAACTTCATATATCAACTTTGAAACTCGGATTTTTTATCGTCATTCCTTCATGATTTGATTTGTTTAGACATTAGAATGATCAATTATTTTTACACAATTTCATTACTTAATATTCAAATGAAATATTATTTTTATCAATTCTGCGGTAAAAAAATTATATTCACAGACTTACGAACTCGAGTGAATTTATATTCGATTCAATCTGGCTCGTGTTGGATTTCCGAAGTTCTAATGTTCGGCGTAAACACTCATACCTTTCGATCTTCATGTTAGATTTGATTCAATTCGATTCAATCCGGCTTATGTTGGAGCTCATCTTGATACCTTTCAATCTCCGTGCTTGATTCAATTAGAGAACATAAAATGGAGTTGAAATTCGACTTGATTCAATTCGATTCAATCTGACTCGTGTTGGTTCTCATCTTCATATCTTTCGGTTTTCGTGTTTGATTCTGTTTGAGAACACAAAAATGATGTTTAGATTTGGCTTCATCAATTTGATTCAACAATTCCATTCAACCTGGCTCAACCTAGATTCATGAAGTTTTATAGTTTGACATAAATATACTAAATACTCATTCAATATTGCATTGTTCATGCTTACTTTTGTGCCAATAGATTAACTTGAGAGAAAAAGCATTCAAGAATGGTGTATGTTATTATTTTGCACCAATTAAAGTTCGATCAAGGTTATTGTTCGGTTCATTTAACCTCAAGAATCAATACAAATATATAACTAAGAAATTTAAAGTTTTATATTTAATAGTGACTAAATATAAGCAAGTATTTTTTACAAGTTCATTCGTAACTGCAAGCATGCCTTTCTTAACTTCCAATCAGGTACCCATGGGTACCTGTCGGATTTTTTGTATGGAGCACGGGTCATGACTTAACGGGTACCCGATCCATCATTTTTAAACGGGTACTCAAGAGTTTAGGGTCAAATAAACAGGTCAAGCTGGATAACTGTTGACCTGAATATTTTTGAACGTCCCTACTAAACTCTCCGATCCCAAACATACTTTCATCCATTTCTCATTTTAATTTCTTGTTTCGTTTCCAGTCTAGGTCAGATTTCAGATTCTGTACCTAAGTCGTTATCAGCTTTTGTTCACAGATTGAAGATTGTTTATCCCCGTTTAATTCTATTTTGCCTTTTGGGTTTTGATTTTTTTGGGGCAATTCATATCACCTTTTATTCTGACTGATGACAATTCCGTACATTCTTCAATTTCAACCGATATTATCCCTACTCATGTGCTATAACTAAATCGAATTCCACGTTTGCTTACGTCTCATATCGTGAGCCATGTTCCTGATTCCATGATGCATGTGGTTGTGATGGAATTGCATCCAGCTTCCAACAAATATAAACCAGTTCATTGTTTTGCTATATGTTGTACCTAACAAAGTGTGAAATCTATCCAAGGACTTCTACTTCCAGATTGCAGGTATATACGCCAAGAACGAAGCAGCACACCTGATCACCATCAGACCCCATGCACATTCAGATCTCGGGTCTTCTTTAAAGACTCGCTCACGAGAATCTTTAGCCCTCTAGATCTTGTTTGTCGCCGATAGATTGAAGATTCAGAGGAAGGAAGCTCAAAAGAAGTTCCAAATCTGATCCAGACCATCGCCTGGAGCATGACCTTCACCGCCATTGATCTCGATCGCAGCACATCATACGCATATCAGCATCATGTGTAGCACTATCTCCATCATTGCGTGCGAGCGAGGGAGAAGAGCTTGTTCAAGATCACATTCACGCTTGCGAAACTTTGATTTCCGACGAGTATACAATTCTAGGGTGCATCTAGATAGAGAGGGTTATCTTGTTGAAGAGAATAATCCTCCCAAAAAAAAACAATTACCTCGATAGATAGTCTTTTTGTGTGTCTTAATGTTTGGATAGAGGATTTTACTGTTGAGAAGATTTGTTATGATTGATTGTATTTTAGTGTGAAAATTGATTAGAAGTTAAGTATTTTATTATTTTTTAGATGACAAAATGGTATACTATAATATTTTTTGTGAAAGATAATTTGATGTAATAAATAAGAATGAGTATTTTTTTGGATGAATCACATAACGAGGAATGAAAAATAAACTGAGATGGAAATGTGATTTTGAGGGAAACTTGAGGGGGGGAAGCCTCCCATTTGAAAGGAAATGGGGTTTTTAAGAGTAGTGAAATTTGCCAACGAGTCGCGGATATCTAAACTGTTTAAAATAGCACTATTATTTTACTAAAAATAGGATGCAGAAATATCGCCATAATTTTTTTATGACAATAACTCATCGCCGTACAACCATTATTTATTTACGAAGCTAACTTGTTAATTTACCAAAACGCATACTCGACATTGATTAATTTTAATTATCGGCATTGTAATTTACCATGTTCATGGTCAAGCCAGAAAAAAATGGCTGGCCATCAAGAGATCATTGCGGTTCCCTCGGATTCCCAAGCTGCAGTTGCAAAACCTCCCACCCTATTCGGAGCCTTTTCAAACAGGAACAGCTTATGCTTCTTCTTCTTCTTCCCTCTGCTCCACAACACGCCCCATTCTATTGAAGGAGATGGCCTTGACGTCGTTGAAGAGGTATTATACTTCCCAACCATCTCACCTGAGATCCCTTTTTCAGCTTTCAGTTGAAAAGTTCGAATCCGTCTACTGTAGTGAAGCAAAACATATATATTTTGCTCTCGTTGATTCGGGAATCTGAAGTTGTAAAAATTTGTCATCCTCTCATGCTAGACTCTGTTTCTTTAGCATCCAAAATGACTGCTTCAGGAGGGATCTGCATTCATGCTGTGCGCGGACCGTTCTAGTGGACGGTTGGTGACGACGCATCTTAAACACCATGTATGGTTAGGAAGAGTTTAAGAAATGGATGAACAATGGGGCCATTCTCGCAAATAAAACTGAGCTATACAACATCACTACAAGATGGACGACGCGAATAGCATGGGTACCAATGAGATACAACCCCTCTTAAATATAATCACTGCTGAGACGATTTGATAGAACACTACTTCTAATTGTCACCTTCCTTCGTGCAGATCTTCTGAGACCATTCCTGTTCTTGATATGTTTTCGTTGTCCAGCAGGCTTAGACCGGAGAAAGGGCCCGATGAGAACATAGAAGAGACACCATCCGATTCGTACGTGGCAGATGACTGCTTTAGATTGGGGCGGCTTGGAACGGCTACAGGGGTGGAATCCTGGTATTCTGCGGCACGCTGTACCATTTTGAGGGATTGAACGACTTCTCCCATTGTCGGTCGCTGGTTGGCCTCGGGGGCAACACAAGCTGCAGCTATAGTGCAAACGCGAATGAAGTCATCCTTCGGGTACTTTTCCCCAAGTCTTTTATCTGCTAGGTCTTCTAATCTGCTCTTATCACGGAGGATTGGCCTTGCCTGTGTGAGGGTTAGGAAAAGACAACCATCAGAAATCAACACTACAGATTTATTTAAATAAACGCAAGAAGGTTTGCATCATAAAAGTCCTTTAATCATGAAAATAGATGGGTTTGCAAACCACCACTTTACCCGTTTAAGGTTGATAGAGACTGAAAAGAAAGAGGTCGCCGACAATAAGAACCAGAGGGAGAACGATGCGTCACTTTTCTCTCAATATACAAACACCCCCAATTCTTTTACCACTTTAAGTGGGGATTGGTTACATGGATTATTCTTCCAAAACTATCTATTGTGAGTCATGCAATCACTCTTCTTCTCTGATTATGCAGGAACTTAAAGGGAAGTTACTGGTCGTCCTTTTTGTTAAACTAATATTTCTTTATCTTTCCGTTTTATTTTCGTATACAAAACAAACAAGCATATCCTCTTATGCAGTTATCACTAAGGTTTTTATTTAAGAATAATAACAGGTATAATAAAAAATAAAATGTAGAAATATCCACCGTATTCCGGGAGGTCATGCATGCATCTTCAAGTTTGAAAAGCACCATTTCATCCTTCCTTGGAATTTACCCACAATCACCACCAAAAAGCACACCCATAGTCCTTCACAACTACCCTGATCCAGACATTTGCTTCCAAAAAGATCAATGAGTGTGAGAATGAGTGTGGGGGCAAGAAGCAGGCTTACATGATGTTGCGTTTCCAGTGAAGTGGGAGGGGGCTCTGGGTGAGGTGGTGGAACCCAATGAGGGGGATCGGCATATCAGGGGGGTGGCTACTGTCAGGCTTTTTGCTCATTGCATGAAGCTGCAGCTCTAGATCAACTGTTCGGTGCTCGGGCTGATCGGCAGGCAGCCAGTGTGTGGGTCTTTGTCAGGTCCCCTTCCGATTCAGAAACCTGCCTACCATTCACAGAGAGTAGTTGGTGGCCATGGAGATGCAGACTCAGATATCCAAGGGCGGATTGGAAGGCATGGAGATGACTCCAATGGCTGGTAGGGTGTGGGGTAGTGCCGGGTTTGCCTGGAGCCCATCTGACGGTGTTGCACATTTGGTGATGCAGGGAGCTGAGGGTGATCTGGGTCAGGGTCCACAGGGACCCCAAGAGAGTGGGGATCATCTTTAGAATGGATGGTATAAGATCAATAGAGACGGGTAAGAGATCGGGGTTGGTGGCAGTGGTCATGCTAGTAGTAGATGATCCATTACGGGTGGACAGGTTCATAAGGGCATCTGCTTGAATCGCCTAGGCAGAAGAGAGAAGGCTTGATCGCCTGCAGGATTCTTTGGAGATAGGCGAGAGGTAGGGATATGACAGTGGGGTGGCTAGGGAGATTTTGGAAATGGGAACATAAACAGAGTTCCATAGGTGTGGGGTGCAGTGGAGTATGGTGGGAGGTGTTGAATGCGAGTGAGTGTGCATACAGTAGTCGGCTATTAATGTTGGTCATTTTTTGTACTGTATGATTTGGAACCCCTCTTGGAAGTCCATCTCCTTGTATTGCTTAGGTAAACGTGTGGGTGTGTACTACCCTTTTTTCTTCTTTGACTTCACAATTGGGAAGGAAGGTAGAAAGCTTTAAAGATTAGAGCATTGATTATATGATCAAACAAGGCAATGTAAATGGCACAAAGAAAAACAAAGGTAGTCTAAGGTGAACTTATCACGGGGATCACGAATAGATTAACGTCTTGAACACGTAAACGTCCACAACTCTGGAAACGCATATGCACTTTGATCTCTGATCACGTCCAAAATGGACCGGCTTGAGCAATGAGCAACAAGTTCTCTTCTCACTCTTTTTCTCTGTTGGGTGTTATTGCGACTACTCTTCGCTCACGGGATCCAACTGACTACTCTTCCGCAAACTCTGATCATATACAACACGGTATGATCTGAACGATTATCATCTATCATCTCTCTCTGCAAGCAGGCATGTCAGAATCCGAAGTGATATCTCAGGGATACAAGGGACTTTCATGGTACAAAACATCGTGATATTTCAACAATATATCGTCGATATATCGGTAAAAGAGAGGGACTGTCAATATTAATATGCATACTGATTTACAGGATATTGACTGATATCTCGCAGATATCTTGCGAGATATCGATGCATCAATCAAAATGTGAAGATTCATATACAAACTTTCGTCGTTATCTCCGTTATCACCGATGCCATCGATATTGGACCAATATTGCCCAATATCGCCCATTTTTAAACTTTTGGTCGATTTGTTTCGATATTTGTAGGGATTTTGCTTTTTTGTTTGGGCTTTTTTTAATTTGCTAGCAATAATTTGCTTTTAACAGTGAGACCCTGTTTTGAACGAGGAGCATCGCTCCACTTTTGGCAATGGAGATGAAACAACTTTAGTGATGATGAAGGAAAATTTGCATACATATATTATACATGTTATTTTATTAATATTTAATAATCGATACTTGGTAAGTATAAGTAATATAGTGTACGGAATGAATCACAGATCCACAACATAATCCAATCATCATTGATTTTCTTTAGTTTAGTTATAAAGTTTTGTTTCTATCTACTTTAATGCATCTTCTTTCATCTTCAAAAACTATATATTATTACATTCATTTGCTTGTTTGTTTGCTTGATATACCTCAGCATGAAACACAGATCCACAACATAATCCAATCATCATTGATTTTCTTTAGTTTAGTTATAAAGTTTTGTTTCTATCTACTTTAATGCATCTTCTTTCATCTTCAAAAACTATATATTATTGCATTCATTTGCTTGTTTGTTTGCTTGATATACCTCAGCATTTTTGTGTATACATAATATGTGATGTGATATAAAGTTAATGTGATAAAATACACCTCCTTTGTCTCCAAGTTGTTATAGTTTGAATTTCATCATTTCATCCCTAGTACCTCTCAACAGTTAATAGTCAGCACTGACAACAGCGATATGTGCAATATAAGTGTATTGAGATGCTAAATACACCTCATTATTGCATATAAATGTGCTTGTATGTTATTTATTCTAAGAACTAGGAGGATCTTAACTTACCAAAAAATCATTTTTGTGTCATTTCTGAGATTTCCACTGATATTGTCGATAGATCCCTCGTAAATCTGTTTTCAAATTTATCGATATCGATATCTCATTGTCCCTAAATTAGACAAGATCAACTATACCTAATGGTCATAGACGTTCCAAATGATCATGTAAGGATGTAATAAGAATGCCACATGGGCGAAAAATGGTGATATCATGAATTCAATGGATCACGGTCAGCTCACGAGATGCGGACTTTTGTGAAAGTCATCTACAGACAAGAAAAGAATTCCAGTAGGATGTTCTAGATGTATTTAGATATATGAACCTAAAGCAAGTAGGATATCGTGTAGCAGAGTATTTATCTTCTAAATTCTCGATTTGAAAGATGTAATGCTTGTGCTATAGGGTGCACCTATCGTTTACAAAATGTTGGTATTCCTCACGGGACTTGACCCGTGGTATGCTATTAGTCGAGACCAGGTGTTTATCGCTACCACTTTGCCCACCATTGAGGAAGCATACATCGCCCGGAGCCATCTAGCAGTCTCTCACATTAGCACTATTATGGAAGTCCATGGCCAAATTACCATGCTTGATGCTTCATCCAGACAAAGAGGTTGTGTCCCATATAGGGTCGTGGTCTCTCCATACGAGAACAAGGATGCACCATGGTCTAGTGCACTTTCTGCAATAAAACAAGGCACTCTAAGGTCGTCTACTATAGCAAAGATGGGTATCCGACCACTATTGCTCGAGCCGTCAATACTGAGGGTGATGGTCAGTATGTGACAATCCAAAACAGATACTTTGAAGACCTAATGCAAATCCACCCTTGAGACACATTGCATTAACATCAAAGTGATCATCCAGAGATCGTTGTCACCGTACATAAAGATAACTATGTTGGCCTAATAAAGAGTTTTGCAAAAACAGAATGGTCGATCAATACATGTGCCTCCATACACCTATGTAAGGAAAGGATTCTTATACATCATATATGACAAGTTCATCTCGGACAAATCATTCAAGCTACCGGCAACAGGTTTTACTGATTTAGGGAAAAGAGGATGTTCATCTCACCCCGAACATCAAGCTCAACAATATTCTTTTTGTTCCTGAATTTCCAATCACCCTTCGATCTGTCGATCATATTTCCAAGGGAATTACTTGCCATGCTATATTTGATAGTGTTTCTTGTGTTTTCAAGATGTACTAACTGGGAGGACAATTTCTGTGGGCCGTGAAGAAGGGAGCATCTATCATCTTATTCGGTCATCTGAGCCTGCTACATATTCTAGAACTCATTTTTTCGATTTTTTTAGCAAGCACCAAGGCGTAAGGCAAACATTTCTTCAAAAACTTTATCGGGTCCATCCCCAGCTCCCTCCTGATTGTCAGTCAAGAGTGTGAGGTCTGTCAACTGAGGAAGTATCACCGAAGTACTTTTCCGTCGTTTGGTCTCGTCCATTCAAATGCACTCTTCGAGCTTGTTCATCTTTTTGTACGAGGACCCAATCAATATCTTGATCATGTGAGAAACATATACTACATTGTTCTCATGGATGACTTCTCCTTTTATAGATTTCTGTTGAGAAAAATACCTCGTTGTTTATTCATAGAGCCCAAGGGTTCTCTTGTATAGAAAAGAGAAACCCTAATAGGTAATTACATAATAAAGACTGAGAAATAAACAAACTGTAAAAGGGTAACATAACATTAGAACTCTCAATTGGAGCATAGATGTCTCGTTTTTTTAGAAATGGTGGGATGGGCCTCCTTTAGAGGGCCATCCAAAAAATATATTAATTATAAAATAAATATTTACAAACGCCGGTGCTCCAAGAGGGCTCCAGCATGCCCAAGTACATTTTCAGGATAGAACCTTAACCCATCAAAAATCGCACTTTTTTGCCCATCCAGATGCACCATATCATCGCACACATCTTCAGTCTATCGACCTCTGAACCTCCTCACCTCCTGCAAGAGTCCCAAAAGCATGCCTTATTACTCCAATCGAGGCTCGTGATTGTCGCTCTCCGCTAAATATCAACCGAGCTAGGGCATTCGAAAAAAAAGGTAGTTTACATCCTCCGTCGAGTTACCACACCTACAGCACTCTTCCACGGCTCCAGGGAAGAGCCTCGCTCTTCTTGTTGTTGTCAATATCCTCTCCCTCCTCAGAAGCCAGAGAAAGACCTTAATTCTGGAGGGGATATGCCAGGACCAGAGCATACGACAATCCCCCGAGACCATGGAATCCATATTTGAGGCTTGGGTTGTGAAAGATCTATATGCCTTCCGAACCGAGAAGAAACCGTCCCGCCAACCCCAAGTGTCCCGACCCAACGTCAGACCCGTACGTTCGCAAAGCTGCCCAGACAGACACAGAAACTCGTCCAATCTCTGATCCGACAACTCTGTCACAGAGGTAGGAGGCCAGGACCCGTCTCCCCACACCTCAACCACCGTCGCATTCTTATTCGAAGCCAACGCAAACAATCTCGGGTAACGATCGCATAAAGCACCTCCGCCCGTCTAGTTGTCCCTTCAGAATCGAAACAAGTGACCGTCTCCAAGCACCGCCCGTAAGAACCTCGATAAGTCCGGAAAGACCAAGCAAATCCCTCTCCAAAAATTAGTTCATGCACCCCTGCCGACTGTCTGGACCGACAGGATGGAAGAAACATCGTAGATCGTCCTGATAAGAGTGGAGCATAGATCACCCCCGGAACCCCAGATATTTAGCACCTACTTAGCTAGTAACGCTTTATTCATAACTCCCAGATTCAAAACACCCAAGCCACCCGCTTTGGTAGGCTTAGAAATCGATGACCAATCAACCAAAGCCAAGCCCCTGTCATTTCGAGATGACGAACAGAAAAACCTACGCATCAAAGACTCCAGCTTGGATCGGACCCCCACAGGCAAGGCCCGTATGGACATGAAGAAAATCGGGATGGATGAGAGGACATCCTTAGTCAGAACCAGACGACTACCCTTAAATAAGAGCGCAGCCTTCCACCCTGCCAACTTCTTCCCTAACTTCTCAACCAACGGCAGCCAGTCGACCTGACGTAACCTCCCTGTCAGAAGAGGCAGAGCCAAGTAGGAAATAGGCAAAGCCTTCACCGGTGTATCTAGAATCACACTGCACGCCTCCGAATCCACGGCCGTCAAGTTAAAGGGCACAAACGTCGATATGGCGCCATTCGTCCTCAGACCCGAGAGATCTCCAAAGATATCAAGCACCGCCTTTACTGCTCTGCACTCCTCTATGCCCCCCTCCACAATGAATAGTATATCGTCCGCATACTGCAAAAGAGGAACAGATAAACCCTCTCTGGAGAACCCTCTGAAAAAACCGCCCTCCTCCGCCACCCTAGACATGACCGCCAAGGCATCAACCGTCAGGACGAATAATAGAGGGGCCAGAGGACACCCCTGTCTCACACCCCTCTGCGGTTTAAAGAAGCCACCCTCCTGCTTCCCATTCACCAAAATCGACATCGAAGCCGTAGTGATGCATCTTTTCATTAAGTCTATCCAGACATATGGGAAGCCTCTCCGCACCAAAGAGGCCCAAATGAACTTCCAGCACATACTGTCGTACGCCTTTGAGAAATCAACTTTCCAAAGAAAACCCACGACTCCTCTCCTCTTCCAATCAGTGGCTATCTCTGAAGCCATAACCACCACATCCAGGAGCCAATGTTCAGAAAAACGGCCGAGTAAGCCGCATACTCGGCCGCATACTCGTACTCGGTAACCTTGCCGCTCCGAGTATGATGAAACGGCCATGTATGCGGGTTGGCCTGCATACTCGGCCGAGTATACCCTCTATGCGGCCGCCTACTCGACCGCTTTTCTGATAGAATTTTTTTTATTTAATCTAAAACCAAGTAACCCCACCCGCATAATAACATTAGACCGCATACTCCCCGCATAAACCGCACACTCCCCGCACAAAACCGCATACTCTCCCGCATAAAACTGCATAATCCCCGCATACTCTCCCGACTGAGGATATTACCATAATATTAAATATTTATTTATATTTTTAATAATAAAAAATACCAAACCGTATAAAACCGCATATTCCCCGCATACTCTCCTGCATACCGCATACTCTCTATGCAGTGACCCCTCCGACTGAATACCGCATAGCGCCTTTCTGAACATTGCCAGGAGCTGTCGCCCAGGAATAAAGGCGGATTGAAGCCGAAGGACAAGGTCATCCAGCACACTGCGAAGCCGATTGGCCAACACCTCGGCCAAGATGAGGTAAATTGCGTTCGACAAGGCGATGGGACGAAAGTCCCCAACTCTTGCAGCCCCTTCAATCTTCGGCAGCAAGAACAACGATGCTTTATTAATTTTCACCAGCCTCCTGTTCTCCCCCCTAAACTCGTTCAGCATGGCCATAACATCCTCCTCCACCACACCCTAGAACTCCCTAAAGAAACAAACTAGGAAGCCATCCGGCCCCAGGCAACCATCAGCATTGAGATCAAAGACCGCTTCACAGACTTCCAATCTTGAAAACTCCGCCACGAATGACGGTTGTTGCACATTTGTCAGACACTTAGAATCTCTCCCTGACCAGGTAGCCCCTGTAGATGGCAGACGCCTACTGAAACCCCGAAAATGTTCGACCAACGCTTGCCCGATCTCCCTATCACCACGAATAGTACCCTCATCTGTTCTAAGCTCATGAATCATACTTCTCCTTCTCCTTCCACTTTCCACCACGTGGAAGAAGCGAGTATTCGTGTTTCCCTCTTTAACCCATTTCTGCATGGACCGTTGTCTCCACTCTATCTCTCTACGTCTGTCCTCCTCGATCATTGCACTATGCGAAACCACAAGCTGGAGCATAGATGTCTATCATGCTCAGTTTGAAACATCTCTGAAAGGATCCTCGAACAAGAGCCTTTGTGAGCACATTTGATGCATGTTCACTTGAGCTACATGAGAGGTAGAAATGGGACTCTTCTGGATCATGTCTCGAGTGTAGTGATAGTCTACCTTGATATGTTTGGTCCTCTCATGGAAGGTTGAATTGTTGGCAATAAAAAGTACAGCCTAAGAGGTACCTCAATAACTAGGTCAGTAAAGATGAATCTGACCCACATCATCTCTGTACTCCCTTGTGTCATGGCTCTATATTCTGATTCTGCACTAGATCTGGAGATAATGGTCTACTTCTTGCTCTTCCATGATACCAAGGAGCTCCCTATGAACACGGCAAAGCCAGAGGTAGACTTCATGCCCTTGGGGCATCCCATATAAACTACATCATGGAAAGTTGTAACAACAATTGATGTGACTCTGCCAAATAAGAGACCAGTGTCAGGTAACGTCGTCAGATACCTCACGATCATATGGACTGCATCCATGTGTGCATGTTTAGGTTGCTCCATGAATTGAATCACTTTGCTCACTGCAAAGGATATATCTGGCATGGTGGTGGTCACATATAGGAGCTTCCCACTAAGATCCATGTATCTCCTCTTGTCTACCTCCTCAGTGTCATCATCATATAGCTTCATGCTCGGGTCTTTAGGAGTAGTGGTTGACCTGCAATCTGCCATACATGTCTTAGAGAGAAGATCTGTAACATACTTCCTCTGGGTCATCACAAGACCTTATGGTTCCTGGCAAACTCCAGTCCAAGTAACGCAGACTGCCAAGGTCCTTGGTTACAAACTATTGACTAAGTCTTAGCTACTTGAATGATGTGCACATTATCCCATGTAATGATGATATCATCTACATAAACCTGTATAGCAATTGTCCCTCTTTGAGACTACACCAAGCATGTAACAAAGCGATCAAAAATGGCAAGTCTACATGTTTCTTACTGGTTTTAGTCGCTACCAGACATGATCAAGACCTCACATTGATATTGTTCCATCACTTAGAATGATATTTGAATGTCCATAACAACTTGATTCTACCCTTGGACACTCTGGTCAAGTCCATAACGAGACCACAACATTTATTACATCATCTGGATGCAGTGGTTGCTCCAAAATTCATGTAAGTTGAGGACGTGACTATAGGCGTGGATGAGGATGTAGTTACCTCAAAGAATGCATTGTCAAAGAGTCGATCACTTGTCTAACAAGAGTTGGGCAAAGTTTGGTAGACCTCCTATGGCCTACCAAATTTCTACTAAGATTGGTGGTTTTTAGACCCTTGCAGAGATAAATAAAGATCAAGGGTATACTATCCAGCTTTCCTCCGTATAGTACTCTTGGCTTGTGCAACTTTTGCAAAGCACTTCTGATAGTGTCTCTATTAACTATGTACCTACATCTAGTCTGGCCACTACCTTAGGTATTGTAGCCAATTATGGTTATGCATTTACACCTACATCAACTATTTATTCAGGAGCATCTACTCATCTGATTGGAGAAGGTAGTATTTTGACTTCCTCTCAGCCTTCTGCACATGTGAAGTCAGTTCATCTAGCTAATAGTGCCCATTCCCTTGTTATCTCTATCAACGATATCTTCTCAAAAAAATTCCTATTAGCAGTATGAAGTTCTCTTCTAGAATTAAACTTTTCGATGTACATCTGACTTCCCTTTGAGCTTATTTCTATGCATAGGTTATGTTTTGAGCTCAATTTTTTAATGATTTTGAATGTGCGCTTATGTTATTTTAAGACACGCGATCGATGCAAATCTTTGGTGGAGGCCATTAGAAGAATGGCATATATTATATTTATACTCCTACATATTCATGTTTTGTTGGAGCTACTTCGATCTTTGATGATCCATTCATGTGTCATTTACGTCTTTGGTTACATGTCCGCCAAAGCTCTCTCAAATGCTTCATGAGTTGACATAGCTTGAGTGCAAGGGTTGTTGATTCGGTAAACATCACAGAAGTCGTTCCCTCACATTACCAACCCTCGTTGCACTACCCCTTTTATGTTAGTCCATTGTGATATTTATGGAACATTTTCTATCCATAGTTTGGACGTTCAAAAGTATTTTGTTGTTTTTGTTAATAATTATAACATATTTTCTTAGGTGCATTTAATTAAGGAATGGTCATAGATCAATAATATTGTTAATCCTTTTTTGAGCTTGGAGAAACATATGTTTCTATCAGCATTAAGATTTTTCAAGTCTTAAGATTTTTCAAGTCTGACTAGACTCTTGAGTTTGTTTAACAGGATTTGGTTGCATTTTTTGCTACTCGAGGTATCCTAGATCGGAATTCGTGCATGTACACTTCACAACAAAATGAGGTTGCAAAAAGAAACTTCATCATCTTTTGGGCATAGCTCGCACCCTTTTTACTTAGATGAAGGTCCCTAAAATCTTTAGGGTGTGTTTGGTACGCGGGTTAGACCAGGTTAAACTGGTAGAGAATAACCTGTTTTTTTGTGTTTTGATGTTTGGATAGAAGGTTAAACTGGGGGTGGGTTTGTTGTGATGTGATTGTATTGAATTTTGAAAAAGTGAGCAGTTATTGTGATGTGATTGTATTGGAGTTTGGAAAAGTGAATAAAAGTTGACTAGTTTATAATTTTTATATGATATGATGGTATAATATATTATTTTTTATGGAGTGGATTGTTAGAGTATTTGAGCATGCGTCACTTATGTAATAGGTGGGTAAATGGATCCCTCCAAGATCCATTTACCCCACCACTGAGTTTAGTCCCATACCGCCTAGTGGTGGGACTTGGAGGCCCTGTGGAAGCTATATAAGGAGCCCCAGGCCTCCTGTAACAGATGAGAAAGTGAATAGAAAAACACGCCCCTTTAGAGGGCTTCTCCCGTGGTTTCATCCCGCTCCTCATGGAGTAGGGTTCCACGTTAAAATCCCGCGTTCTTATTTTGTTCTTTATCTTTTCCATGTTCGCTTCCGCATTCTTCATATTTTATAACATGGTATCAGAGCGAGTTCGATTCTCGAGATTTTTGTGTTTATTGTTTTAGTCGAGATTCGAAATCATCTTGTTTAATTAGTTTTCAAGATCGTGTTCATAATGTGTTCAAGTTCTAGGGTTTTTCACAAAACCCTAATAAGGATCATCAGGGCTCGGTTCCCATCGCCTGCTCCAGGCAAAGGCAATCCAGGCGGAGATCCCCAGCCCGCTATCTCTTCTTCGATGGGTTCCACAGCCTCCAACATCGTTCTCGCGCAGCAGATCTCTCTTTCCCGGCGCAACTCCACCAGGTTGCCCATCCGCAAGAAGCTCCATTGCGAGCGCATCGACGAGGCGGTAAATCTGGCGCACATCCTGGAGGGATCCACATCTCCTCCTGGCCGCCCTTCCTCCATCGCAACCTTCCAGGAGGTTGTCTTTCACAGGTGGTTCCATTCTTCTCAAAGTCACGCGCAGGCGGCGCATCACCTTCCAGCGACCTCTCCAGGCGGAGCTTCCGCTCCTATTCAAGGGGCGGCGACGCTCCATCCTTCACCGCATCAAGATCCAGGCGATATCCTCCTCCGCAGGCTGCTGGCGACAGCCCTCCAGCGCGCGTGCCCTCAGGCGCGAGCCGCCTCTTCCCCTCGGCGAAACCTCCTCGCGCGCCAGGCGGCCCCGGTTCCAGCACTGGCGGCGCCGCTCAAAACTCGTCGTGCACCTCCACAACCTCCAGGCGCGACTCCCAGACAGGCGCGACTCGACTCCTCCCTCGCGGCGTGCTCCAGGCGCCCGCGCGCGCGCCTCCAGCAGCAACATCCGGGCAGCACTGCGTCATCTGTGCAGCCCTCTAAGGGTCGGCGGCGTGTTTCCAACGAAAGGGTTCCCTCACGGGAACCCTAAATAGATAATCGGCGGTATTTAAAAAAAAGAGCCTGCAAATAAAAAAAAGGTTACAGTTAGGTCCAAGTGGACCGAGAGATATGTAAAAAAAAGGAAAGAGGCAGCGAGTTTGTAAAAAAAAAGGTGAAAAGGCGCGTACATTTGAAAAAGCCGTACGCAAGAATTTTGAAAAAAAAAAGCCGCGTACAAAGAAAAGTCGTACGCAATTTAAAAAAAATTGCAAGAAAAAAGAGAAAGGAGAGAAAAAAAAGAAAAAAAAGAAAAATGTTGCAAAAGCCAAAAAAAATGTGTTGGAACGGCTTATAAAAAAATTTAGTTGGCTTATTACAAAAAAAATGAATGAACAAAAGTCGCAAGAGAAATTTTTTGAGAATATTCATGTTATTCCCCATATTTATGTATTATCTTCTCCCAACGTGATCAACAATGTCATTCCGACCAATATGGGAGAAAGGGGGAGTATATATAGAGTCGCAGGTCTTGTTCTAAGATTCAGATATCAGATTTTCCAGACCGGTCAGATATTCAGACTCTACAAAATTCAGATTCAGACTCGACGATGACGCATGCCAATCATTTGTCATTCTTGTTGGTCGGCTAGAGCTTTCATGTGAGCCATAGGGACTCCAGAGCAGAGGACTATTCCCTATGCCATTAAGGGCAAGGGTTTTCATGTGGTATCATAGGGACTCCACAGTAGAGTTCCATTCTCTGAGCCAGATAGACACTCCATCCCCGTTCGTCCTCCTCACATGCACGCCATGAGAAGCAACGCCCTCGACTGCAGCAGTTGTGCGCGTTGGGTTGATATTGTCTGTAGTGTCATGTATTGTGAGTTGAGATTCTTTCTGTTTGTCCAAGCTGAGCATTGCATGCTCCAGCTTGAGAGGGAGTGTTAGAGTATTTGAGCATGCGTCACTTATGTAATAGGTGGGTAAATGGATCCCTCCAAGATCCATTTACCACACCACTGAGTTTAGTCCCATACCGCCTAGTGGTGGGACTTGGAGGCCCTGTGGAAGCTATATAAGGAGCCCCAGGCCTCCTGTAACAGATGAGAAAGTGAATAGAAAAACACGCCCTTTTAGAGGGCTTCTCCCGTGGTTTCATCCCGCTCCTCATGGAATAGGGTTCCACGTTAAAATCCCGCGTTCTTATTTTGTTCTTTATCTTTTCCATGTTCGCTTCCACATTCTTCATATTTTATAACATGGATGAAAGAGAATTAATTTATTTAATGTATGAAAAAAAGGAAAAAGTGAGGCCCACATTTGTAAGAGAAAAAATAGGCTAAGGGGCTAAACCCCCCAAAGGGAGGTTTGACCCCCTAGCCGAACGGCCTCTTAGGGATATGACATTCTTATTGTCATATACATGATGAACACGGTGCCACCTTCCATCCTTGATAGGGCTACATTGTTCTCTATTCTTCCTATAAGTAAGGAATGTTTTCCACTGCTTTACGATCACAGTCAAGTGTGTTTTCTTAAGTACTCTCATGCCCAAAAAGGATGCATGTGTCATGACTAAATTTGGCATAGGTAATATGCTTTTGTTGATGCACGTTTTTTAAACAAAGCATCTCTTCTATGGTCTTGTTAGCGACATTCAATTGGACTTCCCTCTTGTCCAAGTTTACTACAGGAGACCCACTAAATAATTTGAGCATGACCATCTACATGCTCCTATCTTGCAAGATGACAAGTTTCCTTCAAGTGGTCTTCAATTGCAGACTCGGATAGTTCATCTTCCTCTATAGAAATTCCCACCATGGTTGCAGAAAGCGGTAGTCGGTAATCGGTCGGCGGGGTCATTGACTAAGGATTAATCGGCAGTCGGGAGAGTAATCGGATTTAGTCGGGCATTAGTCGGTTTTGATTTTTTTTAATTATTTTAAATATATAAATCGATGTTTAATACATACACTCTCATATATATACACAAATTTAGCAATTTTAATACATACAAACACAAAGCTAACCATATTCACAAGTTACTAATAAACAAACTCACATGTTACTAGTCATTGTAATTAAGAATCACGAAGTTAATTAACAAATCACAAAAGATAAATAAAAAGATTTAATAATTATATAACCTTATAGTTATTGACATAATTTGATAATGTAAAAGAATTCATATACATATCTGTTGTAGTCAAGGATGCTAAATGTTTGTTAGAACGTTGTTAGTTTACACCGTACTTTCATGTGTCCACAAGGATGTTAAGGCAAAAGGAGGTATATTTTTGTATTATTTTAAGTATAAAACCACTTCATATATATTTGAATTTATAGTAATAATGACTAAGTAATAACAACACAAACAATTAAAAGTATATAAAAAAGTATACAAAACAGTATACAAACAGTTTAAAACTTCTATGCAAAAGTCGGCCGACTAGTCGGCCGACTAGGCCGATTACTCGGGCGACTAATCGGGTCGACCCGACTATAGGCCGATTTGGCCTAGTCGAGTCGGATACCCCCCCAACTCGACTAGTCGGGCCGACTAGTCGGCCTAGTCGGCCGACTTTTACAACAGTGATTCCCACTGCTTTGAGGAAGCCCTGAAGTCAATATATTATGCACTTTATGTAACATTTTACTTCTACATATTGATTATCTAGTTGTGACAGGACTTTTACATATACTATTATGGCAATACCTCTCCCACATGATTACCATACAAAGCCCTTCAAGATCTAGGTTGGAAACAAGCTATGCATGAGGAGATGAACGCAATGTTTCAAGGAGCACTTAGGATCATGTGCCATGTCCATCAAGTGTTATCCATGTTGCTTGCAGATGGAACTTTATGACTAAACATGCTTCAGATGGATCATTGACAGACTGAAGTTCAGATCAGTAGTCGAAGGTTTCACCCAAACCTATGGTGTGGCTTTGAAACTTACTCTCTAGTGACCAAGATAGGCTTTATCCGTGCCATTATCTTTGTCGTTGCCAATAAAAGCAATATGATTTGGCAATTAGATGTCAACAATTCCTTACCCTACGGTGAGGTCTATATGGCACAATAACCAGGCTACATCGTTGAGGGGTTGAGGGGTAGAATGTATGTCATCTTCTCAAGGCTGGCTATGACCAAAAGTAGAGCCCACAACCATGGTTTTACATAAGCTCTTTTGCCCTATGGGACTGCCTCTCAAACAAAATGCAGAACGGTAATAAATTGTTATATTAAATAGCATGCCTATATAGACAGTGGCTAGGGTTAGGATTACAACAACAACAAAGCCTTTTTCCCACAATTAAATAGGGTCGGCTACATGGATTCTTCGCCTCCATTCAGATCTATCTTGGGTCAATCTCGGACTTATATCCAAAAAACTAAGATCCCTTCGTATAGTCTCTTTCCAACACTTCTTGGGCCGCCCTCGCCATCTCTTAGCCGGCTCAACATCCCACCACTCGCATCTCCTAACCGGTGCATCAGTTGACCTTCTTTGCAAATGACCAAACCATTTTAAGCGGTTTTCTCGCATCTTATCCTCGATCGGAGCTACACCAACTTTCTTTCTGATTGCATCATTCCGAATCCCATCTTTACGTGTATGTCCACACATCTATCTTAGCATTTTCATTTCTGCTACAGCCATTCTCTGCACATGTCTATGGTTCACAGGCCAACATTCAGAACCATAAAGCATAGCAGGTCTCACGGTTGCTTTGTAAAACTTTCCTTTAATTTTTAAAGGAATTTTCTTATCATAGAGAACAGCGGAGGCTCCTCTCCGCTTTAGCCAGCCTGCATTTATTCTATTAGTAACATCTCCATCAATTTCCCCATCATGTTGCAAAATAGATCCCAGATATCTAAAAGAATCTCTCTTCTGAATGTTATCGTCACCAATCTTCACCTCGATTCCTTTACCATTGCTTCCATCAAAGGTGCATTCCATATATTCCGTCTTAGCCCTACTTATACGAAAACCTTTAGTCTCCAATTCATGTCTCCAAACCTCAAGCTTCTCATTTACTCCATCTCTAGTCTCGTCAATCAACACAATATCATCAGCAAATAACATACACTAAGGTAACTCATCCTGAATGTGACTTGTCAACTCGTCCATAATCAAAGTAAAAAGAAATGGACTCAAAGCTGAACCTTGATGTAAACCAATATTGATATCAAAATAGTCAGTCTTCCCCGTCGGGGTCCTTACACAAGATAAAGCCCTAACATACATATCTTTATGAGATTGATGTATAGGACAGGTACTTGTCTCTTCTCCAAAACTCTCCACAGTATCTCTCGTGGGACGGAATCATAAGCCTTCTCCAAATCAATAAAGATCATATGGAAATTCTTCCTTTTAGCTCTATAAATCTCCATTTTTCTCCTCAGCAAATAGATGGCTTCAATAGTTGAGCGATCTGGCATGAATCCGAATTGGTTTTCTTTTATTTGGGAAACTTGTCTCAACCTTCATTCGATCACACGTTCCCAAATTTTCATAGTGTGACTCATCAGCTTGATACCTCTGTAATTTGAACAATTTTGAATGTCTCCTTTGTTCTTATAAAGAGGCACCACAATACTCCTCCTCCAATCTTCAGGCATTTTCTTACTTCGCCAAATAACATTGAATAGATTCATAAGCCAGGTCAAACCACGCTCACCTAAAACTTTCCATACTTCTACAGGGATGTCATCCGGTCCAACACCTTTCCCAGGTCTCATAACCTTCAAAGCCTCCTCTACTTCTTTTTTTTGTATTCGTCTATAGCATGCACGATTCAAGTAACTTTCACTACTAGCTAGATCACCCAAAGTGATCTCTCTATTTCCTTCTCCGATGAAAAGTTTATGGAAGTATTGCTCCCATCTAGTCTCTAATCCTTCTGAGTAACAAGCACGTGACCTTCCTCGTCCTTAATGCATCTCACTTGAGAAAGGTCTTTGGTCTTTCTTTCTCTTGCTTTGGTCAACCTGAATATATCCTTCTGGCCCTCCTTAGAGTTGAGATTTTTATACAAAACCTCATAAGCTTTTGACTTAGCTTCGCTTACAGCCTTCTTTGCTTCCTTCTTCGCTATTTTATAGTCTGTGACAGTTTCCTCTGTTCTATCCTTAGACATAGCTTTAAAGCAAGCTCTTTTAATTTTTAGTTTCTCTTGCACCCCTTCACTCCACCACCAAGCCTCCTTTTGACCCGGAGCTCCTCCTTTTGACTCGCCTAGCATCTCTTTGGCTACCTTTCGGATACAAGATGCTACTGCCTCTCACATCTCGTTTGCACTACCGCTACAATCCCAAGATAAGTCTTCTAAAAACTTCTCCCTGAAGCTTGATTGCTTCAGCGGAAGATTCCACCACCTAGTTCTAGTGATCTTAGGAACCTTCCTTTTCTTTACCAGCCCTTTTATTTGTAAATCCAAGACTAACAAGCGATGTTGGGTTGTCAAACTCTCTCCAGGGATTACTTTGCAATCTTTGCAACATAACCGATCTCTTCTCCTCAACGCAAAGTAATCGATCTGTGTTCTAGTTGAGCCACTCTTATAAGTAATTAAATGCTCCTCCCTCTTCTTGAAAAGAGTGTTTGCTATGAAAAGATCATATGCAGTTACAAAATCCAGAATGACTTTTCCCTCTTCGTTTCTATCCCCAAAACCATGTCCTCCATGCACACTTGCATACCCTGAAGCATCTTTTCCCACATGGCCATTAAGATCTCCACCTATGCAAATCATCTCTCTTTGTGGGATTCCTTGTAAAATCTTATCCATATCCTCCCAAAAAGCTTGTTTAGTCCTTTCATATAAACCAATTTGTGGTGTATAAACTGAGATGATATTCGGAATTTCTTCTTCAAGCACGAACTTTAGCAAAATAATCCGATCCCCAAATCTTTGCACCTCAACCACACAATCCTTCAAATCTTTATGAACAACCACTCCAACACCGTTTCTGCCCTTATCTTTACCTGAATACCAAAGTAGGGTTAGGATTAATATAATAAAAATAAAATGCATAAAATACTCCCAGAAAGGTGCACACATAAAACCTAACCCTAATGCTCCCTCCATAATAGAGTCGATTGGGTAATTGGGTTTCCTGGAAAGATCCAACTATTGTGTAGCATGGTGTTATGTGTTTAGTCACACATCACCTATAATGAGTGTGCGGGTGTAAGTTTCAATGTGAAGAGTTAATGAAGAAACATGAACATTAGGTTGCTTCTCCTGAGAAGTAGGACAATCATCTTAATTGTCTTGAACTATGTAAATTCAAGTTCTATTTTTTTTTGTCTAGCAGTACCGGTATTCTCTCTCTCATATCAAAACAATATAAAGGCAGTGGGATGAAGAAGTCTAGTAATCAACACCAATGTGATGACAAGAAATAAGATCAATTCGGATGATTGCACAAGGTTAAAGGTGGCAAGTAATGTATATCCAAAACTCTCAGACTTAAGGTAAACTCTCATGAGTTGTGCTCATTAAGCAAATGAGACGAACTTATGTTAATAATGTGAACTTGTTCTCTTAACAGGCTAAACTCAAATTCCAATTGTTCAACTTGGTGAAGTATGAATTAGCTGGATTAAATCCACAAAAGTTAAGTAGTGCAGTTATTTGTGACTTGTTTTATAGTGGTAAGCCATGTATTCAAGCCTCCAGCCGTCATTTTTGTCCCATTTTGGTCCAATCAAAAATTTGGTGGGAATAGGGCATAGCCTTGCATTGGGCATGCAAGAAAACCATCTCCTTTGAGCTCCATAATTAGCCTCATCCTGGAACTTTAGGAGAAGTACGATAGTAGTATGTGGTTGATATGAATCTCAATAAAAATGTTAGTTCTCAAGTTTAGCTCGGAATCTTAAAGCTCGTCAATTAGGCTCATGCTGGGCTTGAAAACAACTCACTAATTGGACTTTTATTAGATTAATTGGTCTCAAGTTGGGCTTGGAAGCAACTAATCAATTGGACTTGAGTTTGGCTCGAGCAGCAATGAGTCAAGTCCAGGTCAACTCATTTAAACTTGGCCAAGTTCGAGTCTGAGTTCAAACTGTCTCGGTGCTTGGGGTGAGGCAGAAAAAGGCTGGCAAAAATTGCTGGGGGTATAAGCAGTTGGGGTGGGGGTGAAATGCTCCCAGGCAAACCTTCCTCTGCATTTTCTGCATGTCAAAGTTCATGGGAGAAGAAACACATCTATCCAAGAAAACGTATAAAACTAATCCAGGTAAGACCAATGAGTTGTCGAATTAACAACTATACTGGGAGCACGAACAGAATTCTCAAAATCTGTAGTCCAACCATGTGAGATCCAGTTGTGAAAACAAGCTAAGAGCCAAAGTCTTACCCAAGTAACAAGATTCTCTTGCCCAGAAGGCTGTGACATGTCGACGGGCTTTCTTCCCGTCAACAATTCAAGAAGAACCACTCCATAACTGTATACATCACTCTTTACAAGTAGATGCCCAGTCATTGCATATTCAGGGGCTACATACCTGAAAATAGTTATAAAATAATCATAAAAAACAGCTATATGGCTATGTATACTAAATTTTGGTATACTGGTCTTACCCAAATGTGCCCATAACTCGTGTTGATAGATAATTTGCTCGGCCCTCGGGGGCCTGCTTGGCAAGGCCAAAATCAGACACTTTTGCATGAAAATTGTGCTCGAGTAAGATGTTTGATGCCTTGAAATCCCGGTGGATTACACAAGGCTGAGAATCCTCATGCAGGTAAGCCAACCCTCTAGCAGCATCAAGTGCAATTTTCATCCTTGTATCCCAATCTAAAGGACAGTTTGCTCCCAGAGGACCTGAGGCGGTTTGTGGTGGAATGTTCAGAGATATGGCATGCCTTTTAAAAAGGTAAAAAGGGCGACAAAAAATTTACCATGAAGCCAGGCTTCTAAGCTTCCATTAGGAATAAGTTCATAACAAAGCAGATTTTGGGAAGAATCGCGATTGCTATAGTAACCTATAAGCTTAACAAGATTTCTATGATGCAGCCTACTAAGCATCTCAACCTCTACCAAAAATTCTTTGTCCCCTTGATGGCCCCCACTGGTGAGCTTCTTGATAGCAACTGGTGTCCCATCACTTAGTACACCCTTGAAGACACGTCCAAAGCCACCCTCCCCAAGCATACATGCCGGCTCAAAATTTTTTGTTGCTTCCTTGAGCTCTTCAAACGGAATAAATCTTGTGCTTGAGGGATATTGAAAGGAGCCCCCAATTGAAGTCGCATCTATAGACCGACTTTTCACTGCAGTGATTAGACAAAATAGCATACGAGATTAACGTAGAGTCAGCCAAGTTTGAAAGAATACTATGAAATGTAAACCGGCTAAAATGATAAAATAGATTCGAGATTACAACCATAAATTTCTTTATAAAAAACGGGCATACATATAAACTCATTTTCATACTAGAGGAATATTTTACATCTTTCATGGAGAGTCAAAAGGGAGGCTAACTCGTGGAATACATTTATACATCTTTCAGGGAGGGTCAAAGGTAACGGCTCTTTGGTCTCTTAGGCCCTTACAAGAACTGGGTGGAAAGGCAAAACTTCTTACACTATCTGGTTGTAGAGAAATAATATCTTTAGATGAAGTCGTCCATCATTAGAAAATGTTCTCCACTTCATATCTTTATTGGAAATCCAAGGAGGGATTGAATGCATTGGCCTTTTCTATTTGTGTGTTTTGCTTCTTGTTTTCTCGATGATCATATAATCATATGATCATTAACCTCTAATGACCATCCTTTGGCTTTAAAACAAAGGAGGCATCACTTAAAGCAAAACTCATCTGTTGGTTGTGGCTGTAATTTGCAAGACTACGAGTGAATTGAGTACAAGCTCTATATGTACCATCAAGTTCGACCACTGAAATAAAGACCCCACGTTTTCAAATGTTCAGGCTTATAAATTGCAATATTGGGAATTCCCGGAGTAGACACTTCCTACTGTCGATAACTTGATTATAAGAAGATCGTGTTTCATTTTACCAGATCTTCCCATGTATCTTTAAATTGAATGAATGTCTAAGTTTGAAACACAATGAAAGGAATTCTGCGAAAAAAATTTAACTACAACCCTTTAGATGTAAGAACATTTAATAGACGTAAAGGTTGATTGCATGCGTGCAAGGTCATCCCATCGAGATCAAGACCCTTTTCTTAAATGTTTGATATAGCCCCCTAGATATTAAAAGACCTCGTTGTTCTTCAGTTCTGTATCTACGATTCACAAATTTCCTAAGTTCATGATTATTTGAAATTCTTCCCATTATAATCAAGTGAATGGCACATACAACCCAATTTCTTCTCTTTCTTCGGCTTCAACGTTTTTACTCTTGAAAACCACTCAAGAAATATGTGGCATCAAAGTACCACAGTATGAACTAGCTAAGCAAACAGTAAGAAATTGACCATGTCAAAAGAAATATTATAAACAGTTAAGAGAATGTTCGGACAAATTCATGAAATTTCTCACCTTGCTCTCCAGTCATATCTCCCTTTTTTGGTCGAGTAGATGCGCAAGAACAAATAATTATTGCAAATATAATAATGAAGATCACAATACCCGCACATATACACAAAATAAGAATTAAGCTCGAACCCTTCCTGCTATCTTTTTTAGAAGACTCTTTTACAGGAGATGGAAAATGTGGTGAAGATTTCGGGGAAATCACAGAACTTGGAGCTGGAAAACAGAGATATATTAAATGTGGCAAAAGCACATTTTTATTTAAAAAATGAAAAAAAACAAAAATACAGAAGACAGCCAGGGTAACAAGCATATATAAATTTTCCATTTTTTTGCCAACTATAAAAAAACAGCTTGAGTTAATAGGAATTTAAGTCCACGCTTTTGGAGACGTTTGTGTATTTTTGCTGTCTTTCGAGACATTTGTGTATTTTTGCTTTCTCTTGAGTTCATCCTAACCCTAGCCTCTCATTATATAGAGGGTTAGGTCTCCTTTTTCATGATCTATCAAAGAAATTACTTCCACATGGTATTAGAACAAACAATGCCTCATGCCTCATCATATCATTTAAATTGGTGGAAGGATCACCATCCCAAGCCCTCTCTGCCAATGGTAGTTGCGGAAAGAAATGGATTATTTATTTATTATGAGGACATAGGGTTTCTTTATATAAAAGAGAAACCTTAGAGGAATGCCACCTAGCTAGTGTTTTAATGAATATATATGTTTGTTCCCTTAAGCTGACATGAGATGTAGAGATGAAGTCCTTTATCATGTGACTAGGTATAGTGGCAATCCACCTCGATTTTTTTTGTTCTCTCATATAATGTTGGATTGTTGACAATAAATAGTACAGCTTGATTGTCACATCGTAGTTGCATATGAAGAGGTGGTTCAATTGCTACATCAGTTAGGACATAGCAGACCCACATCACCTAAGTGTTACCTTATGCCATAGCTCTGTATTTAGATTCAGACCTATAGCTACAATAGTTTGTTTCTTGCTTTTCCATGAGATAAGAGAGCTATTTATAAACATTGTGAACCCGGATTTAGAATTCCTGTCTTAGGACATCATGTATAATCTGCATTTGCATGGGGTGTGATCTCAAAAGTTTTTTGTTTACCAAAGGGCAATCACGTACCTGGTGAAGACTTTAGGCATCTTTGAATTATAGAAATTGCATCAATATGTACCTGATGTTGTTGCTCAATAAACTGATTGACTTTGCTTACAGTAAAGGAAACATAAGGTTTGTTAATGGTCAAATATAGAAGCTTCTCAACAAGCTCCTTGTACCTCCTATTGTCTACCTCATCAATGTTTCGTCATAGAATTTCATACTAGGAACTTTTTCTAACTCATCACTAGCCATCTTTAGTTCCTATAAATTCAAGCTCAAGAAAATATCGTAGTTCTCTAAGGTCCTTGATGACAAATTATTGTACAAGGAACAATTTTTCCCTATTAGACCCCTGCATATCATCTCATGTAATGATGATGTCATCAATATATGCTAAAATAATGGCAATATCTTATGGTATGTATACGAAGAGTGAGTGATACGCATTAGGCCTTTTGAATCCATGTTGATCTATCAAGTCTGAAAGCTTCTAGAACCATGCTTTTGAGATTTTCTTGAGACCATAAATAGCTTTATGGAGCTTGCATATCTTCTGGCACTTCCCCTCAGAAGTGAACCCAGGTGGCTACTGTTAGGGGTGCAAATGGATCCGATAAAATACGTAATCCGATCTTAATCCAATGTGTGATGGAATTGGATTGGTTTGATTTTACAATTCTATTTGATAGGATTGGAATTTTTTCAAATTCGTTAAAGTATGGATTAGATTTGATTAGCATCAAAATCTAATATGATTCCCATTAATTCGTTATCACATACATATAAGAATGGTGAAGCCTTCTCCCACTTTAAGTAGGATCGGCTACATGGATTCTTACTCAAATCCATGTTGAAAGATCCGACTATTTTTTTACGTTGATTGTTGGCTACCTAACGCAATCCCACAAGAGAGGATTAAAACCATGGTCTTTTGGTGGTAGACACGTTGCACTACCACCAGTCCATTAGAGTGGAGCAACGTTAACACATAAATACACACACACACACACACACACATATATATATAATTCACACATACATACAAATATCTAACTCAGTCATGGCCGGTTCCAAGCTCGGGTAAATGAAGAGGGTTGCGTTAGGTAGTCGACATCTAATGTAAAACAGTCGGAGACAACTTTATAAATAGTATTATAAAAAATACTATTTAGGAAGCTGCCTCATGATAGTTGGATCTTTTCAACATGGATTTAAGCAAACATTTAGATTTCGTTGGGTTATTTTGTACTTGCGACGCGTTGGATCTCCTGAATGCAATGAAAAATTGGCAACAACCCATGCATCGCAGACTGGATATAGTTCAAAATTTGCAAGGGTTCTCGCATGAGGAACGCATACGAGTAAATAATCTAGTTCTGTTGCATCACCGCCCAGATGCAGTCCAAAATGAGCAATGGTTCTCGCATGATGGACGGATGCGAGTAAAGAAGTCAGTCCAAAAGAGGTTGTAAATGAAGTTGTGAATAGGTAGTTGAAGTATTGTCACTTTAACTAAAAAATTGATGGAGATAATGGCATGGAAGGAAATATCGGCGATATATCATCGATATATCAATATCGACATGGGACCGATATCGGCACCGATATGGCGATATATCCCGATTTTCACGCATTTTCTTTACAAAGGATCGTCGATATGGGCGATATTTCGACGGTATATCGTCGATATATCGTTGAATATTGTATCGAAACGATATCGATATCGATGTGGCCTTCCACGGATAGTGGATACGAAGGAAAGAAGGAAGATTCAAATAATATGTCTTCAAGAGACTAAATGGATTAGAGAGAAAGCAAGAGAAATTGAGAAGACATGCTTTAAACGATGGTATTCAGGTAAAGATAAGAAGAAATGGTGTTGGAGTGGTTGTCCATAAGGATTTGAAGGATTGTGTGGATGAGGTGTAAAGATTCAGGGATCGGATTGTTTTGCTAAAATTGAGGCTTGAAGAAGAAATTATTAATATCATCTCAGTTTATACATTGCAAATTGGTTTAGATGAAAGGACTAAATAAGCTTTTTGGGGGGATATGGATAAGATTTTGCAAGGAATCCCATAAAGATAGATGATTTGCCTGGGTGAAGATCTTAATGGATACGTGGGAAAGGATACTTTCGGGTATGCTAGTGTTCATGGAGGCCATGATTTTGTTAATCAATGATGTGCAAATAAAAGGGCTAGTAAAGAAAAGGACGGTTCCCAAAATCACTAGAACTAGATGGTAGAATCTTCAACTAAAGCAATCAAGCTTCAGGGAGAAGGTTTTAGAAGACTTATCTTGGGATTGTAGCGGAAGTGCAAACGAGATGTGGGAGACACGTAGCATCTTGTATCCAAAAGGTGACCAAAAAGATGCTAGGCAGGTCAAAGGGATGAGCTCCAAGCCAAAAAGGAGGCCTGGAGGTGGAGTGGTGGGATGCAAGAGAAGGTTAGAATGAAAAAAACATGCTTTAAAGCTATATCTAAGGATAGAAAAGAGGAAACTGTCACAAATTATAAAATAGCGAAGAAGGAAGCGAAGAATGCTGTAAGCGAAGTTAAGTCAAAGTCTTATGAAGTTTTGTACAAAAATCTCGACTATAAGGAGGGTCAGAAAGATATATTCAGGTTGACCAAAACAAGAGAAAGAAAGATCAAAGACTTTTCTCAAGTGAGATGCATTAAGGATGAGGAAGGTCACGTGCTTGTTACTCAAAAAGATATAGAGACTAGATGGAAGCAGTATTTCCATAAATTTTTCATTGGAGAAGGAAATAGAGAGATCACTTTGGATGACCTAGCTAGTAGTGGAAGTTACTTGAATTGTGGAAGCTATAGATGAATACAAAGAAAGGAAGTAGAGGAGGCTTTGAAGGTTATGAGACCTGGGAAAGTTGTAGGACCGGATGACATCTCTGTAAACGTATGGAAGGTTTTCGGTGAGCGTGGTTTGTCTTGGCCTACGAATTTATTCAATGTTATTTGACGAAGCAAGAAAATGCCTGAAGATTGGAGAAGTATCATGGTGCCTCTTTATAAGAACAAAGGAGACAGTCAAAATAGTTCAAATTACAGAGGTATCAAGCTGATGAGTCACACTATGAAAAGTTGGGAACGTGTGATTGAAAGAAGGTTGAGGGAAGTTTACAAAGTAAAGGAAAATCAATTCAGATTCATGACAGGTCACTCAACTATTGAAGCCATCCATTTGCTGAGGAGAATAATGGAGATTTATAGAGTTAAAAGGGAGAACCTCCATATAATTTGGAGAAGGCTTGTGATTATGTCCCACGAGACATATTTTGGGGAGTTTTCAAGAAGTGACAAGTACATGTCCTATACATTAACCTCATAAAGGATATATATGATAGGGCTTCTTATGTAAGGATCTAGTATGGGAAGACTGACTATTTTGACATCAACATTGATTTACATTAAGGTTCAACTTTGAATCGATTTCTTTTTACTTTGATTATGGACGAGTTGACAAGTCACAGTTGGGATGAGATACATTGGTGTATATAATTTGTTGATGATATTATGTTGATTGATGAGACTAGAGATAGAGTAAATGAAAAGCTTGAGGTTTTGAGACATGCTTTAGAGACTAAAGGATTTCGTATAAGTAAGGCTAAAACTGAATGCATGGTGTGCACCTTTGATGGCAACAATGATAAGGAATCGATGTGAAGATTGGTAACGATAACATTCGGAGGAGAGATTCTTTTAGATACTTGAGATCTATTTTGCAACATGATGGGGAAATTGATGTAGATGTTACTAATAGAATAAACGCAAGCTGGCTAAAGTGGAGAGGAGCCTCTGTTGTTCTATGTGATAAGAAAATTCCTTTAAAAGTTAAAAGAAAGTTTTACAAAGCAGTTGTGAGACATGCTATGCTCTATGGATCTGAATGTTGGCCTGTGAACCATAGACATGTGCAGAGAATGGCAGTAGCATAAATGGAAATGCTAAGATGGATGTATGGACACACATGTAAAGATTGGGTTTGGAATGATGCAATCAGAAATAAAGTTGGTGTAGCTCCGATCGAGGATAAGATGCGAGAAAACCGCTTAAGATGGTTTGGTCATTTACAAAGAAGGCAAGTTGATGCACTGGTTAGGAGATGCGAGTTTTGAGATGTTGAGTCAACTAAAAGATGGTGAGGGGTGAGGATGGCCCAAGAAGTGTTGGAATGGTATTATATGAAGGGATTTTAATTTTTTGAATATAAGCCCAAGATTGACCCAAGATAGATCTGAACGGAGGCATAAAATCCATGTAGCCGACCCTACTTAATTGTGGGAAAAGGTTTTGTTGTTGTTGTTGTTATACATGCAAATATCTACTGGCATCCATTCTCCATTATCGGTAAGGCCATAATCAATGACATCCATCTTTTTTTCATATCAATCTTAGATACAAGTCTTATTACTACCGCCCTCTCTTATCTCTCGAAAGCCAATTGTTAAACCTCCACAATAATAAAATATGATTGTAACTTGTAACGTTGTAAATCATATTCAACCACCCCTCCCAGTTTCCTCTCCCTATCATTTCACTCTTGACCGCCAATATTCTTCCCAGTTCCCCCTCTGTCTCAGCCCATTTCATCATCGCCCCTCTTGCACAATATTGTTCCCTTTCAGCACAACACCACCATCCCTCCCTCATAATGACGTTGTCCACCTCGCACAATGTTGTCATACTTTCATATGATACCATTTATCCTCAACGTGATGCCACTTGACTAATCTCCATTAAAGAAAACAGACTTAAGATAATTGTTTAGTAAGTTTGTTACTCTTGACTCTTAAACTTCTTAACTTTTTTGTTTCAGCCTTCAATCTTATCTCAAGGATGAATTACATAGTCAGATGTATCACACCCATCTAAGAATAAGTAAGCACTACTTGAATTCCTTTCTTTTTAAAATTGACATGCGATTTTGATTCATGGTTTTCAAAAAAATCATATTACTATAAGTTTAATCTTGCAACTAAATTCCATTTCAAGTCCATTTTAAATGAGAGAAATGTTGTTCAACTGGTGGGTTTTATTTAAGTTAGTTTTGTTTTGGAGGCTCAACCGAGTATGAATGTTCTATTATTCACGTCTGTTAATGATATATTATTGGGCCTTGAAAGTCTTCTTGGAAGTGGTTTGATTTTGGCATAGCTTAACAATCTAAATTAATCATGGACTTCATCAATATTCAACAACAGAGATCATATTTTCTAACTTATCTTGGTATCCTTATTCGGCAACTTTATTTGAATCATTTGTTGGAAATCAACTGCAAAAAAATACGCATGCATCATATATAAAAAGAAACCTAAATTCCAAATTTAATATAATCCTTTAGTTTGTTTAAACGCGGTCTTTAACTTTTTATAATTGATTATGGAGTTCTTCAACTTTAATTTGATTATGTAATATTTAAATATTTTTTCTTTGTTCATATTGATTTTTGAGCCATAAATCAATTTATAGAGTAGTATGCTATAAAACACAAATATGAGAATAGATTTTTATCAAAAAAATGTAAGTGTAAAACATCAGATCCAAACTGTAATATGATGGATTGGATTGGATTGAAATTGAATACGTGATGGATTGGATTGAATTCGAAAAAGTTAAAATCTGTTAAGGTTGGATTGGACATGGACCAAGCTAAAATCCGATCCAATCCAGTCCATAAACTGTTGCATATAGACTTCCTCAAGCGGGTCTCCATGTAGAAAGGCATTTTTGACATCAAGTTGAGAAATCGCCCAATCTCATAATACTGCAACTGAAAGAAGAATTCAAAGGGTGGAGTGACGAGTCATATGGAATAAAGTGTTCTAATAGGCCACTATACATGTCTGAGTTGAACCTCTTACCACAAGGCCGCTCTATGCTTCATTTTAAAGACTCATTCGTAGCCCACCACGGAGGCTCTACAGAGGAAGTAATCAAGGTCCATGAGCCAATGGATTGTAGTGCAACATCTCTTGTACCAAAGCCAAACACTACAAATTGTCATGCAACGCTTCATGGGATTGTAACAACTAACAATCCCACCATAAATTTTATTTATCCCTTTATCAGACAATCAAGAGATTCATGTCTTGAAAGTGGGTATGTAGCACATGTCCGTCACCTCTTTTGAAGAGCGATAGGTTGGTTCAAATCCTTTGATGGATCGGCTGTCTCATTTTGTTGAATAGAAATCTCATGATATGTTGCATTATTGTCCTACATATTCTCCTATTGTACAAAAACATCAACAGTGCCATCAGTGGAAACCAAGTGTTTGTAATTTATCTGAGGCATGCTGAATGAGAGGGAAGACACATAAGTAAGGGAACGAGTAACAATGGTTCTACGAACGCACACACAAGTTGGGATGCCGGTGGGTTGGGTTTAGGCAAGTATCAATATTCTCAAATGCGTACACATTTATAAAATCACTATCCATAGCCACTCGTTTATTAAACGGGTATATTCTATGGGTACTCATATACCCGTCAAATATTTGTGCATCCAATGGGTGCCCATATATATGACACAGTAAATCTTAAGTTATTCATAAATGTAAACAAGATTTTCACCCATAAATTAAATAGAAAGAGATCATGTAATAATGTGATACATAAAGATGTGCAATATGTAGAAAATATTAAAGGTTTATATATGTTAAATATTTAACTATGTTGGGTTGGTAGTTTTTATTCATTAAAGATACAAAAAGTTAGTTGAATTTGAATAAATGGATGGAGAGGAGAAAATTGAGCTGGGATTTTATACATATAAATCAAATTAATCAATACCTATAAGATATGAAATGGATTTGAATAGTTTGACTAAAATACAACAAACTCATCTATATTGATATTTATTTTTTATTCGGGTTTGGGATGGGTTCAGGTTCAAGTACCCACCTATAAGATATAATTCTGTCCCATGGGAGATATCGTGTAGAGTTTTGGAAAAGAGACAAGTACATGTCATATCCATTAATCTCATAAAGTATATGTATGATAGGGCTCCATCTTGTGTAAGGATCTAGTTTGAGAAGATTGACTATTTTGACATCAGCATCGATCTGCATCAAGGTTCAACTTTGAGTCCATTCCTTTTTACTTTGGTTATGGATGAGTTGACAAGTCACATTCAGGATGAGATACCTTGGTGTATGTTATTCGTTGATGATATTGTGTTGACTGATGAAACTAGAGATGGAGTAAATCAGAAGTTTAAGGTCTGGAGACATGTATTGGAGATGAAAGGATTCTGCATAAATAGGGCTAAGACTGAATATATGGAGTGCACTTTTGATAGAAGAAATTGTGAAGAAATCGAGGTGAATATTGGTGACGATAACATTCAGAAGAGTGATTCTTTTAGATACTTGGTATTTATTTTGCAACATGATGGAGAAATTGAAGGAGATGTTACTAATTGAATAAATGCAGGCTGGTTAAAGTGGAGAGGGGCCTCTATTGTTCTTTATGATAAGAAAATTCCTTTGAAAAGTAAAGGAAAATTTTACAAAGTAGTTGTGAGACCTTCTATTCTCTATGGATCTACGTCGACATACAATCCATAGACAAGTGTAGATAATGGTAGTAGCAGAAATGAAAACGCTATGGTAGATGTGTGGACGCCCACATAAAGATCGGATTCAGGATGATGCAATGAGAACGAAAATTGGCGTATCTCTGATTGAGGATAGAATGCGAGAAAACTGTTTAAGGTGGTTTAGCCATGTGTAAATGAGGTCAGTTGATGCACTGGTTAGGAGATACAGGTTTTGAGATGTTGAACCAGCTAAGAGAGGACGAGGAAGGCTCAAAAAGTGATGGAATGAGACTATAGGAAGGGATCTTAATTTTTTAGATCGAAGCCTTGACCCAAGATAAATCTGAATGGGGGCAAGGAATCCATGTAGCCGACCCTACCTAATGTGAGAAAAAGCTTTGTTGTTACTGTTGTAAAAGCTTGTAGTTGCAAAGCAAGTGAGAACAATAAATTTTGAAGGAAAAAGAAAAGTCCAAGGAGAGAATATATTCTTTACGAAATATCGATACCCTACACTTGCACGTTATCCTACATGGATAGGGCAAAACAAAAACACATCATGGTGTAAAAAAGCTGGAGTGTATTACCTGGAGAAGATTCGGGAGGTCTAAACCATGTAAGATTCAGAAGCTTGTAATCACCTACTAATGAAGGGTCAATACGAACAATGTGATTGGTCAGAGAGAAGTTCATCGCAAGTACTTGATCAGCAGGGAAACTTATTCCTGTATGTGGAGTTATATCCATAGTTATGTTCAATCCCGATGTGCCAACTACATAGAAATTGTCGATCTCAAACTGTGAGACCCGTAAACGTAGCTGAGAAGCCAACTCCACAAGAAAGTTATTGCTCCAATTTGAGCTAAGAGAAACATTCCGGAGGAAAAGCTTGAGCTTCACAGGGTACATGCAAATGCAATTCGGGATGCCACGCCTCCGGACCATGTCTGGACCGCAACAGCCTATGCACAAGGAACATTCATTGATGAAGTTATGCAAGGAAAACAAATCAATAGACAATATGGAATGGGGAAAAGATATCCAAGACCAAGATGTTTACAAGAAATGGTTAATGTAAAGTTGTATATACAAGAAAAAATAATGTTATGGAGAGATGGTTTTTCTGCACAATTGACAATCTGCATGGTAATTTAATTCAAGTCGACCACCACAAGTCCTCACCGGAACCAGACGGAGTCGCCGGAGGCTGGGCGGGGCCGGGAGGAAAGGATCCATTGGCTTCTGGGGCGGGGGGGCTGACGAGCAGAGCCAGTGGAGCTGAGTAGTGGCTCCGCTCAGTTACATGATCCGGCGACCGCGGCGAGCTCAGAGGAGGGTGCCCGAGTGCCTCCGCGGGCAACCATTCCCATCGGCTTCTGTCCGACAGTGACACCCGAGACGCGAAGGTGAAAGTCACGTGATTGGCGAGCAGAATAAGCAGTATGAGCCTCGGGACCGTCGGCAGAGATCCTGAAAGATGCAAATCACGCCGTGGAATCGGATTGGCAAAGCTCCCGTACGCAGGAGCTCGAATGGAGAGTCTGCACTCGCGACGGATGCGTGCGGCGGACATGGCTAACTGTGGATCACAGATCTGCGGAGGCCGGCGGAGATCGGCGGTGCGGACCGGAAGAATGAGGAGGGTGCGATCTCAACGGGTTGAGAACCCATGAGATCGGGATTAGGGTTTCGTGCAGGAGACGAAGCTTTACAGGTTTGCTCACACCTCTTTTGCCCGACGAGCGTCAGAGGGCACTGAGGTGCAGTGCTGCACACACAAGATGCTCTTCTTTTCTTTGGGACGGGGGTGGAATTCTTTTTTGGGTAAATTACAATTTCGGTCCTTATTTATGGGTCTAATTTTATACTGAGTCCTCATCTTTAAATTAAATTGTAACGGTTTTGAGACCCAGGACCGTTAACGTAATGAACTTTTTAGGGTTGATGATGAGCATGTTGTTGTTTAAAAGTTGGAACCCAATCCCATTCCCTTCTCGATAATTCATCATGAACCCCAAAATTTCCATTTCCTAAATGGTCTTGGGACCCGAATCGTTACAATTTAAATATGGGGACCTATTCTGAGATCGGATCCATAGATGAGATCCAAATTGTAATTTACCATTTGTTTAGGGTAAATTACAACAAAAGGCTCCATCCATCAAGATTTTAATTAGGGACCTTATTTTTGTAACAAAACAAGGAGGATCTGACCCCTTTTGTGTGTAAAATAAGCTTTTGTAAGGTTCTTAGCTCATTTTACGAAGATGTCAAACCATGAAGTTCGATTCTTGTCGTGACTATACTCTGTTGTTTTGCGCTTTGAAGAACTCCAACAATGACTTTGATATGTGAACACTTTTTAAATGAAAAAATATCAATTTAAACTTTTGGGATTTGTTGGATGAATGTCTGATCTCTTCAAACATCTTGATTCGTTACTTAAGGTTTTTCAAGATTAGCCTTCCCCTTGAAAATTTCTCTCATCACCATCATTATAGATGATCTCCTACATACTTTGTAAAGTGATGATTGGAAATGATTATTTTTCTCTAGAATGCATTTGTTAATGAGAATCTCATCGTAATTAATAGTCGTTTAAACAAAATTCAACTTAAAGATAAATACTTCATGTTAAGAAAAAAAAAGGAGATGACATAAAGCAGAGAACCAATTGCTTGTAAAAAAAGATTAAGTGGTCATCTATAAGCTAAAATAAGCCCATTTCAAGATGAGCACGACCTTGAACGAAAATCATTCTTGTGTGGTTGTGGACCCCAACTACAAAGGGAAGTAGGCTTGATCGATAATCAATTTTAGCACAATAGATCTGATTGCTAAAGAAGGATACAAGGAGATATTCTTTCCGCGTCCCTCAATTATAGACATACAAGTTGATACATGTAAGGTTGTCCGCTCATTCCTTCATAAGAAGCGAGTAGGCGGTCTTAGAGTTTCATAAGTTGGAACACAAGCCACCTTACCTCTCACACTCTCTCTTCTTAGGTGTTACTCTCATTCCTTCCTCTCCACATTAAGCACGCCACCTTCACCCGTGCGGTGTCTTGAGTGTGCACTCCATGTTCATGGTGAAGAATCTACTGTAAGAGATATAATCCAAATTCTAATAAGAAGATAGTCATGTGGACAATTAGGCAATGCACAAGGATAATAGGAAGGAGTTCTTAAAGGTGTTTAGGTCCACTTTTCATAAAATGTACAACACATGCAAAGAGGCATTAGATCGAACATATGATAGGAGGCCTCTTGCCTT
Organism: Ottelia alismoides; assembly: GCA_037367405.1. Lineage (NCBI taxonomy): Eukaryota > Viridiplantae > Streptophyta > Magnoliopsida > Alismatales > Hydrocharitaceae > Ottelia > Ottelia alismoides. The sequence continues at coordinate 144,618 of JAZKJV010000272.1, forward strand.
AAAAGTTTTGCACTTCCAAAAGTATAACTAGATCCTTCGTGTTTTGTGAAGCGGTATAAAATTATTTTATGACATGCAATCATGTGATTTCAACGTTTGATTTCTCATCTGCATGTATGATGGAATGTTTTTATAAATGTACAACACATGCAATGTAGGGTATTAAATCCTTTAAGATCCACACTTACAGGGCATATTGGGTTATCGCTTGTTAGATATGCAACTTATTAAGGGATACTAAGAAGTGATCCTCTGTCCAAAGAGGTATGATTTTCTTGATGAATCAGGGATGTGTCCTGTCTTGTATTCTTTTTTAAACAAAATTCAAGTTTAATCCATTACATAAACTTCACACATAATTTTCATGTCATATGAACATTACATTTGAAATCATCTAAAAGTGCATAACATTCTTTACAAAATAAATCTCAAAAAAAGAAAAATAATAATTACATTCATAGTCTTATTTTCTTAATTTGTTTTGTCAATAAACATGGGCTTGATGATTCATTTTTTACCTATGCTAATATATCAGTGTTGTAATTGGGTAATTCATGAATAATAAAAAATAACCACACGAGAGAATAATAATCATGCAAGGGTTGACTCAATTGTGTGGTTCTTTATTTCTTTAACTTGCGCAAATCCAAGGGTCGATTCAAGAAAGCAAATGGTCATCTCGTATTCAATTAAAACCACTTAGTACACATTTTTCTAGAAGAGAATACTTTTTGCATTTTATATGCAAAAATAATGCGATATAAACGCAAATAAACTTGGTTTCTTTAGAGAAATAAGCATCTTAGCAAGATTAATTGAGATGTCAAATTGCACAAAAAAACCAAAAAAGTATCCATTTTTATGTATGCATCTTATTCCATAAAAATATAAAAATATGTTCGGGAATTCTCGTTGCATTCTATTTTTAAGAAAAAAATGTAATTTGGCTATTTTGAGACCTTTGGATCTTATCGGAGAAGAATACTAGTCATCGCTCAACCTCTCATGCATCATGTCATCAAGTTAGGGGAAGGGAACACTCGAGTTTCCCACCAATGTGGCATATACAAATAATTAAATCGAAGAAGAGGATAATTATGGATTTTTTCGTCATCCTCAACAACTTTCAAAGAGCATCACATCCTCCACCTTCATCTTTTATTTCTAGCACCTAAATATCTTTCCTGTCATCGAATCCAAACAAATCAATGAACAACTTTATCATCCACTAAAGTGAACTTCAGGCATAGAGCAACAACCTTGTGTGCCGTAGTGCTCCATCGTGTGCAGACCGTTGCCTTCCACCACCAGTTGCATCGTGCGTTGCGGAGCAACAACCTTGTGGTTCAAGCCACCGTACGAAACTGAGGGATGCGAAAATCACCTCTTTAATTATCTAAAATTGTAGTATAGGAGACGATATTCGATTCAATAAAACCATAATATCTGAATGTCGTGGAATATTTTAACTTGGCAAGCATACCAAGGTCGAACACTAGGACATGAACCTCTTCGTCTTTTTATCAATTTTATTATTTTATTAATGAGTGATTCTTTTTCAAACCTAGGTCTTTATGCATGTGCAAAATAATGCAAATACAATGATACGTGATCAGAATAAAATGATGTAATTTTTATTTAATTTTATGTAAGTTAACAAGATGAAATGCCATGCATGCACTAAATTAAATGGATGCAAATAAATGAACGCAAACAAAAATATACATATATTCCCCTAAATTAATCACATCCGTGAACCAAAGATTAAGGGTCAATTTCAGCGTTAAAATGAGTATTAAAGATGAATAATGGCATAAAAATTGAAAAGGAGGCACTATAGTTCATAAAAAATTAGCTTCATTAATTAAGTGTCAAATCAAGTAATTAATCATGCCAATAGAAAGACAATGAAACGAGCATCAAAATGAAACTTAAATCACTTAATTTGGACTTAATATGCTCATGATATGCTAAAAATAGTGTGAAGGGCGTAAATGTAATAAAAATGCAAGGAAAAGAAAGATAGATATTGCAAATGGTCCCTAGAGGGACCCATTTGCAAATACCAAAACTTGGAGGGGCCTAGTGAAATTTTTCTTTCACACTCAAGGGCATCCTTGCCATTATCCAAACTTGGAGGGGGCTCTCTATAATTAATCCCAGGCGCATACATGAGGCACGTGCATGGAGGACCAAATTGTAATATATGAAAGTTGCAGGGTATTCAATGAAATTTACCCAACCTCTCACGTGCCATGCACGCGAGGGGCTATGCTTGGGAGACGACCAAGGTCGGGCCACATGGCTGGTTCGGGTGACTTTGATGCTTCATTCGGATAACCCGAACCTATAAGGTAGGCATGAGGCTCGTGCGAATGCGTGGCATCATCCGGGCAGTCCGATCATGAGGTTCAGACGACTATTGTATCTTCGTGCTCTGCCTGGATATCACCAAAGAAGGCTACACACCATCGAACTCGTATTCCTTCTATTGTGCTCCTCTGCGACTGGTGAAACTCTAGAGAGCTTCATGGGAGGCTTCGCGATGTAGCTGGACTCAAGGTAAAAGTGTGGGAGGTCCGAGATGGGGTTGTCGATGGAGCTATGTCAGAGGCGATGTGAGAGAATGGAGCACAGGCACGAGCTCCAGTCATTGAAGTTCCTGCAAGGTTAGATAGCCGAAGCGGTGTCGATCGTGCGTATGAGTGAGATGGGATGGAGTGGAGTTCCCTGGAGGAGGAGGGGTGAGGGCCGGAGCTCCTTTTCCGACAAGGCGAAGAAGGAGATGGGACGGAGGTGGACAGGCTATGGAGAAGGGAAGAGGGTGCGTCGAGGGGTCGGTGAAGATGCTGGTGTCGTGGCGGAGGCTTCGAGTGGTCAGGAGACGGTGATGGGTGTTGTATACCTCGGGAAAATAAAGAGAAAATCAAAGAAATTGAGGGGAAGGATATTACCTAGTCGGAGCAGGCCATTGGCAGAGGAGGCGACCTAGGATGAAGTTCTATTGAACCTCTAGGCCGTCGCTTGATGAATCTATGATTCTCATTCTTTATTCTTTTATTTTAGCTTTTTCTTGCAAAACCATCTATAAATACTTGTAAATATAATAACTTAACATTGTACATATCTTTGTTAATAGTGCATAATTAACACTTTATTTTATCAGAAAAATGAATAAAGAGAAAAGAAAAAGAATGATGTGTTCATAATAAATACATAGTGACCCAAATCCAAGAGAAGGTCAAGTCTTGACCTGATTACAAAAGAATAAGTAGGTAGAGATAAGGGTACACTATGTCTTATACATACCACATGTACCTGTACAAAATAATTATTTATATTTATTTTAACAAAATATAAATATCTTATTCTTTTTGCATACTTGTATATAGCCATATAAATAAAATAAAAATTAGAAAAACAAAATAAAATAAAATAAAATCCACATTTCATTGAACAGAAGCCAGATGTATATAATACGATAATCATTTATCTTGCAACCTTAATTAATTTATAAAAATCATATAAAAACCTTTTTATACTTCTTACATTTTTTATAAAATAGAAAATAAGATTATTTTGTAAAAATAAAAAAATAAAAATACATACACATAATACACAGGTATAGTATACTTGCATATAAAACATGGTAATGTATATACCATGTTTTTAATTTTTATAAAAATAATTGAAAATCATAGAAAATTATTGTATAAAATAAGAAACAATTTATTTATACAATTTTTATTTTAAAATCATTTACTGTTTTTATATTCAATATTCTTTCATTTTTGTACATTCTGATTCCTGATTCGTCCATGTAGGACTGTTGACCTCCGGTCAACCTCTCCCCCCAACCGGGTCGACCCAATTCCTACTCGTCGGAGCATTTTCTCAGATCTTTCCCGATCAAACCTGACCTCCTTTTGCCTCGATTCTACTGCTAGACTATGTTCCCAGGACCTGTGATCCTCGCGGATCCCTAGGTACAGTCAGATCTGCTTAGAGTTTCATGTCCCTCGTCGATCCTTCTAGACCCTTGAGCATGCCTATATAAATCCTCTTCCACATCCAATGCATGTCATCTTGTTCCTCGTGCCACCATAAATCCCAAGATACCTTCAGGAGAGTGAGAGCTCATCGAAGAGCCCTTCGGAGCTTCCTTTGGTGGTCTGATTGAGCACAGCTCGTCACGTAGCCGGAGAGCCACTGCGAGAAACCTCTTCTACCTGCCACAGTAGGATTGAGGCCACAACCACTCCTTCCCCTTGCCTGGAGTTCCTGAGTTTCGTCAACACCTTCAGGTATCGATTATCCTTCCCAAATTGTCTATTTCTGCCACCATCAGCTCACTAATTCCGACCACTGGGGCTGGAGCCCGCCACTCTTACAACACCGCATAGATCGATAACCCGACTCGTTGTCCATCTTCCTATGCAGTCTGACCACCCTTAGACTCGCTTATCAGAGCGAGATTAAGGTATGATTTCCATCTTCCATGTACATCAGAAATCAAAACACACCTCCACATCGCTTATATTTGTTTCCCAAGCAATAATCGGATAAAATCAAAGCCCCCCAATCTTGCTTTCATTTGCAGCTGCTCCTTCACGCGAGGAGACCCATTTGTACCCCAGCTGCTCCGGCGGAGCAACTGCAGGTGAAGCACCCTTGTCTCGACCATCCAGTTGTCAACTCCTTCATCAAAACTTCTCAGTCAACACGAAGGAGCGGCACGACGGTGTCGAACCTTCTAACGACCTCATCAGACCCATGGATATCTCTCCACGGCTGATTGAAAGTCGCCCGAGCCGAGTTCTTCCAACACCTTCAGCCGCCAGATCCAATCTCAACCGTTCATCCAGCCCCTTTTCAAGGACGTCAGAACGACTTTGCAGGAGGATCTAACACGCATGCTAACCTGCGATCATAGCTGTCAGATCCACCCCCACTGACCGTCAAGGTCGTATGTTAAAGATCTTCCATGTGCGTGCCACGTGCCCATGCTTGGGTATATTTCCTTTTTACCATCTCGCTTTTTGTATTTAGTTTTAATCCCATAAATGTAACGTGTAGTTCAAAACATTTATGGTTTGGACCCTTTAATTTTCATGCTTGTATTTTAGTCCAATCGAGTCTGAGTCATGTGCATCCCGACGTGTTATTTGGTTTATTTGCAGAATTCTTCCTGAACTCTTTAGCTGTTATGGAATGAAATATATGTTTTGATATTTGCACTTATACCCTGGTGTACCTGGATCCCATGTTGTGCACACCTTGGCTGGATAAATTGCATCTTGGGTCCATGAGTTTTTACTGCGTGTTATGTTTTGACCCCCAGAACAAAACATTTTTGCAGATAGGTCCCTCTGAACTATTTTTAATTACATATCCTTTATTTGATGCAATAGATATTAAATTGATCTAAAAATTACCTATAGTTCATGCTAGTGTGTAGTATTTATGGTCATTTTTGTGTGTTAAATTGCATACATTTTCTATTATTAAAAATTCCAAAAATCCCCTAAAATGTTTCATGTAAATTTGAAAAATCTCTTTAAAATTGCACAAAAAATTATGTAGTGGTATTTGTAGTGTTTTACCTCGATTATCATTTTTGTTTGAAAAATACCTCATAAAAACCCTAAAAATTATAAAACATCCAAAAACTTATAAAAATTGTGTAAAATTAAAGAAATTTCAAAAATCGAGTTTTCAATATCTGTTTGTAGATTTTTATCTGTATTTTATCATAAAAATACCATCTAAGAATTTTTGGCATCTTAAATATTTTTAATTTGTAAATTATTCTTGGTTGTGCACTGTTTAGCATTTTTATCATTGTTTGATTTTTAGAAAGTCACAAAAACATCTAAAAAAACACAAAAATTACCAAAAATAATTTAAAATCTTTAAAAACCAAAAATATTTTTATTGTAATTTTCTGATTATTTTAATATTTTTGAAAAAAAATATAAAAAGTGATGTGTGTGTCCTTTATTTCTTGTGCTTATTTTTTGTCTTGTTTAAAAATCAAAAATTTGCAAAGCTAAAAACCACTAAAAATATTTTACTTTACGGAATCTGACTACTTAATTTTTAAATCATTCTCACTATGTTTGACCATGTTCATTATATCAGGTAAATAAAACAGCGAAGCTGCTTACATTGATTGACTGATTTTATGACTGATTTGATTTTCTTATTTATCGGTTTGATTGATTGAGGACAGCGACACTCTATTTATTTATTCCACCTTAGTCGATCAAAAACCATGTCTTTAGAATGATGCCATTACCGGGGAGCACGGCTTAGTAGTTTGATTTCAATCTTTGCTTATTTTGTATCTATCCATTATAACTACTTTCTAACCATATTCTGTTTCACTTTTTGTACGAGTAACTGCCCGAGGGATGACTCAGTTTGCATTTGGAGGAGCATGCATCTGAGGAGTATCAGAGAAGGATATGAGACAGTTATTGTATATAGATAGATGTTTTTTGCAAAACTATTATTGTAATAACTTAGATTCTTCTGGACAGTTGGATACTTGGTTTATTTGGGGTATGTTTCATCGAGTTCCGGTGCACTCAGGGGACCTCACCGTGGTTTTCCGAGATTTTTCGCGTTCATTTTCTATTTGATTCTCGAGTATTTGACCCCTAGATTTAGGATTTCTATTTGCTTGAGCTCGTAATTAGCTAGGTCCAAACACCTTAATATATTATCTGTTCCTATAGAACGTAATTGGACTTAGCAAAATAAAACATAAAAACTTAATTAGCTAAGAGACCACGCGTCGTGAGAAGTCGCATACGTCGCTAGCAGGACCCATTGTGGCAGGCATCGAACAACTTCCAAGATCGGACTCAGGTCTTTTATCTGATTAGTTGACTACCAGATCTTCCTGCTAATAGAAGTTGCTCATTTTAGGGACGGTTTCCCCGTGCATAATATAGGTAGTTTTATTTTCGTCTTTTAATTTTTGCGCGAATCACCCTGCATGTAGAGTGTTGGAGCAAGTTATGCATTTTCTATATATGCATGCATCATAGTGTTTGATCGTGCATCAATTTTTCCGACTTCCTCCCCTAGTTTTATTGGACCTAAAAAATAAGGAAATCGAAAAGTTTGTTAGAGGTTGTATTCTTTCAGAAAATACATAAAAAGTGGTAACCAATAAAAACTGTGACTGCTAAAGAAAACTTGACCTAAAATCGAACTTCATCAAAAATATTTGTTTTGGGGAGAGTCACACCTCATTGTTTGATTTATTTGCCGTGAGGGAGCATCCCGCACATTAGGATAGACCCATGCCTAAACTCTCTTCAGACTACTGGTTCTTACGATTGGTTGTTCTCTAGTGGGGATTTCATCGGGTAGCGAATAATCGGCCCGAACTTTCTTAGCAGAGTGGGCAGACCGGGTAGCTGGTAAACGATCCGCAACCCATACTGGCTGGGAAAAACTAGTTGTGAGAATCTGGGACAGTTTCCTGGGAGAATTGGGCCCTTAACAACTCGGTTAAATGCTCTGATAGATTGAATTATCACCTAAATAAAATTTGATAAGATTAATGATCGAGCTTTCACGATCATCATCATCTTACGTTGCGTAGGTAAATTAGGGGTTTGACTTCTCATCTTATTTGCATCCCAGATCCAATATTCATAAATCCCCACATCACAATGATGAGGAGGAGGTCCCTTAGGCTGCCTTTGGCATCATCGCTTTTTAGCACTCCTCCTCGTTCATCTAGGGTATCTTCAGAGATCTCAGACCTGCTCTCTGAATCCGAATTCACCACCACCCTCTCCCCCCTTGATCACCCTTCTTCCACACATGAGGTACCCATACAGAGGCCAGCATAGCTATTTGTTCATTTGATAACACATGAGATTGGGTCTTTTGCCTTTGTAGAGATCGGTGACATGGCCAGCAGCGAGAACATGACCGATGAGTAGTTGATGAGAGGGAATTTGCCGAGATCGTGTCTCTCCACGAGGTGGATCGACAGTCGTTAAGGTGACCTTAGACAAAATCCCAATCAATCAACAATTAACCCACAATCAAATATAAGCAATTAAATTTAAAAATGTGGAGTTAAAATTTATTATAACTCTACATGCTAATGTGTATAGGGTGTAAGCACATGTAAAGGTTGAACACTAGGAGAAAATGGTTGGGAGAGAAAATGAATACAAATCTATTCAATTCTTTTCTTGTCCATGTTATTATTTTTGTGGGTTTTTAGTTTTTATCATTTTTTATTTTTTTTTATTTTATAATTTTTATTTGATTTTTAATTTTCTGATTTTATATTTTCTTTTTTTATTTTTATATCTTTTTATATTTTTTATAAATACAATATATCATATATAAGGCTTTATTTATGCAATACATAGAAGTATATTTATAAATAATATTAAATAAAATGTACAAAATAAATTATTTTTTTAAATATTTTTCTAATGTTTGTATTTTTCTAAGATTTTTTTCTAATTTTTATGCATTTTTAAAATCAAAATATCCCAGTTATGGGATTAATTAAATACCCAAAATTAATTTGGGTTTTAAAAATAATAAATTAGTCCCAAAATTATCCAAATTAATTTCAATATGTAAAAAATTATATATAGATAATTTTTAAATAGAAAAACAAATTTTTGGGATTTTGAAGAGTTTTTATAATTTTTTTTAAGATTTTGGAGCTTCTTGAAATTTTTATGTTTTCTTTTTCTATTTTTAAGGTTTTTTATTTTACAGACTCAATGAATATCAAAAAATAACATATATATTTTTTTATAATTTTTCAAAAGTATTTTCTATTTTTTTAGTATTTTATACTTTAAACAGGGATTAAAGGTCTTTTTCATTTTTAATAAATGGGTTAATGCATAAAAATTGCCAAATAAATGCAGGACGTGAATATGCAGAGCACGAAGAATGTATCCTAATTTTTATGGATTTTTTTGGAGCATATTAGCTATATTTAATAATTAAATAAAAGTTACAAAAATAAATAGGCTTGGCAGGGGCATTTTTGCAATAAAAATAAAAGATAGGGAGCTCTGTGCAAAAATGCCAATGTAATAAAATATTTATTTAATTTTCTAGTATTATTTTACAACAAATAAAAAGTGTTAGGGCTTAGATATAAAGTACTCAATTTATCACCTCACGTGGGACGACACGTGAAGTTACGTGGATCGGACCCAATAGCAAATACGCATAACTACAAGGGCCGACAAGCAAAATATCCATTATTTTATAACATTAACTTTTATTTATAGGACTAGAATGTGAAATACAAAAAGTGGGGGCTAAGATGTGCAATTTATCCATTCTTAGGCTCGGACGGACGGTCTTGATCGTCCCACTTATCCACGTGTCGCTTCCTCCGCGCACGGTGATGGTTTGCGGATCAATAGTGACGATTAGACACTGCAGGAAGTTCCTGCTTTGGAGACGACAACTGACGACGGTCATAGAATGACCGTCCCTAATGAAAGCTTTTAGGGACGGTCATCACATAACCGTCCCCAATACTTAATATCAGGAGACGCTCTGCGAGCTGGCGTCCCCTTTTGTAATAGCTTAATTGGGACGGTCAGAAAGACCGTCCCTTCTGCCTAGGGGACCCATTCGGGACGGTCTTGACCGTCCCTAATACGCTTCTGTTGGCGTCGGCTCCGGTAATGGATCTATGTGGATGGGCAGAGGGGACGGTGAGCAGCGACCGTCCCATCTGACTTGCGAGGGACTTTGGGGACGGTCATGACCGTCCCATATACTCCTCTGTTGGCGTCGCCTCCGGTCTTTTATAACCAGAGGGGACGGTCAGTGTTAATCGTCCCCTCTGCTCTGGCAGCTCCTTTGGGGACGGTTCTGATCGTCCCCAATACGCCTCTGTTGGCGTCGCCTCCGTCCGTTGATAAGTGGCTGAACAGAGGGGACGGTCACCAAGGACCGTCTCCTCTGCTTCCTTTGGGGACGGTTCTGACCGTCCCCAGTACACTTCTGTCGGCGTCACATTAGGTCAGTGGCCTGACCAAAGGGGACGGTCGCCGAAGACCGTCCCCGTTGCCCACCAAAGGGGACGGTTTTAAGTGAACCGTCGCCGATCGTCTCCAATGGAGACGGTTGTTACGACCGTCCCCATTGGTTAGATCGAAAAAAAACCCCTTCAGCCTTCGTTCTTCCTCACTTTGTCCTCTCCCAAAAACACCGCCCAACGTCTCCCCTCCCGGCCAACGTCGCCCCTCCGCCCTCTTCGTGGTTCCGGTCGTCCTCAATCTTATTTTCTGGTATATAGTAACACTCCTTTGTGTTTATTCTTGTTTATTTTGCTTGATATTCTTGTTTGGAATGTTATTCCCCATGTGAATGGGTTTTTTTTAGGTTAGGGTTGCTAGATTTATTTAATGTAATATGTTTTTCCTCATGTTATGATGAAATATCTTGTTGTTTATGATAAAACATAGAGATTTAGAGATACATGTTGTTTGATGTAATAGCTTGTTGTATAATAATAAGATGAAATCTCTAATAATAGGAATACATTGTATAGAGAACCATGTTATAGGATGAAACTTGATTTAGATTAAACAAGATGTTAAAGGATGGAACTTGATTTAGATTAAACAACATGTTATAGGATAGAGGATAACATGTTACTGGATGGAACATGTTAAACAACATATTGTAGGATAGAGGATAACTTGTTATCATTAATAACATAATTGTGGTGGATTTTATTCTGATTGTGTAGTAAAATGGATAAGTCATGGATGGATAAGAGATACGATGATTTTCAACAATATAAGAGAGGAGTGATCGCGTTCTTGGATTGGGCATTTGAAATAGAAAGAGTTAATAAGAAATTTGGTGGTCTTAAGATTTATTGTCCATGTGTGAGATGTAATAATATTAAATGGGATGTTAGAGAGACAGTGTATAACCATCTTATACTCAACGGATTTTGGTTACATTACTCCATTTGGACTGAACATGGAGAGGGTATAGATTTGCGAATGGATGAGGATATGGACGTAGATGCAAGAGTCAGTACACAAACCTTGAATAATGTTGGTCACGAGCTATTTGAACTAATGGACGATTTAAGAAGACCTGAGGCACAAGACAGTGGTTTAGATGATAGGTTCTCGAGCAGTTTGCCAGATGCAGAAGATAGATTGGCTCCTGGGGTGGAAATGACGCGTTTGTAGTTTTTATTAGAGCTGTTTAAGATGAAAGTAAGGAACGGATCAACTGCAGCAATGATGACAAATGTGTTGGGTTTAATACAGAAGTTATTAAATAATCCTCAAAATTATCCTAAGGATTGGAAAGAGGCGAAGCAACGATTCCGATCGCTTGGTCTGAAATACGAGAAGATCGATGCTTGTGTTAATGACTGTATGCTTTTTCGAGGAGAGAATTCGGATTTAGTTCTTTGTCTATATTGTAAGGCTTCCAGGTATAAAGACGAAAGAAATGATTTAAAGAGAAAGAAGAAGTCGGTGAAAATTTTACGATACTTCCCATTAATTCCAAGACTGAAACGTCTCTTCATGTCTGAAAAAACTGCAAAGTGGATGACGCGGCATTCTCATTCAAATAAACGAGATGCTAATGGAGCTATGAGACATCTATCCGATGCAGAAGAATGTATAAAATTTGATCAGAGATATCCGAATTTCTCTAATGATGAGAGAAATGTTCGTTTGGGATTAGCCTCAGATGGTTTCAATCCGTTTGGTAATATGAGTCTGAGTTACAGCATTTGGCCCGTGATTCTGATTGTTTACAATATACCACCATGGATGTCAATGAGTTCATCATTTATGATGATGACGCTACTAATTCCTGGTCTTAAAGGTCCTGGCAACACAATTGATGTGTACCTAGAACCGTTAATGGATGAACTAAAAGTCTTATGAACTACTGGAATACATACATATGATGCATGTAGGAAAGAGATATTTAAATTACAAGCTGCACTATTGTGGACTATAAATGACTTTCCCGCGTACGCAAATTTGTCTGGTTGGAGTACCAAGGGAAAACTCGCATGTCCGGTCTGTTTTGAGAAAACACATTCGACATGGCTGTCTGGAAGTATGAAGCATTGCTATTTGGGTCATCGTCGATTCCTTCCACCAAAGCATAGATGCCAAAGGGCAGATAGTAATAAGAAATTCGACGGGACACCTTATGGACAACGAGTTGACTTAGCTCGTGTGAATGGCAACATTATTTGGGAACAACAATTACTTGTACGAAGCAGTTGCCTAGGACGGACAACCAAGAAAAGTGCAGCCGGCGGTTGGAAGAAACAAAGTATTTTTTTCAGAGAGTTACCATACTGGAAACACTTACAGCTTCGTCATAATTTGGATGTCATGCATATTGAGAAGAATGTATTGGAAAATATTTTGGGAATGTTAGATCTTTCGGGTCAATCAAAAGATAGTTTAAGGACGAGACGAGATTTAGTTCAACTTGGTATACGGGAAGAACTACATCCAATTGAATTAGACAATGGACGGATTACTGTACCTGCAATAATATATACTTTATCCAATGCTGAGCGTGATAAAATCTTCAGCTTCCTTAAAAGTCAGAAGGTATCTGATGGGTTCTCATCACAGCTGTCGAGGTGCGTAAATGAAAGAGACGTAAGATAACTGGATTAAAAAGTCATGACTGTCATGTTTACATGGAAGTGTTACTGCCATTAGCTATTCGCGGAATTGTTGACGATGCTGTCCTCCAATCATTAACAGAATTGAGTGGTTTTTTTAGATTATTGTGTTCGAAGGTTTTAGATCTGTTGATCTTGAGAAAACTTGAAGAAGATATTGTTATCACATTATGCAAATTGGAGCAGATTTTCCCACCAGCCTTCTTTGACGTCATGCTTCATTTAATAGTTCATTTAGCAGGTGAAACAAGAATCGGTGGGCCGGTTCAATATCGTTGGATGTATCCAATAGAAAGATTCCTTCGAAAATTAAAAAATATGGTCTTTAACAAGGCACAACTCGAAGGATGCATTGCTGAAGGTTATCTTTGTGAAGAGTGCATTAATTTTTGTGAAATGTATATGTACGGTGAAAGCGTGCGTTTTAACCGTTATGAACGAAATGATGAAGGCGAGGTCGTGGAGGAAGAGGACGAATCTAAATTATGGGTCTTTCATTCTTGTGGCAGGCATATATTCAGTGGTTTACGCCGCGTAATATCCGATGAAGATAGAGATCTCATACAATACTATGTCTTGATGCAGTTGTCAGAAATAGATGAATTTTTTGATGAGTACAATTCATTATTTAATGAGATGCATAATAAATCTGAATTCCTCAAATGGTTCCGTTTACGTGTGAAACATTTACGGGAAACGGCAGATGATAGGTGGAACATTAACCTTGACATTCTTGGAAGCATACCATATTCTCGAGTTATGTCTTACAAGGGTTATATTGTGAATGGATACATATTTAGAACAAAGTCCGCTGACGAGATGAAATCGACGCAAATGTCTGGTGTTATAGTAAAAACAGATTTGCCTTCAGGTTTAGACGGCTATTATGGGGAAATACTTGACATAATAGAGATCAGTTTTACTCATGAATGTCGATGTGTTCTTTTTATGTGCAATTGGTTTGATGTTGATCGCGAGGGAATAGGATACCAAAGAGACAGAAATGGGATCATTTCATTGAAACAATCTGGGAAATTGCAAACAAATGAGTCTTTTACACTAGCCAGTCAGGTAGAACAAGTTTTCTATATTCCAGACAACTTAAGTGATGGATGGATCATACCCGTGAGACCAGTACCAAGAGATTTTTTTGATGTCAATGACGATGATGAGTTGCTAAATATAAACGAGGCATATCAAGCTGAAATACAAGAACATCCAACAGAAATTGTAGATGCGGATTTTTAAAATGTAAGTTTACCATCATTTTTTTCCAATCTTTTGATGTAATATGTGAATTATATCGTTGTTGTTATATCTAATTTAAATGTTTCATAATATGCAGATATGCCTCCACGTCCTAGACGCATTCGGGATGCACCGCCGGCACTACAGCGAGGGAGTGAGAGTTCCGATCCTGACGGATCGAGTAGCTCAGGCAGACGTAGAGGCCCATCTCAGTGCCGAGTGTTGGACCGTCTTCGTCCTGGTGAGACACTCAGGGTGCGGATAGTTGGAGGCGATGCGGTGGGGGAGAACTCAGCTGTTTTCCAGAGTTACTTGGGACAGGTGTGCAGAGCCAGGGTCCCTCTCCACATTACACACTGGGGTTTAGTGGAGCGGTCAATAAAAGATGCCATTCTTCATGATTTGGAGGTCGAAGAGCCGCGATGTGGGCGGGGAAGTTCATTGGGTGGATCCTGCCTATGGTCCAATTCATGTAAGTTATTCGTAACATATTTGCATGTTTTTTACAAATTAAATGAATTTGAACTTACTTAAATAAATTTGTAGGAGGAGATGGTGAGGCTCACAACCACTGGCTCTGTAGACCACACCGGAACGAGTCATCCACCTCTTACTCCTGATGTGGCCTTCCTCCAGGCGACCGGTCCAGAGCATCAGGGACGCGTCCGTTGTGGTGGTCGTGGTGCCACCATACGGAATTGGTATGGAGTAGGGACCGGCTCGACCACTCAGAAGACACAAAGGGAGAGGGAACTAGAGAGTCAGGTGTCTAGCATGAATATGGAGATTCAGGATTTGCGCCAACAAGTGGCGATTTTCAATGCATTCATGCAGGCACATCAAGGTGGAGCGTCGACTAGCCACCCAACAGTTGATGATAATACCGCTGTGAGGCTAGGCGACGACGATGACGACGAAGAAGAAGATGATGCTGATGACGACGAGGACGACGACGACGACGAGGATGAGGACGACGACTAGGATAGCTTACTTAGTTTGTAGGATACTTTAGTATATTGTATAACTATTTTGAACAATTATTGTAGGATATTGTAGTATTTTGAATGCATGTGTTGTTGGACGAGGACTTTATGAATGTGGATTGCATTTTTTGTCTGGTGATCGTAATATTTATTATGAATACAGATTTTTTGTAACAGGGCAAAATGAGGATCAAATGGGGGGCAATGGAAATTTTTTTGGTAGCAGATGAACAACGGGGACGGTCATTGCGACCGTCCCCTTCGTTCCTAGAGACGGTTATGACCGTCTTCACTTTCTCTCTTTTGGGACGGTCACGACCGTCCCCCCTGACTAACTTCAAGGGACGGTCCTGACCGTCCCCAATAAGATCCTTTAAGGGATGGTCACGCCCGTCCCCTATGCCAGACTTTTAAGGACGGTCCTGACTGTCCCCAATGTGTGGGTATTGGGGACGGTTTGTAATACCGTTGCGTATACCAAATGGGACGCGACCTTTGGAGACGGTCTTATGACCGTCCCCATTGATCAATGGGGACGGTCATGTTATCTGTAGCGACGGATGTTGACCGTCGCCTGTTCTACTCTTTCTTGTAGTGAGATCTCTTAGCGTGATCTGATGACTGAGGCTCTGGAATATCCGATGGTCCTGGCCTGATTTGGCACCGCCTTCTTCATCCGACGGCGGAGAAGTGAGGAGGAAAAACAGGGAAGAAGGCCGGAGCGGCCAAACTTCCCCACCTCTGATCTCCCTAATCCGGCATCCTTCGAGGCTCCAAGGTGGTTCTATCTTCTCCTGACGAGGTGTTGTAGATGCTGGAAGTATCAAGATCGGCAGAGCTTCACCAGAGCACCGCCAGCTGGTCGGCGAAGTTACGACGCTCCAGGAACTTTCGTCGATGCGTCGAATCTGGTTCCTGGCGCTTGAAGATGCGCCTAACCTGCACAGGAAAATGCTAAGGCTCGAGGGAAGAACCCTCGATCGAGAATGAAGCTGTATCAGCATGAAAAAACGAGTGGGAATGTTCGCCGGAGCGGAGCTCCGGTGAACTATGAATCAGGGTATTTAAGCTACCTCTACTGCCTACGGATTAACTAAATACATGAATGAAAAGCCGAGATAAAAATCTACCTAAAAATCTAAAACGCCAGCTCTAACCTGGCTGTTTGGCTAAGGAGCAGGACCTCCGGTGAGAGGTGGTCATGGGTACACCTCTGCCATCCTCGAGCCGCCTTGGAGCTCAGGGGACCTCCCCCTGTCACGGGGATGCACACTGTGCCGAGCTCGTGGGGCTTTAGGATGATGGAAATGACCAAAGAATCGAAGGAAGGCGAAGGTTTTTATTTATACACAGAATCGAGTACCCTTATTGACCGACCGATAACAAGGAATCTATGATATATACAACATATTTACAGGTTGGGCGTGGATGTACACAGATCGAGGGGCATTTCGTCTGAAGGGCGCAAGGCCAGATGATGGACGAGATGCCCATGAAAAATGGCGTAAAAGAGAGGATGGAACATGTCTGCGTCAAATCAAACCTGGGAGGGACAGTTGACCGAGGGTCAACGCGGGTTGCGTCCTGATTGGGCCAGATCATCCCGCTACGGGACAAAATTGGAGTTTTATTCTAAAATAATTAATTTAAAATAATAAATGATTTTATTAATTTTTATGTATAAAATAAAAAATGTTTATTAATTTATGTAGTATTTTATTATGATATTTATTTATTTTTTGGCTTAATTTATTAGTAGTTAATTTTATGATTGTATTTATAGGTATATTCATCTATGTTTTGTGCATTTTTATTTTGTATATTTTATTTTATTATTTTATTATTTTATTATTTTACTCTACATATTTATAACTTATTTTTGTGAGTATAAATATGTTTTTATTTTATTTTTATGATATTATTTGTACACTTAAATAAATAAATAAGTATACCGTGTGAGTATATTCATAGGTATTTTACCTATGTTTTATGTATTCGATTTTACTTTAATGTATTTTAGCGAGTTTTATTGCAGTTTTGTATTTTTAATAGAATAATAATGATATTTATAATTTTATAATAAAATGAAAGAATAAAAGAATTAAAGAATATATTTTCCTTTTATATATATATATATATAGAATATAGGTATTTCATATATGTTTTTACGTAGATTAATTTTATTTTACATTTCCCTTTTGGTTTTATCTCATTTTAATGTGCACATATGTTATAAATAATGTTTACAAAATTATAAAAATATGTATTTGTAGAAATAATAAATAATGAATAAATGAATATTTTAATCAGTATTATGTACAATAAGGGCCCACAATCCAACTTTTACACAGTAACTCCAAAAAATATAAAGCCACCATCATTAAATAGCTTGTGAAAATTTATATACAATTAGAGGGTGAATTTGGTATGTCTTGAATTTTTATTGAAAAGGTATGGATCTGTGAATTTTAAGTTTTGGCTTTTTATTTTGTGTATAAAATGTACATTGTGTATTATTTTTATGCAAACTCAATTTTGTATTCTTATTCATATTATTATTTACAACTTTCATGTTTAAAGTTTTCTTATTTGATGAATAAATTATCAAGAATAAAATAGGTGTAAAAAATGCACAATTAATGAATAAATAAATGAGGTATTTATTATCTTTTTGGCCCTCATCTCCCCCTACTTTATTCCTTATCGACCAATTATATTCTGGACTTGGTCTCGAGGTTAGGGTCATAAGATATTTTCAATATGTTATTCCTTTTTCTTTTCTTCTCTTTATTATATAATTTTGGCATTAAAAATCTTATTTTTTGTATATAATAAATAATGAATGCTATTATGTACAAATTAATGTTATTTACATGCATTTGCTGGGGTTTTTAAGGCCCTGATAGAATAAAGATGATGAATCATCACCCCCTATACTTGCCTTTGATAGTCCCTGGCAAATACTTATGCAATAAGTACAAAAAGAAAAAAGAATGAGAAGAAAAGAAAAAAAGCAAGAATAAAGAATTTAAAGAATAAATTGAATCGATCATTATTATTAAACTTATCTGTACACAATCAAAGTTTGGAGCGCAGGTTAGGCCTTGGTGTGAGAATATGTGTGGAACTTGGTCGGGAACCAAATTTAAAACATGACAGCCTTCGAGAGTCACAGAACTCGGTTCAAATCACCTCAATAGTCAGGTCAGAACTAGCCTACATCACACACAAACCCTTATGACTATGAAGCTGACTTGTACGGTGTAAGTGATGGTGGCTCTCCAACTGAAATGACAAAGGAACTAACTTCTCCAGAATGACAATCCAATGATTCCCCAATCTAGCACTCTGTCATCGAGGAGCAGGGTATTCCCTTCTAAGTTCAAGTGGCATCCAACTCAAGAGGAGGAGGTGGAGAAAAGAATGTATGGTAGCCAGTGTAGCTACCTATCTTGGGAAGCAAGACCAGTGTAGTCAAGTCATCCAGTTTTAGGCTCACATGGTATAACTTAAATGCTCAAGCTTGCTTATTTTCTATACAACATATATACATACTCCGGCAGACACATTTATTTTTATTTTCAAGCATGTCCACTTTTCTTGGAGTTTTTTTAAATAATATTTAAAGCAGCATTTACATGAGGACTTTTTCCTCTTGAGCCAGAAGACTATCCCTCTTTTGAAGCTTTATCGCAACCCACACTCTCCTGTCATTCGACTTCATTGTAACTGGACCAGGTTGAGGTGCACTTCCCTCCCTAGATGAGGACGAATGTTTCCACCCGTGTGCATCTCAGACTGGCAAATCCAGCCCCCTCACCACTCCAAATGAGTTGAGCCAAGTGAAAGGTGCAAGTGTCCAAGTTAGGTCACGACCGACAAGAGTCATGCGTGTGTCTCAAAAAGTTCTAGTTAGTCAGTTGAGGTGACTTGAACCCAGCCCTGATTTCTTAAAGAATTAAGTCTTAATAGACCTGAAGTACCTCAAACCTAGTTTCCAAAAGGTTCCAGTGCTATTAGGTGCAGTAAGGTCCAACCAAGCTCCAATCTTCAACTTTATTGGACTAGTTCAATCATCAAGCTCAATGAAAAGAATATGAATGCTATGTAAATGCTATGTACAATGATGCAAATAATGATGCAATTTTTCAAAGAATTTGAAAACAAAGAAAAACTTTTCACACAAAGAATTTTGGAAATAAAAGAATTTTGGCACTTAAAGTATAAAATATGTACAGCCATTTACATGGGCGTGCCGCTTTATTTTTACAAGACTTAAAAATTTTAAAGAATTTACATGTTTCAAAAAAGTGATTTATTTAGGTGTATATACAATTGATAAAGAATTTTATGTATTTTATTTGTGATTTACTTTTAATGATGCTTTTATTCCTCAAAGTTAGTTGAAAATCATTTTGAAAACTATAGTACAAAATATTTTTTGTAAATATTTACAAACATTTGAAATCATTTTTCACATATTTTCAAAAAGTATATATACATTTTTCAAAATATTTTTACAAAACATTTTCCACATCATTTGCAAATAGGTTTTCACATCCTTTATTTCACACAAAGAAAAGACTTTTTGCAATCAAAATTTTTTTACAAAGGTTGAAAACATTTCACAAAAAGTTTTCCAAACGGTTCACCCCATTTTCAAATCACTTTGTAAAAATATTTTTAACCTGATTTATTAATCAGTATGTACAAAAGAATTTGAGGAATGAAAAGCCTTATTAAATGATCAATGAATTATATCCTATTTTTAGCCATATTTATTAATAATTATACGAAAGTACGAGTTATGGCTAATGTATATACAGAGTATATACGACTCCCCTATACTTAGCATGAGCTATGTCCTCATAGATCGAAAAACGAAAGAGAAGACATAACTCATACTGAGTATAGAAAATCCTATACTACAATGATTGAATAAAGAATGAAGATAAAAATGAATAAGAAGGTGATCGACCCCCCATACTTAGGATCAAATAATCCTAAATATAACAGACTGTACACAACGCAGGGAGGGTCACGGGTGGGAATAAATGAAAAGTTAAAATGAATAGATCACAGCTCGGACTCTCCCCCATACACTTAGGGTAAAATATCCCTAAGTATAGCAGAGCAGATCAACAAGAGAGGAGATAGTGGAGGGGATCAAAGAATGAATGAATCAGGGTGAACTCCCCCCCATACTTAGGACAAAATACATCCTAAGTACAGAAAACTGACACCAAGGGGCAACACCTTTTATGTAGATAAAGAAAATTGAAAAGGAAAAGAAGAAAAAGAAAAAAGGTAGATATATACAAATAGATGAAAAGATCGTGGAGAATGTACACATCACTCCCCCTATACTTAGGGTGGATATCCCTAAGTATATGCAACGAGACGAAACTAAACGAGTAAAAAAACAATGCGGTGTATTCCCCCCTATACTTGGACAAAGTACGTTCTAAGTATAGTCACAGAGATATGGCGATAGATCTGGGGCATATCTAACATGCGGGAGAAAGAAGGAATGAAACACACATATATACAGCAAGTAAAGACTGATGAGGTACATGACGGTATCTGGTAAGCGAGTATCGTGCTCTCGCCGTCGTCTCCCTGTGAGAACGAGGACACAATCATATAGTGACAAGACACCCTGATGGGCAGTCAAGTGGGTGTCAGCTACCGAGGACAAACAGATCTGAAAGCTAAACACTTAGCTGGTAGCGAAAGCAGAACGTCGACTCATAAGGAGTGAAAATGAGTGAGCGGAGCCGATACCGTAAGACATGGAAGAAGAAAGAGCAGTACAGACCCCTCCTAGTCAATCATGGTCTCTAAAGATATGAGTGTGAAGACAAGAGACTTTCCTAATGCAGCGGTGTGGCATCTGATGGGCATAAAATCAGAAGGTCACAATACACACCGAACACCACCGTATATGGCTCAACCCTACGAGGGTCCTCAAGGCGAGCAGAAGCAGATAATAATCATAAGACTCGGCCCCGTTCTCCAACAGAGAGGAGACACAACCAGGGAGGAGATCGAGTACCAAAATCAACAGACCTGGCTTCATACCATTCCAGAGAGGAAGCACCATAAGTGAAGCCGAGTACCTAAAATATGATGTACTCTCCCGCAGATATCCCATCGGGGATTAGTACATGCTAGTCAACGAATAATCAGAATAGAAGCTCACCCTTGCGAGGGTCGTCAAGGTGAGCGGGCTCAAAGGAGCCTGATCCATCAGACGGATCGCAAGAGCGGTCTTGGTAGGCGACATATCGGCTACCAGCAGAAGAGACCGACAAATCAAGAGAGTATGGCAGCGTCCCGCAAACAACCCTCAGGGAGCGTACTACCAACTAAGCGTCGGGTAATCCGAGGAAAATGGCTCGTCCTTGCGAGGACCGTCAAGGAGAGCAGACTCCAAGGAGTCCAGTCGGAATGGTCCCAACATCCCATAAATCAGATAGTCATCAAAGCAGTGGGGACCATAAAATCTAACAGACGACTCGGTTATGTGCTCCCAGCAATAGGAGATACAATCTGAAAGGGAAACCGAGCTTAAAGAAAGTGTTGCATTTGCCCGCAGATAGTCCTCGGGGAACAATGCAAGCTAATCAGGGAGTAGTCAGATCAAATCTCATCCTTGCGAGAGTCACCAAGGAGAGAGGAGTTAAAGGAGTCAATCAGAATGGTCTCTGTAGACGACAAATCATCTACCAACAGAAGAGACCGCAGGTCTATCATGGTGTCATAGTCTCTCGCAGCTAACCCTCGGAGAGCACTATGAACTAGGCAGTGAATAATCAGAAATGTAACACTCATCCTTGCGAGGACCGTCAAGGAGACAAGACTTAAAGGAATCTGAGTCATTGGCCTCGTGCATCGACAAATCGGGTACATCATCAGCAGAGAGGCCAAACTGTCAAATCCGACGATGCGTTTTCGTGCTCCAACATAAAGGAGGCACAATCAGTGTATGAAACCGATCGTAAAGAAAATGTCGTATCCTCCCACAAATAGTCCTCGGGGAGTAACACGAACTAGGTCAATCAAGTATGTGGATTGCTAGCATCGAATCTCAGGTCCTCAAAAGCAATTAGTCAATCAAGCCTCAGGAGGGCATAAGATCATGTGAGGGACACAAAATCAATAGGTCAATCACAATACGGTCCCTCGAGTTACTCCAATCAGCACAACAGGTAATCAGAAATCATCTAGGTGCCAGAGGTGGATGATAGAAGAAAGAGATTGGGGATGGATCAATCAAAATATGCGAGATTATGTGGGTTCCGTACACCTTTGTATTGAAGTTCAAATCATAATAGTCAATCAATCTTAAAAAATGGAGATGGGTCGAAACCCCAAAATGGATAAATTAATGACAGCTCGTGAAATCATCATCATATCATCAAAGTACATCGCATCCTCAATCCGATGTGCTAGATCAAAATATCCCAATAAATAATCACACCTAATGGTCGTGCATCCTCAAAGTCCTCAATAAGCTCCTATGCACATATCGAACATCAAATCCACTGAGAGTAAAGGTATTAATCTCAGCATCCTCAAAGCAAGCCCGACTTACTCCCACAGTCTCTGTAAGTCAAGAATCCTCAATGTGGGCTATCTCTAAAAGTGCAACAATCCCAGGTAATAGAAAAGATGATACGAGGGACACGAGGAGGGTGGGCAAGGAGAGGAACACAAAGGTCGGGCAAAGGTGATTGAGCGCAAGCGCCAATATCATGACTCAATGCAAATGAGGAGGTATATGTATAAGAGAGGTGAAGAGACTCAAATATGAAAAATGCATTACTCACACGGGCGGGACCAATAACGCAAAGAAAGATGGAAACATAACAGACTCCAAGTCACAATCAATAAGCAAGGCAAACCCCCGATTCACCTGCTCAACGAGGTGAAGATCGAGATGTGGTCTTTTTATCTTGTCGACTTTAGAGTTAGGTGATCATAGATAGTTGTACACACCGGAATTAGGCTTTGGGATTGGGACACTAATCCTTAGCGTGTACGTAGAAATAAAATGCTCAAACAAGGAGGGGGTTTCTCTTCCCAAGACAAGGAGTTTATTAAGTTTCATTTTTAGGTTCAAGTGGAGTTAGCAGTCCCGATTTTATTTTTGTTATCACTTTTTTTTGGATATTTTCAATGCACGTGCCTAACGGAGTTCCAATTCCATTTACACCCTAGGTGAGAAAAAACAGAGGGAGAAGATCGGAAAAGCCATGCAAGTCGAAAACCGAATGATGCATGCCAAGTAAGAAAACTTATAGTGCTTCCCAGCTCTCTCCATGCGGAATGCAAGACAGAATTGAAACCTATGCTATATGAGATGCAATCCGATGAAATCGTCCTAGGATAGTAATTGCTATTATCGTGAAGCACCAAATGTTGGTTATTCAAAGTCAAACCCTAAAGTCCGATCTCGGAGATCTCTCGGTGCCCGCCACAACGTGTCCTGCAAGCGCCGTATGACATCCTCAAAGCAAGCCCGACTTACTCCCACAGTCTCTGTAAGTCAAGAATCCTCAATGTGGGCTATCTCTAAAAGTGCAACAATCCCAGGTAATAGAAAAGATGATACGAGGGACACGAGGAGGGTGGGCAAGGAGAGGAACACAAAGGTCGGGCAAAGGTGATTGAGCGCAAGCGCCAATATCATGACTCAATGCAAATGAGGAGGTATATGTATAAGAGAGGTGAAGAGACTCAAATATGAAAAATGCATTACTCACACGGGCGGGACCAATAACGCAAAGAAAGATGGAAACATAACAGACTCCAAGTCACAATCAATAAGCAAGGCAAACCCCCGATTCACCTGCTCAATGAGGTGAAGATCGAGATGTGGTCTTTTTATCTTGTCGACTTTAGAGTTAGGTGATCATAGATAGTTGTACACACCGGAATTAGGCTTTGGGATTGGGACACTAATCCTTAGCGTGTACGTAGAAATAAAATGCTCAAACAAGGAGGGGGTTTCTCTTCCCAAGACAAGGAGTTTATTAAGTTTCATTTTTAGGTTCAAGTGGAGTTAGCAGTCCCGATTTTATTTTTGTTATCACTTTTTTTTTGGATATTTTCAATGCACGTGCCTAACGGAGTTCCAATTCCATTTACACCCTAGGTGAGAAAAAACAGAGGGAGAAGATCGGAAAAGCCATGCAAGTCGAAAACTGAATGATGCATGCCAAGTAAGAAAACTTATAGTGCTTCCCAGCTCTCTCCATGCGGAATGCAAGACAGAATTGAAACCTATGCTATATGAGATGCAATCCGATGAAATCGTCCTAGGATAGTAATTGCTATTATCGTGAAGCACCAAATGTTGGTTATTCAAAGTCAAACCCTAAAGTCCGATCTTGGAGATGTCTCGGTGCCCGCCACAACGTGTCCTGCAAGCGCCGTATGACATCTCTCACGGTGCGCGGGTTCGAAGCTAAATAACCAACAATTATTAATTTGACTAAGTCCAGAAGTGCATCTATAGGTACATGTAAATATATTAGGGGCTTTGGACCTTGATCTAACGTCAAACAATTCCTAATCTAGGGCTCATTCACACAAAATAATAAATATAGAATAAAAAGAAAAACATCGTCAAAACCGTCAAGGCCCCCAAGGGAACAATCCCTCGGGCAATGGACCTCGGGAAGTCGGAGCGTCTGAGAGTCATGAGTTATTACAATTATAGGGTCACTCTCTCACATAAATATGCATATTAATAAATAATGTGAAAATGAGGTTGCCTTCCAAAATTCTCCTCCGTCTACCTTCGATGCTCTCTCCTGCTGGCTGGTGTAGAAGAGCCAGCTCCGCCTCACTCGGGTGCACCAGACTTCCTAGGAAATCCTCCGTCGCTTGGCGATCCCTTGCATCAAATACAAATAAAGAAGAGGGTCAGAACAATCACAATAATATCAATAATGCAAATAATCAAATAAATATGGACAAGAGTGAAGAATAAAATAAATAATAAGCATCCCAAATGACGTTGCTCCCCGACAACAATGCCATTTGATGAGAGGGAATTTGTCGAGATCGTGTCTCTCCACAAGGCGGATCGACAGTTGCTGAGGTGACCTCAGACAAAATCCCAATCAATCAACAATTAACCCAAAATCAAATATAAGCAATTACATTTCAAAATTACAGAGTTAAAATTTATTATAACTTTACATGCTAATGTGTATAGGTGTAAGCACGGGTAGAGGTCGAACACTGGGAGCAATACAAATTTATTCAATTCTTTTCTTGTCCATGTTATTATTTTTGTGGGTTTTTAGTTTTTATCATTTTTTATTTTTTGTTTATAACTTTTATTTTATTTTTAATTTTTTGATTTTATATTTTCTTTTTATATTTTTTATAAATACAATATAGCCTATATAAGGCTTTATTTATGCAATACATAGAAGTATATTTATAAATACTATTAAATAAAATTTACAAATACATTATTTGTAAATATTTTTTTAACATTTTTGTATTTTTCTAAGAATTTTTGCTAATTTTTATGTATTCTTAAAATCAAAATATCCTAAAGATGGGATTAATTAAATACCAAAAATTAATTTGGGTTTTAAAAATAATAAACAGGTCCCAAAATTATCCAAATTAATTTTAATATGTAAATAATTATATATAGATAATTTTTAAATAGAAAAACATATTTTTATGATTTTTGACAAGTTTTTGTATTTTTTTAGGATTTTGGATCTTCCTGAAATTTTTATGTTTTCTTTTTCTATTTTTAGGTGTTTTTGTTTTCTGGACTCAATAAATATCAAAATATAACATATATATATTTAGAATTTTTCAAAAGTATTTTCTATTTTTTTGATATTTTATACTTTAAACAGGGATTAAAGGCTATTTTTCATTTTTAATAAATGGGTAAATGCACAAAAAATGTCAAATAAATACAGGGTGTGAATCTACAGAGCATGAAGCATCTATGTTACTTTTTGTGGATTTTTTGGAGCATTCTAGCTATATTTAATAATTAGATAAAAGTTAGCAAAATAACCAGGCTTGAGAGGGGCATTTTTGCAATAAAAATAAAAGATAGGGAGCTCTGTGCAAAAATGCCAACGTAATAGAACATTTATTTAATTTTCTGGTATTATTTTACAAAATAGAAAAAGCTATAGGGCTAAGATATAAATTACCCAATTTGTCACCATACGTGGGACGACACGTGAGGTGATGTGGATCGGACACATTAGCAAATACGCATAACTACGGGGACTGACAAGCAAAATATCCACTTATTTTATGACGTTAACTTTTATTTACAGGACTAGAATGTGAAATACAAAAAATGGGGGCTAAGATGTGCACTTTACCCCTTCTTAGGCGAGGGCGAACGGTCTTGATCGTCCCACTTATCCACATGTCGCTTCCTCCGCCCGCGATGACGGTTCACGGATCAATAGTGACGATTAGATCACTTAGCGTGATCCAACGACTGAGGCTCTGGAAGATCCGACGGTCCTGGCTTGATCTGGCACCGCCTTCTTCATCCGACGACGGAGAAGTGAGGAGGAAGAACAGGGAAGAAGGCCGAAGCGGCCGAACTTCCCCGCCTCCGATCTCTCTACTCCAGCATCCTTCGAGTCTCCAAGGTGGCGCTATCTTATCCTAATGAGGTGTTGTAGCTGCTAGAAGTATGAAGATCGGCAGAGCTTCACCGGAGCGCCGCCAGCTGGTCGACGAAGTTTAGGCGCTCCAGGAACCTCCATCGATGCGTCGAATTCGATTCCTGGCACTTGAAGACGCGCCTAACCTGCACAGGAGAATGCTAGGGCTCGAGGGAAGAACCCTCGATCAAGAATGAAGCTGTATCAGCACGGAAAAACGGGCGCCGAACTACGAATCATGGTATTTAAGCTACATCTACTACCTACGGATTAAACTAAATACATGAATGAAAAGCTGAGATAAAAATCTACATAAAAATCTAAAACGCGCAGCTCTAACTGACTGTTTAGCCAAGGAGCAGGACCTCCAGTGAGCGGCGGTCGTGGGTACACCTCCGCCATCCTCGAGTCGTCATGGAGCTCAGGGGACCTCCCCCTGTCACGGAGATGCACACTGTGCCGAGCTCGTGGGGTTTTAGGATGATGAAAATGACCAAAGAATCGAAGGAAGGCGAAGGTTTTTATTTATACACAGATTCGAGTACCCCTATTGACTGGTCGATAACGAGGAATCTATGATATATACAACGTATTTACAGGTTGGGCGTGGATGTACACAGATTGAGGGGCATTTCGTCTAAAGGACGTAAGGTCAGATGATGAACGAGATGCCCAGGAAAAATTGCAGAAAAGAGGGGATGGAACATGTCTGCATCAAATCAGACCTGGGAGGGGCAGTTGACTGAGGGTCAACGCGGGTCGCGTCCTGATTGGGCCAGATCAGCCTGCTACAGGGCAAAACTGGAGTTTTATTCGAAAATAATCGATTTAAAATAATAAATGATTTTATTAATTTTTATGTAAAAAATAAAAATGTTTATTAATTTGTGTAGTATTTTATTATGATTTTTATTTATTTATTGGCTTAATTTATTAGTAGTTAATTTTTATGAGTGTATTTATAGGTATATTCATCTATGTTTTGTGCATTTTTATTTTTATTTTGTATATATTATTTTATTATTTCATTATTTTATTCTATCTATTTATAACTTATTTTTGTGAGTATAAATATGTTTTTATTTGATTTTTATGATGTTATCTTTACAGTTAAATAAATAGGTAAGTATACTGTGTAGGTATATACATAGGTATTTTACCTATGTTTTATGTATTCAATTTTACTTTAATGTATTTTAACGAGTTTTATTGTAGTTTTGTATTTTTAATAGAATATTAATGATATTTACAATTTTATAAAAATATGAAAGAATAAAAGAATTAAAGAATATATTTCCCTTATATATATACACACAGAATATAGGTATTTCATCTATGTTTTTTACATAGATTTATTTTATCTTACATTTCCCTTTTGGTTTTATTCTCACTTTATTGTACACATATGTTATAAATAATGTTTACAAAATTATAAAAATATGAATTTGTAGAAATAATAAATAATGAATAAAATGAACAAAATGAATATTTTAATCGATATTATGTACAATAGGGGCCCAAAACGTAACTTCTACACAGTAACTCCAAAAAATGTAAAACCACCACCATTAAATAGCTTGTGAAAATTTATAAATAATTAGAGGTTATTTTGCTATGTTTTGAGTTTTTATTGAAAAGATATGGAGTTGTGAAGTTTGATGTTTGGGTTTTTATTTTGAGTATAAAATATACACTGTGTATTATTTTTATGCAAACTCAATTTTGTATTTTTATTATATTATTATTTAAAACTTTCATGTTCAAAGTTTTCTTATTTGATGAATAAATTATCAAAAATAAAATAGGTGTAAAAATGCATAATTAATGAATAAATAAATCATGTATTTATTGTCTTTTGGCCCTCATCTCCCCCTACTTTATTCCTTGTCGACCAATTCCTTTTGGACTTGGTCTCGGGATTAGGGTCATAAAATATTTTCAATATTTTCTTCCTTTTTCTTTTCTTCTCTTTATTCTGTAATTTTGGCATTAAAAATCCTATTTTGTATACGATAAATATAATAAATAATGAATGCTATTATGTACAAATTA
Organism: Ottelia alismoides; assembly: GCA_037367405.1. Classification (NCBI taxonomy): domain Eukaryota; kingdom Viridiplantae; phylum Streptophyta; class Magnoliopsida; order Alismatales; family Hydrocharitaceae; genus Ottelia; species Ottelia alismoides. The sequence continues at coordinate 173,282 of JAZKJV010000272.1, forward strand.
ATGTTATTTACATGGATTTGTTGGGGTTTTTAAGGCCAAACTGATAGAATAAAGATGATGAAATGGATAGTCATCAAAGGATGACAGAGAAAATTTGGGAAAGTGGAAGAGGAATATGAAAAGTAGCGACCGTCCGATCGTACGAGATCGGATGATCAAGGTGCTGCCATGTGGTAGAGATTTATTATATATATATATATATTAATTTTTTAAAACTTATTTATAAAAAGCTCAAAAATGTGTGCTACGTAGTGGCTCCAGGAGCCGACACATGACCTCGAATCAAAAAAAAATTTTCACGAAAGTTGTTTGCTCAATGAGATCTGCAACTTTCAAGAAGACACTAAAATTCAAAATCGGCCATTTGCATAAAATGATATTTTTGGTGCACTCTATTTAATAAAATACCTTGATTTTCAGGTTTTATAAAATCAAAGATAAATACTTACATACTAATCTATTTTTGGATTTTTTTGATTAAGAAAAAAAGAAATAAAATAAAATACAAAAATTACAATTTCTGTACAAAAAGTTAGTGAAGACTCAAACTCAATTAATTTCTTTGATTTCAATCTCATTTTGGATTTGAATTTTTATGCGTTCTAATAAAACTTTTATCAAAGAAAATAAATAAAAAAAATAAAATAAGTTAATTATGTACATAAAATATTAGGTCAAAAATTGCTAAAATACAAAATGTACAAAAGAGGCCCAAAACTCAACTTTCACATATGAGCTCCGTTTCATTGAACTTGCTCTTGTTTTAAAGGTAACTGAATGTACATTAGTTCAAAAGTGAGTAGAATTAAATCGGACACTGGATGAGGAAGATGTCAAGATTTTAGTCTGGAAATCCTAGAACTAGGGTTTGGGTTTTTGGTCCACTTATTTAGGTTAGTAATTTTTTTGTATTTTTTCTTTATTCTTGTTAGCGATGTGTATACAATGGAGGTGGTTTCAGGTCATTTGGAGTTAGCATGAATTAGTTGAAAATTAGGAAAGTTAGGTTATTTTACATGTCATTTTGGCTGGGATTTTTGGCTTCTTATATTGTATAATAATGAATGATAAAATGCAATTCTTATCAAAATATGCATGAATGCTAATTATTCATAATAAATGAAGAAATATCAATGAATTTTATGGATTTGAGCTTAATTAATCATTTTTAGTGTGATGAATATGAGACTCATCAACGCCTCCTGTGAATTTACGTGAGAACCCCCAGAATTTCTTCTATTCATGCACGACCTCCTATTTCATGTATATTACATATATGTCCCTATATACTATACATTAACAATAGCTAATAAAATTTGTATCAAATAATACACAAAATATAAAAATTAAAAGAAACAATATACATACATATTATCATACTACATACCGCATTATACAATTTTTAAAAATAAAAAGATTTTCTATTTTTAGTAAATTATTTAAAAACCTCTAAACAATACACAAAACTCATAAAATACATAAAAATATAAAAACACCTATAAAAATCCTATAAAAATTACTTACAATATGTTTTACTATATTTCACATAATAAATCAAAAAAATAAAATAAAAATTGAATACTAAAATCAATAAAAAATCAAAGTATAAAAAAACTTCAAAAATACATAACTAATTCTACAAAAATCACAAAAATATGTATAATAGCTTGTTAGAAAGGTACTTTCATCTACTTTCGGGTCAAAATAGAATAAAAATATTTTCTTTTTATTCACTATTTTCAAAATAAAAAACTAATCCTTATTTTCAATAAAAACATTTTTCCATTTTAAAAATAAAACCATAGAATACTAAAAACCTCTAAAAATTTCATAAAAATAGGAAATAAAAATATAAAAAGTACAAAATAAAGACAAAAAAAATATAAAATCAAGTACATATATTCCTTTACATATAGGTATATTAAAAAAATCACAAAAATAACATAAATTCCTAAAATATAATAAAAATACAGAAAAATCCTTTAAAATAAAAAAAATAAAAATATTTTACCTTTGATTCTCTAGTATTTTACCTTAGTTTTTCTCAGCCTGCTTCCTTGAGTTCGACACTCCTGTACTTATCGCTATACCTTTGATTTTAGGAATATAAATAGCATAAATAAATTTTCTGTTAAAATTCACCTAGTCAACGACCAGTATTTGTTTCTTTCTTTTTAGAACATTAGATCAAATGTGATTTTTCAGTGTGCTTCTTACAGAGCAGATCCTCTGTTGTTACAACATGTGCTGTAACACAGGAGAGCCACTGGATCACCATCGGATGCGTACCCGTCATCCCTGGTCTAATTCGAGGGCCGTCAATGGTGATCCATGCGTTACAGCACCAGCTGTAGCGGCAAGGATCCGCCTCCGTGCTTCCCCTGACCCGGTTTGTCGTGTCCAGTCTTTGTGCGCTAAAAAAAGAGAGCCGGTAATTCCCGCCAAGGAAACCGGTAATCCCCACCAAGAAGGCAAGAAACCGCTAAATATAAATCCTTGATGCAAAGGAACCGGTAATTCCCGCCACTGCCCAGATATAGAAAGCAGAGCCCCAACAAACTCCAACTGACGTGCTCCACCACCCGTCAGGCTTTCTATATCCTTCCTTCTTCCCCTCCTCTCCCAATCGCCCATCCACTCTTCCGTTCTTCATTCCCATGGAGAAGAAGACCATGAGGCCCTCCGCCGTCCTCCCCGTCCTCCTCGTCCTCTCCTCCCTCCGCCCCTCCGCCTCCATCTGCGTCCCCCGTACCCCATCTACCTTCTTCCTCCCCGGTGCTCCCACCACCTCCCAGTCCGCCCCTCCTCCAACGTCCCCCTCCCCGCCACCCCCTCCCGCTCCTGCTCCCACACCCACCCCCACCCCTGTCCCTTCCAACACTATCCTCAACCCCATCACCTCCCCATTCTCCTTCGGCGCCAACATCCCCAGCGGAGTCGCCCTCGCCGTCAAAGCTGCCTGCGATCGCACCACCTACCCCGACGTCTGCACCACCGCCATCAAGCCCCAGCTCAGCCTCCACTCCGGCCTCTCCCTCGACACCAGCAACAAGGCGGCCTTGTACCTCGTCGTGGAGCTCATGGTCAAGGCTGCCAAGGAGCAGACCCAGCTCGCGCTGACCCAGATCTCCAAGGGTGCCAACGATCCGGCCACGAACCCTCAGGTTGCGACGATTCTCAAGGGCTGCGTCTCCAAGTACAAGGATGCCTCCGACGAGTTCGATACCGTGCTCAAGGCCATCTCCGCCAAGGACATCCCCACCGCGCAGACCTACCTCTCCGGGGTGCTGACCGACTACTCCACCTGCGTCGGCGGAGACGCGCCCGGGGACCCGACACTGGGCGCATCCTCCTCGTGGGTCGCCAGCAGCAAATCTCTCGTGTACCTCGTCGACAACTGCTTGGATCTCTGCGCTATGCTCAGGTGATCGTTCGGTGCATGCTGCGAGTGTTGAATCTGGAGGACGGGCCTATATATGTATTCCCACGCGTGCATGTAAAATAAACCGACTGGGTCGAGAGGCGTAGCATGTGTGGAAGACACGTGACTTGAAAAAAATGGTAATATTGATATTGTTATATATGCGATAGATTGCATGCCTATGAGTATGAGATGAGAAAAACAAGCATGCTTGACGCTAATTTGGACTAATATTAATTACATCTAAACATAAAAACAGTCTCAGGAACGTAGCACTTTAGGCACCAGTGAATCAGATGTGTATATTTTTTTAAGAAGAAAAGGTTCGAGTTCATTCGTCAGAAGCAAAACCAAAAGAGAGCAGTTTCTTACAGATAGTTGAACAGCCCCCACAAAAGTGGGGCACAAATGAGGGAACAGATCCTCTGAGTAGAGGCACGGACCGTCCGATCTTTATTGAGTGATTCTCACGAATTCGCACGGTAGAACCTACAAAAAAAGTACAAATTTGTAGTAACTATTCGATCAAGATCGAGCGGCCCATGCCTCGGACTCTGCACTCTGCAGCAGCAGAGGATCCGTTTCCCACAAATAGACAAAGTATCAAAGATTCGACCAAAAAAATCAAAGCAAGCCACACTGAAGTAAAGGAAGAAACAAATCCTCTAAAAATAAAGCCTTAAGATCCGATCTTGCCTTTGACAAGCAGGAATATCCAACCTCAAGCCTCGGGATAACTGACAACAAGTTTCTTCGACTTTAACTGCTTCCCAGATGAGCGAGGGCGACCATCATAGTTCAGGGAAGGCCTCAAAACCAGTGTACATGTAGAGGCAAATATTCAATCCAAACTAAGATATGATCAAGCGGATAGCTGACTCGATCGCGCATGCATCCATCACAACTTGTGTAGGATTTAAAGGGGTACCATCAAAAGCTAACTTACATCGCCCTTTCCAGATTAACCACCGTATTGTTGATTTCAAACATACCATTTTTCAATCTTCATCATTTAGTTCCCAATCAACAATTAAAGTGATAGAATTAAAAAAACCCACAAGTTTGAATTGATCCCACATGTGTTGAAAATTTCTCTTGTGATTTCACAACCAATGAAAAGATATTCATAATCCTCCCGGTGTTTTTGACATAGATGGCATCTGTTTCTCGAAGAGATGTTTAATTTTCCAAACAATCTTGCTTTGTAATTTTTTCATGAGCCAATAACCATAAAAGGTAGTACACTCTTGGGTCAAGGCATTTTTTCCCAATGGAGCATTTGGTTCGACAAAAAGCATAAATAAGGACGGGGAATAAGGAGAATAAGGGAATATTCCTTGTTTAGGTGGAGGTTAGGGATAAGGAGAATAAAGAGGAAAATAGGGGATACATAATAAGGTTTGAAAGTTAGTTAAAGTTGTTGGTTATTATTAGATTAGGTGAGTTTGAAGCTACCGTAAAAAGTTAGCATATCATCGTAATTTACACGCATCAGAATTTCCACTAGAATATTAAAAATTCAAAATCCACAAAGACATGGTTGAATGTACATAATTGACTACATTATCACATGCTTATCACACATCAGGTCGTCGACAATCTCATGCGCCGAAGTTGATGTGGACATCATGTGTACAATGAGTCTTCGTCCATGAGTCCTTATTCAATCACAACGAAGCATTGTCACCAGTAGATTTGTTACCAATAGAAAATTCGAATATTGTTATAAGAAAAAAATAAGTCACGAAAATGTATATGTTAGTGGCGATTAAGAATTCGGTGATGGCGATGAATTGTAACCGTACAGTTAATGAACTTAGAAATTCTGCAGATTTATTGATAATTTAATATCAAAAGTGAAGTTCCGTTGTTTTCCCTCCTATTCCCAAATCAGGCAAAAATTATTCTATTGAACTCAGGGATGCTACAATACCTGAGGGTTATAAAAAATCAATGTAGCTCTTTTTCTTTTTCTCTTTTGATTTTTTATTATCTTTTGTATTTTTATGGATTTTTGTAATTTTTATTTTTTTTATAAATTTTCTGATTTTTAATTTTTGTGTTTTAAATTTTGCAAAATTTTAAAACAAATCAAAATAAGAAAGTGTAAAAATCAAGAAATAAAGGTCTTTTGGATTTTCTAAAAATAATAAAATATATAGAAAATTAAAATACAAATATTTTTAAGTTTCAAATATTTTTTATAATTTTTTAGGATTTTTTGATTTTTTTATGTTTTTAAAACAATCAAAAATTGAAATTGAACATAATAAAAAATCAATCCATTATTTTTTAAATTCTAAAATATCAAAAAAAAATCAAAATACCAAAAATATAGATAAATAGAAAATTTTTTGCAAGATTTAAAACAATATATTTTATTATTTTTGTGATTTTTGTAATGATTTAATATGATTTTGTAGTGTTTTCTGTGTTTTTCAATTTTTAGGGATTTTATAAAGAATTTTTAAATCAAATTTGTACATAAAATAAAGTAAGTAAAAGCATACATTATTTTTTTTTGTAAATTTAAAAACATTTATAAATTTTCTAAAGCAAATAGGACATTTTTATTATTTTTTAAATTTTTATAGCAAAACTAATTGGTTTCCAAATAAAAATTAGAGATGATAAAAAGAGTTAACATGAATTTATTGTGATTTTTAAAGAATTTTTTGAGTGAATTATCAATTTATTAAACATAAATAAGTAGCAATCAATTACTCTGAAAAGGAAGTTCTGATCTGCGAATTTATTTTTATAGACTGAAATAACAACTAAATAAAGAAATGCATGGAATATAATGCAAAATAACCACGAAAGTCACGTGCTGATGCATGTGTGATGTGCTAGCACAAGGTAAAATACAAATATAATTATTTAAGGGACTAATTGATAACAAACAACCACAAGTACTTGATTTCAAATTCACAAAAAATGCACATGACTCACTTCAGGTGGGACTAAAGAGCAAATATAAAAACAAATGGGGGTATCACTCTAATTATTTAAGCATCAACAAATTGACACATGTCCTAATAAGTATTTATTTACAAATTAAATAAATAACAGAGGATAAGGTGCAATTTTTTTGGGGATGTGGATTAAATGGTTGAACTTCAATGGAGATAATCTGATTGAGTGGATGGAAATTAGAGTGGTCGGGCATCTAGGATCGAATCTGACACTTCCATTCTTCATCCGATGGCAGAGACATCATTTTGAAGAACTGGGTGGAAGGTGCGGTTCGATGAACTTCGATCAGCTACAACTCAACCAATCTTATACAAACCACCATCTGATGGATCCAGAAGACAGATGAAGGTCTCCCCGATCGATCTGATGTGGCTTTGAAGCCCGAGGCTTGCCAATGTGAAGTTGGAGCACCATGTTGCTTTGCCGGTAAAATCAAGCTCCAGATCCTTATTCAAGCTCCAGAAAGGGTCCATGGCACCTGCACGTTATTGTTCTGCCCAAAGATGATGCTCCGATTGACTTTATTAGCCCAAAAGAAGAGGAAATGGGGGGGATTGACAAAATCTGGTGAGGTGATCGGAATGGAGGTTGAGATCCTAATCCGTAGTGAATCTGGTTGATCATATTTGATAGAGGGACGGAGAATCGATCAACGGTGATAAGGGGATGGTCGAAGTGAATAAATGATGAAGGATGACCTCTGATCGAGCAAACCAGAGATAGATCGACACGAATCTAATCTATGTAAAAACACAATGAAATATTGAAAAATAAAGACAGAAATTAAAGACAAGCTAACCTAGATTACCCTGCGATGAAGAAGGATAGATTAAGAACTCGATTTGATGGTAGAAATCAAAGAAGCATGGGCTCACTAACGGGTCTCCAACGACTTGTTGGATCGTGCTTCCCAAGGCAAATTAACGCTCTCTTGGCTGTGGAAATGGCTCACTATCACAGTGCCGCTCTCCAGGAACCAGCCTCAGGCAAAAATAATGATGGAAAATGGATCACGAGTGCAATTTGGATCTAGGATGATATTTACAGGAGAAGCTTCAGGTGAATTTCAAATCATGGAAGCATACAAACCGAGGCATGAGAGATGAAAATGTTATTCGGGCAAGGTTATTGATTATTCAGGTGAGATTTGAGTAAATAAATAAGGCAAAATGGAAGGAGAAGAAGTGGGTCTCGATAAATTAGAGAAGAAAGGTCGCCAACCGCTTAATCGGGTTTTGGAAGAAGACTAGGGAGTTGACTCGGGTCTGGTCAATGGGGTCTAGGTTCGCTAAAGTCCAAATGTAAAATGATAAAATAGCGAGAAAAAAATGAAATAAGCAAATGAATTTAAATAAAAAGTTTTATAAATAAAAAATGTTAATAAATCATAAAATTAATTTAGGTTATTTTTAATTAATTAAATAAGTTAAATAAATAGGTGAAAATAAATAAAACATTTATTCATAGGTATTTTAAATACATATATATACAAATAGTTATATAATTTATTAGTTTATGTGATTATTTTAGGATTTTAAATATAATTTTGTTTGATTTTTTTGAGTTAATTTATTAAGTTAAATAAATAGCGCTATGTACAATAAAGGTATGTGATACCTATACAATTATGCTATTTTTTATTTAGTTTTGATTTTGTGATTTCTATTTGTATTTTATATAAATAAAATACAATATATAAAATTATTAAAAAATACAGCACGTTCAAAAAAAACAAAGAAAATAAATGGAATGATGAATAGTACAATGAACAACCTATGCATAATATATAGTAAAACTCCAAAAAGCCACTTTTCACATCTTAACTCTGATTTTAATGAAACTTAATATTAAATCTTATTTAATTTTGTACACAATGAAAGTGAGTTTGGTTTATTTTGAGTTTTGTAGAGAAGATATTGATCTGTCAAGTTTAGCGTTGCGACTTTTTCAAAGTGTGATTATTTTTATTCTGTATAAAGATTCTTCTTGTATTATTTTTAATATTTACAACTTATTTTTATGTAAGAATATAAAATTTTTATTTGTGTTTATTTTGGTGACAAATAAAATAGTATAAGAAATATACAATATATACAATGATGCACATACCGGTGTGGAACTGATTTTCTTGATTATTTTGCAACATGCCATATCTCACTCTACTTTATTCCTTGTCGATTAGGTCAAGTCATGACCTACTTTCAGGGTTAAGATCAACCTATATTTATTTCATATATAAATTATTTTCATTTTATTTATTTTTCTTTTATTTATTTATTTATTTTAGGTTAAAATAGTGATGAATAAATACACTATATATATAAGAATAAGGATTATCAAAAGGTGATATTTATTGATATTTACATGTGTAGCTCAATTAGACCTCTGGATTATTAGTTTGGAGGAACCTTAGAATAGGATTTAAGACTCAATAACCTTAAGTTCCATAAGTCTCTATTCAATTCGCTTCAACAGTCATGTCAGAAAAAGTCTTCATATGCAAATTCCGATGACTACGAATCTACTTGTAAGGTGTAAGTGAAATATTGCTCTCCACATCGGAAGTGACAAAGAACAACCTTCTCTTAGCAAGGTGACCCTAATTCCCCAGTTTAGCTACTCTTTCCTTGAGGAGAGGGTATTGATGAATCCACATTTCATCATCTTTATTCTATCATTTTGGCACCAAAAACCCTAGCAAATGCCTGTAAATAGCATTAAAATCACCATCTTATCATTCATGCATGTGCATCATATTAGTGTGTAAAATGCTGTAATTAAAGCCAAAATTATAGAATAAATAAAGAAAAGAAAAAGAATAAAATATTGTAAATATTTTATGACCCAAAACCCCGAGACCTAGGCGTCGTGATGAATAGGTCGACCAGGAATAAAGTAGGGGGAGATAAGGGTCAAATACCTATGTTATTTTATTCATTTCTTATTCATTTTGGGACCTATTTTTGGTTCCACTTTTTATCCATCAAATAAAGGAACTTTGTACATGAAAGTTGTAGATAATTAAATAAAGAAAAATACAAAATTGATTTCACAGAAAAATAAGGTACAGATAAAAAGTTGTGGTCTGAATAAAAATCCAGAATGCCAACTTCCCAGACCCGTATCTCACAAATGAAAACTCCAAATGCAGCATACTCACCTTTAATTGTATATAGAAGAAAATAAGCTATTTAATGGCGGTGGTTTCGCATTTGGCGGAGCTACGGTTTGCAAGTTGAGTTTTGGACCCACATTGTATACTTGTACAGATTAAAATATTCAATTTATTCTTTATTAGTTATTTATTTATTTTTACATTTTTATAATGTTGTAAATATTACTTATAATAACTATGTACATTAAAAGTGGAATAAAAACCAAAATAAAAATAAAAATAAAATACTTGTATATAGACCACATAGATACAATACTCATATACATACCTATATAATACACTCCTATAATTTATTAATACAAAACAAATCAGAAAAATAAAATAAAAATATATTCATGTATATAAAAGTATTTTATAATTTTTATCTTAAATAAAAATTATAAAATTAAAAATACCTAAATAAAAAAATAAAATACTCAAATATATAGATAATATACCTATATAGGGATATAAATGCAAACTTGTAAAAATATACTCCATAAAATAAATTAAAAATCGTAATAAAATACTACATAAAATTTTAAACATCTTTTATTCTTCAACCAAAAAGTAATTCGGCATTTTTCTATTTTTAAACGAATTAAGAAAACATTTTTTTATTCTTTTTCCTGGTTGGTCCACGTGGACCAACCAGATGCCTCCGACTGTTGACTGGCGGGTCAACAGTCTGATCTTGCCCCCCTTGAGCTCCGCGCGCCTCGTTTTCTCCCCGCTTTGGCGGATTTTTCGAGGCTTTTCCTTGCGTCCTTTGCCGCCGCTTCCTTCATGGAAGTTGTGCCCCTTTGATCCATCTCCATCACCGCTACGCCAGATCTCTTCAGATCTTCTCCCTCCGCCCGTGACACCTCCTCGAAGTCACGCCTTCACCACTCTTCAAATATGAACCCCTCACTTCCGTCCCCGGTTTGAGTCCCCTTGGTCCACCCTTCAGCGCCACCATTGTGCTCCTGAGCTCCGTGGAGGTGACAGCTCCATCGCCAGCCCTTCAGCCGAGGCGCGCGAAGTCGAGGGTGCCTCCACCACCTCCGCCAACAGCCGGCGTCGAGGTACTTGTCTTCCTCTGGTTCCGGCCATCGAGGGCACCACCCCGCGTATTTCTTTCGTGCATTTAGTTCCTGGTAGCGTAAGCTTCAAAAACCCCAAAAAAATCACAAGTTCCATCACGTATTTCGCCACTCCAAGCATCATCGCCGGAGCGCACCTCCGGCCACCGTCGATCATTCCCCTTCGCGCTTCGATTAGGTCCTCGCGAGGCCCAGGCAATTTGCCCTGGGCCTTCTCACCACTTTTTGCAGGTCAAAAACCCTTGAAGCACCTGGAGGGCCATTTTGATCCCTCGCCGGAGATATCTGGAGCGTGAAGCTCCGCCGCCTTCGCGCCAGCACCACGACGCTCCTCCGGCGAATCCGAGCCATCCAGTCCGTAGAAGGACCTCCCAGGAGTCTGCAGCTCCATTTTGGAGCCCATTCATAGCCGGAGAAGCGAGTTCGGAGCCGGGGAAGTTCGCCTTCGCCGGCCTTCGTCCCTGTTCTTCCTCCTCGTCTCTCCACCGTCCGATCGAGCTGCAGCCCCAGTTCGCGTGTCCACCGTCCGATCTTCCAAGCCCAACCGCCGTTGGATCTCTTTCTGAGATCTAATCTCAGACGTCGACACCAACTGTCATCGGCCGTTCTCGTGCCGCCACGTGGATTAGTGGTTCGCTCCCAGCCGCTGGATCGCGCCTCGCCACCAGCCGTCGGATTCGAGCCACGTGTCGTCATCGGAGCGCCCGAGCGAGGGTATTTTGCATCCCCACCCTCGCGCCTTTTGTATTTACTTTTTAGTCTTTAAACTTTTATCTGTAGTTTAAATATTTTGTAATATTTGCACAAAGACCCCCAAACTTCCAATATTTGCATTTAGGTCCTCCGCCACGTCACCTCACGTGACCAGTTCACGTGAGGTGAGGGCATTCTGCAGAGGAACCCTCGGGCTTTTGTGTATTTCGTTTCAGCACAAAAACTTTCATATCCAGTACAAACTTTTTGGTTATTTTGCATGTAGGCCCCCAGGTTTTTGTTATATTACATTCCAGTCCTTCCCAGGCGCGTGCAAGTCACGCGCCCTGGTGGGAAAATTTCTAGTAGGCCCAGGCGGGTTTTGTAATTGTCTTTTGGTGCTAAAAATTGAATATACAGTGTATATTTTTGTGGAAAATTGCATGTTTGCCCCTGGATGTTTGATATTTTGCACATATACCCCTGCCAGGACTGTTTAATGTTTGGATACTTGTTCTAATTATTTAACATATCATTTGAAGTCTAAAAATTCCACAAAAATAGGATTAAGCACCTGGACACGTGTACTTTGACGCCATCTATTTAGTTTTTGATTTTATTTTATTTTTATATTTATTAAAAATCAAAACTTGCTATTTGTGCACTGTCTAGTTTAGAAAATACCAAAAAAATATTAAAACTCCTCCAAAAATTCCAAAAAAATTACCTAGTGTCTCTTTTACCCTATTTTAGTGTCAGTCCAAAAATCACTAAAAATCTCAAAAGAAAAACCTTAAAAATTCGAAAAGACTCAAAAACTTCTAAAAAATATAAAAATTCAAAGAAAACCCTAAAAATTACAAACTCTGGTCCTGTGTGTTCTCTAGCTTATTATCTTTATTCAAAAATTAATTTGGGAAAATTTTGACTTAATTTGCTATTTTTCTTTCCCATTTTAATTTCGGCCAGCAACTTTTATTCACTGTTTTCTTTATTTAGCTCTTTAAAAATACCAAAAACATTTTAGAAATTACCCAAAAATCACAAAAACAGTAGAAAATTACAAAAATACCAAAAAGATTTTATTTCTGAATTTTTGAACATTTTTGCACTTCTTTATAAATATTTTGTCTTGTCTTGTATTATATTGATTGTAAAGTCCAATATTGAAAAAGAAAAAAAAATATATAAAATATAAAATACAAAAATCAGAAAAGTAAAAATCAAAATACAAAAATTAAAAATTAAAACAAAAAAAAGTATAAACATCAAAACCCACAAAAATTGTAGTTGCTTGCTTGCTTAGTGTAGACACTTTACACACACACACTTGTGCTTACATTTGCTTGAACTACCCTGCTTGCTCCCTGTGTTCGAACTCTCTGCATACTTGTCACTATACACCATTTGTGCAGAGTTAAAAATAAATTTGACTCCACACTTGTTTTTCATTGTTTGATACTTGATTGTGGGTTCATTGTTGATTAATTACATTTTATTGTGGGTCGCCACAGCGACGTATTTAGACCCTCGATAAAGTGTGATTATCAAATGGCGCCGTTGCCGGGGAGCAACAGCGAGTAGTTTACATTTGTGTTTGGTTGTGTGATTGTTTACCATAGCTTCATTTTCTATCTCTTACATTTTTGATACATCTTGTTGAGCTACCTGACCATTTCTTTTCTTGTCTTCTTGCGAGGGACCGCGGAGCAAGGCGGATTGCTTAGGTGATCCGGAGCATCCTTGGGAAGCGGAGTCGGCCATTCTTTAGCCAAGCCGGCAGGAGAGAGCAGGAGGATAAAGAGAGAGTGATTAGTTTAGCTTGCATTTTATTTCTGTGAGAGAGTGACTTCTATAATTTGTAATAATACAGGTACATTCGGACTTGGACACTCAGGGCCTAATTTCCAAGTGTTTGTTCACTTGGGGGCTCACCGCGGTTTTGTGTTTTTCGCGGTTTTTCTCGCCTTTATTTCTATTTGTTTCACGAGGATTTAGCCCCTAGACATAGGAATTTTTGTTGACTATGACGAACTAAGAAGCTAAGGCCCAATCCCTAATATCTTGCCTGCACCTATAGAACGTAATTGGACTTGGCTAAAACTCAATTGAAAAAGCTATTTGACTTGGACTAGAGGCCACGTGCCGCGAGCCCACCCTGTTAAGCGCTTCTCCTGAACTCGAATTGTCGAGAAGAGGAGGGGTGAGCCAAGACCGGACTCCGGACTCTTTTCTTTGTCATAGCTACTTGTTCTTCACGTTAATAGAAGTTGCTCACCTTAGGACGATTTCCTCGTGCATGCATATAGGTAGTTTTAATTATTGTCTTTAAATTATGCGCGGATCACTTTGCATGTAGAGTGCTGGCGACAAGGTACGCATCTCTATCCCTGCATGCATCATAGATTTTGATCGCGCATCGGCTTTTCCGCTTTCCTTCCCCCAGTTTTATTGGACTTTAATAACAAGGAAATTGGAAAATTCGTTAGACGATGTTTGCTCAGAAAAATACATAAAAAGTGAAAACAATAAAAATTGGGACTGCTAATGCAAACTTGACCTTAAAACTCATCCCACCAAAAATTTTGTTTTGGGAGAGTAATCCCCTCCTTGTTTGATTTATCTGCTGCGAGAGAGTGACTCGACACTAGGATAGAGCCACATCTGAAATTTTGGTTGACTACTGGTCGTGGTTAGTCGTTCTCCAGTGAGGATCTCTCCGGTAACCGGTAAAGCGGACCGCGATGTCCTTAACAGAGTGAATTAGCGGGAACAACCGGGTTACGGTCCGCAATTCATACTGGCTGGGAAAGATCTGACGTGGATTGGGACAGTCGGCTAGGAAAGTAGGATACCTAACAGCTCGCTTTAACGCTCTGATAGATTGACTGGTCACCTAATAAAAATTGACAAGATAACAGACCGAACTCTCACGGTCATCAGCTCAAGTGTTGTGTTGGTGAAACCGGGGTTTTGCTTGAACATCCTGTTTGCATTCCAGATCTCATCCGCCTTTCTTTAGATCAAGATGATGGGACGGAGATCTCTTAGGCCAAACCTGTTGGCACCGCTATCCAGCACTCCTCCTTATTCATCTAGGAATACCTCGGAGAGTCCACTCTCCGAGCCTGAGTTCACATCCACCCTGTTCCCCCTCGACCACCCTTCTCATTCTCCTTCCATCAGTCCAAGAGTGTCAGAATCCAGTACATCACAGTATTCAGCTCATTCGACAGCACCTGAGATGGCCTCTTTTTCTTTTTCAGAAAATCCAGACATGGCAGACAGAGGCGAGCATGAAAATGACCATGAGCACCCGTCGTTCCTATTTGATCAGGCAGCCATCAATAATTCCTTGTTGGCATCCCTGGAGACTATGCAGAGGCAGATCCGTGACCAGGGAACATTCATGGGAGACCTGATGAGAGAGATAGCACAGATGAGAGAAAACCGACCTGGGGGCGGTGGTGGAGGAGGAGGCGGACCTGATGCAGAAGGAGCCGATCCAGACGCTGAGAGACCACCACAGACCATCATGAGGGAATTGCACAACCCAGCTGCCTCCCTCACTCATCGTTGGATCCGACTCCCACCCATTCACGGAGATTTCGAGCTTCGGCCCCACACTATCCAGCTGCTACCCAAGTTCCATGGGTTGCCGACCGAAGAGCCGCACCTCCACCTCCAAGAATTCGAAATGATATGCAGCACCATCCATGATCGGTTGATAACCGAGGACACAATCAAGATGATTGCCTTCCCATTCTCTCTGGTTGATAGAGCCGCATATTGGCTCAAACATCTTGGGCAATTCATCGACACGTGGGCAGATCTCCGGACCACATTTTTGAAGAAATACTATCCTCTCGGCCGGACCAACGCAGCTCGAGCCATGATCAGTAACTTCGTCATGATCCCAAATGAACAGTTCCATGAAGCCTGGGATCGATTCAGAGAGCTCATCGACCGGTGTCCACATCATGACATCTCCAAGCCCAACCTCGTTCAGAGTTTCTTCTGTGGGCTGACACCGGAGCTGCAGGGGCTAGTGAACGCCTCTTGCGGTGGATCTTATTTCTCCAAAGGTGAAGATGACGTCTGGGCCATCTATGAAGGCATGGCAGAGAATTCAACCGTGATGACCCAGGCCCGAGTCTACACTCAACAAAAGCCCCCGCAAGGAGCAGGATCATTCCAGAGGATCGCCCGCATCGATGCCGGTCCCAACACAGTGTCAGTTGCCGCAGCCCAAGCCGAATCAACCGCAGCAGACATGGGCATTATTAGTGAGAAGCTGGACCGCATGGAGATCCTGGAGAAGAAGCAGAATCAAGGTCTTGCTCAGATGGACCTTATCACCAAAACTATGAGTGACCTGAAGACTCAAATTTTGTGCATTCAGGAGGCACAGTCTCATACCCAATAGCCTCCCAGGTCACAGGTTGCTTCCAGCAGCAGCAATCCAAACCGGGCCTCCACCTCATACCGCCAGGTGAACCATATCCAGGCGGAGCCGGTTCCATTGCTGCAGTACCATCCAGAGCAACCACCATCTCAGGACACACAGATGGTGGTCTATCAGCCGGAGCAGCCACTGGCAGTTCTTCCTCCACCCTCCTTCGAGCAGGATCCATTGATGGAAGTCAATGGGATTTGGTACGACCGGTACCCTCAGCCCGGGATTCGCCGTGATCATCCCGGATTCCGTTGGGGCAACGGTGGCTCCTCATCTCAACAGCAGAATTCTGCCCAAGGACATCAGAACAGCCAGCAACAAACACACCAGCAGCCCCAGTATGCCCATCAACAACAGTTTCAGAGTGGTCCTCGTCCCACCTATCAGGGACAGCAGTGGAGGCAGCGACAGCAGCCTCAGCAATCTTATTCCCAGCACCCCCAGTATCAGGCACAACAGCAGCACCCCCATTTCCAGCAAGGACAGCCATCCGGTTCTCAGGGTCCGGCCTTTGAGAACCCAGCCCTTGATAATCTTGCCCGCTTGCTATCTGAACAGCGAGCCTCTTTCAGGCAAGAGATGGATGAATTCCGGCAGGAGATGAGGGACATTATGAAAGGAAAGGCCGCCATACCCGCTCAGATTGAACCAAACCCGAACAGTCTGAAAAGGAAGTCTGAGCAGGTAGAATTTACAGAGGATACCTCTCCTAGTGACTATTTGAGCGACACATCTTGTTCCGTTCATGATGCTAATTTTGTCATTACTAGGAGCGGTAGGATGCCAGCCGGCGGCGCCTCTTCTGAGCGACAACAGGAAGCAGAATCAGGAGCGCCAGAGGAGCAGAAGAGCGGTGCTGATGCCGCTCATGATGATGTTGACGGTGGTGCTGATACCACCCATGATGGAATCCAGGACGACGGTGCTGATACCGTCGTGATACCATATGCAGACGGTGGTCCTGATGCCACCATTTTGGATGACGAGCCAGAGAGCGGTGCTGATGCCGCAGAGACAGGTGCCGGTGGTGGTACTGAGACCACCACCTCTACTTTTGTTGAGCCACCTTTTGTGATGTCACCACATTTTGTACCCAAGGACTGTGGAGACACAATGAAAAACAGAAATATGAATAAAGGAAAGGCTTCTGTTCACGTTACGGATCCATATGTGTTGCATGATTATGGTTGTGTGGATCCGTCATCTTCACAGGCACAGGAACCGACTCCTAGTCCTCCATCTGAGGAGGCCCCTACCATCCCCTTCCCTGAGGCCCTCCGCCGTGCGAAGGGGAATAAAAAAGAAAATCCAAAAAAAGATCAGCAGGTAGAGTTCGGCAACCAAATGATTGATAGATTCCACATTCAGCTGACTCTACGAGAAGCATTTGAGCATATTCCTTTCTTCAAAAAGAACTTGAAAGATACAACCACTATCCGAAGGAAGAAGCGACACAGAGATCAAATCCATATGCTCACTCATGACACATGCTGCACCATCCAGAACAAGCTGCCAGCCAAGCGACCAGATGCAGGAGCTCCCTATGTCAGATGCGAGATTCAGGAGCAACAATTTGATCGTACTCTATTAGACAGCGGCTCTTCAATTAATCTCCTTCCGGCAGCCTTACTCAAGCGATTCGAGTTTGGCCCTCTTCTTCGAAGCAGAACTGTCCTTCAGTTTGCTGACAGATCGATAAAGAGGCCGAAGGGGTTATTGAAAGACGTGGTCGTTACCATTCAGGGCCTGAAATTCCCCGTGGACTTCGTTGTGTTGGACATGGAGATCCCTGAGTCGGTAACCGATGCCCCCATCATACTTGGACGCCCATTCTTGGCCACAGCCAAGGCGGTGACCGACCATGATTGTGGGAAGGTGTGCTTTCGCGTAGAGGGCGAAACCATACAAATAGAGACGATCGAGGAAACCAGGGCTAGAGAGTTAGTATGCTCAGAACAATCCAGCGAAGCAGAGCAGATGACAGAGGAAGAGCTAGACATCCACCAGGTGTGTGATTTCATGATGACTGATGATGAATCCAACTGGAAAGATCCTGTGGCACCGACTCTTGCCTTGCCTACAGATTCACTATATCTCAAGCTTATGGCAATCGAGAGCCGGGAGAGCACATCCCTGGAGGAGGATATACATGTGGCTGACGGTGTTGCAACGAGTGGTGCTGATGAATTCCATGCTTGCTCATCTTCTTCTGATCCCTCGGATTCCGACATTGACTGGGATGATTTTGATGATTATATGCCTTGTCTGATTCCTTCTGAGCCGACAACCATGACAAAGTGCGAACCAGTGCAGTTTATAGATGATTCAGCAGGCAGCCCTTTGTCAGAGATTCATACAGAGCGAGAGTTCTCTCATACAGACCTGGTAGCATTTACACAGACATATCAGAAGCCAGATCTGCCGCCTCCCAGTTGCCCAGAACTGAAGCCTCTGCCGCAGTCGTTGAAGTATAGATTCCTTGCGGGTGAACCAGATATGCACCCAGTCATTATCTCAGCAGGTTTGACTGGAGAACAAGAATCTCGTCTGATGGAGGTTCTTGAAAGAAACCGCAAGGCGATAGGTTGGAATATCGCTGATCTCCAGGGGATTAGTCCGACTCTGTGCTCTCACCATATTTATCTTGAGGATAACGCTAGGCCGTCGCGTGAGTTCCAACGACGGCTGAACCCTAATCTTCGAGATGTAGTCATGAAAGAAATTTCCAAGTGGTGGAGCGCCGATTTTATCTACCCCATCTCCGACTCCAAATGGGTTAGTCCACTCCATGTGGTACCCAAGAAGACGGGTATCACTACAGTTGTTAACGAGTCCGGAGAGGAGATCGCGGCCAGAGTACCAACTTCTTGGAGGGTCTGTGTGGACTACAGACGATTGAATGAGGCCACCAAGAAGGATCACTTCCCGCTACCTTTCATTGATCAGATTATCGAGCGGCTAGCCGGGAAGAGTCATTATTGCTTTCTTGATGGGTACTCTGGATACAATCAGGTGGCCATTGCGCCCGAAGACCAGGAGAAAATGACATTCACCTGTCCGTTTGGGACGTATGCTTTCAGACGGATGCCCTTTGGTCTATGCAACGCTCCGGCGACATTCCAGAGGTGCATGTTGTCCATCTTCTCGGACATGGTGGGTGACTGTTTAGAGGTCTTCATGGATGACTTCTCGGTCTACGGCGACGGGTTCGATGCTTGTCTTGATTGCCTAGACCGTGTGCTTCAGCGCTGCATAGAGGTCAATCTTGTTTTATCTTGGGAGAAGAGCCACTTTATGGTGACTCAGGGGACGGTCCTTGGTCATATCGTCTCCAACAGGGGCATGGAGGTCGATCCCGCCAAGGTGGATATCATCAGAAAACTCAATCCACCGTCCAACTTGCGTCAGTTACGGTCTTTTCTGGGGCATGTCGGTTTCTACCGACGGTTCATTCAGGACTTTAGTCGAATTGCCCGACCGCTCACTGACTTGCTGACAAAAGACACCGAGTTTATTGTCAATGATAAGTGTCTTGAATCATTTGAGACTCTCAAGAATATGGTTGTTTCTGCTCCTGTCCTTCAGCCACCCGATTGGTCTCTCCCATTCGAGATCATGACGGATGCTTCAGATTTTGCCGTTGGGGTTGTGCTCGGACAGAGGAGGGATGGATTACCTTTTGCCATTCACTACGCCAGCCGGACCTTGGATGCCGCTCAGCGGAATTACACTGTGACTGAGAAAGAGATGCTGGCCGTAGTTTTCGCTCTTGATAAGTATCGATCTTACATTCTCGGATCTAGAGTGACCATCTACACGGATCATACCGCCATCCGGTACTTAATGGCTAAGAAGGATGCCAAAGCACGTCTTACCAGATGGATCCTTCTACTCCAGGAATTTGATATTGAGATTAAGGATAAGCCTGGAGTCAAGAATGTGGTGGCGGATCATCTCTCCAGATTGGAGAATCTTGAGGAATCTGAGCCCAGCGCACCTATCACTGAGACATTTCCAGATGAGACGATCTTAGCGGTCACCTCACTCCCGTGGTATGCTGACTTTGTAAACTATCTTGTTGCCAAGACAGTCCCTCAGGGTTGGCCCAGACAGAAACTTGAGACCTTCCTAGCTAAGGCCAGGTTTTACCATTGGGAGGATCCCGTCCTTTATCATGAAGGAGGGGATAGTATCTGGAGGAGGTGCATTCCTCAAGAAGAGCAGCAAAGTGTCCTCACATACTGCCACAAGCTTGAGGCAGGAGGACATCATTCAGGAAAAAGGACAGCACAGAAGGTGCTTCAATCCGGCCTATGGTGGCCTACTCTCTTCAAGGATTCTGATGAGTTCGTGAAGAGATGTACTGACTGTCAGAAAATGGGAACCTGCGGACAGAGAGACATGATGCCCATGCAACCCATTCACTTCTGTGAGGTTTTTGATGCATGGGGGATTGATTTCATGGGCCCATTTCCTAAGAGTCAGGGATTCGAGCATATCTTGCTTGCTGTGGATTATGTTAGCCGTTGGGTTGAGGCCATCCCCGCCCGAGCCGCAGATGCGAAAACCGTGTGCAAATTTTTGAGGAAAAATATCATTTCACGGTTCGGGGTTCCTAGAGTCTTGATTTCAGACGGGGGGTCTCATTTCATCAATGATAAGGTTAGGGCCCTTGCAGATGAGTTCGGCATTGATCACCGGGTTGCCACTCCATATCATCCTCAGACTAATGGTCTTGCCGAAGTATCAAATCGGGAGATAAAGACTATCTTGCAGAAAGTTGTCCGCCCAGACCGAAAGGATTGGTCACAGCTCTTGGACTCGGTCTTGTGGGCTTATCGGACTTCTTTCAAGAATCCATTGGGGACATCTCCCTTTCGTCTCGTCTATGGCAAGCCGTGCCATTTGCCAGTGGAGATCAAGCACAAATCCTTTTGGGCAGTCACTGAGTTACTTTTGGATCCGGAGAGTGTAGGAGACCAGAGAAGAGCAGAATTGGCAGCCCTGGAAGAACTGAGAGACACAGCTTTTTCGAACAGCCTACAGTATAAAGAGAAAGTGAAGACATGGCACGATTCGCATATCAGCCATAAACAGTTTGAGCCAGATCAGAGAGTTTGGTTGTTTGATTCCAGGCTGAAATTATTCCCAGGGAAGTTGCAGAGCAAGTGGAAGGGTCCGTATGTAGTCAGGAAGGTACATGACAATGGTAGCATCGACATATCCGAACCGTCATCTTCCTCTACCTTCCGCGTCAATGGTCAACGCCTGAAACTATATCTTGATCATGATCCGCCGACCATTGACGTTGCCCCCATTCTTCTGGTATGAGATATGCTCTTTAACTCTCATCATCTACATCTCATACATGGTGATCAACTCCATCTGCCGCTGTACAGATCCATCTGTTCATATCACTTTCATCTGTTGAGTCATTTTCTTCTTTTCTTCTTTTCTTCTTTTCCATCTCTATCTTCTTTATCTATGAAAAAAGGTGCCGCCCTTGTAGACAGTTTTCCATACTTAGGACGTAATTTGTCCTAAGTATAGGGGGGTATGCACCCCGAGTATTTCCATTCTTTGATCCTCTCCATTGTCTCCTCTTCTTGTCTATACTTAGGGATATCTTACCCTAAGTATAGGGGGAGACAATCTGAGTACGATCTGTTCATTCCCACCCTTGACCCTCCCTGCATTGTGTACAACCTGCTATACTTAGGATTATTTGATCCTAAGTATAGGGGGGACGGTCAACTTCTCATTCCTTGATTCATTCATTCTTTCGACTTGCCTATACTTAGTACGAGTTATGTCTTCTCTTTTCTCTCCGATCTATGAGGACATAGCTCAAGCTAAGTATAGGGGGGTCGTATATACTACGTATATACTTTAGCCATAACTCGTACTTTCGTATTTTCTTAATAATATGGCTAATAATTCTTTAAACTTCATTAAAAATATCTAATAAAAAGATGTGATTATTCCTCAAATTCTTTTTGTATATACTGATTAATAAATCAGGTGAAAATGTTTTTTGCAAAATGTTTGAAAAATAGTTTGAAAACCTTTGTGAACATCTATTGAAAACTATTTTTAAAATATTTTGTTACATGTTTTCAACCTTTGTAAAAATGTGTGATTTGTAAAATTCATTTTCTTTATGTGAAATAAAAGATTTGAAAAATGATTTGCAAATGGTTTGAAAAATGGTTGCAAAAATATTTGAAAAACCTTTATATATACTGTTTTGAAAGCCTTTGCAAAATGATTTTCAAATGTGTGTACATGTTTGTAAAAATGTTTGTAAAAAACTATTTTGGACTATAGTTTTCAAAAATTGTGTGAAAAGCTTGTGTCAAATAAGTTTGAGGAATACTAACATCACACCAAAATCCACTACCTATATATATGTATAAAATTGATCACTTACCCTTGTAAATTCTTAAAATCCACTTCTTGTATATATAAGAAGCACTCCCGTGTACATAGTTTTCACCTAGTTTTTAGCCAAAACTTTTTCTTTTCAAAAATTCCAAAAACATTTGCAAAACTAAAATCCAAAAACATTAAAAAAAATCTTTTTGAAAAATACAAAAAAAATGCATCTGCATGCATCATCATCATCTTTTTAAAAATCCATAAAAAATTCAAAATCTTTGAAAATTGTATCACAAAAATATTTTCTGCATAACATTGCATGGCATAAGCATTTTTCGGATTGAGTTGGATAGTTGAACAAGTCTAAGTAAAATCCGGAGATTGGAGCTTGATTGGACCTTAAAATTTACCTAATAACAGGAACCTTATAGGAACTGAGTTTGAGGTACTTCAGGTCTAGTTGACTTAATTCTTTGAGGATCACGGGACTTGGTTCAATGGATTCTTGACTGCCTAAGTAGAATATTTCGGAGCACACGCACGACTCTTGTTGATAATGACCTAACTTGGACACTTGCACCTTTCACATAGCTCTCCACGGATGAGGTGGTGAGGAGGCAGTTTCCTTTAGCTTGGGGTAGCATATGAGGGTAGTACTTCTAGGCGGAACCTCTCTTCTTCTTATAGTGAAGGAAGTGCACCTCAACTTGGTCTAGTGGTGATGAAGGCTAAAGACAGAAGCCGTGGGTTGCAATAAAGCTTCAAAAGAGGGATAGTCTACTGTCTCAAGAAGAAATTTCTTGTCTATATGCTGCACCATGTAGATATGTTGTATAGAAGTCATCAAAAAAAATGCAAAATGCAAAAAGAACTCCAAAAAAGTGGTGGGTCGGATTGAAAATTTAATAACCCCACCGGAGTGTATATAGTCCAATAAAGCAAAAGCTTATGGTATCCATGTTACATCTCATGAAGCTTGCAGCGGAAGACTTGGCTACACTGGCTGAGCTTCCAAAAGTCTATACTTCTTCCCCCTCTTCTTGAGCCGGTTGCACTTGAACTTAGAAGGGAATACCCCGCTTCTCGAGGAAAGAGTTGCTAGACCGAGGCATTAGAGTTACCAGGTTGAGGGAGGTTGTCTCTTTGTCACTTCTGAGGTGGGGAGCTACATATCACTTACACTGTACGAGTCAGATTCATAGTCGTAAGAGTTTGCGTATGAGTTGAAGTAATTCTGACCTGGCTATTAAGGAGACCTGGACAGAGTGTTGGGATTCTCAAGGACTGTTGGATTTCAAATTCGGTTCTCATTAAGGTTCCGACCGCACTAAAGTTCCAAAGGTCCGACTTAAGCTCCAAACTTTCATTTGCGACGACAAGTTCAATAATTAAACTAATCTAATTTTCTTCTTTTTCTTTTCTTTCTTTTTCTTTTGCACTTATTGCATAAGTGTTTGCTAGGGACTAGCAAAGGTAAAGTATAGGGGGATGATGAATCCACATTTCATCATCTTTATTCTATCATTTTGGCACCAAAACCCCTAGCAAATGCCTGTAAATAGCATTAAAATCACCATCTTATCATTCATGCATGTGCATCATATTAGTGTGTAAAATGCTGTAATTAAAGCCAAAATTATAGAATAAATAAAGAAAAGAAAAAGAATAAAATATTGTAAATATTTTATGACCCAAAACCCCGAGACCTAGGCGTCGTGATGAATAGGTCGACCAGGAATAAAGTAGGGGGAGATAAGGGTCAAATACCTATGTTATTTTATTCATTTCTTATTCATTTTGGGACCTATTTTTGGTTCCACTTTTTATCCATCAAATAAAGGAACTTTGTACATGAAAGTTGTAGATAATTAAATAAAGAAAAATACAAAATTGATTTCACAGAAAAATAAGGTACAGATAAAAAGTTGTGGTCTGAATAAAAATCCAGAATGCCAACTTCCCAGACCCGTATCTCACAAATGAAAACTCCAAATGCAGCATACTCACCTTTAATTGTATATAGAAGAAAATAAGCTATTTAATGGCGGTGGTTTCGCATTTGGCGGAGCTACGGTTTGCAAGTTGAGTTTTGGACCCACATTGTATACTTGTACATATTAAAATATTCCAATTTATTCTTTATTAGTTATTTATTTATTTTTACATTTTTATAATGTTGTAAATATTACTTATAATAACTATGTACATTAAAAGTGGAATAAAAACCAAAATAAAAATAAAATACTTGTATATAGACCACATAGATACAATACTCATATACATACCTATGTAATACACTCCTATAATTTATTAATACAAAACAAATCGGAAAAATAAAATAAAAATATATTCGTGTATATAAAAGTATTTTATAATTTTTATCTTAAATAAAAATTATAAAATTAAAAATACCTAAATAAAAAAATAAAATACTCAAATATATAGATAATATACCTATATAGGGGTATAAATGCAAACTTGTAAAAATATACTCCATAAAATAAATTAAAAATCGTAATAAAATACTACATAAAATTTTAAACATCTTTTATTCTTCAACCAAAAAGTAATTCGGCATTTTTCTATTTTTAAACGAATTAAGAAAACATTTTTTTATTCTTTTTCCTGGTTGGTCCACGTGGACCAACCAGATGCCTCCGACTGTTGACTGGCGGGTCAACAGTCTGATCTTGCCCCCCTTGAGCTCCGCGCGCCTCGTTTTCTCCCGCTTTGGCGGATTTTTCGAGGCTTTTCCTTGCGTCCTTTGCCGCCGCTTCCTTCATGGAAGTTGTGCCCCTTTGATCCATCTCCATCGCCACTACGCCAGATCTCTTCAGATCTTCTCCCTCCGCCCGTGACACCTCCTCGAAGTCACGTCTTCACCACTCTTCAAATATGAACCCCTCACTTCCATCCCCGTTTTGAGTCCCCTTGGTCCACCCTTCAGCGCCACCATTGTGCTCCTGAGCTCCATGGAGGTGACAGCTCCATCGCCAGCCCTTCAGCCGAGGCGCGCGAAGTCGAGGGTGCCTCCACCACCTCCGCCAACAGCCGGCGTCGAGGTACTTGTCTTCCTCTGGTTCCGGCCATCGAGGGCACCACCCCGCGTATTTCTTTCGTGCATTTAGTTCCTGGTAGCGTAAGCTTCAAAAACCCCAAAAAAATCACAAGTTCCATCACGTATTTCGCCACTCCAAGCATCATCGCCGGAGCGCACCTCCGGCCACCGTCGATCATTCCCCTTCGCGCTTCGATTAGGTCCTCGCGAGGCCCAGGCAATTTGCCCTGGGCCTTCTCACCACTTTTTGCAGGTCAAAAACCCTTGAAGCACCTGGAGGGCCATTTTGATCCCTCGCCGGAGATATCTGGAGCGTGAAGCTCCGCCGCCTTCACGCCAGCACCACGACGCTCCTCCGGCGAATCCGAGCCATCCAGTCCGTAGAAGGACCTCCCAGGAGTCTGCAGCTCCATTTTGGAGCCCATTCATAGCCGGAGAAGCGAGTTCGGAGCCGGGGAAGTTCGCCTTCGCCGGCCTTCGTCCCTGTTCTTCCTCCTCGTCTCTCCACCGTCCGATCGAGCTGCAGCCCCAGTTCGCGTGTCCACCGTCCGATCTTCCAAGCCCAACCGCCGTCGGATCTCTTTCTGAGATCTAATCTCAGACGTCGACACCAACCGTCATCGGCCGTTCTCGTGCCGCCACGTGGATTAGTGGTTCGCTCCCAGCCGCTGGATCGCGCCTCGCCACCAGCCGTCGGATTCGAGCCACGTGTCGTCATCGGAGCGCCCGAGCGAGGGTATTTTGCATCCCCACCCTCGCGCCTTTTGTATTTACTTTTTAGTCTTTAAACTTTTATCTGTAGTTTAAATATTTTGTAATATTTGCACAAAGACCCCCAAACTTCCAATATTTGCATTTAGGTCCTCCGCCACGTCACCTCACGTGACCAGTTCACGTGAGGTGAGGGCATTCTGCAGAGGAACCCTCGGGCTTTTGTGTATTTCGTTTCAGCACAAAAACTTTCATATCCAGTACAAACTTTTTGGTTATTTTGCATGTAGGCCCCCAGGTTTTTGTTATATTACATTCCAGTCCTTCCCAGGCGCGTGCAAGTCACGCGCCCTGGTGGGAAAATTTCTAGTAGGCCCAGGCGGGTTTTGTAATTGTCTTTTGGTGCTAAAAATTGAATATACAGTGTATATTTTTTGTGGAAAATTGCATGTTTGCCCCTGGATGTTTGATATTTTGCACATATACCCCTGCCAGGACTGTTTAATGTTTGGATACTTGTTCTAATTATTTAACATATCATTTGAAGTCTAAAAATTCCACAAAAATAGGATTAAGCACCTGGACACGTGTACTTTGACGCCATCTATTTAGTTTTTGATTTTATTTTATTTTTATATTTATTAAAAATCAAAACTTGCTATTTGTGCACTGTCTAGTTTAGAAAATACCAAAAAAATATTAAAACTCCTCCAAAAATTCCAAAAAAATTACCTAGTGTCTCTTTTACCCTATTTTAGTGTCAGTCCAAAAATCACTAAAAATCTCAAAAGAAAAACCTTAAAAATTCGAAAAGACTCAAAAACTTCTAAAAAATATAAAAATTCAAAGAAAACCCTAAAAATTACAAACTCTGGTCCTGTGTGTTCTCTAGCTTATTATCTTTATTCAAAAATTAATTTGGGAAAATTTTGACTTAATTTGCTATTTTTCTTTCCCATTTTAATTTCGGCCAGCAACTTTTATTCACTGTTTTCTTTATTTAGCTCTTTAAAAATACCAAAAACATTTTAGAAATTACCCAAAAATCACAAAAACAGTAGAAAATTACAAAAATGCCAAAAAGATTTTATTTCTGAATTTTTGAACATTTTTGCACTTCTTTATAAATATTTTGTCTTGTCTTGTATTATATTGATTGTAAAGTCCAATATTGAAAAAGAAAAAAAAATATATAAAATATAAAATACAAAAATCAGAAAAGTAAAAATCAAAATACAAAAATTAAAAATTAAAACAAAAAAAAGTATAAACATCAAAACCCACAAAATTGTAGTTGCTTGCTTGCTTAGTGTAGACACTTTACACACACACACTTGTGCTTACATTTGCTTGAACTACCCTGCTTGCTCCCTGTGTTCGAACTCTCTGCATACTTGTCACTATACACCATTTGTGCAGAGTTAAAAATAAATTTGACTCCACACTTGTTTTTCATTGTTTGATACTTGATTGTGGGTTCATTGTTGATTAATTACATTTTATTGTGGGTCGCCACAGCGACGTATTTAGACCCTCGATAAAGTGTGATTATCAGGTATTCCCTTCTAAGTTCAGGTACGTGTTGTATCCACAATTGAAGGGGAAAGAAGATAGAAGAATAAGAAAAGAACTAGAGTATGGCCAGTATAGCCATATCTCCTTATAAAGCCAATTAATTTAGCCAAGTCTCCAATAAGATCTGCAGGTTCTCTGAAGCTCGACCATTGTTGTCATTATTCTTTTTATTAGGTTTATCTTTGGCTTCTATTTGGTGGAAAGAATTGTTGCACTTCACTGATCTTATTGTGCCCGGACGGATATAAAATCTTTCTTCCCACCCATGTTTTGGAGTCTTAGAAAAAATTATGCCAGCAGACCACCCCTCCCTCATCCCAAGCTTTATTTCAACCCACAACTCCCGTATTTAGACGTCCATGCCACTAGAATAGGTTGGGATGCACTGGACACTCAAGGTGACTGCGTATGTTTCCAATCGCATGCGTTTCTTGCCAGAGGATTCTACCCCTCACCATCTCATCACTGTTGAGCTATGTGCAAAGTGCTTGTCCAATTTAGGTCACTGTCTAAAAGAATCATGCGTGTGTATGAAATATTCTACTTAAATCAATCAAGATGATATGTTAACATAGTCTTAAGGACCCAAAGAATTTACTCACTAGGACTTGAAAATTCTCAACTCCATTTCCTATAAACCTTTGAAATTAAGTGGATTAAGGTCATAAACAAGCTCCATTCTTCAGATTTTATTCCAAACTAGTTTAGGCATCGGTATCATCTGAAAAATGTGAATGCAAATATAAGAAATATACATACATTTTTTGTCTTTTTACAAAAAGAAAAAAAGAATAAAGGAATAAAATTTTTAAGAGATATTTAGATAACTTGTGCAAATTTTTTATGGATTTTTTTTCAAATTTTATGAAACTTTTAATAGAATATAATGCATATTTACAAGAATTTACAAGGATTTTATACAAATTTACAAAGAATTCTATACAAAGATATATACAAGATTTATACACATTTTATACAAGATTTTACAAAAAGAATTTTTATTTATAGAATTTATCTACATATTTTACTAGATGACTTTTATCTGCAAATGAATTTTATAAACAACTTTTATTAAAGAATTTTATATACAAGTTTTAATAACAAATTTTATGAAAATAGTTAATTAAAAAAGAATTTTATTAACAAAGGAATTTTAATCACATATTTTATAAACTATTACTAGGTATATTTAAAAAATATTTTCTAATAGTTATATACATATTTACACACCAATTATTTATATACAAGGTGAGAAAATAATTTTACAAACTATTTTACAAAATAATTTACAAAACCTTTGCAAAATATTTTACAAAATTTTACAAAAATTTTACAAAAATTTACAAAACTAATTTTTACAAATATTTTATTTCAAACATTTTACAATCATTTTTACAATATAAGGAATTTTGATATAAAATAATTTACAAATATTTTACAAACAAAATGATTTTACAAATATTTTACAAAAATTTGTAAAAAAATATTTTTACAAATATTTTTACAAAAATTTGTACAAAATATTTTTACAAATATTTTTACAAAAAGTTTATAAAACTATTTTAGAAAAATGTTTATAAAAGTATTTTTACAAAGAATTTTTACAAACTTTTTACAAAATATCTTTATTCCAATTTTATTAGCCATATTATTATACAAACAAAATTTTGAGTTATGGATAAAGTATATAAATAATATACGTCACCTCCTATACTTAGCTCGAACAATGTCCTCATAATGACCAAGAAGCAACAAAGGAAGACATAACTCGTATTAAGTATAGAAAAGCGAAAAGAATCCTATACTGTAATGACTTAATAAATAATGAAATGAAATAGAAGTTGGTGATCCCCCTATACTTAGGATCAAATAATCCCAAGTGTAGAAGATTGTACAAATGACGAAAATCGAGGAAAAGAATGTACACACTCAAAGACTCGACTTGTCCTCCCTTGTACTTAGGGTAAAAGATCCCTAAGTATAGAAAAAGAATATCAACAAGTTGAAGGATAAATGAGAGAGTAAAAGAAATAGAACAAAAAAATAAACAAGAAAGAAATAAACGACATCATTCCTCTTGCACTTAGGTTAAAGGATCCCCAAGTATAAGAAACAATAGGAGTAATAAAACAAAATGAAAATAGAACAATTCAAGTAACTCTAGTCATTCACATCCCCTATACTTAGGATAAAGTACATCCTAAGTATATCACATACACACGGAAAAGAGGTGAATGATAAAAATGGAAGAAAAAAAGAATAAAATGAAAGGAATATATACAAAAAAATTATCAGCTCATGTATCAGATGTAGAAGATGTCAAAGAATCATAGTTTGATACCACTTGAATAGAATCAACAACAGACATGAATGTGTCATGATATATATATATATATATATATATATATATATATATATATATATATATATATATATATATTCAACAACTGTCTGTTCAACACAAATGATTGCGCAGTAGATGATAACCCAAAAATGGCAATACTATCATTGTCACACACAACTCTAACTATGAACGGTCCTGACCAATTGCTTTTGAGTTTTCCTGGAAATAATGTCATTTTTGCATCAAAAACACACCTTTTGATTAGGCTTGAAAGTATTTCGCCTAATATGTCGATCATGCCATCTCTTGGCTTTCTCCTTATGCATTAGGTTGTTGTCATAAGCAAAATCTTAGAAGTCCAACTGTTTGTTCAGATCCACTTTCCCACTCTGCCCTCCTCTCTGATAATCAAAATTGCAAACACAGATTGCTCACAATGATTTGTGAATTAACTCAACTGGCAAGTGGTAAGGCTTTCCATAAACCTATTTGTAGGGTAACATACCCAATGGAGACTTGTACGAAGTCTAATAAGCCCATAGATTATGATCAGTTTTTCCTATCTAGATGTACAATTTTCTGAAGAATAGTCTTGATCTTCCTATTCAAAATCTCAACCAGGCCGTCAGTTTGTTGGTGATAAGGAGAGAAGTGACACGATGCTCAATGACATACTCCTTAATTAGCTTCCTGACCTCTCTGTTGATAAAATAGCTTCCCCCATCTGAAATGAGAATCTTGGGAATCTTGAATTGTGCAATAATGTTGTTCTTGAGAAAGTGACAAACCGTACGACTATCAGTGGCTCAGGTGGGGGTAGTCTCCACCCAACGACTACTATAATCCACAGAAAGCAGGATGTATTGAAATCCCTGACTGACACGGAATGGGCCTATGAAGTCAATGCCCAAAGCATCAAAAACATCTAAAATTTGAATATATCTCAGGGGCATTGTATATTTGGATCCAGTGGTTCCTTCCACTCGCTGGCATTCAATGCAACATTTCACATAGTTTGTAGCATCCTTGAAAAGAGTTGGCCACCATAGGCCACATTGTAGCATCTTTGCTAATGTTCACTTCTCCGAATGATGCCCACCAACCTATAATCTGTGATAATGCTCAAGCACACTGGCGTATTCCTCCTAAGGAATGCACCTCCTCCAGTCTGCATCCTCACGAAATAGGTACGAATCCTCCCACTGGTAAAAATGAATCTCTGACAGAAATCTGTCTACCTTCAGCTTGGGCCAATCTTGTGGAACTTTCTGGGAGACAAGATAGTTCATTATATCAGTGTACCATAGGAGTGAGGCAGCAGAAAAGATCGCCTCATCTGGAAAGGTTTATGTAATCGAAAGTAGTAGCTTCTCAGGGGATGCTACATCTATGATCCGAGAAAGGTGATCTGCCACAACATTTTTCACTCCAAGTTTATTTCGAATCTCTAAATCAAACTCCTAGAAAAAGAAGCATCCATCTGATAAGGTATGGTTCGGCATCCTTCTTGGCATATAAATAACGTATGGCAGTGTGATTTGTGTAAACAATAACTCTTGAACCCAGTACTAGGTGATATCTGAATTTCTCTAAAGCAAACACCACTAATAGGATCTCCTTCTCAGTAAATGTAGTTCCTTTGTGCCTCATCTAAAGTCTTACTAGTATAGTGTATGGAAAATGGTACTCCGTCCATTCTCTGTCTTAAAACAACTCCAACTGCATAAGCTGAGGTGCCCGTCATGATCTCAAAAGGTAGGGATTAATCAGATGGTTATAGGACATGAGCACTAGTAGCCATGTCTTTCATCTGATGGAATGCAAGGAGTGCTTTCTCATCAACAAAAACTCATTCTCCTTGCATAGAAGACTAGTCAAGGGCTTGGCGATCTTGCTGAAGTCCTTTATAATTTTCCTGTATAATCCAACATGTCCAAGAAACGAACTCAACTGCTTAAAATTTATCGACGGCTCTAGCTTGGAGATCACATCAATCTTAGCTGAATCAACCTCCATACCATATTTGAAGATGATATGGCCCAATACAATTCCATTAGTCACCATAAAGTGACTCTTCTCCCACGAGAGCGCTAAGTTCACCTCACATCAACGCTGAAGTACTCGGTCTAAATAGGTAAGACATGTGTCAAACTATCCACATAGATCGAGAAATCATCCATGAAGATCTCTAGAAAACTACCTACCATGTTGGGAAAAATGACCAACATACACCTCTGGAATGTAGTGAGAGTGCTACACAATCCAAAGGGCATCCGTCTAAATGCGTAGGTCCCAAACTGACAAGTAAAAGTAGTCTTCTCTTGATACTCATGAGCGATTGCATCTTAATTATACCTTGAGTACCCATCCAAGAAACAAAAGAACTCCTTCCCTGCCAGTCTCTCAACAATTCGATCAATAAAGTGCAGTATAAAGTGATCTTTCTTAGTCGTTGAGTTTAGACACCGATAATCGATGCAGACATGCCATGAACTGGGGTACTTAGGTCGAAATCTCCTTTACCAATCATTCATCACAATTGTAACCTCGAATCTCTTCGAGACCACATGTAACGGGCTGATCGACTTGGAATCTGAAATAGGATAAATAAAGCCAACAACATACCATTTCCTGATCTCTTTCATGACAACATTCTGGAGATTAGGATTCAGACAATACTAAAACTCACGGGTCAACTTGTTGTCATCCTTTAAGTAGATATGATGCAAGCGCAACATTGGATTGATCCTCCGAAGATCTCAAATATTCTAGCTTATAGACTTGCGGCTTCTCTCAAAAAACACTAGGAAGCAAGATTGCTGGTCGTCGGTTAACTGCGAACTGATGATGATCTGAAACATTTGGGGTGTACCCACAAGGAAGGCTTACTTCAGTGTAGAGGACAACACTTTGAGCTCATATGGGGTCTGAATCGGCTTTACAATAACCTTTGCAATTGTACTGGTAGAAAGTATATGATCTGCAATCTATGATGTGTCCACTGTGACTACTATAGGTTCAACATGTAGTATCTCATATAGATCCACAACAAACTCTATCTACTCAGAATGGGATGGCCCATCAACTATCTCAAAAATATTAGTATACTCATCATAATATGTCTTAGAAAACAACTCAAAGAATCCATCAGCATACAACTTTGACTCATCGATAGTGGAGCGAATGTCGGTTGTGCTTTCCATGTTTTCCTTTTGAGAAAGGAATTCCTGGGTATCAATGAAATCTGTAAACAAATCTTTATCTCTAATCTCATCAAGAAAATCACAGGTCTTCAGAATCTGTTGTAACTAACTCTCTCTCATCTATTGTTGGCGGTGATGGCTTCAGATCCTGAATCGTCTCTATCTTAACCTTTTACTGTGGGAGTAAAAGGTTATCTCTCCAGTATCGTAATCTACTAGCGCTTCGGTCGTTCCAAGGAATGTACAATGATGAATCGTGTTTTTACCTCTTTAATACTCGTGTTTTATTGTAGTACATGTTGCAAAAATAATTCTTGCAAAGACCACACCTTCGAATATGTGGCAATTATTTTATTTAGCAAGATACCAAGGTCGAACACAGGAACACGAGCTTCCTCATTTATTCATCGAAAATTATTGATTAAATAATGGGTAATTAAATTCTAAACCTAGGTTTTCAAATGCAAATACAATGCATGACACAAAATGATATGCATATATATATCATGCAGATAAAAGGATGCGGAGACAAAATAATATGAT
The DNA here is from genome assembly GCA_037367405.1 of Ottelia alismoides. NCBI lineage: Eukaryota > Viridiplantae > Streptophyta > Magnoliopsida > Alismatales > Hydrocharitaceae > Ottelia > Ottelia alismoides. The sequence continues at coordinate 206,879 of JAZKJV010000272.1, forward strand.
GCATGCATTTTTATTTTCTTTTCATACAATTAAAATATGATGGAATATGCATGGTAATGCCATGCAATGAAAGTGATTAACTATGCATGCATATGACCCAATTAATCGAATCATTGAGCAATAAAATAAGGGTTGATTTAAGAGATAAATGGAGCATTAAAATTGAAAACAGGCATCTATTATTGGAAGATAATTATAGAGTAAAGATATTATATATCATAAAAAATTAGCACATGTAATTAAGCATCAAAATGAGAAATTACTATGCTATTAGATAGAGTATAAAACTAGCAACAAAACGAGACCAAACTCAACTGAATCGGAGTCCAGATGCTCGAGATATTCAATAAAGAGTCTAGAGCATAAATGCAGTGAAAACTATGAAAATAAATGGATAAATAATCACAAATATACCCATGGAAAGGCATATTTATAATAATCAAAACCCGAAGGGTCTCCCTATAAAATATCCCAAGCGTGCACATAAGGCACACATTTGGAGAACCTAGATGAAATATTCAAGAGGCAGCGGGATCTCTTACGCAAATAACCCAACCTCTCATGTATGAGGCACGTGGGGCTAGGTTCGGTGGGGTGCAGCTTGGGGGGGACACGTGGCAGGTGGTAGTGCCTCGGGAAATGGCTCAGTGGTCCCGAGCCTTCTACTTCGAGCGAGAAGGCGTAGCTCTCGTTGGGCTATTAGATGGATGCGCAGGTGCCCAATCAAATAGAACTTGTACGTCTTGGGGTCTCCTTCTCCACCAGGTGTTCGCAGTGCGAAAAAAGCTCCGACGAGAAGCCTAGAACTCTGTCATGCTGCCCTTTGACGATCCCAGGAGTATCCTAGAATGCTGGCATTGAAGCTCGGATGATGGAGGAGGTACGGGGACGACTGGAAGCTGCTGACAACAAAGCTATACCGGAGACAAAGCTATAGAACATAGCTTCGGCCGAAATCCGGCTAGTAAAGGAGGATATTCCGCACGGGGACATAACTGAAGCGTGCGTGATAGGGACGCAAACCGATGCAGTTGTATTTGTATTCATTCATGTTCATATTCATTTTTAAGATGATATGGTTCATTTTTTTGTAAAACAAGAGAATACCAATATTCTAAACAAAATTTTCACAGATATAAATCCGAATATGGATCTTGGATTAACAAATGCGAATGCAAATATACGAAAACAAAATGAATATGAATATGATTATGAATATGAATATTCATTTTATATATCAAATATTTTAAAATATACTTATTTGTTAGTTAGGGTTTATTCCTCCCCTCAAATCAACCCCCCCCGATTCCGACGCCCCTTTCCCTCTCCCCAGATTCCTGTAGCCACCCCTGCTATCGCCCCCTCTGTTGGCCACATCCTCCCCCTATGTATGGCCCCGCTGATGCCCACTGCCCCTACAACCCATTGCTCATGGCCCACCAGCCACCACTGCCTCTTCCTTGTAGCCACGCTGCCGCCCACATCCCACCACCTAATGCTGCCTCCTCCTGTGGCCCCTTGCCCCTCCTGTCACCCTCGTGCTGATCATCTCCTCCCCTTGTGGCCCTGTTGCCCCCCCTGCAACCCCCTTGCCGCCCACCGGTCCCCCTGTCACCAGCCCCACCCCCGTACCGACCATCTCCTCCCCTTACAGTCCTCTTATTGTCATTCTTAAGTACAACACTTTACTGATGCAACCAACCTCACTCTGTTACAACTGCAACCTCCCTTCGTGGTAGTCGCAACATCGCTCTTAGTTGCAGTTGCAACTGATCTCGTATAGAATTTTAACTTCATAATTTTACGTGTATTTTTACGAATGAATCGTTATTGTAAGAAAAGTTAACCTCCCTCACAGCTGCAACTAAATTGGAATGTTATTATCAAGAAGAAATCTTTTTTAGAAAGAAATCGAAATGTGGTTAAGCACATTAGAAGATTTTTTTAGAAAGCAAATTGTAATGTGGTTAAACAAATTGGAATGTTTTTTTGTGCTTGCATGAATGTTAATTTCAATGTTTACAGAAAACTAGTGAATACCGATCCATCAGTTGGGAATGAGAGTACCAATTTGGAAGATTTTCAAAAAAATTTAAGAAGCAGAAAAATTGAGATCAGAAGTATGGAATTATTATGATTGAATTTACAAAAAAGAGAAAAGGATGGTCAAGTTGAGGTTTATATATTGTGGGCTAAATGTAAACATTGTCTTACAGAAAATCGTCAAGGTACTGGTGCAGATATAATACATTTATCAAATCATTATAAAAGGTCTTTTCCAAAAATATCAAAACTTGAGCCTGGTCAATTGTTGATGCAATCATGTACAAAAGCCAATGGATGTAGCACACTTATGAATTACACATTTGATGATGAACATAGTCAGTTGTTTCTTTTAAATACTATTATGGTGCATGTTTATCCTTTCAAAATAGTTTCATATGATGCATTTCGTGCATATATCCTTCCCTTCGTCCACAGCACAAAATTCCATCATGAACTACAATGGCAAAGTTGTATAAGGTTGGTTACATTGATGAGAAAAAGATCTATCAAAATTTTGAGAATATTTCTTTATGAATATCTCTCACCATGTATAAGTGGTCTGCTTCTTCATAGAACAAGTCATCTCTCTGCATTACAACACATTTTATTGATGATTCTTGGGAATTACAAAAAATAATCATAAATATCATAAATGTAGATGGGTCAGCTGGAATGCATATTAGTAGCCATTTTTGTCACATATGTTTGAATGGACATCGATGAAAAATTATTTACAATCATTGTTGATAATAATAAGGTGAATGACGTGTCCATACGTCATATTAAATTTCGTCTTGGTGATTCCTTGCCATGTAATGGATTATTTTTTCATGTGAGATGTGATGCTCATCTCATTAATCTTATTGTCCAAGATGGATTGAAGGTTATATCAAGTGCAAAAGGGTTCGTCTTGGTACCAAATACGTCACATGTTCATCACAAATGGAAGCTATGATCAATGAAACAACATAGCAACTTGATCCACAGTTAAAGAAAAGTTTGGCATTGGATTGTTACATGAGGTGGAATTCAATTTATCTCATGTTGGCTACCGTCTTGGAATATAAAGCTGTTTTTAAAAGGTTTGGCTTTAGAGATGTCAACTTTGTTCATGTGTTGGGTGATGATGAATGGGGGCACAAAAGGAAGTTTGAGGAATGCTTGAAACACTTTTATGATGCTACAGAGTTGTTGTCTAGGTCGAATTATGTGACATACAATCTTTTCTTTGTTGAATTTTGTGAAATACAATTGCTTTTTGTGGAATGGTTGAAAAGTTATGATAAGATTATTATTTCCATGGCCATGGTGATGAAATTTAAGTTTGACAAATATTGAGATATGTGCAATCAACTCTTGGCTATTGCCTCTATTTTGGATCCTCGTTACAAGGTGAAGGAAATAGAAATTTATTACACTAATCTTTATCCGAATGATGTAAACAAGAGAGTGACTGAACTTTAAAGTATTATTAAAAATTTATTTTAGTCATATTTTTCTTGTGTTAAAGATCAAAGGGTTGGATCAAGGGATGTCGTTGTTTCTCTTCCTCTAAGTATTCCACAAGAAAAAAGAAAGAATAGATTTGCTCAAATCATGGATGAAGAAGATGTTGAAGAATAAAAATCTGAGTTGGATGAATATCAAGAAGAGAAGTGTTTAAAATGGAAGGACGATTGTGGAAGCATCTTCGATATTTTGAGATGATGGAAACAAAATATCGGAAGGTTTCCTATACTTGGGAAAATAGCAAAGGATATTCTTGGGGTTCCCGTGTCAATTGTTGCTTCTGAGTCTGCTTTCAGCGTTGGCGGTCGAGTAGTAGATGCTTATTGCAACAATTTGGATGTGGATATGATAGATGTCTTGATATACGGGCATAATTAGTTGAATGATGAATTCCAGGTAACAATAACGCTTATAAATTTATCATTTTATTGTGCATTCATCATATAACGTATATTTCATTTTTTTAAATATAGTTGCAACAAATCCTTTGTCTGAACAAGAAGCGGTAGAAGACATATCAAGCATGCAAACATTTTCAAGTAAGCATAGTTTTCTAATGATAAAATTTATTTAACTTTATATGATATTATCTTGATTTTCTTTTTTCAATCTTCTAGTTGAAACAAATGAGGTTGTTGCACAAGAAGTAAATAATGAGAATGTTAAAAAAATATGAGAATGCTGGAAAAGGAGGATATGAAATATATAAAATGGAAGATAAATTGGCATGACTAATTTACATCAAAATTTTTTATATCTATATAGATTTTATTCTTATCAAATATATTTTTTCCATAGGTGATGTGAAATAGAGCATGGCAATTCAAAGAATGCTTTGACTTAGTCATCGATGTATTTGTATGATTTAATGTTTGTAGCCGATTTCTCTCTTTGGATGTGACCAAAGTTGGAATGATTGTTATTTGAAACTAGACATCTTATGCTTGGGTTATATCTACACCTTTAATTTATTATGACTACTTTGCAAGATATTGTTTGTTTCCTTCAAAACTTTTTATTGCAAATATTATCGGTTCATAATAAGTTGAATTTTAGATTCAAGTCATAAGATGGAAGTTATGTGGAAGTCGTTACCAAATAATTAGGTACGCTTTTATTTATACCTTTTTATTGCAATATTCATCCAGATATTCACATTTATTCGTAAAAGATTCATATCTGTATTCGTATTCGTATTTTGAAGATATGGATCTTGATTTTTTACATTCGTGTAACATTCGTATTTGTAAGCTAATATGAATATGGTTATGGTATGGCCTAAATTCACATTCGTATTCATTTGTTTGAATCTCTAGTGCATGAGGTGTATGCGAGTGGGAGGTGAGGTGAAATGGGAGCCTAGTCGGGCGGAGAAGCGAAGGCTCGATGGGTTCCTCCATTGTGATGGCAGAGAAAAAGAGCGGGGTGGTGGAATGTTCTGATGGAGGGGGAGGGTGGTCTGGACCTCCGACAAAGATGAAGGAGGTCTGACGATGTTGGTGGTGATGTTGATCATGGTAAATAGAGGTGGAGTACGACGGATAAATTGGGATAATACAAAATAGAAACTTGGAAGATGCTTTACCTGTGAGCGAAGGTGAGGAACAAGGCAGAGCGAGGCCTGGGCTGAAGGTCGAATCGACCCTCCGATCTTCGCTCAACGTGCGTAGCTGGTGCACATGGTTCAACGGCACCTCTGGCGGCCATGACATGGTCACCTAACCATGTGTCAACACCTGAAAGCACAACCATCGTCGTGCTTCAGTTTTGCCCCTGTCACGGGGAAGGGAAGAAGGCTAAGATGGGCCTCCATGGATTGGTGGACGACGAGGAGGAGGGGCGGAGGAGGTGTATTTGTAGGTGAATACAAGCATTTCAGGAGGTGAAGGCGGAGTTTTGAACAATTGAATGATGGCCCTAGAAGGTCGGCCATGGGGAGTTAATGGATCCGTGAAGAGGGGGATCTTAGGGCTACATGGCGGAATGGTCAGCGAGGGTAGAGGTTATGAGTGGAGGGCATTAAAAATGGAAGGGGGAAGAATGTAGGAGAGGTGTAACAACTGGCTAGAGGAGGAAGTTGAACGAGGACCATTGGATCTTGAGATACAACGGCTAGGGTGGATGATTTAGCCAAAATTTCAGTGGTCTTAAGTTCCACACAAGGCGGGAACTCAGTCGATGTGTCGACCACTCAGAAATCCAAACTAAAGTCAACAATGAACCCACAAGATATAAATCAAGCAATGAAGAATAAATGTGGAGTCAAATTTATTTTAACTCTACATAAAAATTGTATAGGTGTAAGTATGTAGAGGTCGAACTCAAGGAGCAAACAGGATAGATCATGCAAAGTGTGTATGTGTGATATGTGATTAAATGTCTACAAATATGCAATTTTTTGTGGGTTTTAAATTTTATATTTTTATTTAATTTTTAATTTTGTATTTTTGTATTTTGATTTTAATTTTCTGATTTTATATTTTCTTTTTATATTTTATAATTTTTTATTTTCTTTTTCTTTAAATAGGATATATACAAAATATAAGAAAAGAGAGGATAAGGTATTTATAAAAATAAGTAAAAATGCTCAAAAATCAGGGAATAAAATGTTTTTGGTCTTTTTATATTTTTACAATGTTTTGTGATTTTTGGAGATTTTTCTAAATGTTTTTGGTATTTTTAAAAGTGAGAATACAAGAAAACAGTGAACTAGATTGCTGACCGAATTTAAAATGAGGATGAAAAATACTAAATGGTACCCAAAATTCCTCAAAGTAATTTTAAAATAAAGGTAATAAAATACGAAAGCTACAGAATCTGAGTTTATATTTTTTGGATTTTTCTTGATTTTTTTAGATTTTTAGAAAGAATTTTTGGAGTTTTCTAATTTTTAGGGTTTTTGTTTTGAAATTTTTAATGATTTTTGGACTGACACTAAAATAATATAAGACAATCATAATATGATTTTTTTGGAATTTTTCAAAACATTTTACTAATTTTTATGGGTTTTAATGCAAATAGTACGAAAAATGCATGTTTTCGATTTTTAATAAATATGAAAACACAATAAAAATGTAATACAAAAATATGGCGTGAATAAGCAAGCAAACAGGAGCTTAAGTCTTTTTTTTGAGAATTTTTGGGGTTTTATAGATGCATGAAATAAATAGATACAACATCAAGAAACTACACTACTAGCAAGGGCATAAGTGCAAATAAGCAAACATCCAGGGACCAAAGAGCAATTTCTACGTAAAATATACAACTAAATATTTCAATTAATGGACTAAATACAAATATCAAGACCTGCGGGGGTGCGCCTGCAAATATCCCAACCAAGCGCGTGACTAGCACGCGCCTGGGAGGGACCTGTATGCAATATTTCCAAAAGATGGGGGCCTTGATGCAAAATACACAAAAATATTACACTGCATATAAATGTTTTGGCACTAGAAATAAATAAACAAAATCCCCGGGGTTGCCTCCGCAAAATGCCCTTCACCTCACGCGCACAGGCACGCGAGGTGACGTGGCGAGGGATCTAGTTGTAATATAGAAAAGTGCGGGGACTAGCTGTAAATATTACAAAAATTAATGAACGGCCTATGAAAGTTTAAAGTTTAAATATTAAATACACAAAATGACAGGGTTTAAGCGCAAAATACCCCCACCTCACGACCGGACGGCTGAAAGTTTGTCATTAATCCACGTGTCCGTGCCTGGACGCCCGAGACCCTTTCGCGATCAATGGCCGCGATTAAGACGTTGATGTCGATCTGACGGTGCCGACGGCCCTCGACCCTACGGCAGCTGCGCCTCCTAAAGAACAACCCTGATCGAACGACGGGGAACGCATGAGCAAGAATAGGGAAGAAGGCTCCGACGAGCGAGCTTCCCCGGCCTCGCTCCTCCTCCTCCAGCGTGAGATGAGGCTACGAGACGGTCCAAGACGCTCTTGCAGGTCTTCTCTTCTCGCCTGGGGCTTCAAAAAGGGGCGGCGTGCACCAAGGCGCCTCCGCGACATCGGAGAAGAAGAGGGGGCCCAGGTACCTCCGACGAGGTCAAAAATGCCTCCAAGTGATCGTTCAAGTGCGCGAGAACCTGCAAAACAAAGTGAGAGGGTCGAGGGCAAGTTGCCTCGACCCTGTGGGGTGGAATGGCATGGTGGCTGTGAAAGAGCGAGCTCACCCGAGCCTTCTCCGGCGAGGTGGTCGGTGAAGTGATTGAATGGGTGAAGAGTGGAAATGAAGGAGGGCGAATGGTTCCTACAGGTACTGGGTCTAGAAACAAGCAAGAAAAATTAAGAAAAATACAAACCTTGAGCCACGAACGGCGAGGTGGGACCTTACGGCCAAGGTGGCCGGAGGTGGCTGGAAACGCGCCCCCTAGCCTCTCCGCACCTCTACGGGGGGTGTGGGGATCTCCCCTGTCACCGGAGATCTCCCTATACCCACTCCCGGAGGTTTGAAGCTTCACAAAGGCGGTTCAAGGAGGAAGGGAAGACTAGGGGGTCATTTTGAATGAATGGTGGAGTAGCTCCCAAGAACGAGGAGAACAAAGCGCATCAGTGACACACGCCCCAAGATTTTCCTTGGGCGTGTATCCTTGATGAAAGGGGAAGAGATTCCAAGAAGGCACTGACATGGTTTGGTGAAAGGAGTGCCCTCGAAAAATGGGTGAAAGCGGGTCAAAACCTAGTTCTGACAAGGGCTCAGGCAGGGGGTCACTCTCCGGCCCACCTGGTTGGTCCACGTGGACCAACCAGGAAAAAAGCCTGGAAAAAATATTGTAAAATCATTTAAAAATAGTATTTGATTTTATTAATTTTGGTTATTAAATAAAAAATGTTTATTATTTTATAAGGTATTTTATCTTGATTTTTAATTATTTTTATGAGGTATAAAAATAAGAGTTGCCTTTTATAAGCTATATAGGTATATACAACTATATATTTTATTATTTTATTTTATTTATTTATTTAATTTATTTTTTTATTTTTTTATAAATTTATAAAATATTTTTATACACTTAATTATATTTTTATTTTATTTTTCTGAGGTATTTTGTACACTTAATAAAATATAAGTGACATTTGTACAGGTATAAATATAGGTATTATACCTATGTATTCTATATACATGTATTTTATTTTATGTTTCTTTTATGTTTTTATTCTGATTTTAATAAACAAATATATTATAAATAATATTTACAAAATTATAAAATATAAAATTATAAAAATAATGAATAAATAATAAAATGAATATTGTAATCTGTACAAGTATACAATAGAGGGTCCAAAACTCAACTTTCAAACCGTAACTCGGAAAAATACGAAACCACTACCATTAAATAGCTTATTTTAAAGTATATACAATTAAAGGTGAGTTTGGTTCATTTTGAGTTTCTATTTGCAAGATACGAGTCTGGGAAGTTGGAGTTCTAGAATCTTATTCATATCATAACTTTTTATCTGTACATTATTTTTGCATGAAATTAATTTTGTATTTTTCTTTATTTAATTATCTACAACTTTCATGTTCAAAGTTTATTTATTTGAGGTATAAAAATTGGAACCAAAAATAGGTCCCAAAATGAATAAAGAATGAAGGAATGTTCATTGTTCTTGACCCTTATCTCCCCCTACTTTATTCCTTGTCGATCTAGTCATCGAGATGCCTAGGTCTCGGGGTTTCGGGTCATAAAATATTTACAATATTTTATTCCTTTTCTTTTTTATTTATTCTATAATTTTGGTTTTAAATACAGTATTTTATACACTATTTACAGACGCATGCATGAATGCTAAGATACATAAATTAGAGCTATTTACACGCATTTGCTAGGGTTTTTGATGCCAAAATGATAGAATAAAGATGATAAAATGTGGCTTCATCATCCCCCTATACTTTACCTTTGCTAGTCCCTAGCAAACAGTTATGCAATAAGTGCAGAGAGAAAACGAAAGAAAACAAAAAGAAGAAGTTGGAATAAAATTGATTATCAAACTCGTCTTCACAAAATCAAAGTTTGGAGCTTAAGTTAGACCTTTGGAATTTTAGTGCGGGTGGAACCTTAATGAGAATCGGATTCGAAATCCAACAGTCTTCGAGAATCCCAAAACTCTGCTCAAGTCTCCTCAATAGCCAGGTCAGAGATACTTCAACTCATACTCAAACCCTTACGACTATGAATCTGACTCGTACAGTGTAAGTGATGGTGGCTCTCCCCAATTGAAATGACAAAGAGACTGACTTCTCCAATATGACAACCCAATGATTCCCCAATCCAACAACTCATTCCTCAAGGAGTGGGGTATTCCCTTCTAAGTTCAAGTGGCAACCAGCTCAAGAGGAGGGGTTGAAGAGAAGAATGGAGGGTGGCCAGTGTAGCTACCTATCCTAGGATGCCAGACTAGTGTAATCAAGTCATCCAGCTGCAGGCTCACATGATTTGAATTTGAAGCTCAAGCTTGCTTGTTTGACTATACAACATATGTACACTCCGGCAGGCATTTTTATTTTTATACAGGCCTGTCCACTTTTTTGGAGTTTTTTTGCTTTTTTTTGAAATACTATATGCAACAACATTTACATAGGGAGTTTTTCCTCTTGAGACAGTAGACGAACCCTCTTTTGAAGCTTTATTGCAACCCACGATCTCCTATCCTCAAAACTCATCATCACTGGACGGATTGGGGTGCACTTCCCTCCCTAGAGGAGGACAAGTGTTTCCACCTGTGTGCGTCTCATACCGGCAAATCCAACCCCCTCACCACTCCAACTGAGTTGAGCCATGTGAAAGGTGCAGGTGTCCAAGTTAGGTCATTATCAACAAGAGTCGTGCGTGTGCTCCGAAATACTCTACTTAGGCAGTCAAGAATCCATTGAACCAAGTCTCGTGATCCTCAAAGAATTAAGTCAACTAGACCTGAAGTACCTCAATCCCAGTTCCTGTAAGGTTCCTATTAATTAGGTAGATTTTAAGGTCCAACCAAGCTCCAATCTTCGGATTTTACTTAGACTCGTTCAACTATCAAACTCAATCTGAAAAATGCGAATGTTATGCTATGCAGAAAATATTTTTGTGATGCAATTTTCAAAGATTTTGAACTTTTTATGGATTTTTGAAGAGATGATGCATATGCGTTTTTTTAGATTTTTTGAAAAGGGTTTTCAAATGTTTTTGGGTTTTAATTTTGCAAATGTTTTTGGAATTTTTGAAAATAAAAAGTTTTTGGCTAGAACCTAGGTTAAAATATTTATACGGGAGTGCATCTTATATATACAAGAAGTGGATTTTAAGAATAAACTGGGTAAGTGGTCAATTTTATAAGTATATATATAGTGAATCTTGGTGTGATGTATATTTTCCTCAAACTTATTTGAAAAGGTTTTTCAAACAATTTTGAAAACTATAGTTCAAAATAATTTTTACGAACAGTTTTTACAAACATGTACACTCATTTGAAAATCATTTTGCAATGGTTTTCCAAACAGTATATATAGATTTTTCAAATATTTTTCAACCATTTTTCAAACCATTTGCAAATCATTTTTCAAACATTTTATTTCACACAAAGAAAATAAATTTTACAATCAAAAAGTTTATACAAAGGTTGAAAACATGTAACAAAATATTTTCCAACTAGATTTTCACAAAGATTTTCAAACTATTTTTCAAACATTTTGCAAAAAAATATTTTCACCTGATTTATTAATCAGTAGATATAAAAAGAATTTGAGGAATGATCACATCATTTTATTAAGATTTTTAATGAATTTAATTGTATTAATTAGCCATAGTTATTAGTAATAATACGAAAGTACGAGTTATGGCTAAAGTATATACGTAGTATATACGACCCCCCTATACTTAGCTTGAGCTATGCCCTCATAGATCGGAGAGAAAAGAGAAGACATAACTCGTACTAAGTATAGAAAAGTCTAAAGAATAAATAAATAAGAGATGAATAAACGAATGAGAAGTCGACCGTCCCCCCTATACTTAGGATCAAATAATCCTAAGTATAGCAGATTGTACACAAAGCAGGGAGGGTCAAGGGTGGGAATGAACAGATCATACTCATATTGTCTCCCCCTATACTTAGGGTAAGATATCCCTAAGTATAGACAAGAAGAGGAGACAATGGAGAGGATCAAAGAATAGAAATAACCCAGGGTGCACACCCCCCTATAGTTAGGACAAAGTACGTCCTAAGTACGGAAAACTTTCTACAATGGGTGACACCTTTTTGATAAATAAAGAAGATAGAGGAGGAAAAGAAGAAAAGAAGAAAAGATATCAACAGCTGAAAGAATGATATGGAAGAATGTACACATCACTCCCCCTATACTTAGGGTAAAAGAAGCCCTAAGTATAGGCAACAACATGAGTGGTGAAACGAAACGACGAATGAACGCTCAGCTTTTCCACCCCCTATACTTAGGACAAAGTACGTCCTAAGCAAGGCAAACACGAGGATGGGTGGACGAGCAATACGGGAGAGAGAACAAAGGTACACAAGGGGATATACAACAGAGATGGATATACACAGGATCAAGAAGGTTGAAAGCTGACCTTCTTGCGAGACCGCTGAGGGATAGATCTAGTGTGGTGCAAGTCGACATCGGGGTCCATAGTGGACGGAAGTCGATCAGGGTCGACAGAGTGAAGGCCCTCAGTGGAGTCAAAATGAAAAGGGACGAACTGGTCTATGGAAGTAGTATGGCTAGGTTCGCCCTTGGTGGTCCTATGGTGTAAAGGCGCAGACAGGTGAGTGGAAGAAGTACAACTAGGTCTGGCCTTGGGGGTCTCGTTGATATCAAAGTGGAATGGGACGAACTCATCATCATCGGAAGAAGTGTAATCGGAGTCGTCTTGTGAGGTCTCGTCCAGGTCAAAGCCAAAAGGAACGAAATCATCTGTGGAAGTATCTAAAGTCTGTTCGTCCTCAAGAGTTTCACCTGATTCATTATCTTCATCAAAATGGTTGAATCTATCAAAATAATGGCTAGCATCATAACCGGCCTCAATCATCTTTACTTTTGAGTGACCAGGAACGGACTTATCAGTGGAAGTAGTCAAACCAGGTCCGTCCTGTCTAGTCTTGGTATCTGCCCTCCGCTCAATGGTATCAACCACGTAAATCCTGCGGATCTCATCAACACATCGCCACACACCAGAAGGAGGAACTTCGAGATCCATGCTTTTCGAGTCTTCCCCCATTCGGAGGATTTCTCGGGTCTCATCAGCGATCAATAAGCAAATTTCTCTAATATCCTCAGATAGGTCATAGGCTTCAGAGTCAGCTAGAATAGGTGAGTGTGCATCAGATGCAGGTCTCTAGTCAACTGTGGGTGCGGTGATCAACACTTCGCTCTCGTCAACATGACGGAAGCGAATCTCTCCTGATCCATAGTCAATAATGACCCTCGCAGAGGCGAGGAATGGTAGTCCCAGGATGATTGGAGAGGGCTCCCCTGTAGAGGTCTCCATGGGAAATACAACAAAATCAACATTGTACCTCGTGCCCTGAATCGAAATGACGGCGTTTTCAAGGGTACCCTTCGGCCTCTTGATAAATCCATCAGCAAACTTTACGATCATCTTGGTTTTCTTGAGAGGCCCTAAGTGAAGAGACTGTACCGGCGAGAAGGGTAATATACTAATCGAAGCACCGCCATCTAGGAGAGTGTGATCACATGTATGGTCATAGATGGTGCAAGTGATGAAAGGGGTAGCTATGTTCTTCTTCCTGGGAATGGGACGGTGTGTGATGGCGTGGGCAGTGGCCATGGTCAAGATATGACGCTCAGATCTGCTCCTCCACTTTCTCTTCTTGGGAAGAGGAGCAGATAAATGGGTCATGGCCTGTTGAAGTGGGGCTTGGATGATATCATGAATAGTGGCCACCACTTCCGGTTCAGTCAACATTTTTTTGAATTTTTGGACCTTCTCCATACAAGGGAGGAAGTCGGAATCAACATCTACACGAGGCATGCCAAGAGCAGTCTGTACAACGGCATCCTCGGGGTCAAAGGTGGGATAGGATGTGAATGGATGTGTGGGTGAATGATCTGGCAAATGGACCCTCTTCTTACAATCTGGATCAACCAAGTGTCTCCCAGACTCTTTTTGTGTTTTTAAATTTTTCTCATTTTTTTGTATTTTTGGTGATTGCAATCTCCCATGATCTCCCATAAGGAATTCTGTATCTGCGATGAATGGAGCGCCAATCTGTTTCTTCCTCAAGATAGCCATATCCTCATTCATCAAATCAAGGCACTCTATCATTCGATTCAAGATATCACTCATACAGAGAGGGAGGTGACTCCAACAGGTCAGACTCGGGTGGATGCGAAGGTGGAGGTGGATAATATATAGGTGGAGGTGGAGGTGGGTAGAAGTCCGAGTTTTGATACTGTGGTTGAGGCGGGTATGTACAAAAGTCAGAAAAAATAGAAGGAGGATCCTCCTGATAAAAGGGAGGTGGACCGACTGGAGGGTACGAGGAATCCGCAAAATCTGGATAAAAAGCGCTCCAGGGATTCATCTCGAAACAAGAGAAAAAATGATGGGGAGAACACGATGGTCAAATCAAGAGATGTATGGAGAAAGGCGCAAATACGCAGAGATGATCTAGAAGTGCACACAAACAATCACAAGCAAACTTACATAAAACAAACCCTCAATTCACCTACTCAACTCGGTAGAGACCGAAAATACGGTCTTTTTATCTTGTCTGTTTTAGAGTTAGGTGAGAAGTCCAAAATTGCACAAACACTTAGGGGGTTGAATGGGATTTGGGCACTATCCTTAGTGTGTGCGCGAGCAAGTAAAAGCGAAGACAATGAGGGGATTACTCACCCCAATACAAGATTTTTCTTTTTGGTTGTTTTAGGGTCAAGTAATATTAGCAGTCCCAATTTTATTTGATTATCACTTTTTTTTGGATTTTTAATGAGAAATGCACGAGCTTATCGAGGAGTCAATTTTACTTAGCACCTATGTTGGCAAAATCAGAGGTAGAGAGTCGGAAAAGCAATGCAAGCGGCAAAACGATGATGTATGCTAAAGCGTAAATGCTTACCTTGCCTCCAGCACTCTACATGCGGGGATGCTCAGCAGAATTGAAACCTATCTATATGCAAATGTGATGAATCCACATTTCATCGTCTTTATTCTATCATTTTGGCATCAAAAACCCTAGCAAATGCCTGTAAATAGCCTTAAATCAAGCATCTTAGCATTCATGCATGTGCATCACATTAGTGTATAAAATACTGTAATTAAAGCCAAAATTATAGAATAAATAAAGAAAAGAAAAAGAATAAAATATTGTAAATATTTTATGACCCGAAACCCCGAGACCTAGGCATCTTGATGAATAGGTCTACAAGGAATAAAGTAGGGGGAGATGAGGTCAGAAATACAGATAAAATACCTATATTTTCTATTCATTCTTTATTCATTTTGGGACCTATTTTCGGTTCCACTTTTTATACATCAAATAAAGAAACTTTGTACATGAAAGTTGTAGATAATTTTATAAAGAAAAATACAAAATTGATTTCACAGAAAAATAATGTACAGATAAAAAGTTATGGTCTGAATAAAAATCCAGAATCCCAACTTCCCAGACCCGTATCTCACAACTGACAACTCCAAATGCAGCATATTCACCTTTAATTGTATATAGAAGAAAATAAGCTATTTAATGGTGGTGGTTTCGCATTTGGCGGAGCTACGGTTTGAAAGTCGAGTTTTGGACCCACCTTGTATACTTGTACTGAATAAAATATTCAATTTATTCTTTATTCATTATTTTTGTATTTTTATATTTTTATAATTATGTAAATATTACTTATAATAACTATATGCATTAAAATTAGAATAAAAATGCAAAGAAAAATAAAAATAAAAATAAACATATATAGGTTATACATAGATACTATACCTGTACTTATACCTACATAACACACTCTTATATTTTATTAAATATGCAAAACATATCAGAAAAATAAAATAAAAATATATTTGTATATATAAAGATATTTTATAATTTTACAAAATAAGAAATAAAAATAATAATATTAAAATACACAAAAGAAAAATAAAATACTGAAATACATAGGTAATATACCTATATAGAGCTAAAAAGTGAACTTGTAAAAATATAACTCATAAAAATAATTAAAAATCGGAATAAAATACTAGATAAAATTCTAGACATTTTTTATTTTATCACCTAATTAAAATAACACCATTTGCTATTTTAAAATGATTTATTAATATGTTTTTCCAGGGTTTTTCCTGGTTGGTCCACGTGGACCAACCAGGAGGTCAGAACTGTGGACCAAGGTCAACAGTCTGACCTACCCCCTGTAGCTCTGCGCGCCTCGTTCTTCCCCCGCTTTTGCGGATTTTTCGAGGATGCGTCTTTCATCCTTTGAGGTCGACTTCTTCTGCAAACATCTTCCTCTACCATCTCTCTTACTCGCTCTATGTTCTTCTCGGGTTGAGGATCACTGTCGCTCCAGTTGTGCGTCAATCTTTGGACCCTCTTTGTCAACCATTCAAAACCAGCCCCTTGACTCCTTTTTCGAATTCGAACCGCAAATCCATCCAAACTTTCCCCCCTTGACCTTGCTAGGAGTCCCTGGAGGTGACAGCTCCGTGGAGTCCTCGTCAGGGCGGTGGATCAGCCACGTTTGGGCGAGTTCCAATCGACCTCCGGCCAAGCCGTCGAGGTACCCTTCTTCCTCGCTCTATCTGAGCTTGAGGGCCATCTAACCACTTTATTCTTAGCTTCATTTCACTCATGTTTATCCGAGCTTCATTCCGACCCTTTCATTCAACTCGTTAGCCATCGATTCGCTTAATCGATCGGTCGCCGGAGCAACTCCGGCCACCTTCGGTCTTCACGCACTCTGCCTCGTTAGCACCCTGTCCACCTCGCCGCGAGGTCGGGGCATTTTACCCCCGACCATTTCACTTTCTTTCTGCAGGTCTTAGCCTTCGATTTCATGGTCAGAGCGATTTTCGGATGTTCGTCGGACCTCCTGGAGCCGCCACACTCATTGTCATCGGCGAGCTCGCGCCGGCCACCTACGAGACCATTGGACCCCTCCAGCTGTTAGAGGATGTCGCCAGCTCTCTCTCGAGCTTGACAGCAGTGAAGGAAGGCGTCGGAGGGCATCGTGCGCGGCGTTTGAACCTCGCCGGGCGCGTGTTCTTCGTCTGCTCCTCCTCCGCCTCTCAGAGCCGTTGGATCACCGGCGTTCTTGGCAGATACAACATCCGTAGGATTGAAGCGTCCACAGCCGTCGATCGTGCCCTCATCTTCTAATCTCGGCCGTGCACGCGAAGGGGTACGCACCATCACGATCTCGACGCGTGTCCAAGTGAGCGCCCATCGGTCGTCGGATCGCCAGAGCCTGGGGTATTTTGCATCATCCACCTCGAGCATTTTTGTATTTTATAGTAGGAACTCAAACATTAATCTGCTGAGTTAACATTTTTGTAATATTTACTTTTAGGCCCCTACCTTTCACGTATTTACGCTTAGGCCCCTCGCCACTCACCTCACGTGCCAGTGCGTGTGAGGGGACAGGGCATTTTTGCAGAGGGACCCTCAAGGGTCCTGTTATTTCTATTCAGTCTATAAACTTTCACAGGTAGTGTAAAAGTTTTGGTCATTTTGCAGTCCAGCCCCCACGTTTTGTATAATCTATATCCAGTCCTCCCCAGGCACGTGCTTTGCACGCGCGTGGGTGGACATTTTGCATAGAAGCCCTTGCGGCTTTGGGATACTCGTGTTTGGTCTAGAAGATATTTAATCCAGTGTTAATTTTCGTGGAAATTTTGCATGTACCACCCTGGATGTTTGAGAAATTGCATGTACACACTTGCCAGGCCTGTTTAATGATTGTATGTTTGTTCTAATTAATTAGACCATCATTTCAAGTCCAAAAATTCTCAAAATTTGAAATTAAGCTCCCGTTAACTTGTGCTTCTACGCCATAATTTTAGTTTTTGATTTTATTTTATTTTTATATTTATTAAAAATCAAAAACATGCTTTTTATTCACTGTCTAGCTTAGAAAATACCAAAAAATAGTAAAATACCTCTAAAAATTCCAAAAACTTCCCTAGTGACTATTTTAGCCTCTTTTAGTGTCAGTCCAAAAATCACTAAAAATCTCAAAAGAAAAACACTACAAATTTAAAAACAGTCAAAAACGTCAAAAAATCTATAAAATCAAGGAAAACTCCAAAAATCACAAACTCAGTTTCTGTTTGTTCTATATTTTGCTCTCTTTACTTGAAAATTAGTGTGAAAAATTTTGGTTGCTGTTTGATAACTTTAATTCCCATTTTACTTACAGCCAGCACATATTTCACCGTTTTCCCTAATTTCAGTATTTCAAAATGCCAAAAACACCTTGAACAATCCCCAAAAATCACAAAAACAGTAAAAAATCCTAAAAATATCAAAAACATTTTATTTCTGAATTTTTGGTGATTTTTGCATATTTTTATAAATACTTTATCTTGTCTTTTATTACATTGTTTTAAATTCCAATATTGAGAAAGAAACAAAATATAAAATATAAAATTATATAAATCAGAAAATTAAAAATCAAAATACAAAATTAAAAATTAAATTAAAACAAAAAAAATTAAAATTAAAAACCCACAAAAATTTCTTTACTTGCTTGCTTAGTGTAGACACTACACACTCACTTGTGCAAAATTGTTTGAATTACCCTGTTTGCTCCCTGTGTTCGAACTCTCTGCATACTTGCCCTTTACATCATTTGTACAGAGTTAAAAATAAATTTTAACTCCACATTTATTTCTAATTGTTGATCTTTAGTGTGGGTTAATTGTTGATTAAATACATGTTTCATTTGAGAGTCGCCACAGCAACGGTTGTCTCCGCCTTGTGTGAGACACCATTTAGGCTCTCTTGAAATCTGTGTTTATCAAAATGCAAAGCCGATGAAATCACCCTAAGTTCAGAAATTGCTATTAGCGTGAAGCACCACAAGTCGGTCACCGATCTTCAATCCAGGAGTCCGGTATAGGCTCACCCCTCCTCTTCTCGACACATCGAGTTCAGGAGTAGCGCTTGACAGGATGGGCTCGCGGCATGTAGGCTTGAAGATGATGAGGCGACTGTTTAAAGTTTTGAACTAAGTCCAAAGCGCACTATAGGTACATGCAAGATATGAAGTGTTTGGCCTTAGTCTATCGCAAGCAATCCTAAAACTAGGGGCTCAATCACACAAAAGAAATAAAATCGAAAATCGGAAAACAAAATATAAAAATGCGATGAAAACCAATAAAAGCTGCGGTGAGCCCCCAAGTGCACAAGCACTTGGAAATTAGGCTCAAGATTCCGAAGTTCGGGGGTACATGTATTATTACAATAATAAAGTCTCTCTCACACACTAAAAAAAATTACACAAATAAATGCAGGAAGTAAATGCTACAACTAAGGTGGAGCTCGGTCTTCAATAATCCTCTTCGTCTCCTTCAGTGCTAGGCTGACAGATGCCGGCTTCACGGGGGTGCGTAGGCACCTAGGGTAGAGCGCCTCCCTCGATCCACGGTTCCTTGCACAAAGTCAACAAAAGAGGAGGTTAGACTGCTCAGAAGATATATCAAAAGTAAGGAAAATAAAAGCCACAAAAATAGACAAATAATCACAGTCACAAGCAAAGACCCAAATTATGCGCTGTTGCTCCCCAGCAACGGTGCCATTTGATTTAGCCAAAATTTCGGTGGTCTTAAGTTCCACACAAGGCGGGAACTCAGTCGATGTGTCGACCACTCAGAAATCCGAACTAAAGTCAACAATGAACCCACAAGATATAAATCAAGCAATGAAGAATAAATGTAGTGTCAAATTTATTTTAACTCTATATAAAAGATGTATAGGTGTAAGTATGTAGAGGTCGAACTCGGGGAGCAAACAGGATAGATCATGCAAAGTGTGTGTGTATGATATGTGATTAAATGTCTACAAATATGCAATTTTTTGTGGGTTTTTAATTTTATATTTTTTATTTAATTTTTAATTTTGTATTTTTGTATTTTTATTTTAATTTTATGATTTTATATTTTCTTTTTATATTTTATAATTTTTTATTTTCTTGTTCTTTAAATAGGATATATACACAATATAAGAAAAGAGAGGATAAGGTATTTATAAAAATAAGAAAAATGCTCAAAAATCAGGGAATAAAATATTTTAGTCTTTTTATATTTTTACAATGTTTTTGTGATTTTTGGAGATTTTTTTAAATGTTTTTTGTATTTTTAAAAGTGAGAATACAAGAAAACAGTGAACTAGGTTGCTGGCCGAATTTAAAATGAGGATGAAAACTATTAAACGTACCCAAAATACCTCAAATTAATTTTAAAATAAAGGTAATAAAATAAGGAAGCTATAGAACCTGAGTTTATATTTTTTGGATTTTTCTTGAATTTTTTAGATTTTTAGAAAGATTTTTGGAGTTTTCTAATTTTTAGGGTTTTTAGAAAGATTTTTGGAGTTTTCTAATTTTCAGGGCTTTTGTTTTGAAATTTTTAATGATTTTTGGACTGACACTAAAATATGATAAGACAAGTAAAATATGTTTTTTTTGGAATTTTTAAAAACCTTTTACTAATTTTTATGAGTTTTTTAATGCAAACTGTACGAAAAATACATGTTTTTGATTTTTAATAAATATGAAAATGCAATAAAAATGTAATACAAAAATATGGCGTGAATAAGCAAGCAAACAGGAGCTTAAGCCTATTTTTTGAGAATTTTTGGGGTTTTATAGATGCATGAAATAAATAGATACAACATCAAGAAACTACACTACTGGTAAGGGCATAAATGCAAATAAGCAAACATCCAGGGGCCAAAGTGCAATTTCTACGCAAAATATACAACTAAATATTGCTGTTAATGGACTAAGTACAAATATCAAGACCCGCGGGGGTGCGCCTGCAAATAACCCAACCAAGCGCGTGACTAGCACGTGCCTGGGAGGGACCTATATGCAATATTTCCAAAAGACGGGGGCCTTGATGCAAAATACACAAAAATATTACACTGCAGATAAATGTTTTGGCACTAGAAATAAATAAACAAAATCCCCGAGGTTCCCTCCGCAAAATGCCCTTCACCTCGCGCGCTCAAGCACGTGAGGTGACGTGGCGAGGGATCTAGTTGTAATATAGAAAAGTGCGGGGGACTAGCTGTAAATATTACAAAAATTAATGAACGACCTATGAAAGTTTAAAGTTCGAATATTAAATACACAAAATGGCAGGGGTTTAAGCGCAAAATACCCCCGCCTCACGATCGGACGGCTGAAAGTCTATCACTAATCCACGTGTCCGTGCCTGGACGCCCGATACCCTTTCACAATCAATGGCTACGATTAAGACGTTGATGTCGAACTGACGGTGCTGGCGGCCCTCGATCCTACGGCTGCTGCGCCTCCTGAAGAACAGTCCCGATCGAACGGCGGGGAACGCAGGAGCAAGAACAGGGAAGAAGGCTCCGACGAGCGAGCTTCCCCGGCCTCGCTCCTCCTCCTTCGGCGTGAGATGAGGCTACGAGACAGTCCAAGACGCTCCTGCAGGTCTTCTCTTCTCGCCTGGGGCTTCAAAAAGGGGCGGCGTGCACCAGGGCGCCTCCGCAACGTCAGAGAAGAAGAGGGGGCCCAGGTACCTCCGGGAGGTCAAAAATGCCTCCAGGTGATCGTTCAAGTGCGCAAGAACCTGCAAAACAAAGTGAGAGGGTCGAGGGCAAGTTGCCTCGACCTTGTGAAAGAGCAAGCTCGCCCGAGCTTGCTCCGGTGAGGTGGTCGGTGAAGTGATTGAATGGGTGAAGAGTGGAAATGAAGGAGAGTGAATGGTTCCTACATCTTCTGGGTTTGAAAACAAGCAACAAAAATTAAGAAAAATACAAACCTCGAGCCGCGAACGGGTATGTGGGACCTCACGGCCAAGGTGGCCTGAGGTGGCTAGAAACGCGCCCCCTAGCCTCTCCGCACCTCGACGGGGGGTGTGGGGATCTCCCCTGTCACCGGAGATCTCCCTATACCCACTCCCGGAGGTCTGAAGCTTCACAAAGGCGGTTCAAGGAGGAAGGGAAGACGGGGGGGGTCATTTTGAATGAATGGTGGAGTGTCTCCCAAGAACGAGGAGAACAAAGCGCATCAGTGATACACGCCCCAAGATTTTCCTTGGGCGTGTATCTTTGATGAAAGGGGAAGAGATTCCAAGAAGGCACTGACATGGTTTGGTGAAAGGAGTGCCCTCGAAAAATGGGTGAAAGCAGGTCAAAACCTAGTTCTGACAAGAGCTCAGGCAGGGGTCAGAGAGTTGACCCGAGGTCAACTCTCCGGCCCACATGGTTGGTCTACGTGGACCAACCAGGGAAAAGCCTGGAAAAATATTGTAAAATCATTTCAAAATAGTATTTGATTTTATTAATTTTTGGTTATTAAATAAAAAATGTTTATTATTTTATAAGGTATTTTATCATGATTTTTAGTTATTTTTATGAGGTATAAAAATAAGAGTTGCCTTTTATAGGCTATATAGGTATATACAATTATATATTTTAATATTTTAGTTTTATTTTGTTTATTTAATTTATTTTTTGTTTATTATTTTATAAATTTATAAAATACTTTCATACACTTAATTATATTTTTATTTTATTTTTCTGAGGTATTTTGTACACTTAATAAAATATAAGTGACATTTGTACAGGTATAAATATAGGTATTATACATATGTATTCTATATATATGTATTTTATTTTATATTTCTTTTATGTTTTTATTCTGATTTTAATACACAAATATATTATAAATAATATTTACAAAATTATAAAATATAAATTATAAAAATAATGAATAAATAGTAAAATGAATATTCTAATATGTACAAGTATACAATAGGGGTCCAAAACTCAACTTTCAAACCGTAACTCAGAAAAATACGAAACCACTGCCATTAAATAGCTTATTTTAAACTATATACAATTAAAGGTGAATTTGGTACATTTCAAGTTTTTATTTGCAAGATACGGGTCTGGGAAGTTGGAGTTCTAGAATCTTATTCAGATCATAACTTTTTATCTGTACATTATTTTTGCATGAAATTAATTTTGTATTTTTCTTTATTTAATTATCTACAACTTTCATGTTCAAAGTTTATTTATTTGATGTATAAAAAGTGGAACCAAAAATAGGTCCCAAAATGAATAAAGAATGAAGGAATGTTCATTGTTCTTGACCCTTATCTCCCCCTACTTTATTCCTTGTCGACCTAGTCATCGAGATGCCTAGGTCTTGGGATTTCGGGTCATAAAATATTTACAATATTTTATTCTTTTTCTTTTCTTTTATTTATTCTATAATTTTGGCTTTAAATACAATATTTACACTATTTACAGACACATGCATGAATGCTAAGATACATAAATTAGCACTATTTACACGCATTTGCTAGGGTTTTTGATGCTAAAATGATAGAATAAAGATGATGAAATGTGGCTTCATCAGTGGAGCCGCAAGGCAAGGGCTTGAATAAGATCAGGGGATCTGATCCAATGGTAAGAAGTAGAGAGCTACTGTGTGGTTGTGATGAAGCTGGGGCCTACATCCTACAGCTTGAAGAGGAGAGGTAACGTAGTGTACGCATAGCCATTGGATGGGTGGTGATCCTGTAATCAGGACTAGGGTAGGAGAGAACGATTAAGATGGCATCTGGAGATGGGATCTGACAACTGGAAACGAAGCGGAGAAGAAAAACCAAAATGGTGGGGGGAGTGGATCTAAGGGATAATAACATAGGTGGGTGGTGGAAGGAGGTACAACCACGTGGTGGCTCCAGAGAGTGCCACATGACCCAATCAATTATTCATATTATAGGAAAAATCAAAGAAAAATCCAAATAAAACAATTAGAAGCTTAATTACAAAAAAGTCAAAACATGAAGTTTGTAGATCTCGATGAGATCTAACAAAAAAGTCAAAGAGGTCATCTGTACAAAGAGATATTTTTGGTACATTTTAATAGGTAAAAACACTTGATTTTGGTTGGTTTATGATTTTGTGTATTTTTTATTTCTTTTTAAATCAAAGATAAATATCTACAATATTTATATTTTTTTTGGAATTTTTAATAAGAGAAAATACAGAAAATGTTAATAACAAAAATATAATAATTAGGGTTAGTAATTAGAATTAATTACAGGGAGAAGGGTTATTGCTAAAGATGTATAATTAATAAAGATTTTTAGTGAAGCTCTTATTCTTCGAGGATAAAAAGAGAGAATAGTGATAATCCATCAAGGATTCATCAACCAACCAAGTATGATTAGGCTATGGAGTAACGATGCTAAGATGTCCACGTCTATGAAAATGAAGTCTGCTAGGAATTACACTCCTTGCATCGTTACGATAATGTTCTTGAGAATACCCCTTGGCATCTTGATCGATTTATCAACAAATTGAAGGATCATCCTAGTGGATCTAAGAAGCCCCAACCCAAACTCAGTGAGTAGCGAGGTTGACATAAGGTTGATGGAGGATATGCTATTGGGTAGAGTACAATCAAACTCCTGATCAAATATTTGGCAACAAATGTGAGGCGCTCCCTTATATTTCTTTTTGGACGGGAGGTTGCTGATGGTATGAACTGTGGTCATTGTCAAGATATGCTTTTCTGTCATCTTATGTATGTTCTGTTTTGGTTGATGCTTCCTAGTGCATGCTTCTTTCATTCCCTTTTTGATTACAGGCATGCACTCCATGGCCTTTAGGAGTGGCATCTTTAAAAAGATGTTCTGAAGTATCTCTGCCACTCCATGATCAGATAGTGTTGTTTTTAGTTTTTTGATATTTTTACTTTTATTCAACACATTAGGGAAAGGAACATAATCTGAAACAACATCAAACTGCTCATTTATTTTATTCAAATCTGGATTAGCTTGTACATATAAATGATAAAAATCAATATGTATAGTATCATCCACAAAATATGTAGAAGAAGGAAAAATAAAATGGGTTGCTCAGTCTGCTGGTGCTAAAGAAGACTCTGCGATGGGTGTATTCTCATCCAAAGCTGACTCGACTCTGCATCTCCCATTATTCTCTTTTTTGGATTTTCTGGTGGGTGGTGGTAGTGGTGGTGGTGATGGTGATGATCCTCCATGTGCTGCAATACTGGTCCTCTACTGATGAAGATCTATCTGGCTTTGTTGCCCAATCCCAATTATGCTAGCAGTTTATTTTCCTACCAATCTTGAGGGTAATGGCATCAGATAAACAAGTAAAATCACAAGCCATAACTGTCTCGGGGGGTGGATGGATCATGGGCTACCTGCTCCTCGTTGGATTGGCTTCGACCTGGGATGGAATAAGTGTCTCCGTGGTGGTCAGGTCGTCAAGTCTCTGGTTCATATCATTCATATTCTTCATCAATAGAGCAAGTTGATCAAGTGTTGGGTTCACCGAAGGTGCCTCTGGATGCTCAACAAAGGGTGATTGCTGAGATTGGTAGTGTGAAGGATGCCGGTACCCAGAATACTGTGAATAATATGGAGGATGAGGATGTGAATACCGTGCATGTTGTTGTCGATAATAAGGCCAATATGAATAAACATGCTGCATATGCTAATATCCATGTCTCCGAGTCTGGAAATGTGTTGGAGACGAATAATGAGGCAGCAACCACTGGTGCTGGAACTGGTGTGGCCTACCACCCTGAAACTGGTGAACTGGACTCTGACCGACATGGAACCCCAATCGTCCCTTCCCTAGTGGATGGGTCTGGACATGCTCGGGATCGCTCCAAATACCGTTCACCTCCTGAATGTTAGGTGGAGGTGGATATTGCTACTTAGAAAGGTAAGGATACTCTTGATAATATTGCACAATACATGCTAGAGGAGACTACTGCATGGCATGATATGGAGTCTGCAAGTAGTAGAACTACAGGAGGTGATCTGGTACTCTGTTGTGCTGAAGAAGTGGACGTAGTTTGATCAGATGCAGATGTATCAGCTGTGGCGCTTGCACTTCAACAAGGCACTGACTAAAAGCTCTAGATGCTTCATAATCTTATTCATCTTATCCAGTTGTTTCATCCTCTTCTCAATCACATGCAATTTCTCAAGTTTGTGTGATCGCTTTTCTATAATATCAACTTTGGATAAGTGATTTCCTATGATGGTCAGATCTGAACTGTCCACCCTATCCACATCATGAGATGCCTTCATGTTGATGTCCTTGTGGGGAGCATAAGAAGGTAGAGGATGTTTCTGAAATGCACAGTAAGAATATAGAGTTGCAGTGCTCTTCGCAAATTCCTTGAAAATATGATGTCATAGGACATCTTCATCCTTGTTGAAATGGGACCCCCCACCCCACAAGCGACATCAACCAATCTATAGTTCTCCAAACTCAAGCCTCCAAAGAAATGTTGCAGAAGGCTATTCTTCGGTATATCGTGATGTTCTCATGCCTTGTGAATAGGCTCATGGGACATCTGAGAGAAGTTAGCAATAAGGGATTGTATCTGATTCAACCATCCTAGGGGATAGTACTTTCTCAAAAATGATGACCACAACTCCTCTTAGGATGTAACAACTATTCCTAAATGATTGATCCTAAGTATAGGGGGGGTGATGTCATTCATTTCCTTCTTTGTTTTTCGTTATTTTCATCTTATTTTCTTCTGTTCTCACCCTTGTCCTTCAACTTGCTGATATTTTTTTCTATACTTAGGGATCTTTTACACTAAGTATAGGGAGGACAAGTCGAGTTGTTGAGTTTGTACATTCTTTTCCTCGGTTTCCCCGTTTGTATACTTAGTATTATTTGATCCTAAGTATACAGGGGATCACCGACTTATATTCATTTCATTCATTATACTTTAAGTCATTGTTGTATTATTTTCACTTTTCTATACTTAGCATGAGTTATGTCTTCCTTTGTCGTTTCTTGATCACTATGATGATATAGTTCGAGCTAAGTATAGGGGGTGTCGAATATATTGTATATGTATTTTAGCTATAACTCGTGCTTTTGTTTGTTTAATAATATGGGTAATAAAACTGGAATAATATTATTTTGTAAAAATTTCGTAAAAAAAATTGTAAATATTTTGTAAAATTCTTTTGTAAACTCTTTGTAAAAATCTTTGTAAAATTAGTTTTGTACAAATTTTTGTAATTTTTTTGTTATTTTCTCACCTTGTATATAAATAATTGGTGTGCGTGTGTGTATGTGTGTATTTCTTGTAAAAACCTTGTAAATATACATGATAATACCTTGTAGAATTTGTGGATAAAATTCATTTTTTAGTAAAATTATTTGTATAACAATTATGTATTAAAATGTGTATATAAAATTCTTTAATAAAATGTATCTATAAAATTCTTTTGTAGATAAACGTCACTTTGTAAAATTCGTACATAAAACTTGTAAATAAAATTTCTTTTTGTAAAATCTTGTATAAAACGTGTATAATCTTGTATATATTTTTGTATAAAACTCTTTGCATAACTTTGTATAAAATCCTTGTAAAATCATGTAAATATGTATAATACTTTATTAAAAATTTCATAAAATTGAAAAGATAAATCCAAAAAAATTGCATAAGTTCAAAAACCTTTTAGAAAAAGGTCATTCCTTTTCCTTTTGGAAAAAAAATATATATTTATTGCATTTGCATTTTTTAGAATGATATTGATGCTGAAACTAGTATTGAATAAAATTTGAAGGATGGTGCTTGGTTAAGACCTTAATCCACTTAATTTCAGAAGAACCTTATATGAACTAGAGTTGAGACTTTTTAGGTCATAATGACTTAATTCTTTGGATCCATAAGACTATGTCGTCATGTCATCTTGATTGATCTAAATAGAATATTTCACACACATGCATGATTCTTTTAGATAGTGAGCTAACTTGGGCAAGCACTTTGCATGTAGCTCAACACTGATCATGTGGTAAGGGATAGAATCCTTTGACAAGAGAGACACACGAATGGAAACATAAATAGTCACCTTGAGTGGCCAATTCACCCCAACCTAATCTAGTGGCATGGACGTCTAAAGATGGGAATTATGGGTTGAAATAAAGCTTCAGATGAGGAATGGTCTGCTCTTACAATTTTTTCTAAGACCCTAAAACATGGGCAGAAAGAAAGATCCTATACCGTCGGGGTACAATAAGATCAATACAGTGCAACAATTCTTTCCACCAAATAGAAGCCAAAGATACACTAAAAAAAGAGAATAATTACCACAATGGTCCAGCTTCAGAGAACCAACAGATCTTAGTGGAGACTTGTCTACATTGGCTGACTTCACAAGGAGATGTGTTTACACTATCCACACTCTAGTTCTTTTTTTTGTTCTTCTATCTTCTCCCCCTTAGATTGTGGACACATGATGTACCTGAACTTAGAAGGAAATACCTCGCTCCTTGAGGAAATAGTAGTTAGACTGGGAATTAGGGTTACCTTTCTAAGAGAAGGCTATTCTTTGTCACTTCTGATTTGGAGAGTTATATTTCACTTACACAGTACAGACAGATTCATAATCATCAGAATTTGCATATGAGGAATTGTTTTGACCTGACTATTGAGGCGACCTGAATAGAGACTTGTGGAACTTAAAGGTTGTTGAGGCTTAAATCCTATTTCCAATAAGGTTCTGGCAAACTAATAATCAAAAGGTCTAACCGAGCTCCATACTTTGATTCTATGAAGATTAGTTTAAAAATAAATATTATTCCAAGTTCTTTATTTTTCTTTGTTTTTTTTCTTTTTAGTCCTTTACTCTTTAAATAAGTGTATGCTAAGGGACTAGCGAAGGTAAAGTATAGGGGGTGATGAATCACCCATACATCATCTTTATTCATTTATTTTAGCTTAAAATCTCCTAAAGTACATGTAAATATCAATAAATCTTTATTTTTAATAATTCTTTATTCATTTGTAAATATTATGCAATTATCTATCATTCTTTTAACCTAAAATAAAAAAATAAAGAAATAAAGGACAAATAAAGAAAATAAAAGACTATATATATGCAATAAATACAGGACGATCCCAACCCTGGGAGTAGGTCAAGACTTGACTAATTGACAAGTAATAAAGTAGGGGAGATAAGGACTTTTATCAAGAAAAATCAAGAAAAGAATCTTCACTCATGTATATTCATAATTGTACATTAATGCACATACTATATATATTTTCTTTTATTATTTTTTACCAACCAAAAATAAACTCAAATAAAATATTTTCTTATTGAAACTTATACATAAAAATAAGTTGTAAATTCTAAAAATAACTTCAAGAAGAATCATTGTACATATTAAAAAGAACAACATTTTGAAAAAAGTTGGAAAGCTTAACTTGTCAGATGAATATCTTCTCCACAAAAATTCAAAATAAACTAAACCCACTTTCATTTTTTCAAAATTAAATAAGCTTTAAAGTGAAGGTGTTTTATAAAAATCGGAGTTAGGATGTGAAAAGTTGCTTTTTGGAGTTCTGTTGTATATTTCATGCATTGTACATTGTATTATTTTATTCTTTTATTTATTTATTTTTTTATTTTGCACATATTATATTTTTAATAATTTGTATATATTTTATGTTATATTATAAAATGGAAATAAAAATCATAAAATCAAAATAAATAAAAATAAAATCATGTAATTATTTTATAGGTATCACACATATAGTGTACATAACATTATTTATTTAACTTAATAAATTAACTCATAAAAATCAAATAAAAATATGTTTAAATCCTTAAATAACTATTTAAAGTAATAAATTATTGTATAATAATTTGTTAAAAAATCGTTTGTTGTATATGTAGATATTTATACCTATAAATAAAGGTTTTTAATTATTTTTACCTATTTATTTAACATATTTAATTTATGAAAAAACACCCAAATTAAGTTTTTTAATTTTTAACATTTTTATTTATAAAACCTTTTTTTGAATTTATTTTATAATTTATTTTTAATTTATTTCATTTTAATTTATATTGTTTGTCTTGTATAGGGTGTCCTGAAGCGAGTCGCCTTCCTATCGGTTAGACCCGGGTTAACATCCCACACTTCCCCGATTACCCGAATAACCAACCGGTACTTCATCTTCATCGATTTGCATGCACTGATCCAACCGTCTTCTCCACCTGATTCATTCACATTTCTCTTACCCGATTATCCAATAAACTTGCATGAACAAAATTTGCTCCTCTCATGCCTCAGTTCATGTGCCATCATTTTTTCAAATTTCGTTGTCACTGTTCTCTATAAAAACCTCTAGATCGCTCCAATTCCTCTTTGATCCGTTTCCACCCATTTTCTTGCCCGAAGTTGATTCCCAAATAGCGGTGTGGTGACAGTGTGTCTCCTCCATAACTAGGAGTCCTTGAATTGCCTTGGAGTCCGCATGATCCGATAACGTCGCCAGAGCTCCGCCGGGACATTGGAGCTTCTTCGACCTTCCGTAGTTGAATTGAGGCTGTGACCTCCTCATTCTCACCGTAGGTTAAATTAGTTTAGTTCTCCGTAGGTTAAATTAGTTTAGTTCTCCTTTAATTTCAGTTTCTAATTCATACATTTTTATTTCAATTTTAAGTAAATTAGTTCAGCTCTGATCTACCTTCTATCTGCTCGGTTGGAGCTTTCCAGTGTGTTATTGTAACATCCCGGGCTTAGGTCCCCGATCCGTTATTGAGGAAAACTGAGCCTGACAACTTATTGGGTTCAGGCTCAAGTGGACTCGTTGACAACCACCCAAAATGCTTAAGCCAAGTTGTCAAGTAGTAATCCCCACCACTTATATACCACACTCACACTTTGTGAGTTTTAGGTATGGTACTGTGTTTGGGGTTGGGGTGATACAACCTCCCCCACTTATATTCGCAATGTCCTCGTTGCGACATGACCCATTCACTTATTCCCAGTGACAGTGGCGGCTGCACGCTCCCGGCTTAGTTCCCTTCGGGTAGCCCTTTCCACTATCAGAGGGAACCCGTTCTGATATCATTTGTAACGTCCCGGGCTTAGGTCCCCGATCCGTTATTGAGGAAAACTGACCTTGACAACTTATTGGGTTCAGGCCCAAGTGGACCCGTTGACAACCACCCAAAATGCTTAAGCTCAAGTTGTCAAGTAGTAATCCCCACCACTTATATACCACACTCACACTTTGTGAGTTTTAGATATGATACTATGTTTGGGGTTGGGGTGTTACAGTTATTCATAACTTCGACTACCCCCTTACGTTCGCCAAACCCTTCTCCATCTCCCTACCAACTCTAATCATCTAGATCCTTCCTGGATCTGGAAGCCGACCACCAATTTTACCATCTTCACCGGAGGTATCCATTCACCCCTTATTTCTCCTTCATTTCTGCTAATATAATCGATCGAAGATCCATCTCCGAGCAATAAATCATTTGCAGGTAGCAAGGACCCTTTCTCGAATGTGGATTAAAATCTAGAGCTCGAGACTTAGCTATAGCCTATCTGGAGGTCAAGATTGCAGATCGACGACCATCGGACTTCATCACCTTACCAGATCGATGCGGGGAGCACCAGTGACCGTTAGCCACCGTCAAGAGTATAGTTGGAAGGAAATCGGTTGAGCCTTATCCTATTGAAGTTAATCAACTTCTCCATTCATTAGAGTTCTTCCAGGTGTAGCTTCCGTCGTCGGATCATGAACTTAGTCTTTAGATTAAATCCACGCCCTACAATAAAGCCCCAATTCCTAGCCATTGATGAGATCTGAAGCAGCAGCTCTCAGCCATCGGATTAGCACGTGTCCTACATGCACTACAATGATTTTTGTACCCTACCCCATGTTATTCTGTTATCTGTAAATAATCCCTTACAGGACACATGTAAGACATTTGTTATGTGAATAATTGCATTGAGGCTCTCGTTGGTTTTATTATTTACCATTTGGTCCAGTTTGTTCAGAATCGCGTATGAACTTTGGTGAATTTACATTATAGTGATTGTTTTTATCTATTAATATTTGGTCATGAGAATAAAGTTAATTACATTTTAGCCCATGCCAGTGCATTTCATGTGCGCCAACACGTGACTTTTGTGGTGTTTTGCAGATTCATCCTTTAGTTTCTATATTGGTTATTTGTTCTTTAACTAGAAATAATTTATTTGCACTTTAGTTATTTTCCAGATTAAAAGTGCTTCCTTTTATTACGCTTAATAAATGTCAAAATGGTTCTAAAAATTCCATAAAAATCAATTAAATTCATGCTAAGTTATTTTATGTTTCTCTTGCAAAATTAATTATTTTTATTGTTTTTAAAAATTCAAAAATCCCTAAAAAGTGTCACATTTGCATTCAAAGATCATTAAAAAAATAAAAAATTGTGTTAACAATTCAAAAAATTGTGATTGTGTATTTTGATTTGTTTTAATTTCTATTTAAATTTTGTTTGAAATTGATTTGCGAAATCCCAAAAATTAAAACATAAAAAAACATTAAAAAAATAGTATAAATTCATTGAGAAATAAAAAACATAAAATATCTTTATTTGAGGCTTGAAAATTGTCTTTTTATGTGTATATTTCTAGTATTTTTACTTTTATTTTATATTTTAAATCCAAAAAACCATTTCTTTTTTGTGTTCTGTTTTACAATTTTCAATTGTTTTAAAAATCATAAAAATATTACAAACATGGAAAAAATTATCTAAAATACAAAAAGATTTTTATTTGAATTTTCTTTATATTTCTACCATATTATAAAAAAACTCATTATTTCTTTTATTTTACATTTTATTATTTGTGTTTTGTTTTAAGAATAAAAAATATAAAAATTTGTAAAATTAAAATCATTTAAAAATTGGAAATCAGAAAACATATCAAAAAGTATAAAAATTGAAAATCCATGAATATACAAAACCCTAAAAAGACATAAAAACATCAAAAGAGAAAAAGTACTTGATAAATTTTAATAATTAATAATCCTCGAGTACTGTAGCCTCCATGAGTTCAGTCATGCAGGATATATAGGTAAAATAAATGGCACATTCATTTCTCTTGCTTTCTTTCTTTGATTTATTTCTGCTTGAGAATAAAAATATTTTTATCTGAAACTATTTTGGGTTGCGATGACCACAATTCACTTAAGTGCATATTTTTCATTCACATTTTGATTAAAATAAAATTTAAAACCCGTAAATTGTTTATCTCAACAAATGTCGGGTCATCTACGTGGCAGGCGAGTATACTTACCACTATACTATGTCCTTCCTCAGATATTGTATTATGTGATCCATGACCATCCTCTGCTGACCTTGACCCCCTGAATATGTTTCCCCATCACCATATCCACCACGATCGCCATCATCATCATCATCATCATCATCATCATCACTTCCACTATCACCCTTTTATTCGGATTTGGATTTGGATCCAGTGGAGAGAATGTCATCAACAAATGCATCAACCTCTAATCCTCTAAGAGGGAACGTGATTCGCTCAGATCTAGCCCCGTAGTCACCAACATCTGTTCCCATTTGCTAGCTTATATTTAGATTCAACCTTCTTTTTGGTTGATCGATCATAGGAGCACAATTGGAATCCATCTACCTCTGCAAACTATCTTCATCTTCATCGTGCAATTTGAAAATGTATGCAAGATTTATGGGGTATGTGTAGTCCTCTTTGTCATGCCCCTCCCTTGCATGTTTCATCTTCAACATCAAGTTGTAGTGCACGTAGACAAGATCTTGGAGCTTCTGTTCTCCCAACATGTTCCGTCTCTTCGAATGAATCATGTTGAACGTACTCCAATTACTCTTACAACCACCAACAGATGCAGTTTGCGACAATACTTTCACTGCCACCTTTCGTAAGTTGGGAGCCTCAATCTTGTATAGTAAACACCATTTCGTTGTGGAAAAGTCAAAAGAGATAAAACAATAATAACAAATACTAGTAATATGTCGCAACACAATCAATGGACTTATTCGTCCTTACCAGGAAGAGTATTACCCCGTCCATTGATCGTAGTAATTCTACCTAAGGACCCCAAAGCATCCCTAAAGTGTAACGCTTCGAAAATTTCGATTTTTTTTCAAAATATTAAAACAATACATTATGAATTCAAAAGAAACGTCTCGTCGCAAGCTTTCCAACGAGATCAAGAATGCGCGAATCCGAGATCGTATGAGGAAGTTATGCCTTTTTTAGTGAACCATAGTAAGGGACTTTTACGGAAATAATACCCACGGATTTTGATTTTATCATACACGTTGGGGAGATATTTTGGAGGATTTTTCATCTCAAAATTGACAACCTTATTTCCTATTCTTTACCTTTGAATGGTCTTTAAAACCACATTGATCTCCTTCCATTCTCACCCTTCTCCAAATTGATTTCTTCGTTCTTCTTCCCTAGTAAGACGAGAGGAAGAGCTTCTTTCCTTTGACGAGCCACGAGGCTCCGAGCTTTGTTACGAGGAGAGGAAGAAGAGCGTCGTCGCAAGGGGAAGACGTCGCTGCACTCAGATCGTTGATCGTGTGCTCGGATCAAAGGTTCACATGAAGGTAACGGATCTTCATCTTCTCCCTGTCTCTTTTCGTGTACCTTTCGATCAGACTTTGATCCTAACCCGGATCTCCTCTTGCTGTTGGTATAAGATGATGTTTGTTTTCTTGTCGAGGTACTTCCATGTCCAGTTGTTCCTATCAATAAGAATACTCGAGGGGTATACATCGTGGTGTTTTAACTTGATACGTTATATATACATGTTGCACGTTATGAATCTGATTTTCTTTTTTTATTTTTCACTGATGATAATGTTTTGGGTATTGACACAATGATCTGGGAGGGTGTTTTCCATTGATTAGATCTAGGCATAAAGAGCCCTTTTGCGATTAATATTCCACCCTTGTGTATTATAACATTGTATGATTCATCTCTCTCCCAATGATATTGTCATGTCAAGAACTCCAACAGCTCTTGTTCTGAACCTCAGGATAGCCATTTAATCATTTGAACGAAATCAGCCACTCCTCGTTAAGTAAATAAGGCTACAATACTTATAGATTCCATTGGACCCTAACCAAGTTCCATAATATTATGATTTGGTATATTGCAAGGATCAATGTTGAAGATGCAATCTGTATGATATATATATCATACGTTATATTATTTCTAAGTAACATAAAGGTATTACATATGTTTTGTCATCTAATATGTAGTCATATATCCTTCACTTATGATATTGGTCAAGTTGATGGTTATCCATGCCTTGTCTAATCTTGTTCCAGTGCTTTCTGATGCCATGGTTTTTATATTCGAAGTCTAATTTCTATGTCAGGAAATTAGGGGTTATCATTAAATCTAGGACGTGAATATTGTTGTCATTTGACCCCTATTTGGTATGATTAGTTAATACCATTTTCTCTAGGCTAAGAATAACGTTAAGGTTTTGATGGCTATAAATTTCCGGCATTATGTTGTTCTCTTAGTGGTTATATTAGGACAGTAGAACCAATATCGAGCATTAGATAGAGATGCCTATCTTTCTAAGCCTTTAAATCATAATAATTAATTGCATTTTGTTTTACATGTATGTTCCGCACGGTTTGTCATCTTTTGGAGTAACTTATTTATATATATGTGGACGACATGTATTAAACAACAAAACACTTTCAATACCGTAATGCATTCGGATATGGTTTTAACTTTTAGGCATTAAGTTATGCCTCTCTTACCCCACATATATATGTATCATGTTATGGGAATATTGATAGTGATTATCGATGTACCAGTGGATTATGATTCGAGTGTTGGGCATTCGAATGGTCAGATAATCACATCAAAAATAAAATCACATTTATAAGTATGAGGATTGTAAGCGATAAATACCACAAGGTGGGTGCACACCCTTGTAGTCCGGCTGAGCCGACAGTAAGTCACCCCCACTCGAGGGGCATCACAGAGTGGGGTGGTGGTAGGTACTCTGGTGGAATTAAGGTGGGTGCACACGTGCATCGCACCGTACGGATCCGTTTTGTGGTACTTGTTTTGGAGTGAGCGAGACTCCTCCGGCAGACTCGGTTGACGGAGTTACGACTCTTCGGGCTATATGCTCCCTGTCACGGGTGTTAGAGTACTTCCAACTAGACTAGCTGAAGGATCACGTTTGCGTACGGGTTTTAGGTTGCACTATGAATGGAGTGTTGCAGACTTCATTCCTAGTGTAGGCTTTCTCCTTTGACGAACGAGTCCGGGATAAGTAATTAAAAATATGAATTAAGATGTGTCAAAGAATTGGTTTTGATTGCATATGTGTTAAAGGCCTAAAATATAAGTGATTGTATATTGCTATATGCTTTGAAATTGTTATCTCCTAAACTTGTTCAGTTACTGCATTTGCATTTTCTACCTATAATCTCTTGATTTATAATTTACCTTATCCTTACTGGGTCAGTTGACTCATAAGTTACATTATTTGGAAATCCAACAGGAAGTGCAGAACAGGAGACAGAGGCTCGCATTTTCGGTGGTGCAACTGCAGGACATTGTTGAGGTTGAGGCTTAGTGCTGTAGTTTCTTTATTCTCCTCTGTTTCATCTATTATGATGTAACAAAGAGACTCTGAGGTTTTATTGTTATCCTTCTGTGGACATCTAGTTATCAATGAAAGTTTAATTTTTTTTCCCTATAATTCTTTTTCTATGAGTGGTATATCATGCAGGTTGTCTATAACTGTTGTTGGGTAATAATGTGAATGGGTGTTGAGATGCGCTCCTGTCGTGGTGGGACGTTTCATAAAGTACTTGGCATGCACATTATTTGAAGTCATGGACTGTTACATAATACTTCCAATGAGTATTTTGTTAGACTACTTGGAAACGTAAGTCCACTCTAGATTCTTTTACCTCATTCATGCACATGATTTGTGTTTTCTCGTCTTTGACAAGATTTCCTCCACAACAATTTAGACACTCGCTAGAAGGTCAACATTTATACCAACATTGTGCTTGTACTGATACTTGGAATTAAAGTAGTAAGCTGGACACAAGCAAGCATAATTCTCAAATTTTAACCCATCAACAATTCTATCAAAAATTAAAGAACCGATTCATTTAATACATACAGCCTTATGAAGAGGATGCGGGAGGATCTTAATCCAACGTTCGTCAATGATGTCCAACCAGGCTTTGTAGCCTTTCTTCCCGACTGCTTCTCGAACCTTCTCTCTCATGCAGCGTATTGCCTCGAAGATCACTCCATGGTAGGCATTTTGTCTCCATCAATCTTCGTGACTCTTGTCAGGTCATCCAAAAAGTGAATATTATTGATCAATGTCTCCACTTTCGTCCCTCTTTATGATCAAGCTTCGGGTATCTCGAACCATTCCTCTTGGCAACACATGATTTTTAATCATGTCTTGTGTTGTTTAATGCTATGCAACGCTATAAAATTGGTTGCAAAGTATGTGATAACATGCCTCCCCAGTTCCCTTGATGATGTCCTTCATCAACTTCAACAGGTACGTACGGTCCTTCACATGATCAGATACATCAACAAACTTCAAAAAATGGTATTCCCATCACAGTAAATGAGGAAGTTGATGATATATTTCCATGTGTAGCTCGTCCACCCATCGCACATCAATGTCACCTCATACTCTGGTCATCTCCTTCTGAGATCATCGATGTACTCATTCATCTCCCCCTTCTCCATTACGAGATACTTGTTCATTATCCCATAGGACTTGGGAGCCTTCACTCTTCTTCCTATTGTGACAACGCATGCTACAAAAATTGTCCATTAGCAACGTTCGTCAGAATGCTTTTCCCGAAAAAGTGCTTGCTAATGGCCTTTCCCACTCTCTCCTTACCATTTGTAAACATGTCCTTCAGTGTCTTCTGCCTCGGATACTTACTTGGCTTATATTACACAAATCTGCTCCTCGTCAAGAAGGGTTCAAGTTCCTTCCCCTTGTATTTTTCGTGGGTGGTGGTACTGATGCACCTCCAGAACCACTCCCACTCCTATTGGTACCATAGAAGCCACCTCATGCATCACTGAGTTCACGCCTCTCAAACTCGCTCCATAGAGATTCCTATCGCCCTACTGTATGACCTCCTCTCAGCTGCGGTATGAATATCAACAGGGTACGCAAAGTCATCGTCATCTACATCAGAGAGGACAATGAACTCTTTTTCGAACATGAGTTCCTTGAATTATTCATCCCTTTTGAACCTCTATGTATCTTTGTCCTTCTCGTCCAATTACCTTCACCAAATCCCTCACATCTTTGGGACATAGCGTGCACTTGGCAACATTCTTATCGTTGCCAACAAGATGATGCTTCAGTCTCATAATCCCCCTCCTCCCAACCTCTTCCCACTGAAGTTGCACTGTGATTTCGATTTGTTGCCATCCAGAGCAGTGGCATACCTCCAACCAATCTCTCCACTGTCCCTCTAATCATCAGAACCATCAGATCTTGAACCGGAGTGTGAACCCATGATGTTAATAGCTAAAACCTTTGAAGAAATTACACGACAAATATACGTGACATACTATGAAACCAATCAATAATTTGCTAATTATTTTTTATTTTAATTTTTAGATTTATTATATTTATTATTTTTAGCACGTGCAATATGTGTAAAGTCTGGGATATTTAGTGTTTAACATACTATCCATATTCCTATGTTTTAATTTCTAAGAAAAGACCTCTTAGATCTGGAGTTGAGATGACTAATTTCATGGCAAACCACACATGAGATACAGACACGAAAATAAATTATAGATCTAATGTTTAATTCATAAAATTAATAATTACTAATTGTTATTGAACATAACAATAAAATCTTATTTTCTATATCTATAACATGAGATCCAAATTTCTAATTTTGTAACTTAACTTGATTTAATAACAAAACTCAAAAACCCCAAACTAATTTTCCCTATATCTTATAAATACTTCAACTTATGCAATACATAATCAATAGGAACAAAAGCCCCAAAACATCACTCATTCAACATAAAAATAGAAGAATTAGCATTTTACCTCAAAGTAGCAAGGGATGCTATAAAGACCCTTGAAGAAGATAGACCGACCGATTTTGAACGAAATGGAGGCAAAATCACCCAAATTTCACCCATAACAGGTTACTTAGTCAATTCGATATCACCATCATCCCGATATATCAGGACCATATCACCAAAATCCAAGAAATCAATAAAGGGGCTAATATCGACATCTTCCCAATGATACCAATATATTGTTGATATATAATTGATATTTCAAACCGTGGATCAATCACACCAACATAATATCATAGGCATGTTGAGAGGTAGATGCCTGACATCTAAATTTAATCAGATACTTAGATTCTAAAATCGCAGCATGATCAGCTTATATTTTGAGATATTCAGCAAGTAGAAAGTATGAAAAAAAGTGGCTGCATAAATGAATGAATATAATATATATACATCACCTGTAACAGTGGATCATTCACACCAACGTAATATCAGAGGCAAACATTCAAACTTAATCAGATATTTGGATGCTAAATTCACAGCAAGATCAACTTATATTTCGAGATATAACCAATAAGTAGTATGAAAGAAAGTGACCGCATAGATGAATGAATCTAATAAATATACGCATCATCTAAATAAACGATCGATGCAAACTGAACCTGTAAAAAGGAGAACTTCGCCTCCGTGTACATAATAATAGTGCAACGGGTGCATGTTAAATTTGAATTTCAAATTGGAGTAATAATAGCTATGATTGAAACCGTCGCTTCTCATGTTGGATCATATGTGCAGAAACCCCAAATGAGTAGAGAATTAAGGAAAAGGCAGTATCATAAATAACTGCGGCCATGACAGACTGTTGCAGTCATAGGTCACATGGTCCCCTGCAAAATGACAGCACCGATCAACAGCTGCCAGTGCATGTGCACATTCAAATTCAATCATCCATCTCAGAATGGAACCAGAACAAAAAAAATACTAAGGATAAACCCATACAAATTCAACTGGTCCATTTAGCAACTAGTATCTAGCAACACATAGGAACACACAGGAATACCCCCGCCCTTCTCAATACCTGCTGCGTTACACAAATCCCATCCTATTCCAACTTCACTGAACTATGCATCTCTACTCCTGCTCGGCTTCCTCGTCTTCATATTCCCCTTCCTCGTCGGCCGTGGCATCCTGATACTGCTGATACTCCGAGACCAGATCGTTCATGTTGCTCTCTGCCTCAGTGAACTCCATCTCGTCCATGCCTTCTCCAGTGTACCAATGCAAGAAGGCCTTCCTCCTAAACATTGCTGTGAACTGCTCGCTCACCCTGCGGAACATCTCCTGGATGGAAGTAGAGTTACCAACAAAAGTTGAAGCCATGGAGAGACCACGAGGTGGGATATCACAGACACTAGACTTGACATTGTTCGGAATCCATTCGACGAAGTAGGACGAGTTCTTGTTCTGGACATTGATCATCTGCTCATCCACCTCCTTGGTGCTCATCTTGCCACGGAACATGGCAGATGCTGTGAGGTAGCGACCATGGCGGGGGTCTGCAGCGCACATCATGTTCTTTGCATCCCACATTTGCTGGGTGAGCTCAGGAACTGTGAGGGCACGGTATTGCTGAGAGCCGCGTGAGGTGAGGGGAGCAAAGCCAACCATGAAGAAGTGGAGACGAGGGAAAGGAATGAGGTTTACAGCAAGCTTGCGGAGGTCAGAATTGAGCTGACCAGGGAATCTAAGGCAACAAGTAACGCCACTCATGGTTGCAGAAATTAAGTGATTAAGATCACCAACTGTCATGAAAATAATGAAATGTCAATGGTGGTTGCATTAGCAGAGAAAACTGACTTGTACATAAAAAAAGGCAGCACCGTGTAACATAATCACGATTACTGGAAATCTAGACTTAGATCCTTAAAGATTGGTGCACAAACACCAGCGCATGATAACAAGTGCTTGAAGCACATCAATTTAAATGGCAAGTTTACAACAAATGCACAGCAATCCAACCATGACATGACACTTTGATGAATAAAGAACAAGCATTCAGCTGCAACAACAAAAATCACGCTCAAATACAAATGGCCATAGAAATTGTTGTGTCAAAAAAATTTAAATTTCAAAGTAATTGTGAACTGCCCAGAGAAATATAGCATGCCATTACTGATTTGGTGTGTACCGTGTAATGA
The DNA here is from genome assembly GCA_037367405.1 of Ottelia alismoides. Classification (NCBI taxonomy): domain Eukaryota; kingdom Viridiplantae; phylum Streptophyta; class Magnoliopsida; order Alismatales; family Hydrocharitaceae; genus Ottelia; species Ottelia alismoides. The sequence continues at coordinate 247,742 of JAZKJV010000272.1, forward strand.
AGTTGTGAGTGTTTTCTGGAGAGGCAGATATATAAAAATTACAATGTATCATATATGATGTCTAAATTAAAGGGAATTAACACGGGTGTAATTACTATTCTATCCTAACTATAAACAATAGTACAATTTCACTTCCCAATAGTTATGGCATAAAAGCAACGACTCTTATAAAAAGGTATGTGTAGCAGTCAGCAATTATTTAAGACGCCAGACAACTTGTAGTTTTGAGTTAATAAGATCAAGAGTTAATAAGATATTCAAACAAAAAAGCTAAACAATTGCAGCAATGGCATATACATAAAAAGAGTTGGAATCTCACAGCTGGGAGTAGTGAGCTTGAGAGTTCTGAAGCAGATATCATAGAGAGCTTCATTGTCCAAAACCATGCACTCATCTGCATTCTCCACGAGTTGATGAACAGAAAGAGTGGCATTGTAAGGCTCAACCACGGTATCAGACACCTTGGGGGATGGGAAAACAGAGAAGGTAAGCATCATCCTATCAGGGTACTCCTCCCTGATCTTTGATATCAACAGGGTACCCATCCCAGATCCGGTACCACCACCGAGAGAGTGGCAGACCTGGAATCCTGCGCACAAAAGTACCCACCAACTTATTGTTAGCACATACAAACGCTATCTAAATAACTGCTGAACAAATTTTGCATACGGGTACGCACCTTGAAGGCAGTCGCAATTTTCTGCTTCTTTCCTCACAACGTCAAGAACAGAGTCGATAAGCTCAGCGCCCTCCGTGTAATGGCCCTTCGCCCAGTTGTTTCCAGCACCGGACTGTCCGAAGACGAAATTATCAGGGCGGAAGATCTGACCGTAGGGGCCGGTCCTTACACTATCCATGGTACCGGGTTCAAGATCCATGAGCACGGCACGAGGAACAAACCTCCCACAGGAGGCCTCGTTGTAGTACACATTGACCCTCTCGAGCTGCAGATCAGAGTTGCCATTGTATCTCCCGGTCGGATCGATGCCATGCTCGTCACACACCACCTCCCAAAACTTGGACCCGATCTGGTTCCCACATTGCCCACCCTGAACGTGTAGGATCTCCCTCATCTTCACTCTGCAGTACAGGCATTACTGAGCCATTGGTAATTGCTTGAACAGGAAAAAGCTTCAAAAAAGGAAGCTCGTTTCTATATAAAAAAGGTATATTTAAGAGGAAAAATAAAAGGACCCCCACAGATCTCGAGGCTCGAGCACGAAGAACACAAAAAACCCTAGAGAAGATGCGTACAACGGCGAAAACCTAGATTTTCCTCGTGCAGATCAGCACATCAGATCACTCCACCGTAACAATGCGAGAGGAAACATCAAGATCTAGAAGATAGATCGGAGAACACGACCAGAACGAATGGAAGTGAGAGATCGAGGAGCTTACCGGCGAGAGGGACCGGAGATCGAGATCTGAAGGCTGCGAGAAACAGAGTGGGGGGAGAAGGGAGGAGCGGTGGAGTAAAGCTTTTATACAGAGGAGCAGCAGTAAAGGGTGTGGTGGCAGACAATCCAACGGCTGGTAATGTTTCCCTCCTTTTTCTAACATGCCCTCCGAGACCGTCCGATGTGACGATCTAACGGTCGAGGGAGCTGAAGATTTCGAGGCGAAACGGTGCATTGGAATTTTGAAAACTGCGGTAATCTCGTGAGAAGGCTTTTTGCTCTTGTCGAATGACATGTCTGCCCCTTGAGATGGACTGATGTGTGAACGGGGAAGAGGATAGGTGGTTTGAATTTTGTGGGCATGGGTGGAAACAAACGGCTCTCTCTACCCCACTTCTCTCTGTTCGGATGTAAATGATTACGGATATTCCACGGTCATCACATTTATTATATATATATTTTTTAGTATCCATATCTGTTTTAAAATTAATACATATATAGATATTATTTTGATATTCGTAGATATCTATATTCATGTATGTATATTTATTTTTAGATATAAATATAGTCATATATTTATTTTTAACCTTATATAACATAATTCTATACATTCTTTTACTGTATTTGTATAATTTTCATGATACAAACACATTTAGTATATCTGTATCATGTGTTTTCCATCCAAGTCGATTTTATAAATTATTTCTAACATTATTCATATGAGATCAATATCCGATTTACAGCCACATATGTTTTTTAAGTATATGAGAAAATAGTTTTAATATCTGTCAATATCTGTATATGCATCCGTATTCATATTAAAAAACGGATATGGCTACAGTGATACCTATATATGTATCCATATCCTTACGTTTGCATCCCTACTAGCAAGACATGCCCTTTGTCCAAATGCCATGTCAAGATATCTAAATCTCAAAATTTCTTGTCATGGCATCGATCGACAAACGATTTGTCAATCAACGTCCATTCAACGCTTGTCGTACGGTCTTCATTAAAGCACTATTTTCAAAGCCATTAATGCAATCTTACAGTGCACGTGCCCTCAACCTTTTAGTAAATCGTTCACCAATCGACGAATGGTTCGTTGAATATTGCCCTTCTCCCACCTACTTAAGGAGCGCTCCTCAGCTCACCCACGCTCAAAGCTATATTCGCTCCTCCTCCTTAGTGCGAGCCATCTTCCATCCTTCTCCTACTTCTTCCCACGCTAAAGCTAGTGCGAGCCATCTTCCCTTCTTCGCTAGTTCGATTGAAAGGTAATTTTGATTTATTTTTTGAAAATTATATTTTAGTTACAGTACGAAATGTCGTAGTTTATATGTTAAAATAGCATACACCCTTTAAATTTATTAAATTTGGACTGGATTTTGGCATGATGATAAAATATCGTAGTTTAGAATTTTTTGTGTTTAGACGACGCTAATAATTGTGATACTAATAATAGCTTGCATAAAAGTCATACCAAATAATATATATAGAAAAAAGATAATATTAGTTGGAATGAATTTGTTCGGAGTAGTTTTCATAAGAATTGTTAAACCATTCAATTCATGAGGATATATTTAATGAAATCTATTGACAAGTTTTAATACTTCAATCATAATATATTAACAAGGGAGAGAGATTAGGTTAGAAGTATGAAAGTAATATTATTATTCTTTGTATTTTATAAAAAATGACATATATTTATTGATCTTTCGTGATACATTTATTAATTTTTATGTAATAAATATCGATACACTTTAACCAATATTTCATTAATGTAATAAATAAGAAAACTATTGGATAAGTATTATCATAAAAAGAAAATATTAATATATGTACACGTACATATCCCAATAGACTTATTGTAGTCATGATGGATATATGTACTAGACTATTAAAAAATAAAAGTAATATAAGTTATAGTTTTGATATTTACATTTATGAGTTTTTTAGATAAATTAAAATCATATTGACGTATACTCTAATAGTTCATGATCACAATTTTTTAGATAGATTTAAAACATATTGATGTTTACCTTAATAGTTCAAAATCACGGTTCAGATGAGAACCATTGATTCCTAATCTCTTTAATAAATTGGTAATTCTTCAAAAGCATGTTTTTATTAATGTTCCAATTGACGTATATCTTAATTGTTGATGCATATAAATGCATACTTCCATGTTTGAGATGACAATGTTACATTCTCTAAGGTAAGAATATAAAAAAAAAGTTGTTAAAGGTCTTAATTAATTTAGTGTTGATCTCTAATACCGTAGAAACAACTATAGGAGGGAGAAATATTAACATAGAAGATGGGAGAATTAAAAGAGATGTAATAATAATAGGAGGGGAGATAATATCAATTACACAATTCAAGTCAATTGGAATGTGTGTGCCTCTTTTGTGAAAGTAGTCGAGATTGCCTTCATTAGAAAACTTGGATATTGTGATCTCGACAAATATTAGTTAACCACAACCAATCACAGTAAATTTTAGATGCACTGTTTTTAGACATCATCGTATTATTAATATACTCCATGGTGTATGCTAATGACATCATACACATAAAACATAAATTTAATCGCTTAATTAAAACTTATACAACATAAACTTTAATACAACTATCAAAGTTTATATTGTGTTGATTTGATCTTAAGATGAAACCATAGATATGGGGTTAAATAATCTTATAAATATTATTTTAAGTATAGTATTTTGTATGAAACTTGCAAGGACCCTTCTTGAACCTAGTAATATTTGCGTTTAGATCCTCTATCAGGTCACCTCACATGCCCGTGCGTGTGAGGACCTAACCATTTTGTAGTGGGATCCCTCTAGTTTTCTTTGCTTACTTTTAGTATTTTGTATAATCAGCATTTAACTTTGGGAAAATTGCATGCGGTAACATGTACTTTATTTTATTTGCAATATATCTCTATTAGGCTTGTATTTTATGTTGTGCATTTTTATTTTTATCAACTAGCTCATGAATGTTATAATTATTGCAAAAAATACGGTAGATGCTTGGTATATAGTCTATTTACGTCCATATTTTTTGTCATTTAATTTTATTTTTCCTTTTTTTAAAACAACAAAAGGAGCCTTTTATTCCTTGTTTGCATATAAAAATTCAAAAAAATATAAAAATATCTTTAAAATTCCAAATAAACTATAGTATATGTCTTATTATATATTCTACCTACAGACTAAAAATCACAAAAAATATAAAAGGAAAACCTTAAAAATCACAAAACCCTAAAAAACTTATAAAACTAGAAAAAATCCATTAAAAATCCAAAAAACAGTTTTATGTTGTATGTTTTCCTTTATAATATATAATATATCTAAAAAGGGTTTGGGAAATTTTTAGACTATTATTTATTTTTAAAACCCTAAAACATCTCATCTATTTATATTACTCACTATTTTATATATTTTAATATTTTAAAATCACCTAAAAATTAACAAAAATCAATAAAATTCCAAAATAGAGAAAAATAAAAAAATACAAAACATTTTATTTCTAAATTTCGAGTATGTGTGTATATTAAAACTTATACAGGTCGGGTCTAGAGAAATTGGAGAAGTTCGGCCAAAAACCCGACTCGACACAGAAAGGGGTCCGAGGGGACTAGTTGATCGGAGTCAACGATCCAACATGGCCTAATCAGAGGGGGCACCCGAAAAGGACAGAATAGACTACAGGATAAAATAGCTAAGAAAAATAAAGATAATTAAATAAAAAATAATAAATGAATTTAAATTAAAATATGAACAAATGAAAAATGTTTATTATTTTCAAGGAATTTTCTGTGATTTTTAATTATTTTTATGAAAAATAAATTAGGTTATATACAATATATAGTATATATACGGGTATAACATACCTATGTATTATGTACAATAATTTTTATTTTGTTATTTTTAAAAAAATACCCTAATTTCATATTTTATTTATTTACAAATAATTTTAGGAGTATAAAATAATTTTTATTTTATTTTTATCATTTATTTGCATGTATAAAATAAATAGGGAGTGTGAAATATATACCTGCATTTTGTACAAGTAAGAAGGATTTTATTTTTATTTTTATTTTTCTGATTTTTATTTTATTCTTGTTTTATTTTTAGGACTATATACAAGGAGTTAAAAAGAATATTTTATTTTTATTTTATAAAAATAATTATGTGCATATATAGGTGATATGTACAACATAGAGTAAGCCCTGTCTCTCTACTTATTTTATTTGACGATCAGGTAAATGCTTGGCCTTCTCTTGGGGTTTGGGTCACTCTGTATTTATTCTAAATACCTCCTTCCTTTTTCTTTTCCTTTATTCTTTTATTTTTGCACAAATAAATGTTTATTATGCAATATTAACACATGCATGCCGAATGCTAATTTATTGTATTTACACCGATTTACATGATGTTTTGCCAAGATAAGTAGCTAAAATAAAAGAATAAAAAGTGAGAATCAGGGATTCATCACCCCCTGTACTTTACTTTTGCAGTCCCTTAGCAAACACTTATTTGAAAAAGAAGTGAACAAGAAAAGGAAAGAAAAAGAAGGAGAATCGAGGTAAACTCATCTTCATTGAATTGAAGTATGGAGCTCGGTCAGACCTTTGGATTGTTAGTTTGTCAGAGCCTTATTTGGACTTAAGTTTAAGATTCAACAGCCTCTAAGTTCCAACAATCTATGGTCAAGACTCCTCAATAATCCAGATCAGAACAAGTCTACATATACAAACTCCGATGACCATGTATCTTTTCTTATACGGTATAAGTGATAGGTAGCTCCCCACCTCAGAAATGACAAAGAAACAACCTCCCTCAACAAAGGTAACTCTAATTCCCTAGTCTAGCAGCTCTTTCCTCGAGGAGCGGGGCATTCCCTTCTAAGTTCAAGTTCAATCGGCTCAAGAAGAGGGGGAAAGAAAAGAATGGATCGTGGCTAGTGTAGCCATGTATCCTTGGGAGCCCAATCAGTGTAGCTAAGTCTCCTGCTGCAAGCTTCATGAGATGAGAAGGTGTAACATAAGCTTTGCTTTACTTGGCTATATACACTCCAGTGGACATCTTATTTTCAATCATGCATGTCCACTTTTTTGGAGTTTTTCTTTTGCACGTTTTTTTCCTTTTTTTTGATGTGCATATTTACAACATATCTACATGATGCAACATATATATAGGGACTTTTTCTTCTTGAGACAGTAGACTATCCCTCTTTTGAAGCATTATTTCGATCCACAACTCCTGTCTTTAGACCTCAACACCGCTAGAACAAGTTGAGGCGCACATCCCTCCCGAAAGGAGGATGAGAGGTTCCACCTAAAACTACTACCCTCGTATGATACCTCAAGCCAAAGGAAACTACCTCCTCACCACCTCATCCTTAGAGAGCTATGAGTAAGGTACTGTTGCAAGTAAAGCCATTGTCTGTGAGAGTCATGCGTGCGTTGTTAAGTGTTTTACTTAGACGCATCAAGAGAATGACATGTGAACATAGCCTAGTAGACTCAAAGAATTAAGTCACTAATGGACATGAAAAGTCTTAACCGTAAATCTTATACTCTAAGAATTAGATGGATTAAGGTCTTAACTGAGCTCTATTTTCTAATTTAATTCCAGACTAGTTCAAATGTCAACTACGATTCAGAAGAATGTACACATATATACAAAAAAAATTTATGCAAAGTTTTTTAAAAATGTGCAAAATTTTTGAAAATGTTCGAATGCATGCATGAATGCAGAACTTTTGTAAACTATTTACAAACATTTACACAAGGGTTTTTGCAGACTTTTATTTTTCGAACATTTTACAAAAATTTTGTACTATATACATAGTTTTGATACATAAATATTTACAAACACTTTACAAGCAAAACATTTTATAGACACACTCACACAAAGTACGGGATATATGTGACACCCCCTTACACTTAGCTTGAACAATGTCCTCAGAGTGATCAAAGACGATGAATAGGACACAACTCATGCTTAGTATTGGGAAGTGAAAAGAAGGGCTATACTACAACGATGAATAAAAGAATAGAATGAATAGAGGCCGGTGATTCCCCTATACTCAGGATAAAGTAATCCTAAGTATAGTAGACTGTACATAAGGGGAAATCGATGGTTAGGATGTACAGGGTCTACCTCTCCTATACTTAAAGTAAAATATCCTCAAGTATAGGCAACAAAATAGAGGTACAAAGAATCAAAAGAATAATCAACAATCTGATACCCCCCTATACTTAGGGTACAATATACCCTAAGTACAGCATAATCATAAGATGAACATGGGGTGTTAGACTAAAGAATGAGGTGATATAGACATTTGGATCTATACAAGGTGGAAGTACATTCATAATCATGAACGAGATGCAACTGATGTGAGTCAAAGACCACATCTCATGCAAAATGAATCGGGACGACGTCAACAATCAATGGATCATGATCTAGATATGGCTTGAGGCGTTGATCAGAATGCGAAAGGTGAAGTCAGATGACATCTAAGATATGTCAATACTACCATTGTCATGCACCTTTCGGACCAGGTATGGTCCTTTCCACTTACTCTGCAACTTCCCTGGAAATAATCTAAGCCTGTAATAAAACATCCATATTCTTTGATCAAGCTCAAACTGCTTATGGCTGATGTGAGAATCATGTCATTCCTTTACTCACTCCTTATACTGTATGTTGTTTGAAAAGGTTGTATCTCTAAGCTCCTCCAGTGCTATCAATTTTGCCTTTCTTTGATCTCCTATACTCTCTGAATACAATAATATCGTAGTGACAATCCATAATGACTTATGCTTAATCTCAACAGATAAATGGTAGGGCTTGCCATAAACAAGACAAAAGGGAGATGTACCCAAAGGAGTCTTGAAGGAAATCGAATATGCCCACAAAATTGAGTTCAAAAGTTATGACCAATCCTTTCGGTTTGGGCGGACTACCTTATGCAATATCATCTTGATCTTCCTGTTCGATACTTCAGCAAGACCATTGGTCTGAGGATGATATGGAGTGGCTACTCGATGGTCTATGCTAAACTCGTTAGCAAGGGCCTTTACCTTGTCGTTGATAAAGTGAGACCTCTCGTCAGATATAAAAACTGTAGGCACCCCGAATCGTGAAATGATATTCTTCCTCAAAAATTTGCAAACGTTCTTAGCATCTACAGTTTGGGCAGGAATGGCCTCAACCCAATGACTCACATAATCAACATCCAACAGAATGTACTCAAATCCCCGACTCTTAGGGAATGGACCCATGAAATCAAGACCCCATGCATCAAAAACCTCACAGAAGTGAATGGCTGCATCGACATCATATCATGCTATCCACAAGTGCCCATCCGCTGACAATTTGTAAACCTCTTCACGAATTCATCAGAATCCTTGAGGAGGGTAGGCCACCATAGACCGGATTGAAGCACTTTCTATATTGTTCTCCTCCAAGAATGATGTCCTCCTGCCTCAAGCTTGTGGCAGTAAGTGAGGACGCTGCAGTGCTCCTCTTGAGAAATGCACCGTCGCAAGACGCCATCCCCTCCTTCATGATAAAGTATGGGATCCTCCCAATGGTAATATTTTACCTTCGTAAGGAAAGTCTCAATTCATTGTCTGGGCTAACCTTGTGGAGCTTTCTTGGCAGCATGATAGTTCACAATGTCGGCGTACCATGATAGATAGGCGATAGCAAGGATCGCCTCATCTGGGAAGGTCTCTATAATGGGATCAGTCTGCTCAGATTCCCCAAGATTTTCTAAACGGGAGAGATGATCCGCCACCACATTCTTGACTCCAGACTTATTCTTAATCTCAATATCAAACTCATGGAGTAGAAGGATCCATCTGGTCAATCGAGCTTTGGCATCCTTCTTAGCCATAAGGTGCATGATGGCGGTATGGTCTGCATAGATAGTCACTTTGGATCCAAGAATATATGATCTGAATTTGTTCAAGTCAAAACCTACGGCTAGCATCTCTTTCTCTGTGACAATATAATTCCGTTGAGTGGCATCCAATGTACGGCTAGCATAGTGAATGGCAAATGGTACTCCATCCCTCCTCTGTCTTAGCATGGCCCCTACGATAAAATCGGAAGCATCCGTCATGATCTCGAATGGCAGAGACCAATTAGAACCCTCAAAAACTAGGCTTTTAAGAGTATCAAACGACGCAAGACACTTATCATCTACTATGAACTTGGTGTATTTCGTCAGCAGATCAATCAACGGTCGGGCAATCCTGCTGAAGTCGTGAATAAATTTTCGGTAGAAATCGACATGCCCCAGAAAAGACGGTAATTGTCGTAAGTTTGACGGTGGATTGAGTTTCCTGATGATATCCACCTTGGTCGGATCAACCTCCATGCCCATGTTGGATATGATGTGACCAAACAGAGAGAAACCCCAAAGGAATAAAAGAATTTTTAGGTAAATTACATTCAAGTTCACAATAGTTTTCAAAAATTTCAAAAATGTATGTGCCAGCCAAAGCCATCACGTGTACGCTCTCTTTGGGTAAATTGCATTTTCTTCCCTATGTTTATTTCCTGTTAAATTTTCATTCCAAAACAATAAATATTTGCATTTTAGTCTTGTTAATCCAGACACAGTTTTGCATGTTTTTTTCATTGAAATAAAAACTTTTGTTAGTAAAATAATTCTGCAAAAATCATGCTACGCTATTGATGTGTGTCTCTTTCTAGTGTAATTGTCTCATTGTATTTTATCATGAATTGCTATTATTAAAAATAGAAAAACATCACTTTTTCCTGTTTGAACTTTGAAAAACCCTAAAAACTCGAATTTGCTTCAAAAATTCCAAAAAATTAGAATGATATTCTTTTGGTGAGTTTTAATTTCTTTGTAAATTTCATGCATTAATTATTTGTAAGACTAAAAAAATGCAAAGCTCTAAAAATCTTAAAAAATCATATAAAATTGTAGAAAAATAAAAAAATATGATTTGAGTTCCTGTTGTAGATTTAAGAAAAATCATGTGTGCTCACTATTTGCCTTTTCTCTTATTTTCATTCATATAGTAAAAATTCTATCAAAACACAAAAATATTTTATTTGGACATTTTTTAGCATTTTCGTAATATTTGGAAAATAAAAAATTGCATTTCTTTTGTCTATAAATTTGTTATGAAAATTAAAAATTTCTGAAACTAAAAATCATTAAGAATTTGAAAATCAGAAAATAAAAAATATTAAAAAAAGATAACAAATCTCACAAAAACCAAGATAGTTTGCATTTGAGATCCCATTTTCCTCTTAATTGATTTTTTAAGTAATTGAATAATCCTCGAGAATTGTAGCCTCTCTGAGTTCGACCATGTTGCTATACATGGTAATTAAATAGCGAAAGTGTTTCTCTTGTTGCACATTCTTTGTAATTATTTCAGCTTGAGAAAAGAAAAAAATATTTTTTTGTTTGAGCATGGAATTTTGGGGATAACAACGACACTTTTATAAAATAATAATCACCCCTTGAAATTTCTCGCTCAATAATAGCCTGCCACCATCTCTCTTCATATACCGCAATGAAAACTCAGCAAATGTCACCCACTCATCCACATGCTCATGAATCATCCCTAAAATTTGGATATATGATTGATCCGATGCTCTACCCCTTATACTGTACCGGTACCAAAAAGTTATGGCACTTGAGATCGCTGATATGCCGTGTACGTAGTATGATTCATATGTAACGCATAGGCATCCCAAAAAACTTTGGCTCCAGAGATACTGGCCTTTGTACAATATTCTCCTCCTCTTCGGAATGGTCGTAGGATGAGCCATCATAGTGTTGTCTGCTCAATTGCCTCCTAGCGATGTGGCATGTCCTGCGTGGCCTGGACTAAGAAGGCCAGATGTTGTGTCATGTCAGGATCCAGTTGAGGAGGAATGGTTCTGCATAAGGAACCATAGCATTAGTACTTGCCTTTATTTAATGAGAGATATATGGACATGTATACTACTATTTTTATGCTATTCATGTTGGACCAAAATACTCTTGTACACAATCTTGTACTTTGAATACCATTAAGGAATTACACATGTGGAATGGAATGGAGTATCACTACTATGATACCAAATTTTACGACTGAAACATGTGATCCTAGCAGTAAGAGGAAGGGGAACATCATTACCTCAGAACATACCTCCTTGGTACCTTTACATGCGGAGAATTGGCATTTATGGTGCATTGTTGACGATGAGCACGAGTAAATTAGGATGACCTTGACCTCCTCTACACGGTGGTGGCTTTGGATCGTCGATTTGACATACTTCGATGAGCTCCTACTGTGCTTCAATGAGGTCTCCAAAGAGGGAACGGAGTGGGAGGTGGTTTCTCTAATGGTTAGGACTTTGGGGGCAATCAAAAGGTATATAATCGAATTCCGGATCTATGCGTAGATCTAAAATTGAACCCAGCCCGATCTCACCAAAATGGACATAACTTGAGCTCCCTAACTCAGATTTTGATGTTCTTGAACTCCTTGGAAAGGCCTCGATGAGCCCTATGTAATGGATTGCTCATTTATCCATTTAAAAATATAGAAAAGTCCATATTTTAAAAATATAGGATTTCACAAATATTACAGTCGTCAAGTCTTCTACTCGAGAATCTAAGGATGCATGCCATCCCTTGTGGTCATAAAATCCAACTACCCAATGCAACACCAGAATCTACATCAGTGTGCAAGACAAACCCACCATGAGAATATGCATCAGTAGAAAAACACAAGCACAAGCAAGAATCAACATCCACAGTAACAAGATCATCATAATATGCATAATAATCACTATAAGTACATAGATCTAGAAATGATTTGATCATCGGATCACTCTAACACATACACTTCTAAAAGATTTAGTGTTACAGGTTCTAACTTAAATATCAAGCTTCATTTTAATCCTTCTAATTGATCATTATTTGAGTTAGTTGCATTCCATGTACCTACAATTGTCTGTCAGTATATTCATTTACATCAATCCATTTTGATTTGGACATTTTAAACATTCATTAATCACACCGAATCAATGTTGATCGATCATGCGCTCTATGATGATCGATCAACACCGATCGATCATCAACTCTTAGCTGATAGATCATCATCAAGCTATCTGATCAATCAGTCAACTAACATGATCAACTAGTCTGATCTATCATAGCTTTAAATATAGAGATGTGCATAAAATTCATGCCCAAAATTTTATCTCTGATTTGAAATCTAATTACATGTGTGTGATCATCACCTTATCCTGATCAATCTAACATAAATAACATAATTTTATACCTAGTGGATACCTCAAGAATTGAAAAAAACCGCAACGATAAGGCTTGGAATACAACTTTGCATGCAATGAAATGAGCTATCCATATACCAAGCTAACGTGAAAATGATGTAGTAATGTTGTGTGGACCAACAGTAAGGTAGGGTATCGAAATATGTACCTTCAGGGCATTCTTCCGGATCCCTCCTCCACCCCTAAAATAGCATTTTTCGAAGTGCTTTGCGTGAAATGCACGCCAAAAATAGAAGGACCTCGTCTCCCTCTTCGCAATGATGTCCTCAGCTCATCAATCGGACGTCAGAATTTCATCGTAGATGGTGGAGCTCCAGTGATGGTGGTGACGCTCGAGTCTTCAACGATAGGCTTGGATGGTATGAGCTAAGTGACTCAGCCACTTAGCCTTTTATAGGCTCGGGTCCGGACTCGATTCCAGAACCAAAAGTTATAAACTATGTTATTTTGCACGTAACTTTCGCATACACTCTCTATTTTTTAAGTTCTTTTGGAGTCCTTGTAAGGTCTTCAAGAGTACTACATAATATAGTGGTTATGAGTCCAATTCGAATACCAATTCAGCTTCAACATTAAGATTTAGTGAAAGTGGGTACGTTTGGTCCTCAAAATTTATATGTTTTTATGGATTTTATATTTTTATGTGATATAACATCAAAACCTATTTCCCTTCAAAGTGCTAAAATAAATATTTGAATCTTGTTTTATGTTATGTGCAGAAACAATTATGATCTCTATTTCCCTTCAAAGTAGTCTTGAAATTTAGGGAATTCTATGTGATTAACTTTAAAAGTGAATAGAGTCCAATTATTGATGGTTATGCCATAGATATGGGCCTTTGAATGCATGCATACTTCGAATTAAAGTTTAGTTTTTATTACTATATACAATATGTTATATTTTTGGTAACATTTTATTTTTATTATTTTAATCTACAAGAAGACTTTAAGTTCATGTCAAACAAGGTTGATATCAATTTATGGATGTGTGAAAATTGTATGTACTATTAACAATTATTTTGTACATTGGTATTGCTATTTTTCTGTGCTTTCTTAATTTTCTTCTTCATTTCTTTGTTGACATGGTCAATCTGCCTGGGTCTCTGGGGTAGGATTCATAAACAACATGTCCGTTCCTATTTATTATGCCTTTATTAGTCAGTATGTACGTCTTCACTAATGTTACATCCTTGTGTTTCTCTTTTTGATTGCATGAATTTTCCTTTTTATTAGATTTTTAGCGTTAAGAAGGCATTCTTATTCACGAGCGGATATCTATCAAAATGTGATTTAGATAGTTTTTAATGATACTTTTTAAGAATTTTAAGTCAAGATGAAAGCACAAAGTAGATGAATCAAGGATCGATAAGAGACGAGAGATCTTGAATCTCGAAAATCTCAATAGCTCTATGTTATTAAAATCAATGGTTAAAATCATGGAAAGTAACACACCACTAGTCTCTATAATGACCAAAGCATCTTATTTGAGAGGTATCATATCTAATTAAATTTTGACTAGCAGGAAACTTTCGGAGGTGGATAAAGCTTAGCTTAGGACAATAAGAAATGCTTCCTCAGAAGAGATTTATTCCGAGTATTTGTGAATCATATAATTAAATTATGTACAACTATGTTCTTCTACTAGGATGGATGTTTGAAGATATCAAAAGTTATGTACATTGAAGATATCAAAAGTTATGCATGTGCGAGCAAATCCTTGCAATATCGCATAGGACTACTGTAAAAACGTGGAGCACTCGAGCCGTTCGATCTTGATAGAGCGGTTCACACGAATTCGATGTTTCTGTGGGTCCTTACCGTGGAAACTCGTGAGAAATGCTTGATCGCTCGGGTGCTCCACGATTTTACAACAGACCTCGACAATCAGAGACGAAGCTAAGAATTTCTGCATTGGGGGCGACTATTGAGACATGAGACGAAGCTAAGAATTTCTGCATTGGGGGGCGACTATTGAGACATTATTTGCCTATTTTTTGCCACTGTAAAATATTTTAGTTATCACTAAAATTTATAAGAAACTTCACAAAAACACCCATGCAAAATTATGATTTTATATAAGTATTTATACAAAATTGTATAACTAACCATACAAAATTCTTTTTTTACAGAATTACACTTTCATTATTGTGATGTTAAACAATGCTATCAATTTAACACTCTTATAAGAAACATTGCACATTGCTTTGTGTAAATGAATACAAATATATGTGTTTGTGTGTGCGTATTTTGGTATCCGATTTCCAACCAAATCATATTTATATATATATTGATATGGGAAAAATGGGACTCTGTCTCAGGGAGTTAACTTGGCCCTCCTCACCCCATTTTCCTTATATTTTTTCGAAAAGTAAATATGTTGAAATTCATCACTATATCCCTTTATTTCATCATTCAAGTTTCGTAAGAAACAGAGACTTTTACGCCCTCCATCTAGACAGTCATTTTTTAACAGTTGCAGAATTCTTGAAATCGACCCCGTCTAGATGGAGGTTGTAGGAGTCTTTGTTTTATACATAATTTGATTGACATAATATAAGGATAATGATTAAAATTCGCGGAAGCATTTTTCAAATAAATGAAAAAAATAGGATGGGAGAGCCGAGTTAGCTCCCCCGAGGGGGCAGCCCCATTTTACCCTTTTGATATTTATCTCTATATCTGTTTGGGATAATTACACCCATAACCCTGAGTAATTTTGCAATAACATTCATAACCCTGCATAATCGCGAATTACACGAGGAACCCCGAGTAATGCTTAACTCTTACATGGCATAACCCTGTGTTATATTCCGTGTGAGCTACCCGTTACATTTGACGATTTCCGTTAAATAGACAAGACTACCCTTAAAACTTATTTTTATTTGCATTAACATGCCATTGTTGAATCCATCGCATTCCCCCCAGCCGAGTTCCTCTCAAAGCCCCCCGACCCCACATGCCGAGCTGCTCCGCCCCTGCTCGAAGCCCCCTGCCGTCAAGCTCCTCCTCGATGTGCCCCCACTCCGTCGAGCTCTCTTCGAAGAACCGCCTCCCGGCTTCCCCGTACCGATCTGCTTCGTTCCTGTTCAAGTCCTCCCCCCCCTCGCCGAGCTCCTCCTCGAAATCCCCCTCCTCACCCGCCGAGCTCCTCCTCAATCCCCTCAGGCACCCCTCCCCCGAGCAACGTTCATCCTCGAACCCCCTGCGACCGAGCTTCGAGCCCGTACGCCGAGCTTTGGAGCTCCCGCCTCCCTCCCCGGTCCGCGTGCCGAGCTTTGGAGCCCCCCCCGGCCTGTGCGCTAAGCTTTGGAGCACCCCCCCCGCCCGTGCGCCAACCTTTGGACCCCCCCAAATGCAGTCGAGCTTAGAGCCCCCTCTTCTCCGAGCATTGCTCCTCCTTGAACCCCTTCCCCCGCTCGCGCGCCGAGCTTTGGAGCCCCCCTCCCCCCACCACGCCCCGCCGCCGCAACGTCGATGCTTTCAGGCCCCCTCTCCCACGAGCAACGCTCTCAGGATCATCCCCCTTCCCTGAGCAGTGCTCCTCCTCCCCCGCGGTCGCGTCCCCACCCTCCTCCAAGCAGGATGAAGCCCCCCGGGACCGATGCTTTCAGGCCCCCTTCACCCGAGGAGTGCGAAGCCCGTGCGTTTGGATCACCTCCCCCCTGGACCGATGCTTTCAGGCCGCCCTTCCCCGAGTAGCATTCCTCCTCAAAACCTCCTTCCCACCATCGGGCAAGTCCGCATGAGTTTTTCCCCTGCTCGAAGCCCGCCGCCTTCCTTCTCTACTTAGTTGCTCCTCCACTATCGATGTTCTCCTCTTGCTCTGCCGCTCGAATTCACACCATCTCGGCAGGTTGTGGTGCGGCATGAAAGTTGGGGGGAGATGGTCGGTCGACGGCGTGGGAAGTGAGGGGGTCGGAGGGGGAGGTTGAGGTGGACGGAGGGTGACGGGGTGTGAGCTAAGAAAGGTGGATGGAGGTTGAAGGAAGAGGGGTTTTTTTGTTTATTTCCTAACCATAGGATCCAAGATGATTTAGATTAACTCATTCATATGGTTGAGTTAACGTATTAAATTAACGGAGGGTTATGAGTGTAAGACGGAGTGACTATCTAGGGTTTTTCATGTAATTCGCGATTATGCAGGGTTATGAATGTTATTGCGAAATTACTCAGGGTTATGTGTGTAATTATCTTTATCTATTTTGATTTTCAACTAGGTAAGGCTAGAGTTATCAATTCAATATATGCATATATCTATGTCTATATTTGAATACCCATCTTAATATATAGTTAAAGATTTATTATATGTAGCAGATGTTTATACGATTTATTATTTTATTTGATATATTTTATATGAAATAAATACAATATATCTAAATGATTATATATATATATATATATAAGTTGGTCTATAAAGTATTTATGTGATTTATACACATTTGAATTGTATCTACTTTATATCCAAAATACAACAAATTATATGACATAAATCGATTGATATATGTCCATACAATTTACATGGATAGATTCAATATTATGAATATTCGTGTCTATTATATAAGTAATTGATTTTTACACTTATAACCCCTTTTACTTTCATTATTACTTACATAACCCTCCACAACCACGAACTACAATCAGATCCCTAAATAGTGCTTACCTCTCAGGGATGTTTACACCATAACCCCATATGATTTTGCGGGATGAGGGTTATGGGTGTATGATTAGCTTAAGAGTTGAGCACTATGCGAGATTCTGGGTGTAATTCGTGATTATGGGGGATTATGTACGTAATATCGAAAGTATGCAATGTTATAGATGTACAAATCCATATAAATGAATGGCAATACTTTCTCCCATTTTAAGTAGAATCGGCTATATGGATTTTAATCAAATCCACGTTGAAAAAAATTATGGTTTACGATGATTATAGACTACTTAACACAACCTCTCTCAAGAGGGATTTCATCCTCAGATATCCATGTTTATATCCGAAAAAATCATGTTCATATCCATTTCCTTTAAAAAGTGAAAAGGTTTCTATAATTATATCCATATCTGCTAAAAAGCAAATCTCATATCTTGTTTGTCTCCATATCCGTCCAAATCGGAAATACATATCAATAACTCCATAAATACATATAAGATAGTGGATGAATACACACATGTACGCAAGTATGCAACACACCACCCTACACAAACACATGCACACACGCATGCGCGCGCGCGCGCACACACACACACGTGCATCCACGCCCACACCCATATTCGTATCCGGTTGCATCCTTAATACGGTAACACGTATAATTTCAGTTATAACCTGATTGTTTCATCCCTTCTTTGGTATTTTCACTAAAAAAATTGAGCTATAATGACGGTTTTTCCAAAATCCGTCACTAAATTAGCCGTTGTTAAATATATAACGATGATATTATTCGTTGTGAAATGATTTTCATACTCGAAATTAGCGAGGAATATCATATATGTCATTATATTATTAGCAACTTATTTCGGAGGTATCATATCTATTTAAAATTTGACCGGCAGGAAACTTTTGAGGTAGATAAAGCTTGACTTAGGGCAATAGGAAATGCTTGCTCAGAAGAGATTTATTCTAGGTATAGTGAATCATATAATTAAAGAAGCATAAAATGGTATATGAAATTATTATGTACATGTTCTTCTATTAGGATGGATGTTTGAAGATATCAAAAGTTATGTACGTTGAAGATATCAAAAGTAATGTACGCACGAGCAGATCCTCTGCAATATCGCAGAGGACTGCTGTAAAACCGTGGAACACTCGAGCCGCTCGATCTTGATAGAGCGGTTCACCTGAATTCGGTGTTTTTGTGGGATTCTTACTGTGGAAACTCGTGCGAAATGCTCGATCGCTCGGGTGCTCCACGATTTTACAGCAGACCTCGGCAATACCGCAGAGGATCTGCTCTATATGTGCGTACCATGGTAAGCGAATTGAAGTGTAGGAGTGCGTATAAACATATACATCAGAGGATAAGATACGGATACATATGTACAAGGCCATGTTGACTTTTGTTTTCCTGTTCTCATTTGAAGGCCATGAAAAACATTGAGGAAAAAAAACAACGAAAACGTAGAGAACATGTTGTTGCCTACAAATGGCGATGACCTCAAGACCCTCAATCCCTCTCCTCTCCTCTCCTCCCGCAATACGCTCGAAGTTTACAAACTAAGTTCGCACCCTCCCCGAATGGCGGCCCCTGTCACTCCCCCTCTACCCCAAAGAAACGATCGTTGTCAAGTCCATCCTCCCGACTTCGCTTCTACATAACCACGTCTCGCCGCTTCTTAGGATTAGCTGCTGCTTCTGGGTTCCCTTTCCTCATCATGGCAACGAACTCGTCGTAGTTTATTCGCCCGTCCTGTTTGCAAATCACCAGTGTCATTAGCAGTTTCAGAAAAGATTAAATTGATGTACTCATCCGTCTTACGTTGTCTGCATCTACTTCTGATATGATTTCCTTGGTGTCTCTTCCATCGTGCATGCCAAAATCTTTCAAGGCCTGCTCGAGCTCTTCTGTCGTAATAAATCTGCGAAGAGGCTCGAGGCATGGTGTAATTGGAATGCGTCCACTCTCCATTAAAGCTCTAAGATGATAAGATAATACATACCCACTGTTGTCCTTGTCGAAGTACTGGAAAGCAGTGTAGAGATGCTCCTCTCTGTCCATCCTGTTCATATGCATAGTTGCTGTGATGAACTCCTCATAGTCGATTAATCCGTTGCCATCGGCGTCGGCCTAATCACAAATTAAGCGTCAGCTCAAGACGAAGTGGATAGAACATCACCGAGTCAGTTTTAATGATTATCTTACGGCTTCCATGAGCTGTTTAACTTCGTATTCCGTTAACTTTGTACCCTGCTTGGTGAGCCCCCTCTTCAGTTCCTCGAGCGTTATCGTCCCGCTGTTGTCGGTGTCCATGTTCTTGAACATTTCCTTCAATCCTTGTATCTCTTCCTCAGACAAGCACCCTGCTATCACCTGCAAGTAATGGAAAATGCATGATTTTATACATATCTTCCCATGTGGGGGAAGAAAGGGGGAGTTGTTTTCTACCCTCAGAGCCATTTTCTTGAACTTGTTCATGGCTCTGAACTGTTTCAGCCTGTTGAGAACAGCATTATCAAGAGGTGTGTCGGGAGCTTCTCCATCTTCCTTAATCCATGGATGATCTGTCATAACATTCCATCATGCAATTAGCATCATTTATTTCCATCAAATTCTAGATCACTTCTTGCTACATCTTACTGAGGACTTGGAATGCCGTCAATCTCTGCTGGGGATTCTGGTGAAGCATCTTCTTAACAAGATCCTTCGCCCCCGACGAGATGTTTGGCCACGGGTCGCTTGTGAAGTCGACATGCCCTCGCAAGATCGCGTTGAATATCCCATGCTCAGATTCTGGAGAACCAAAATTGCAAAAATGCTATCTGTCATCAACCATTGACGATGTGAAACTCGTCCAGATGCAATTGCAGGCCTTGAGTTACCTGCCCAGAATGGTGGGACACCGCAGAGAAGAATATAGAGCATGACCCCGATGCTCCATATGTCGACCTCCGGGCCATATTTTCTCTTCAAGACCTCGGGGGCGATGTAGTACGCGCTTCCGACGATGTCCTTGAATACTTCCCCTGTGCATCGTTGCGGAGAACTCGTCAAAATCGCACAGGATCAATTACAGAAGGAAGAACAGAATTCATAAGATTGTTAAGATCAAATCTCAAATCCAAATAAGAACTTCACCTTCTTTGAAGAACACTGACAACCCGAAATCGGTGGCCTTCAATGGCGCATCCTCGTCCTTGCTCAGCAGCAGGAAATTCTCGGGTTTCAAGTCCCTGTGCATCACCCCCATGGAGTGGCATGTGTGCACTATCTGCACTATCACCCTCATCAGCGCCGCGGCCGCCCTCTCGGTGTAATGCCCCTTGGCGATGATCCTATCGAACAGCTCCCCTCCGGCGCAGAGCTCCATCACCAGATGCACGGATTGCTTATCCTCGTAGGCTCCCTTCAGCTCCACGATGTTGGGCTGCCCCGCCAGATGGTGCATGATCTGCACCTCCCTCCTTACGTCCTCTACATCCTCCTTATTCACCAGCTTCCTCTTCGCTATAGTCTTGCACGCGAATGTCTCTCCCGTCGTTTTATGCGTGCAGAGGTGCGTCACGCCGAACTGCCCACGACCCAGCTCTTTCCCAATGGTGTATGTCGCCCTTATGTCCTCCATGGGTCGACCGAGTACGGGTCCCATTGCCGAAGGCTTTGCGGGTTTCGCCACCGCGGGAACAGCTGGTTTTGGGGGAGCTGCGGTGTTTGCAGGGGCGGGGGAGGCGGTGGTGCTCTCTGCAGCTTCATGGCTTTGGGAAGGGGAGGAGTCGGGAGTGCTTGCGGGAGGAGCGCTGGCGTTGTTTGCTGATTGTTCGGGATCCTGGTCGGGTTTCTGGGCTTCGTCGGTGGAGGTGCCATGGGAGCAGCAATTGCCCATGGCAGAGGTGACGAGGGGAGGGAGGGGATGGGGGAGGGGGAGAGGAGATATGGGAGGCGAGTGTTGCCAAAGGAGGAGAGGCAGAGAGAGGTTGTGTTTTCCTAGAGAGAGAGAGAGAGAGAGAGGAGAGTGAGAGAGAGGTGAGGAGGGTTTTCCGCGGGAAATGTTTATTTTGGTAACGGTTATTTGAAGTGAGATCAGTATTGTTACTATTGTATCTCTCTCTTTCAACCGCTGGGCACTTGCACACAATATGTGCTAATTTTTTATCGAGTGAAACATGCCCAAACATAAATTTATTCATTTATTTTTAATGATGCTAAAAAAAACTTAATTCTGCTAAAGAAAAAGGATTCCTTTTTTAGTTAAACAAATATAGTTGAAGGACCGTTTGGATTGGGAATTAAGTGATGGAGATGTAACCCTTTTTTGGAGGGGGTAAGATGATCGGCAAGTTTGTGTGCTTTGGTGTTGAATGTAGGTTTTTTTGTTAGTCGGAGCCCTATCTCCAGGGCGGAATCAGGAATTTCATCAAGGAGGAGTCGAGTATACAACTATTATGAGTGCTCAAAAATCGAAAAATCTATGTATTTTCCAACGATATTTTTAAATAGAATTACTATTTTAAAATGAACCCCTTTCAATCTTGATAAACATTGAATTTAAATCTATTATTAATGTTAGAATTTCAAATATATTGGTATTTTAAGTGGCTCTTTTTAAAATTGGATAAATATAATAATTTAAGCCTCTCTAAATCTATCTTAAAAAGGCTAAATTATCAAGTGAAATTTTGAAATAAAAAAGTTCATGGTTAAAAGGAAATAATAAAATTTATTTTATTTACAAGGAGTAATAAAAACAATGGGAGAGATAAATAAACTCGAATACAATTTTATATCAAATTATTTTCATACTTTTGAAGTGATTGGATTAATCATATAAATAAAATTGAGATAAGATTTGAAACTTGGTCTCCAAAATTATAGCCATGCCACTCTACCACTTAATCATTTGATGATTCTACAATCTTTCTCTAACAACATTAATTATAATACAATTGAGGAGGGGTCGTATTAAAAAAATAATACATTGTACAAGTGACGTATAATAATCATGGTAGCCTGCTCATGGACTGGACTTGGGATAGGAGAATTGAACTATGGACCAATCCCACACGTAAAAATAAGAATATATATAAGCTAGATAAGACATGTATTAATATGATATACTTCAAAATTTTCAAATGTGATGTAATTTTACATAAAATTAATAGTTTAGATGTCAAGTAACATGTAAATCGCTTATATTAGTTATATAAAGTATAAATGATGGTAATAAAATCATTTTTACTTATCAAATAACATTATAAATCAACAACAATAATAATAAATAAATTGGACCCAGATGCCAGCCCATGGCGGGCTTTGGACGAAGATTTTAGAACATTGACACGTTCGGTCCGACTTGTATTTTAGCCAAGTATAGTGGTTGTTGTCACACCCCTAAAACCCGGATACCAGAGGTGCGTACATTGGCAGGAGGCAATGCATACAACTAGTATATGTGGTACGATACGAACGACAAACGTGCTCCGCATGCCACAACACTGACTTTTTGAGGATTCATCTTGATAGCAAGTACGCGATCAAGGCCCATATTGATGAAGGAAATCGACAATGCACGTGTGGGCAGTACATCCTTTTGACACAGTGGAAGCACGTTAATTTTTGAACTCCATTGGTCCTCATTTGGGCTCCTCTCCATTGGATGGAGATAGAGAAGAAAATGGCTATATGAATAGAGGCACACGCCCTTCCATTTGAAGCTTGCAATTGGAGAGAGATATCGAGAAAAAGAGGTCTCACTTTTGGTGGAGTTAGATTAGAGAGAGAGGTGCTTGCCCTTGTTAAATTGGTATGTTATTCATGTGTTGTTAATATCATGCAATATATTATACTTGTGTCGAGCACTTTCCCCCACTCCTACTCTATATATGTGAATTATTGTGGCTTGTGCTTTTATTACTACTAAGTGTTCTGATTACCGAATCACTCTTCTTATATTATGTGTTCGGATTACCAAATCACTCTTCTCCAAGTATATCCTTGGATTATCGAACCATTTTTCTCCTCATTTGAGTTTGTCTCGCCTAATCATTCTTCTCCTACTATATTTTCAGCTCGCTAACTCAACTTTCTTATATTATGCTAAACACCCAGACCATTTGCAAGAGTTTGTTAGGCTACAACTACACACTCATCGAAAAAAATAGTGGCACAGTCACCTATTTTCGTAAAAAAGAAAGGTTTGTTAATGCGGCAAGCTAACATTGCACAGTGTCGTATCTCATAGGTAAACGTGAAATGTGTAACCCCGTGACAAGTGATATCAGAGCTAAGGAAGAGTTGAAGTGTTGCATGTTCATTAGCACAACTTAAGTGTTGACCATGCGTTGGAGAGAACTGATATTGTTGCCACAAAGATGGTATCATTTAATATTGAACGTATGACCGCCTTGGAACAAGTCATGGCGGGTCTTGAGACTACCCTCCTCACCCACATCACACACCTTACTTGCATGGAGGAGTAGATGGTTGTGGAGGAATCCATGGTCGAGACGGGAGACGGAGATCTCCACCAAGCAGGTCAAGTTGTTGGGGGGAAAAACTTGATTCCCTTGCTGACTTGACGGAGCAATTCTGCAAAAAGCTCTCCATAAGAAAGAAGGTTATCACCGACTAGATGGCTTCCTGGAGGTGAGGCATCCCAAAGTACCATAAACGAAGCCATACAGTGGAACCAGAAATGCTAAGGAATTGGAGAATTTTCTTTGGGGCTTTCAACATTAATTCAAAGTCATCAAGACACTAAAAATCGAGAAGATGACTCTACTATGTATCAAAATGGAGACGTAAAAATTTGGTAGAGTAGCCGATCCGAAGATGAAGAGAGGTTGAAGATCTCTACAGAGGAGGAACTTGTTCAAGAAATCAAGGAACATTACCCACAATCATGGCGTTGATGGCTCGCGCGGCGTTGTGTCGCCTCAAACAGCCAAGTACAATGTGAAACTACATCCAGCATTATCATCTTTAATGCTTGATATCAAGGGATGTTTGAAGAGGACAAGTTGTTCAACTTCACGGTTGGACTTCAAAATTGTGCACAATCTGAGCTACAGAGACAAGGAGTAAAAGATTTACAAGCAACATTTGTAACAACCAATGCCTCGGTCAACTTTAAAATACAAGCACCCACCTTTAAGAGAAAGGATGCATGCAAAGGAAAGGTGAATGCTAAAGAAAGAAGAAATACAAAATACAAGAAGATTAAACACGCTAATGGAGGTGACAGGACCTCCCAAAAGTCAGAAGTACCCAAGGTAAAAGGGTGCTTTATTTGTGGAGACCAAATTGGGGATGAACACTGAAGAGTAAGAAATGGAGGAGGCACACATCGCCAACCTCCAAGTGTTGTGAAATGCACAACTATGTACCCTTAAAGCTACAAGCATATCGAAGGATAAGAAGGAGCAAAAGCTCCTCTATGTGGACATCAAGGTCCACAATAGGTTTCTGACGGTGATGTGGACATAGGATCCACCCATAACTTCCTCCCATGCAAGGAGTTCTCCAGTTTAAGACTCCCATGACCAAGAACAACAACAAGGTGAAGTTAATGAACTCGAGTGTGGTGCATATAAAAGGGATGATCAATGCCCCCATCCAAGTAGGTGAATGGAAAAGACATGTTTCTTCTTGGTTCTCCTGCTGGGCAACTTCCAAGCCGTCCTTGGGATTGAATTTCTAAAGAAATTGAAGGCTTGCACCACCCTCTACCTAAATGGAGCATTCCTGGCAGATGGAGAGAAGCCATGCTTTTTGAGGTGCAAAAAGGCATCGAGATCAAAACGTATGATGTCTACAATATAGATGTGTAGCAGATTGCATAATCAAGACCCCACGTACCTTGCAATTGTATGTAAGGAAGGAAAAGAAAATGGCGTCGAGACATGTCCCGAAAAAACCATCATTGTCTTGGATGAGTTCCAAAACATTATGCTAAAGGAACTCTCAAAGGAGCTCCTACCAAAGCACGATGTGGACCACACCATTGAGATGGTACCATGAGCAATGCCATTAGCCCTTATGCCATAAAAGATGTCTCCTCACACCTAGAGGAGTTGAAGCATCAACTCACCGTGATTGTACAAGCTAGGATGATAAGGCCGAGCAAGGCCCTATTATGACCGATGATGTTATTCTGGAAGAAGAAGGAAAAAAGCTTGAGGATGTACATAGATTACCATGCACTCAACAAAGTCACCATCACGAACAACTACCTCATGCTGGATGATGAGGCCTTGTTCAATCGCCTTGGGAAGGCGACCTTCT
Source organism: Ottelia alismoides (assembly GCA_037367405.1). Classification (NCBI taxonomy): domain Eukaryota; kingdom Viridiplantae; phylum Streptophyta; class Magnoliopsida; order Alismatales; family Hydrocharitaceae; genus Ottelia; species Ottelia alismoides. The sequence goes on from JAZKJV010000272.1 coordinate 273,415, forward strand.
TCCAAAAGATGGACCGGCTACTATCAAGTGTAGTTCAAACAAGGAGAGATGAGTGTGTGATGTGCTATGGACCCTTTGAGTTCCCCGTCATGTTGTTTGGCTTTACCAATGTTCTTGTAATAGTTTATACCACGATAAACAATGTATTCCAAGAATATATAGACTCCGTCATTATGGTGTATCTCGACGTCATTGTGATGTAGATAGGTCCTTGGATAATCTTATCAATCACATGAAGAAAGTGTCATCAAATTAAGGGAAAATCATATATACCTCAAACCAGAGAAGTACACCTTTGGGTAAACTTCTATATCCTTCCTTGGCTATATTGTGAGAGGAGGCATGATAAGGGTGGATCCGAAGAAGGTTTCTAGTGATAGAGAAGTGGACCGCCCCAAAGAAGATCATGGAGCTATGGTATTTTCTGGGTATGGTGAACTACTAATGCAAGTTCATAAAAGGATATTCAAAGAAAGTTTCCCCTCTAACTAATGTTTGAAGAAAGATCGAACCTAGAGATGGAATCTAGAATGCAAAGATGCCTTCTAGAGAATAAAGAAGTGATGGAGGATCCCATTCTAAGTCTCCCAAACTTCAAGCACCCCTTTGAAGCTCACACAGACGCATTGGACTTTGCTCTTGGTGGAGTGTTAGTTCAAGTTGGATAGCATGTAACTTACAAGATTCGCAAGTTGAATGCAACTGAAAGGAGATATTATAGAAGGAGCTCACATCAGTGGTTCATTTCCTATGGGTATGGAACCACAACCTCATACAGATGGATATTGTGGCAACTATTTGTTTTTCCACATAAAGAAGATGATGCCGAAGCAAGCCCGGTGGTAAGACTTCTTAGCCGTATTTGATTTTCTAAGGTACAAAACTGATTAAAACAACCAAGTCGTTAATGCATTATTAAGAAAAGGTGATTCCGAATAGACCACTAATATTCTGATATCGGCAATCACGAGGGTATCTAGCGATATCCTTGAGCGCATCCGACATGAGAGCACCCAGGACACGGTTGCCTTTCGCCTAATGAAGTAAGTTACATAGGGCAAGCTTTGAAGATTTTAGGTAAAGGATGACCCCTCTATACAAAAAGAAGAAGATCCTATGTCCCTACAAGCAGAGGCTTGCGAAGGCTTCTCCTGATGGACACTTGATGTGCTATGGTCAGGATACCCAGAAGTCGAGCGTACCCTTGTTCTCCTTTCCTTGAGCCACTTCCGACCAAAAAAGTAGGAATACATAGAGAAGTATGTGAAGACATGTGTGCTAACAAGACAAGACCAACAGGAAGAAGACATCAGGATTGTTGGAATGATTCTGATTACTACTCGACCATGGGAAAGCATTTCTGCGGACTTCATCTCAAGATTACCCAAGGTAGATAGGAACATGGCAGTAATGGTGGTTATAGATCGCTTCTCCAAATATGCAATCTACGTGGTCACACCATAGAAGCGCACGACAGAGACCACCACACAACTATTCGTGCATAATGTTGTGAAGTATTGTGGCATACCTATGGACATCATGAGCGACTCCAACACCAAGTTCATAGGTTGATTATGGACTACGATATTTGAGATGTTGGGCTCATAGCTCAAGTTCTCCACTAATAACCACCCACTGATAGATGGTCGGACGGAGCGCATCAATTGATTGCTAGAAAAATACTTGAGGCCCAATGTGACAACCGGCCAACGCAATTGGGTACCTCTTCTTGGTAGTGCCAATTTCTATTACAACTTGTGTAATCCTCTATAACTAGCCAAAGTCTATTTGAGATCGTGATGGGAAGACACCCGCTCATGGCGTACGAGGTAGTAAAGTAGAAGTCCCAAGGGAAGTGCTCGGTTGCCTACTAATACAACGGGGAATGACATGAAAGATGGGAAGAGGCATGGGATGTATTGAGATATGTCCAATGCAAGATGAAGAAAGCTGCAAATCAGAGTCGAAGACATGTGAAGTTTCAAGTTGGGGATTGAGTTTCGCTTAAATTCACTCCCCAAATATGGAAGAAAATCTCAAAGAATAAGGCGCACAAGGGACTCATCCCTTGTTACAATGGCCCCTTCAAGGTAGTACGATGTGTAGGATGTCTAGCCTACCAACTGCGCACCCCCGAATAACTCAGGCTAGACACGGTGTTTCACCTGAGCTTGTTGAAGGAGTACCATGAGGAGTAGGAGGATCCTACGCTGAGGAAAGTAAGACAAGCCCCTCTGAACATCTGAACTCAACACGAGAGAGTTGCTGAGCAAATCCTTGATAGGCAGATTGAGGGACAAAGTAAGAATAATCAAAAGATATACTTCCCAGTGAAATTGAAGGGACTTCCAACAGAAGAAGCTGGTTGTGCATGAGACATTACAATGTGGGAGTTTAAGGATATCATTAAAACATTCTTGGATGATCATGATTAAACTAAGACACCTGATGATTCGGGTGGAGGAGGCTTGTCACACCCCTGTAACCCGAATATTGTAGGTACGCACATTGGCAGGAGACAATGTGCTCATCCAGTATATGTGGTACGATGCATATAGCAAACGTGGTCTAGAGGCCACAACATCGAGTTCTGGAGTTCTCATCTTGATAGCGAGTGCATGATAAAAGCGACGTGTTGAATGCCATAAGGAGGCATTCAACAATGCATGCATGCGAGGCACTCCCTTTTGACATAGAAAATGCAGATACGAGGCACCATATTAAAATTGATCGAAGCCAATATTTATGAGAGCCTTAACGTTTACTTCAAAGTGCGGAGTTAGCGGGTTTTAAAGGTAACCCACTAATGGCATGGATTAAAGAAGATAGTCCATTTATTATGGAGATGAAGAAAACCACCTTTAGATCTCTTAATTGGAGGAAAGGAAATTCATATTGGTCCAAGGTAATATTTATGGTCATTTTACAAAAATATGGGCATCCACTTGCGAGAATGGGAGGGCATTTACATCCTTGATGCTTGAAATCCATTGACCCTCATTTTGGCTTCTCCCCTTTGGATGGAGATGGAGAAGAAAATGATTGTGCACCACCTCTATAAATAGAGACCCACAACCTTGCATTTAAAGCATGCAATTTGAGAGAGAAATCCAGAAAGAGAGGTCTCACTTCAGGCAGAGTGAGATTAAAGAGAGGTGCTTCCCCTTGTTGTATTGATATGTTATTCATTTGTTGTTAATATCACACAATATTATTTATACTAGTGTCGACTACTCTCTCTCCCTCCCCCCTCTCTTCCTTTGTATCCATAAGATATTATGGCTTGTGCTTCCCTTACTACAAGTGTCGGATTACATAATCACTCTTTTCTCATTCTATGTTCGGATTATCGAATCACTCTTCTCCTCCTCTATGTTTGGATTACTGAACCATTCTTCTCCTCCTCTATGTTTGGCTCGCTGAATCATTCTTGTAGTACTTTGTGTTTGGCTCTCCAACTCAACTTTCTTATAATCAATTTCACTAGCCATTTGCGGGAATTTCTTAGGCTACGTCTACACTCTCGTCAAAAAAAGTAGTAGACGACGGTATGTTTCCGCAAGAAAGGTTATTTAATGTGGTACATTACCACCACATTGTGTTATATCTCATTGAAAAACTTGAGGTGTATAGCCTTGTGACATTTAGGAAGGTTTGGTATGATGTGATTTTGTTCAAGTTTGAGAAAAAAATAGATTTTGATTTTTTATATTTTTTCAATGATGAGGTGTAATAGTATAATATTTTTGTTTAAATGGAAGAGAGAAAAAATAGAGAGAGGCCCTACCAAATTAATTTTTTTAGACAAACGATCAAATTTCCATTTCATCAAAAGAGATTCTTGGTCTCTAGAACCACACCATTTCCAAAAGCAACAAAAGATAGATACCTTGGAGGCCACGATATTCAGTACAAACGTCATTAACATCCCAAGTCCAAAAAAAAATAATAACTAAAGAAGAGTTCTTTAGAATAAAATAAGCAGCAACAAAAAATAGCAAGATTATGACTACACTACAAGCCCCTCGACTCTTTAGATCCAGTGGCGTATTTCTTCATTGGTATGCTTTCATCTTTGTTGCAATCTCCCGACGGGTACGGGACAACCACTCAAGGGGATGGATACTTCACTATAGTAGTTGAGGTAAAACAAATGTTGATTATAGATTTTTTAGGAAATTAATAGGCAGAGGATGAGATATATGTATAGGAGGTAACTTGGTCAAGTTTTTTAGATTGAATGGGTATGGATAAATTGTGCATCTTCAACAACAACAAAGGGTAGCCTGGAATTACACTGAAACATCCTCCTGCACCACTCTCACCACATTGACAACCATGTTAATGCTCGATTGATAGTTATTTGCCAATGGGATGAGAAAAGTGACAGTTAATTATGAAGTATGAAAAAAATCTTCTAGGCTCCCATTGAAATTAGAAATATTCAATATGTTTAGAGTTTTAAGGGTGTATGGGTAAATGAGGAATAAGTGGGTTATGGTTTCAAAGTTGGATAGCACAGGGGAAACCATTTGTGGATGGGATATTTGGAATTAAGGGTCGGTCCTGTGCCCTCAGCTGTCGTGGCACAGAGACCTGAAAAAAACACGTTCTACTATTCTACTATAAGAATAGTGTCATTGTATAGGTCGAATAATTTTACAGAAAATTTATTTATCTTTATTTATACTCCTAAACTTGATGTGTATAGAGTTAAGTACGGGAATGTCAAACTCAATGAGGCAAACTGTTAAAAAGCTAAGGTAAAATAATAGAAAAACTTAGGCAAATGGGTTTCCTAATTTTTATTTATTTTTAGGTATTTTTCTGGCTTTTCATTTGATTGTTATGATTTTTATGTGTTTTTATGCTTTTAATATACTACGTAGAAATATAGGTATCTATTTTACATTTTTATATTTGTTTTTAATTTTTAAGTTTTATGTATTTTAAGTATTTTATAATTTTATGTAATTTTCTAGAAAAATATTTTTGTTATTTTTAGTTTAATTTAAAGTTGAAAACTATTTTTTATCTGGAAACTTTGATTTATTTTTGTATTTAAAATAGAAAATAGTGAGGAAATATTTTTATTTTTTCTTTATTAGAAAATAGTTGAAAATACCTTCAAAACAAAATATTATGCATATTTATGTGTTTTTATCGAATTAGTTATGATTTTTTAAATTTTTAATGTATTTTCTTATTTTAATGTTCAATTTTCATTTTGTTTTTGATTTTCTGTGTAAAATACAGTAAAAACTATTGTAACTAATTTTTATAAGATTTTTACAGGTGTTTTTTTATTTTTATAATTTTAAAGTTTATTATATTTTTATTTTTAGGATTTACTTAATACTAGAGAATATTTTTTATTTTTCAAAATATGATTTAATACAATATATAGTAAAATATACGTATTTATATATTATATGTGTAGTATATATATACACTTTATAGGGGTGTATATGTAATATACTAGAAATAAGGATGCGCTGGAAAATATGAGGAATTTGGAGGTATTTGGCATAATTGTTCCACCAAACACGTGCGATGCACGTATGTACCGCCTTGAAGGGATCTGTTTGTAAATTCGTGAAGTTCTGAAGGCGTCTATGTAAAATTTCCAATGAGCACGTGCCTAAGCACGTGAAGCTTCTACAACAAGACCTGCTCGTGAAAATTAAAAAGTTCGGGGAATGTCTTGTAGAAATCCCAAACACTCACATGCCTTGCACGTAAGGAGGCGAAGAGCTAGAGCGGTGCATCGGTGGGGCGGTGACTTTGCTTCGATAGCAACACGTATTGCGGCGTATGATTGAAGCATCCGAAATCTGATCAAACGACTAGAGATGGTCCTCGATTGTGAGCATTCGATCGCTCAAATTAATCTGAACGTGGGGCTAAAAATGGATCTAGAGCCAAGGGCGTTCTTCTCCAAATCAAATTTCACGAGGCTGTTGCGGAGCTTTCGATGTTCAGCCATCTCCAAGCAACTCGATGCGTTCTCATTTCAGATGCTCAATGAAGCTTTTATATTCAACACATTGATTCGATCGTGGTGCTTCACGTGACTGGATTCACATCTCGCTCAGATACTTAGGAGGACTCGAACTCCAGGTGCATGCAGATGAAATGCAATTTGAAGCTCAATCTGTTTTCTACATGTGCTTATTTTGTTTCTAATCCAGGCGATGCATGCTGATGGAGATTCTCCAGTGAAGTTATTTCATCTCCAAGCTGCTGGATGGCGGTGATCTAATGAATTTAGATGCTGATCTCGCTTCCAATTTCTTCGATGGTCTTCGATCAGATGCTCGGTAGTCCGTTGCTCCTCTTTAGATGATCTGACCAAATCAAGTTGTTCGATTGTGAACGAGGTGATGCACTCGATGATGTTCTATGACAGTCCTATGACCTGGGCGAAAGCGGAAGGATGCGCTTGTGGATCGGAGCTTGGCAGAGCTCCGAGGTCTTCACCTCGACCAGCTGCGACTGGGAGGCTCGTACGTGGCGGAGATGATGCTCAACATCAGCGACGATCTCACCGCACCTCGCTCGACGATGGAGAGATATTAGGACTATCACTCTGATGAATCTCCATTTCATCATCTTTATTCTATCATTTTGACCTTGAAAAGCCTAGTAAATGCGTGTAAATAGGCTTAATTTAGATATTTTAGGATTCATGCATCATTGTGTAAATAGTTTGTAAAATACGGTTTTTAAAGCTAAAATTATAGAATAAAGAACAGAAAAGAAAAATAATAAAATATTGCAAATATTTTATGACCCGAAACCCTGAGATCTAGGCATCTCGATGACTAGGTCGACAAGGAATAAAGTAGGGGAGATAAGGGCTAAAATACAATAAAAATCTCTTTTATTTAATTCATTCTTTCTTCATTTTGGGATCTATTTTTAGTTCCACTTTTTAGACATCAAATAAAGAAACTTTGTACATGAAAGTTGTAGATAATTAAATATAGAAAAATACAAAATTGATTTCATACAAAAATAATATACAATGTACAAAATATACTCAGAATTAGATTCCAAAATCCTAACTTCCCAGGCCCATCTCTCGAATAAAAACTCAAAATATATCAAAATCACCTTTAATTGTATATAACTTTTCATAAGATATTTAATGAAGGCGGTTTCATATTTTTTTGGAGTTATGGTTTGAAAGTTGAGTTTTGGACCCCTATTGTATACTTATATTATTATTCATTATTTTTATAATTTTATATTTTTATAATTTTGTAAATATTATTTATAAGATATGTGTATATTAAAACTGTAATAAAAACGTAAAGAAAATATAAAAATAAAATACGTATATAAAACACATAGGTAAAATACTTATATCTATACCTATATAAATAATACAACTATTTATTTAACTGTACATATCACATCATAAAATAAAATAAATGTATATTTAAGTTTATAAAATTAAGTTATTAATATATAAAATAATAAACAAAATTAATAAATTAAATATACAAAATAATAAAACATTAAAATATATAGATGAATGTACCTATATAGCCCTTAAAAGGTAACTTATGTTTTTATACCTCTAAAAAATAAGTAAAAATCATTATAAATACTTCATAAAATAAGGAATAGTTTTCGTTTTATACTCGAAAATTAATTAAATCGTTTATTATTTTTAATTTAATTTCCAATTCTTTTATACAGGCTTTTTCCTTGTTGGTCCACGTGGACCAACGAGAGGGGTCGGAGTTGACCTGTGGTCAACTCTCTGACCCACGCCGGCCATTTCGTCAGAGTCCTGTTTTGTCCCATCTTCGCGACTTTTTCAAGGCCATTGCTTACACTATCTCGAGATACTCTCTTCATGACTTTTTCTCCCCATGGATCAAGGATACACACCCTTGTGTTTTTTCGAGGAATGGATCATCGATCTGCCTGATCTTCCTCGTTCTTTGAGCCTTGTCACCCACTTTGTTCAAAAGCCATCCGATCTTCCCTTCAACCTTTGAACCTCCTTTGACCTACTCTAGCTCCACCTTGGTGTGCTCTGGATCTAGGAGGGTGAAAGCTTCCTCTCTAGCATCTTCGTGGTGGCGTTGGACAGGTTATAGGTGCGCTTCCACCACCTCCAGTGACCTCGCCGTCGAGGTCCCCTTCTTTACTTGCTTTTCTTGCATTTTTTTAGCTAGCTGTAGTCTTAGGAATAGACCCCCACCTTCGCTTTCGATTCGTATACCATCCATCACCTTCGTCACCACCTCGCTTGAGCTTGCTCCGACGAGCCCCTTTTTTGTTACCTTCACCTCATTCCGCGATCAGGAAGGTTGAGGCACTTTGCCCTCGACCTCCTTAACGTATCTTGCAGGTTCCAAGAGCAAAAAGTTTGCCTAGCGGGCGATTTTGACCGCGTCGGAAGCACCTAGGGCCTCTTTTCGTCTCTGACGTCGTGAAGGAGCCCTGGTGCGACCCTCACCTTTTTTACGCCCTCAACCGCCAGAGAACCACCGCAGGATCATCGGGCACCCTCTTCGAGCTTCCCAGAAGGTCGGAATAGGTCAGGCGAGCTGATTGAAAATCAAATCCTCCGAGTTCTTGATCTGTTCGTCGTGACCCGTTCTCTGTCGTTCAATCCTTGCGAAGCCCGAGACGAAGCAGCCTCCGTCCGATCGTTCGCCTCGCAACCATCACATACAGTGCTGGGATCTAATTCCAGGCGTTCATTCACGAACTTGTATCAGAGCTCTTGAGCGCGATGCGTGTCTAAGTGGATTGATCCCAGTCGTCCGCTCACGTATAGACCTGGGTATTTTATACTTATTACCCCAACAATTTTTGTATTAATTATTAAGACATAATCTTTCATTTGCCATTCATATAGTTTGTAATATTTGCATAAAGGTCCAGAACTTTCTACTATTTGCATCGAGGTCTTCGGCCACGTCATCTCACGTGCCTGGCGCACGTGAAGCATGGGTATTTTGTGCAGGGACTCTTGTTACTTTTATTAATTCGATTCAGTTCATAACTTTTTACTACAGTTATAAATATTTTTGGACATTTTGCAAGGTAGTGCTTGATATTTGTAATAATTGCATTTTGATCCTCGCCAAGCGAACGTGTTTAAGCACGTGAGGCTTGGGACTTTGTAGGAAAGCCCTCGTGCATTTTGATTTTTACATTTGGTTCAAGAAGTTTATTATTAAGTTGAACATTTGTAGGAAATTTACACTTAGACCCCTGGACTTTCATATATTTACAAAAAATACCCCTACTAGTGTTGTATTTTCTCTTTGTTGTTTATATTTATTTCATGCATCTATAAACCTCTAAAAAATATCAAAAAAATAGGCACAACTTCATGTTCTCTTTCTCTATTACGTCATATTTTTATTTTACATTTTGAGTCATTCTATTATTTATAAAAAAATAAAAACATGCACTTTCATCCCTGTTTGCATTAGAAAATACCTAAAAATTATAAAAACCATTTGAAAAATTCCAAAATATATATTTCATATTTATTTAAGTTTTTTACAACTTCTGATCACAAATCACTAAAAAATATAAAATAAAACTCATAAAAATTGCAAAACCCCAAAACCTTTATAAAAACATAAAAAATCCTTTTAAAATCCAAAAAATATAATCTTTATTTCTAAATTTTCTATATTTCAATGTCTTTATTTAAAATTAATTTCAAGTATTTTTTACTCTGCTTTATATTATTATCTCCTATTTAGTTTCGTATATTTAGTTTCTTCCCGTTTTTAAGTATTTTCGATTTTAAAAATACCAAAAAATAGCAAAAATATAGAAAAATCACAAAACGTCATAAAAATATAAAAAGCACAAAAACATTTTATTTCCTATATTTTAAATATTTTTACATACTTTTATCTCTCTCTTACATCTCTCTTGTATACATATTCTATATAGTTCTATATCCTTATTGAAAGAAAAAGAAAATATAAAGTATAAAATATAAAAAGAAAATACAAAATTATAAAATTAAAAATCAAATATAAAATTATAAAATCGAAAATAAAATAATAAATTAAAAACCCACAAAAAATAACACATATCGACAAATCATCACACTCATTTGAGCATCATTTGCCCCGATCTACCTGCTTGCTTCCTCTGTTCGACACTCTATACATACATGTACCTATACATATCGTTGTTGTAAAGTTATAATAAATTTTAACTCCGCACGTTTACTTTCATTGCCTGATTCATCTGTTGTGGGTCAATTATTGTTTGAATTGGGGTTCCTTGCGGGTCGCCACAGCGACTGCGTCTTCGCCATGCGTGAGACGTATTTTAGACACGTGAAAAATCTCGTTCAACATACTCTCTCTCTCTCTCTCTCAATCTCTCTCAGAACTGCTGGGAAAAATGGAGGAAATGGCGGATGCGGAAAGTTGTGGTGTGAGATCTTAATTTATAGGCACAAAGGATGCTTGGGGTGCAAGGGGAGATCGTTGGCCAAATGACCTGGAGGTTAGGTTGTTGGCGGGAGCGGCGACGGAAGGGGAAGGAGGCGGTCGTTCGGGGAAGAAGAAGAAAGTAGAGAAGAAAGAGATATGCATGAAGAGAGAGAGAAAACAGGAAAGAAAATAAATTAAATTAATAATTGATAATCATTACATTAAGTAATTAATTATTTTAGTAAATAATTAAGTAAATAATTCAATAAGATTAATAAAAGGATTAATAGCAATTAAATAAATAATAATTAATTAAATTAATAAGAAAACAAAAAATATTATTTAATCAGTTAAAATAAATAAATAACTTTTTATTTAATTTAATTTAATAATCGAATATTAATGAAGAATAAAAAATAAGAAATGTCATATATTAAATAAGATAAAATTAAGATATATTGTACATTTTATACCAATATGGTCCTAAAATCTACTTTTTACATATTAACTCCGCTTTTAGCGAAATCAATGTCATTTTATATAAAATTCTATAAAACGAACTTTAAAAGTGACTACGCCCAATTCAGAGTCCATATGTCCGAGTTATGAGGTCCGGAAAATATATATATCACGACTTCGTGGCTTCGAAATTTATTGGAATTTCAACTTAAATTTTATTTTTGTACTTTCTATTTATTTTTAGAAACACATTGGAAAAAGAGTTAGGTTAAACGGAGTTAAGAATAATTAATTAGAAAATTGGGAAGTTTATACATATTATATATATAGATAAAGGGGCATAAACACCAAAACACACGTTTTTTATTCTAATTTTTTTATAAAGTTTAAAAATGAGTTTGGTCGATTTGGAGTTTTTTTATAAATAGTTATGAACTTTGGAAGTCAGCTTTTACAGCTTTTTCGGTTTATCATAATATTTTATTTTATTATTAAATAATTTTTATGATATTTTTATAAATTAATATATATTTTTATAAACAACCTTCATGAGAAAAGGTTTTGATTTGAGATTTTCTTGATGATAAATAAAATAGGTGAAATATTTGCAATTTTGAAAAATGTGTAAATCTACATTTATGGTCTAGATTTTCATACATTTTATATATTAAGATCCTTATCTCCCACTACTTCTTTATTTTGTCGACCAAGGAGTTAGGATCCGTCTGTATATATTTGATATACATCCTTCTTTTTCTTTTATTTTTCATTTTTCTCTTTATTATTTTATTTTGGATAAAATAAGTGTTAAATTAATATTAATAAATGCGGCTAAAATGTTAATGAGTAAGAATTAGTAAATATTTACGTGTATTTTACCAAGGATTTTAGTCAAAATAAAATACTAAAGGCGATGAATCATAGATTCATCAAAACCACATAAAAGGGATACTCGAGGATGGAAGGGATTCATCCAAAAATTCATGTTGAGTTTTGGTCCCAAGTCACCATGACTAATCGCGTTGTAGATATTCTTCGCCAATCTTAGCGAGGTCCTTCTTGGAATAGAGATTAGTTCTGTTGATTATGGAGACGGGGATGGTTGGTGAGGAAATTCTTAAGTATTTAAGGGCTTTTAGCTAATTTTGTCTAGAATTTAGAGTAGTACGAGCCTCGACGGGGGTTGTTTGTTTCATACAAGTTCCCATAATGAGGAGAGGAATTTCCATATGGGAACTTGTATGAAAGGATCTGGAGAGGATCCTCCCGAATGGTAGGCTCGGGTCTACATATTAGGCTCTGGACTGATAGGGTCGCATTTGTTTCCTGCGATCCTATCAGTCCAGAGCCTAATATGTAGACCCGAGCCTACCATTCGGGAGGATCCATTTTTAGTCGATCTTCAGCAAGGCGAGTCATGATAGTTGGTTGGTTTACTAATGGGGATAGGGTGGCCTCGGTGATAGTGACCCCTTGAATAACGAGTAGGGGTTCCCCATGGTTTGGATCCAGGGTTTAGACAGCATGTCCTAGTTGAAGGTTTCTAGGTTTTGAATTCCCCGTTCATTGTTAGATTTGGACCTACAAATAGTATCCTAATGTCCCTGGTGATGATTCTTGTCCTCATTTGGGTCGTTCCATTGGAAATGTCTCCTTATTTTGTCAATTCCTTGTATGACATATTTTAGTTTGAGGGAGGCCATGAGGTGGTTGACCTATGGAGTAAGGGTCGAGTTTAATATGGACAGGCGAGATGGGAGAGCGAGCTTCTGATTCTTCCAGCTAAGAATCTTCTTTTAAAGTTCTCAATGAGCAGAAGATGGTCACTTTTAGCCAATCTCTTTGGGGAGAGGGGGGCCCAAGATAGTTTGTTGGGAAGCTTTCACGTTCGAAGTGGAAGATGTTGGAAACGACCAAATTTTCTTGTTAGAGAGCTTGATTGGTAGGAAGGTGGATTTCTCAGTATTTATCTGAAGTCATGAGCTCTCAAAGAAGACTTTGAGGTTGAAGTTAAAGCATTTAAAAGCGTGCTCATCAGATTTTAGAACAATAGGGCTATCGTCCACAAAAAGCATATTGGGAATGAAGCTATCCTCACCAGGCACCATGTAGCTTGTAATAAGACCATTTTTGGTGAGATTCTATAGCATCCCATCAAGTATATTCATAATGTTGATGAAGAGCAGTGGGGATAGGGTGTGCCTTGCCTCACATCGCAACTCGGTCTAAAGAAGCAAAATTAAATGAGAGAGAGAAACGAATACTAATTAAGATTTGATTGAAAAGAGATGGAGATGACAGTGCTCTTAGGCGGGAAAATTGATTTGAGAGAGGAAAACCCGGTCGATAAATCGGTGCAAATGGAAGGGTAACCCACCAAGTGAAATCGTAACCATTTATTGTAGCATTTGAAGGATATGGAAATTATCCTCAAGCGCATCACGGAAGCGTGATCGTCGTATTGGATACGACGAAGAACGACTAGTCGCACCAGTTGTTCGGTGCAGCAGAATTTAAAAAATTTATTCGATGAAACCACATGATCCGAGAACCATTCTCAGATCGTTTCATCTATAACCACAACAAGTATAATGCAATACCTCTTGAAGCATGGTTGATCAAGTCTCTAAAGGAAGAGACCTCCTGTCTCAAGTCCGATCGTCGGCGAGACTACTTGCGAGCGCGGGGATGAACCGTGTTGTCCTCGCAATCCAAGAAGTTGATCCAAGCGTGGTTGCTCCTAATCTCGTCACACGAGATCTAACGTCTCCTTCGTGGGCGTAGCACACCAAGAAGACGGAGAAACCGAAGAACGTCGAAGCGGCAGCGCGGTGGCGATGGCGACGACGATTCCCTCTCTAGGGTATGGTGGACGGCCACCAACAAGAGAGGGAGAGAGGGCTGGCGTGTATGAAGAAATGAGGGAGAGAGAGCTCCAATATTGCATGTTATTAGAGAGCATAGTATGCCTCTCTATTTATAGGGTTTTTGGGATCCATGGATCTCAATCCATGGGACACATAAAATAAATGGGTGAGATTGATTTATGTCAATCCAATGGCCAAGATTGTTGTTGTCAAAAGCAACAAATTTAGGTTAAAATATATTTGACAAAATCAAATATAATTTATTCCTAAATCAACCCAACAAATAAGGAGAGAAGATACATGGAGATTTCATCTCCATGTACCTTCCAAGTGAACGGCCACACATTCCTTATAGGAATGTGGTGCCGCCCCTTGAGATTGCATGGAGATTGCAATCTCATGGAAATCCATGAGATTGCATATCTCCTTGGAATCTCTCTTATTTATTAGCAACAAATTTATTGGGTTTTATTCTTCGAAAAATAATTCACAATTATCTTTGAGAATATTGCATTCTTGCCATGGAAAAAATTGTGAATCATATTCACAACCCAAAACAACATATAATTCATATTGTTAATTAATTACACAATGTGTATCCAATACACATAATAATTAATCAACACATATAAATTATAATTAGCTCTCTCTAATACATTATAAATCACATTTATAATATATTATGAATAATTGGATATTTCTATCCACATTATTCTTATCCACATTAATTAAATCACATTTAATTAAATTGGATAATTTCTTCACACATCAAGATGATTAAATCATATTCAATCATTATTTCTTCATTGCTTAGATCTTATGGAATTATTCTTGAACCCTTCAAGAATAATGCAATCTCTCCGCAGATACTTGGAGATAAGGACAGGACGATTGTATTGTTCCACGTATAGTGACATGGATATTGAGATCATATCTCAAATCCAGATCGCGGGCCTCCCATAGATGCTTGATTAAATAAAGACCGTAAATCTAATCTTCTCATTGTATCTGAATCACATTCAGATCAATGTCCAACACTTGGACCAAGATCAGATCACTTCTACTGAGAGGAGTCACTAAAATCCAGACCCGTTTCATCACTCCCTAGGAATGGAAGCGTCATGGTTATACAATCGTTTATGATCAAATCACCCTCAGGTATTCCCAATACCTGTACATCCTGCATACTGGAAGACTCAGACTAAACCCGAAGTATCGGATCAACTTTATACTGTCTACTTTATGGTTTTATCAGTAAGTTTCTCATTCGATCATTGGGAGTTGGTATCGATCATACACTTTCCAAAAGTGTATATCATACCTAGGTCTTGATCATATACTAAAAGTATATATCAAACCTACAAATTCAGTCAAGCTTCCAAAGCGAGACGACCATGCGCATGGAATTTGATTCTTCCCAATATCTCATGAGTGAGCTCATGTCTTCCGGTTCAGTAACTGAACCTGTATGATCCCTTTGAGAGATCGTATTACTCATATGCCCTTATATGCACACCAGCGCGCCGGTGTATAGACCTTGATTAGGTCATCAACCTATTGGTCTGCCAAATGTACATACTTGGACATATAGCAACACATCTGTCTCCGGTCAGAGGATGCGTGCCTATATCATGACAGCATATGATATAGGACTTTGGTTATCTCGATCTCGTTAAGTCAACTCTTTGACCTAACTAATCTGACACCTCCGAATCTCTATTCCTATGCAGAGGACCTGCATCAAGAGGTCGGTCAGATATCAACCTTCAGAGATAGGATTGCCATCTCCTACTCAGGCTGGAGATCATCTCTTAATAATCATTTGACGGTGCTTGATGAGTCCTCAATCTAACTCTTTAGATATTCATCCAAGCACCAGCCTCTATGATTCAATAGTTGAATCAACAGCTGTATGATTATTAAGATGGCCATGGTACATAACCCTAATTGTACTAAGGGACCTATTATACAAATTATCCATTCTTCATTTCAGATCAGGGAATGATATGTGCAATAACATTTATTGCATAATGGCTCGCCGTGGGCTCGCATTTCCAACAATCTCCCACTAGCCCAAAGAGCCATTAATGGGCTAATCATTTAAACTCACACTCATGTGACAATCATAGGCTATTTAGAAAATAGCTAGGTAAGCTGATCAGTCACTCTGTTCCCGCGAGACTACGCCAAGTCCTTTTACGGCACTTGCATATCCCCAGTAACAGTGCTCGCATCCAATGCGAATGTTGCATCTTATGCAACTAATACTCAATCTTGTCAGTTATAGTGTCCTTGACACTACAGCTTAACAATTATCATAACCAGTATTTCCATAATCCTTATAAGAATATCCTTATTTCTGGAGATCTCTATCTCCTAAGGTATCTTTAGTTAAGACCTTTTAGATCACTATCTATAAAGTCTTAAACTTTTGAAGATAAGACTTTGAGATCACTATCTCAAAAATCTTGTCATCTATGAAGATTTTGTTATTACTGCAACCAAGTGTTTTATTCCCATAGTAGGACTAGTAACAGTTTACTACTCCCACTGCATGGCAGCCATCTGGTTTTTGTACACCTCTAGCATACATCCGGCTTCTCAGAACTGATGCCCAAAGGCAAGTAGTTCTAGCATTCACTTCCTCAACTCTTTGAGGTGCTATCCCTTTAGATAGGTCAGTACCGTATCTTAAGGGATGGAAGCCATTACTGGAATTTTCCATAAAATGGAATATGTCCAAGATGTACTATAAATGTGACAGTCCCATTATCCTCTTCTCTTTGCTTCTGAACTACTTCAGAACTAAGATCTGAGAGGCATCTTTGAAATCATATTTCAAGTTATGGAACAATCATATTATAAAACACTAATTATTATCCTTATATCATTTTTAAATGATTAGGATATCATCTACATTTAGCACGATGAACACAAAAGCACTCCCACTAAGCTTCATATGGTTCATCAAGATTCTATCTGAAATCATAACATTTATAATTTCATCAAATCTTATGATCCAACTTCAAGAAGCTTATTTGAGTCCATAGATGGATTCCTTAGCTTGCACACCTTGCTTTCCTCAACCATGAAGCCCTGGGGCTACTTCATATGAATATCCTCAAAGAGGCATTCATAGAGGAATGCAATATTGACTTACATCTTGAAGATGCAATAGTCAAGTTATGTAGCTAAGGTTAGCAATATTCTGATGATTTTAAGCATGGTCACCGAAAAGCAAGTCTCATTGCAAGCAATGTCTTCTCTTCCAGTGTGTAGCTTATGGCTACGAACCGTGCTTTGAAGATCTCTACCTTCTTATCAGGTTCCCTGTCTCTTGAAGATCCGTTTACACCTTTACATGTCTTACCCATATAGGTGGATCCTCGAGGGTCCATATACAACACTTGTATATGAAGTCTACATTAGACTTTTATTGCTAACATCCATCTTTCCATGTTATGATCCTCAGAAGCTTCATCACATGAAGTTCGATCATTATCAGATTTCTCTAACACATGGAATCCATCCTCAAACTCATTTGAAGAGGTATTAGTGTTTCATCTTTAATTGTCCTTTTAGTTTCCAATTTCAGGAGTCTCATTATCTTCTCAAGAAAAAATGAGTTCCTATACTTCATTTTCATCTTGATTCTCAAGAGTCTCAACCTCTAAGAATCACATTCTCGGAGATGAGATATTTTAAGAATCTCAAGGTCATAAAGTAGGTATCCAATACCATCCTTTATTTTCCTAATGAAGCAGCACTCTCAAGTGCTAGATTCCAACATACATGGAACATTATTAAGGATATACATTGTAGTCTCTACTACACATATATACCTGGAAACTAAGGGATAATCATGCTAAAAATTCATCATTGATAAGATCATGTCACACATGATCCAATTGTATCTCCCTATAACTCTATTGAGTTAAGGTGTGTTAGGAGGATTGAGATAGAAATGATATTCATTTCTCCATAAGGTATATTATGAATTCATCTAATAGGTATTGATTACCTAGATTAGATCAAATTCATTTTCATCTTCCTTCATGCTTTGGTTCTAAACCAAATATAATGAAATCTTTGAACATTTCAAAGGTTTCTTAGGTGAAGAGAAGAAATCTCATATCATACATAATCATCAACAGATATCACATATCCATAATGTTTACTATGATATAGATGATCCGCATACATCAATATGTATGAGATCCTGAATACCTTGACATCTTACACCTTTCCCAAGGAAGGGTGTATCGGACATTTTACTTTGAATACAATATTCATAAGTATGTAAGTTTTGAAATTTTAGACATTCTAAAGTTCCATCTCTTACTAGTCTATTGATCAAATCAATATACATATGTCCAAGCTTGATGCTAGATCATTGCCAAATGATCTTCATCCTCCTATTGATCTTAAGATTTAATTTCAATATTTAGAAATGTTAATGAACCATTCATTAATTTTCTAATTTTAGTGGAGTCCACTAGATTTTAGATTACTTTCTAAAATATCTTCATCATAACTCTTTATGATAGGTCCATTCCAGAATTCATGTTTATTTCCAACATTTAGAAACAAACAATGAGTGTATTCTTATATCTAGGTCATAGAGACATTCTCTAAGACTAAGGGCTCTCCCACTGAAATTAACAAGTCTATCAATCCAACAGAGATTGTTGCAACAATTGCATTGATATCCATGTGGATAACTATAGACCTTAAGATCAAATTTCCTGGTCTTTTAAAACATATGCAACCTATTGCAAATGTCATCAGAAGATTGAGATACAATTATTAGACTCTATCTTATCAAATAAGAAAGTCAATTTCAATGATTTATGTAGATTATTTTTGATGCTCTATCCGAGTCCTTCTCTAAGGATTCTAGACAGACTTGATAGTCATATTATCAACACATCAACTTATTGCAGTTTTGGCATTCATCCAACTCTTTGGATGTCATATGGAAGTCATAGAAGTCCAGTCAACTCTTTGACTTTCCTTCTTTCTTGGGTCCAAACCATGCTTTCACCGCGCTCCCTTTATCTATGAGCAACCATTGCTCATGACAGAGGATCTCTTATTTTAAATTCAAAAGAATTCAAAGTAAGAGTTTTTCAACATTTATACATGCTTCATTAAATTCATACAATATGAATATTATGAAGCTTCATGAATAACTAGAGTATAAACAGTAGAATGATGACACTCATCATCTACATCCATTTAAACTCTTAAAACAAAGATTCTGGTAGGTACTCAAACAATTTGAATACATCATCTCTTTACAGAGCCACCATTCTGCATGATGAAGTGAACCATGTCATTCATGATAAATGTCAAGAGCACATATGTATGCCATAATATCTTCTTAGATTGTTATAAGGATTATATGACAATTATGATCATCATCAACATGTCACTTCCAAAGTACATTTGATGATACCAAGACTATAGAGACATACAAACCCTAGGGTTGTAGTCCTATTATCTATTTAATTGTCAATCCTCAATATTATGAGGAAACTTGCACATTGCAACCACATACATTGTGTGTTCAATTGCAAGTATAATATCTGGATCATGAGTCCAATCCATGATATTTCACTGGTTATTATCGAGTATATCATTGAGTGGGTTTTAATGAAGGATTATCTGAAATAAGAAATTTGCGTAAATATATAAATATACATATATTACTTTGATTTAGGATTTTTATATCAAAGTTGTCTTGCCTTGTCAACATTGAAAGTTCATTCCCTTAATCACTTTCAATGTAAGAGATATACTTACCATTATATCTCAACAAGATCTGGGATCTCCTTCCTTATCTTTGTTACATCCCAATAATATGAGAATCTGCAACTCGGATAAAAAGAAGCGGGAACACATTCCGCTTTGCAAGTCCAACTTGCATTTCCCAATTCGGTCTTTAACACCCGGGCCCACCACCCCTAAGGTGATGTTGACCCGTCGTTAATTGAACTAACCGTCAACAGGAATAGTACTCGATATACGCAATCTAATATCGCCCCAATAATATGAGGATCCGATATTGGGGTCACTACGTATACGGCCTTACTCTTTCGACAAGCAAAGAGCCCGATCCAGATGCGCTTGCATACAGGAGCTGTCACTTTGGACAGGCGTCTCCCACATACAATCCCTGGCGACGGAACCCTTCGCCTTGACGGGAGACCATGGATGTCACTTATGTGAACCTCCACATCATATTCAAATTTTAATTAATTATCGTGAATCACATTCACATAATTAATTCTTCCAATGGAATTATTAACTCTAATCATATTAGAGTATTTCAATTGGACATAATCAACTTAATCATATTAAATTAATTATCAATCCAATTCAATCAATCAAACTTGATTATTTTACTTGAATACATATATGGTAATATCTCAAAATACGTATTAATTCGAATTTTAATAATTAGAAAAATACATCTTAATCCCTCGGACATTATCCCGGCCCTACCCGCTGTCATGGCCAGTACCGACGAGAGTGGGACGGACCACATACGTTGCAACCCGCAACCCCAATGCTCTCCGACTAGGCACCATATCCGCCTCGGGAAAGGATAATGCCAAATTGATTAATTTGTACTTGAGATGATCATTGGTTCTTCAACCGAAATTGTACCATATAGTAATGATCAAAACATTTTTGATTATAAGGAAATTTGCTAGACAAATTCCCAAATACTATTCAAGCATCAAGTTTGAAAGATTGTGGTTTCCAATTATGATTTAGATCACATCTTAATCAATTATTGGTTAAGGCAATGTCATTTAAGGGAATAATTATCATCAAATATTTCACAAATATTTATGCACAATTATTCTAGGAAATTAAACAATTTAATTTCACTAAATGATTAAATGACAATCTCCAATCAAACATTAAGTTTGATGAATGTGTTTCCAATTAAGATTTAGATCAAATCTAATCAATTAATTGGTTGAGGCCAAGTCAATTATGTAAATAATCATCTTCAAATATTTCACAAATATTTTTCATGATTATTTCACGAAATTAACAATTAATTTCACTAATTGACAATCACTTGGTTCTAGATTAGGACTGTAATTTCAGCAGTGACCCCTACATACTAAAATTAGCATATCTCAATCATATTAAATCCAAATTAGACAAAATAAATTTTCATAGATTGCTAATTTGATTTAGGACAGAATTCAAGTGATGTTACACGCATTTCGAGGCAATTCTAAACAGTAATTAACATTTTAATCACGTTCAGATCTACAGTTCCCGCAACAGTGCATACATGTTCATTAAAACAACCATATCTAGAGCATACGAAATCCGATTTACGTAAACTCAGATCCTATGGTTTCCTTATTTAGTGGAGAACAAAATCTAAGTATTAAATTCGTGTTTAAACAATTTAAACAGTGCCGAATTTATTTACAAAACAGATCTGCGAAATCAAATGCGATAAAAACTTTCAGGACCTTAACGAACCCAAGTCGTCCTCGGTTTTTCGAATCATATTCGAAACCGTCAACCTGGCTCTGATACCACTTGAAGGATATGTGATTATCCTCAAGCGCATCACGTAAGCGTGATCGTCGTATTGGATACGACGAAGAACGACTAGTCGTACTAGTTGTTCGGTGCAGCGGAATTTAAAAAATTTATTCGATGAAAGCACATGATCCGAGAACCATTCTCAGATCGTTTCATCTATAACCACAACAAGTATAATGCAATACCTCTTGAAGTGTGGTTGATCAAGTCTCTAAAGGAAGAGACCTCCTGTCTCAAGTCCGATCGTCGACGAGACTGCTTGCGAGCGCGGGGATGAACAGTGTTGTCCTCGCAATCCAAGAAGTTGATCCAAACGTGGTTGCTCCTGATCTCGTCACACGAGATCTAACGTCTTCTTCGTGGGCGTAGCACACTAAGAAGACGGAGAAACCGAAGAACGTCGAAGCGGCAGCGCGGTGGCGATGGCGACGACGATTCCCTTCTATAGGGTATGGTGGACGGCCACCAACAAGAGAGGGAGAGAGGGCTGACGTGTATGAAGAAATGAAGGAGAGAGAGAGCTCCAATATTGCATGTTATTAGAGAGCATAGTATGCCTCTCTATTTATAGGATTTTTGGGATCCATGGATCTCAATCCATGGGACACATAAAATCAATGGGTGAGATTGATTTATGTCAATCCAATGGTCAAGATTGTTGTTGTCAAAAGCAACAAATTTAGGTTAAAATATATTTGACAAAATCAAATATAATTTATTCCTAAATCAACCCAACAAATAAGGAGAGAAGATACATGGAGATTTCATCTCCATGTACCTTCCAAGTGGACGGCCACACATTCCTTATAGGAATGTGGTGCCGCCCCTTGAGATTGCATGGAGATTGCAATCTCATGGAAATCCATGAGATTGCATATCTCCTTGGAATCTCTCTTATTTATTTGCAACAAATTTATTGGGTTTTATTCTTCGAAAAATAATTCACAATTATCTTTGAGAATATTGCATTCTTGCCATGGAAAAAATTGTGAATCATATTCACAACCCAAAACAACATATAATTCATATTGTTAATTAATTACACAATGTGTATCCAATACACATAATAATTAATCAACATATATAAATTATAATTAGCTCTCTCTAATACATTATAAATCACATTTATAATATATTATGAATAATTGAATATTTCTATCCACATTATTCTTATCCACATTAATTAAATCACATTTAATTAAATTGGATAATTTCTTCACACATCAAGATGAGTAAATCACATTTAATCATTATTTCTTCATTGCTTAGATCTTATAGAATTATTCTTGAACCCTTCAAGAATAGTGCAATCTCTCCGCAGATACTTGGAGATAAGGACATGGCGATTGTATTGTTCCACGTATAGTGACATGGATATTGAGATCATATCTTAAATCCAGATCGCGGGCCTCCCATAGATGCTTGATTAAATCAAGACCGTAAATCTAATCTTCTCATTGTATCTGAATCACATTCAGATCAATGTCCAACACTTGGACCAAGATCAGATCACTTCTCTACTGAGAGGAGTCCCTAAAATCCAGACCTGTTTCATCACTCCCTAGGAATGGAAGCGTCATGGTTATACAATCGTTTATGATCAAATCACCCTCAGGTATTCCCAATACCTGTACATCCTGCATACTGGAAGACTCAGACTAAACCCGAAGTATCGGATCAACTTTATACTGTCTACTTTATGGTTTTATCAGTAAGTTTCTCATTCGATCATTGGGAGTTGGTATCGATCATACACTTTCCAAAAGTGTATATCATACCTAGGTCTTGATCATATACTAAAAGTATATATCAAACCTACAAATTCAGTCAAGCTTCCAAAGCGAGACGACCATGCGCATGGAATTTGATTCTTCCCAATATCTCATGAGTGAGCTCATGTCTTCCGGTTCAGTAACTAAACCTGTATGATCCCTTTGAGAGATCGTATTACTCATATGTCCTTATATGCACACCAGCGCGTCGGTGTATAGACCTTGATTAGGTCATCAACCTATTGGTCTTTCAAATGTACATACTTGGACATATATCAACACATCTGTCTCCGGTCAGAGGATGTGTGCCTATATCGTGACAGCATATGATATAGGACTTTGGTTATCTCGATCTCGTTAAGTCAACTCTTTGACCTAACTAATCCGACACCTCCGAATCTCTATTCCTATGCAGAGGACCTGCATGAAGAGGTCGGTCAGATATCAGCCTTCAGAGATAGGATTGCCATCTCCTACTCAGGCTGGAGATCATCTCTTAATAATCATTTGACGGTGCTTGATGAGTCCTCAATTTAACTCTTTAGATATTCATCCAAGCACCAGCCTCTATGATTCAATAGTTGAATCAACAGCTGTATGATTATTAAGATGGCCATGGTACATAACCCTAATTGTACTAAGGGACCTATTATACAAATTATCCATTCTTCATTTCAGATCAGGGAATGATATGTGCAATAACATTTATTGCATAATGGCTCGCCGTGGGCTCGCATTTCCAACAGCATTGTCCTCCTATTTCCATTTTAAATGCGGGGTAAGGGTGTTTTACACAATTTTATGTTGTCTTTAGCCATTTTAATTTGACATGTAAAAGTTAGATGGCAGTGTATTATATTAAACTCATTTGACCAATCATATGTTCACACTCATTATCTACATATTATATGACTACATAAACTTGGATGGTTCTATTTGACTAGCCGAGATTTAGATGCATTGTAAAAATCCTCGAATTACAAGCTACAAATTTCATCAAACTAAACTATATCAAGTAATATCCATTAGTAGCATCTTTCCAAATTAAATCAAATGCAAATAAGCTTGCACGTTCTTTCATTGCACTATAGAGGAAAGGACAATATCAATGTTTGCCTACGTCGAACTAGACTTCAATAAACGACGAATATAGGCTATGTAGATGTATGTAAGCATCGAAAATTTGTATTGATACATGTATGTCTAATTAGATAATAAATGTGTTACGACGATTTCAATAAACTAGTGAACTTAAACGTCGAGTACAGTACCTGAATCTGACATGAAATTCGACGTGTAAACGTGGACTATACCACTATAAATCATCTGGTAAGTTGGTTGAAAAGCTTTAGAACATTAAGGGCTTTAAAAATGGTGGAATAAGTTGGAATAGGATACTATATTTATTTGGTTGGAGGATAGAATAAGATAGAATAAGCTAGAATAGGGTAGAATAAGAGTTGTTCTCCATTCGATAGGGGAATAAGTGGTGAGGAATAAGGTTTGAAAGTTAGTTAAAGCTGTTGGTGGTATTTTTTGTTTATGTTCAATAAGCTAAATTGCACGCTTTTGTAACACTGACCGGCACATGTTGTGTCAAGGCAAAATTTTCATTTGTTATGAACAACATATATCCATCATATGCTCGACACCTCTGAGCTCTGAACTACGGTAAGTTTGTGATGACTCCACGGTAAGGTGCCAAGAAGGTATCTATGTTGGCATAGCTACAATCCACAAGAAATTTACAACATGTTGTCATTTGTTGAGGTTGAGATGCCAGTCAGATGTCGAATTTGTCTCTCCCTCTCCCGCAGCAATCCCTTAGTTTCCTCCAACTTCTTTCGGTGGAAATTATCCACGAACTCAACACCACCGATAACATCTGTCAGGAAGAGCTTCTCCGCAGCCAATGACTTCATTGTCGGTTGAAATGAGGACATCTTAGCTCTAAATTTGTGCATCTTCTAGAAGTGTAAATATTCTAACATAATCAATTATAGGATGGACGTATGAAAGATAGAAAAAGAAATCTACACACATCTCAGGGGCATATGTACTAAAGGCGGTCCTCTGCATCCTCATGCTTTTGAAAAACTTCGTAATCTAGTACTGACACTGTTGTAATGTAGTAGCAACGACCGTGACTCTTCATCCTATTTTATGCAAGAAGGAGATCCTATATCTATTTCAAGAGTCCAGGTTAATATAAAAAAATACTCATCAAGAATAGTCAATGTCAACCCCTCTGAACTGATAGGGCAATGGCTTGTACAACTCACGGGGCCCTGCATATGCTCGATCCCTCTGAGCTCTGAACTGAGGCAAGTTTGCGATGACTCCACAGTAAGGTGCCAAGAAGGTATCTGTGTTGGCATAGCTGCAATTCACAAGAAATTTACGACATGTTGGCACCCTAAAACCCCTCATCGAGCCCACACCAAAGTACCTTCATGTTTACTGCAGATCCCTCCCATCCGACAACGACGTACAAGAACATGTACCAGAAGTCGACACAAGTGATCACATTCTACGAGATGAGGTGGTGGAGTGTCATGACCCCAATTTCGGATCATTGGATCCTTCCATATCCGGATCTGGTTACTCAACAATAATTTATTCATCAATTACAACTAACATTCGGAAACAGACTGCAAATAAAAATACTCAGAAGGAAGTATTTCAAAATTTTTCCATTCACAAAATAAAGTTTACATGATACATTGTCCCACTATAACCATTTACATGTACATCAGCTGAAACGTAAATACACAAAAGATTACCAACTACCTTATAAAGTAAAGCTACTATAGCTGGATAAATGACTAAAGTCATTTCGATGTCTCACCAACACCTGTTGTGTTTTTCATAAATCATAGGATAACAATTAGCGAATGCTAAGTAACAAAGAATATAAAAGCAAACAAATGGTGTAATTTTGTAAAACTTGTTGTCACAAAAAGTTTCATTCCTTCTCATTAGTTTAAGTCCAATCCCTTCTATTCCACATCAGGTATTAGTCCAGGGGAACCCCACCATTCATGAACTGCGAAGCTGTGGACAATTCAGGATTGGAAATTGCATTGATCTGGTGAGCTTATGCCGCCGTACATCGCCTCAACCAATCCTCCAATACTACCCTGACGATTTTCTTTTCATTTATTATTCAGGGTTTCAAACCCTCGGCGTGGTAAACAAAGAAGCACACCATCCTCGAGGACCCGGTTGCTTAGAACCTCATGCTAACCTTTAATCACATAATCTAGCGGCTTTAAATACATGTTATTGTGACCTAGCCTCTATTGAACCACCCGTGCCTCCACATGGCACGACCACATCTTCCATTGTTCAACCCGAATATATTGGCACCCGGTACCACGTTTTGCAAATCATTCATTTTTCGTACACTTATAACAGACAATCATGTACCACCTAGGTAGGGCAACACTAATATAGTTCCTTCCGACAAACCTACAGGTTGCATGCCCGACCTATACTCCCAGTCATTCTTAATGTAAGATACTGTCCTTTTTAGGATCTAACTTAATACACATCAGTTCCCATGATGTAATTCTTTCATTAAGTTTTCGATTTGCATAATCATCAACACACTCAGTATAGACCTGCGTATATATTAATTCATACGTAATACTCATATTTATGTATATTTTAACTTCCAGACCCTAACTTTCCAAACCACTGCATCCATACGATGCTTAGACCTTATTTTAGTGAGAATCACTAAGCAAATTTCTATATTTTCTCAAAAATAGTCAAATTATAGTTCTTCGTAGAAAGGAACATAAAATTGAAAATCTCAACGATCTCAGATGAATACTGATGAGCCGAAAAAATCCCACTATCCGGATCTGATAAAAATCACACTCTCGGGTCGTTGCGACCCGAATCGAGAGATAACTCAGCTCAACAACAAAAATAGAAGAGCAGATCACCAATCAAACAGATAAAACAATGAAAGCAAAATAGTGGCCCTGGCTATGAGATTAGCCTAGTGTAGTACCCAGCGTCGGACTCATGGAGCACGAATTAGCCTTGCGGCCTACGAAGTAGTCAACAATGAAACAAGGCAAAAACAAGTATTTTTGGTGGTTTTTTAATTATTTTTAAAATATTTTTGGATTTTTAATAATGGAGGAAAGTAATAAAAGGACAAAAACAATCACAATCAACAGATTATTTAAACAATCTAAAAAGCTCCAAAAATTCAAACAAAAATATTTTTATGTTTTTATATTTTTTACTATTTTTGGTGAATTTTTGAGATTTTTATAATTTTTATGGAATTTTCTAAAAAATGAAAGAAGGCAGAAACAGTGAGGTACTGTCCAGCCAGGCTTCAAAGGGCCATAAAAAATATCAAATGGTCCTATCACAGCCTGGAGGTAATTTTTATGAAAACTACAAATAACAAAGAAAATTCAGCAAAAGAATTTATGATTTTTTTGGATTTTCTATATTTTTTTAGAATGTTTATGAATTTTAAAGGGGTTTTTTAATTTTTAAGGTTTTTCAATGTCCAAAAATAGCCAAAATTGCATAGAAAATCAAACACCCCAAAATTAACAAATCCTAATTTTTTTAGAATTTTTAGAATAGTTTTTATATTTTTTGATGGTTTTCCAATCTGGACAGACACAAAAACAACGATTTTTGAATTTTTAAAAATAGAAAAATGCCTAAAAAATGTACCAAATTTTTAGTGAAAATTTTACACAGTGGCAGGATCCACATATCCATTTTTCACGTAATTTGGACTTGAATTGATATTTTATTTAATTGGCACAAGGTCTCACAGTGCACAGGGACCTAAACGCAATAAAACATACTTGCTGGGGTTGAAAACTAGCAAATCCAGAAAGCTGGGGGTCCCTCATGAAAAAAGTCCAAGACCCCACGCGTGCTGCATGTGGTATGGGAACAGAGGGACTTAAATGTAATAAAACTTACTTCCAATGACTTATTAGCAACACTTGCTAAAAGCCCAGGGAAGAAGTTGCAAAATAACCAAAGAATTCAACGCATACTGAATAAAAACATTCACAGGGGCATGGATGCAAATATCAAAAAATATCTTTCATTCAGTAACACTCACAAACATCAGCCCATACAATGCAATTTCTCCAAAATTCACGTGACGAAGCACGTGTCTCACGCAAACAGGGATAAAAATGCAAATACCAGAAAGGTTCAAGTCCTAAGTGCAATTTTTCCAAAATAAAAACAACTACTGAAAATATTTACAGGATTAAAAAGTAAATGCAAAACAGGAGGGGCCTAAGTATAAATTACCCCTTATTATCAGAGGGCTGAGGATTGGCCACGTGGAGGATCTGATGGTCGCAGGAGACATGCCAACCCTTCGTCTGGATGGACGGCGAGGAGGAAGCCACGTGGAGATCGGACGGTGATGGATCAAAGGCTCCTATTCGTCTGAACGTGCGGTCCTGATCAAGCCTCCAAAGGATCTGACAGTCACGGGTCTCCCTCAAATAGATGGATCTAATCTAATCTCGAGCTGAAGGTGATGATCGGACGCCATAGGAAGGTCCTGGATGAACAGGTTGCCGGCGAAGTTCGCCAGCTCGATACTCGCGCTGGGGTCCTCCCCTGCTGCTGTTGGAATATGGAAAAGAATCGCCCAGGTCCTCCGCAACTACTGAGCTCCTCCGATGACCCCGGGAAGCTCCGAGGAGCTCCGACGACGAAGGCGGAGCTGGGCCTTTGTGCTCGAACCTTGGAGCTCCAGATGAAGCCCCTTTGACCTGCAAAGCTGCACCAGAGGACTCCTGGGTCGAGGGCAAACTGCTTCGACCCGGTTAGAGGTGGGGTAGGTGGCTGGATGAGGCGCGACGAGGACCTCCGGCGAAGCGACGGCGAGGGAGGTTGGGCCTTGGCTCCGGGGCGAGCCAAGGTGGGCGAATGGGCGAAGAATGTAGAGGGAAGTCTTGCGAAGATGTTGGTCGGGTCGGTCGAGGAAATGGATGATCGGCGTGGTCGGAATCGATGAGAGATGATAGCGGAGTGGATTGGGGGAAATCGAAAATTAGACGAAGCTAGGAAGAATTAGGTTCACCTGATGACGGAAGTCGACTGTGGACGAGCTCTGGAAGCTCTGATCGTCGCCTCGAGGGTCGTCGGGGGCCCGAGGCTCGGACGCTGCTCACGGCGACGCACGACGACAAGAAGGTCCCAGGATCAGTGGCGGAAGGCTCCTCTCCTCTCTTCAACACCACGCTCACTCAGCTGTCACTTTGGGGAGCACAATGGAGGTCCTGGGGCGATGGAGTAGCGCCAAAGATGGAGTGAATTGTGCGGCGGAGCTCAAGCTTTATACAGCAAGGGGTCCGAGAAGAAGAGGGTCGGGCGTGTTGTCGTAGCTCGGATCCTGAGGCTAAACCACCGGGCGAGGGTCACGGATGATGCAACTCTAATCTGGACCCGGGGTTTAGGCAAAAGAAGATTGGATCAAGCCAGGATAATTTTGAGATTTCGGGTCGGTTGCTGGATCCGCGGGGAAAGAGGTCCGCGGGGGAGAGTTGACCGAGGGTCAACAATCCCCCGTGGACCAATCAGCATTCAGATTTTATTAAAGTTTTGGAAATTCAATAAAAAATAATAAATGACTTTCTTTGAAAAACTTAAAACATGAAAAATGTTTCTTTATTTTTAAATTATTTTTTTGTGATATTTATTTATTTATTTTTTGAAATATAATTTAGATATTTACAAAATATTATTATATACAGGTATATACATGTGTATTTTTTATTCTTGATTTTTAATTATTTATTTTTATAAAAATTATTCCAATTTTACATTTTATTTATTTATAAGATAAAATTTGGAATAAAGGGGTATTTTTATTTTATTTTTATTAATTATTGACAAAGGTGAAATGAATACTTTTATTTATATACATACATGATATATATACAATGTGGATTTTGGTTTTTATTTTATCTCTTTTTATTTTATTTTCATTTTTCTGATTTTTATTTTATTTATTTACACCATGAGATGTGGAATATATACATATTTTTATTTGATTTTAATTATTTATTTACAAGGGAAAAATAAATAGATGTATGGTTCTATGTACATGGTTTATATACAATGATGAAGTAAATTTTATTTTTGTTTTTGTTTTTCCATTTTTATTTTGATTTTATATTTACAAATATATACACATGAATACACATCCATTTTATTTTGAATAAGAGGAAAATAATTTTTATTTATTTATAGGTGTATGTACAAAGACATGAGCTTCCCTATCTCTCTCTACTTGGGTTTTTATGCGGTCAGGCTCATGCTGAGCCCTCCCTTGGGATTAGGTCGCTCAATATTTATTCTAAATATCTCCCCCTTTTTCTTTTATTTCTTTATTCTTTTATTTATGCACAAAAACATGCTAATTATTGTATTTTACACAATGCATGCTAGATGACAATTATTGCTATTTACAACTATCTACATGTGTTTTGCATAGGTTTTGTAGTTAAAATAAAAGAATAAAGAGTGATGAATGGGTATTCATCACCCCCCTATACTTAACTTTGCTAGTCCCTTAGCAAACACTTATTTGAAAATAAGTGAAAAATAGAAAGAAAAAGAAAAAGAGGAGAAATCAAGGTTGATTATTAAACTTTCCTTCATTAAATTGAGATATGGAGCTCGATCAGATCTTTGGATTATTAATTTGTCGGAACCTTATTTGGACTTAAGCTTAAAACTTAACAGCCTCTAAGTTCCACCAATCTATGGGCAAGACTCCTCAATAAACCCAATCAGAACAAGTCTACATACACAAACTCTAATGACCATGAATCTTTCCTTGTACGGTGTAAGTGATATGTAGCTCCCCACCTCAGAAGTAACAAAGAAACAACCTCCCTCAACCTGGTAACTCTAATGCCTCGGTCTAGCAACTCTTTCCTCGAGAAGCGGGGTATTCCCTTCTAAGTTAAAGTGCAACCGACTCAAGAAGAGGGGGAAGAAGAGAATGGACCATGGTCAGTGTAGCCATGTATCCTTGGGAGCTCTAACCAGTGTAGCTGAGTCTCCCACTGCAAGCTTCATGAGATGAAACATGTATACCATAAGCTTTTGCTTTATTTGACTATATACACTCCGGTGGGATTATTAAATTTTCAATCCGACCCACCACTTTTTTGGAGTTCTTTTATTTTTGCACATTTTTTTCATGTACATATGTACAACATATCTACATGGTGCAGCATATATACAAGGAGTTTTTCCTCTTGAGCCAGTAGACTATCCCTCTTTTGAAGCTTTATTGCAGCCCACGGCTTCTGTCTTTAGACTTCATAACCACTAGACCAAGTTGAGACGCACTTCCTTCACTAGAAGAAGAAGAGAGGTTCCGCCTAGAAGTACTACCCTCATATGCTACCCCAAGCCAAAGGAAACTGCCTCCTCACTACCTCATCCGTGGAGAGCTATGTGTAAGGTGCTGGTGAAAGTAAAGCCATTGTCTCTGAGAGTCATGCGTGTGTTGTTAAGTGCTCTACTTAGGCTCATCAAGATGACATATGCTCATAGCCTAGTGGACTCAAAGAATTAAGTCCTAATGGACCTGAAAAGTCTTAATTCTAAGCCCTCTAAGGTTCCTTTTATTGTTAGGTGGATTAAGGTCTTAACCAAGCTCCATTTGTCAATTTAATTCCAGGCTAGTTTAAATGTCAACTATGATTTGGAAAAACTGTGCAAGTCTTTACAAAGATGCTATTTATAAATACTTACATATGTGCAAAATTTTTGAAAAATGTTTTGAAACCATGAATGCAAGTTTTGCAACATATGTACACAACTTTACACAAAGTTTTTGCAAACTCTTTGTTTTCAAAACATTTTGGAAAAATTTTGTACCATATACATAGTTTTGATAAGAAAATATTTACACGCTATTTACACAAAAAGTTTTTACAAACATTTTTACAAAAATAATTTTGTACAATAGCTATGTATGTGCAATAAAAGAATGCTTATTTACAAGGAAAAATTTTTAATTTTTATGGATTTTTGGATTTTTAGCCATTTTTATTTATTAACACACTCAGACAAAGTACGAGTTATGGTTAAAGTATATATAAAATATATACACACACCCCTATACTTAGCTCGAACGATGTCCTCAGAGTGATCAAGAGCGATGCAGAAGACATAACTCGTGCTTAGTATAGGGAAGTGAAAAGGAATGGCTACATACAAAGATGAATCAAAGAATAGAATGAAAAGAACTGGGTGTTTCCCCCTATACTTAGGATCAAGTAATGCTAAGTATAGCAAGTTGTACATAAAGGGAAATCCGAGTGACGGATGTACAGGTTCTACCCCCCCCCCCCATACTTAGGGTGAAATATCCCTAAGTACAGGCAGCAAAATAGGGGTAGAAAGAATCAAAAGAATACCCGAGAGTCCTACATCCCCTATACTTAGGGTAGAGTGCACCCTAAGTATAGCAAAATCATAAGATGAGAGACGGGATGTGGGACCAAAGAATAGAGTGATGGATCTATACAGGTCGGAAGAACAATGATAATCAGGCGTGAGATACAATGGATGTGAGTCAAGAGACCACATCTCACGCAAAGTGAATAGGGGCAACATCAACGACCCGCGGCTCATGATCTAGATATGGCTTGAGCCGCTGGCCGTTCACTCTAAAGGTAGCATCAGAAGACAACTCAGATATATCAATACTCCCATTGTCATGCACCTTTCTAACCAAATACGGTCCCTTCCATTTGCTCTGTAGCTTCCCTGGAAATAAACGAAGCCTAGCATCAAACAGCCATACTCTCTGTCCTGGCTCAAACTTTTTGTGGCTGATATGAGAATCATGCCACTCCTTCACTCTCTCCTTATAATGTAGGCTGTTTGAAAAGGCGGTATCACGAAGCTCCTCCAGGGTTGCTAACTCTGCCCTCCTCTGATCTCCTACACTTTCTGGATCCAAAAGTATATCACTGACAACCCAAAGCGACCTATGTCTCATCTCAACAGGTAAATGGCACGGCTTGCCATAAACGAGGCGAAAGGGAGATGTACCCAAAGGAGTCTTGAAAGACGTCCGATATGCCCACAAGACCGAGTCCAAAAGCTGTGACCAATCCTTTCGGTCAGACGGGCGACTTTCTGCAATATAGTCTTGATCTCCCTGTTCGACACTTCAGCAAGACCATTCATCTGAGGGTGGTATGGAGTGGAAACTCGATGTCTATACCGAACTCGCTAGCAAGGGCCTTTACCTTGTCGTTGACGAAATGAGACCCCCGTCAGATATCAACACTCGAGGTACCCCGAACTGTGAAATGATATGCTTCCTCAAAAATCTGTAAACAGTCCTAGCATCTGCGGTTCGGGTGGGGATGGCCTCAACCCAACGACTCACATAATCCACGGCCAATAGAATGTACTCAAATCCCTGACTCGTAGGGAATGGACCCATGAAATCGATGCCACATGCGTCAAAAACCTCACAGAAGTGTATGGGTTGCATCAGCATCATATCACACTGTCCACAAATGCCCATCCTCTGACATTCAGTACACCTCTTCACGAACTCATCAGAGTCCTTGAAGAGAGTAGGCCACCATAGGCCGGATTAGAGCACTTTCTGCGCCGTTCTCCTCCCTGAGTGATGTCCTCCTACCTCAAGCTTGTGGCAGTAAGTAAGGACGCTGTGGTGTTCCTCCTGAGGAATGCACCGATGCCAGATACTATCCCCTCCCTCATGGTAAAGGACGGGATCCTCTCAATGATAAAACTTGGCCTTCGCGAGGAAGGTCTCAAGTTTCTGCCTGGGCCAATCTTGTGGAACTTTCTTGGCGACAAGATAGTTCACAATATCAGCATACCATGGGAGAGAGGCGATAGTAAGGATCGCCTCATCTGGGAAGGTCTCACAAATAGGGTCAATCTGCTCAGAATCCTCAAGATACTCCAATCGGGAGAGATGATCCGCCACCACATTCTTGACTCCAGGCTTATCCTTAATCTCTATGTCAAACTCCTGGAGTAGAAGGATACATCTGGTCAATCTGGCTTTGGCATCCTTCTTTGCCATGAGGTACCTGATGCCGGTATGATCAGCGTAAATGGTCACTCTAGATCCAATGATGTAAGATCTGAACTTATCTAGGGCAAAAACTACGGCTAGCATCTCCTTCTCAGTGACAGTGTAGTTCCACTGCGCGGCATCCAATGTACGGCTAGTGTAGTGAATAGCAAATGGAACTCTGTCCCTCCTCTGTCCCAGCACGGCCCCCACGGCAAAATCGGAGGCGTCCGTCATGATCTCGAATGGGAGAGACCAATCAGGTGGCTGGAGAATAGGAGCCTCTATAACACAGCTCTTGAGAGTCTCAAACGACGATAGACATTTATCATCTACAAGGAACTCGATGTCTTTCGTCAACAGATCAGTCAACGGTCGGGCAATCCTGCTGAAATCATGAATGAAGCGTCGGTAGAAACCGACGTACCCCAGAAAAGACCGTAACTGTCGCAAGTTGGACAGTGGATCGAATTTTCTAATGACATCCACCTTGGCCGGATCAACCTCCATACCCCTGTTGGAGATGATATGGCCAAGCACCGTCCCTTGAGTCACCATGAAGTGACTCTTCTCCCAAGACAACACTAGGTGAACCTCAATGCATCGTTGAAGGATCCGATCTAGGCAGTCAAGACAGGAGTCGAATCCGTCGCCGTGGACCAAGAATTCATCCATGAAGACCTCCAAGCACTCCCCCACCATATCCGAAAAGATAGACAACAAGCATCTCTGAAAAGTTGTAGGGGCATTGCATAGCCCAAATGGCATGCGTTTGAAGGCGTATGTGCCGAAGGGACATGTGAAGGTGGTCTTGTCCTGGTCCTCGGGCGCGATGGCCACTTGATTGTAGCCGGAGTACCCATCCAAAAAGCAGTAGTGGCTCTTCCCTGCCAGTCTCTCAATGATCTAATCTATAAAGGGCAGGGGGAAATGATCCTTCTTGGTGGCCTGGTTGAGTCCTCTGTAATCTACGCAGACCCGCCAAGAAGTGGGTACCCGGGTAGTGATCTCCTCTCCGGACTCCGTGACAACAATAGTGATGCTCGTCTTCTTGGGCACCACATGCAACGGACTGACCCACTTGGAGTCGGAGATGGGGTAGATAAAATCGACGCTCCACCACTTCGAGATTTCCTTCATGACAACCTCTCTCAGATTCGGGTTCAGCCGCCGTTGGAACTCACGCGACGGCTTTGCCTCATCCTCGAGATAGATGTGGTGAGAGCACAGAGCCGGACTGATCCCCTGGAGATCTGCTACGCTCCATCCTATCGCCTTGCGGTTCTTTTCAATAACCCCCATCAGATGGGATTCTTGCTCTCTAGTCAAATCAGCGGAGATAATGACTGGGTACATCTCATGCTCACCCGCAAGGAACCTATACCTCAGTGACACATGTAGTGGCTTCAGCTCTGGACAAGTAGGTGCTGGCGGATCTGGCCTCTAAAAGCTCTGAGTGAATGCTGCCAAATCTGTATGGGAGAATGGAAACTCTCGCTCACAATCGGTATCTGGAGAAGGTTGCTCTGCTGGACTGTCTCTGCTCTGCATGGCATAGACCTCCTCTCTAGTTGCAGGCTCAGTCGAAGTCAGACATGGAATAAGATCATCAAACTCTGCCCAATCAATATCTGACTTTGAGGATCTGTATCATCATCACAAAACAACTCTGTCTCGCGGTCGAGAATCGGGTCTGCCAACTGAAAAGTATCATGGACCAGGAATGCGCTCTCCAGGCTATCCTCTACTGGCGTCTCTGCATCAGCGGTATCTGAAGGTGAGAGGATGGCATGTGTGTCTGAATCTGCCTAAACTGCCTCGTCATCTGTGATCACAAAATCGCAGTCCTTGTGGATGTCTGGCCCTGCATCTGTCAGCTGCTCCGAATCTGTGGTCGGCTCTGAGCATGTTGAATCTCTGACTCTGATGTCCTCGACCTTCTCTATTTGTACACTCTCGCCCTCGACGTGAAAGTATACCTTCCCGCTATCATGGTTGGTCACTGCCTTGGTTGTGGCCAAGAACGGGCGACCTAGAATGATGGAGGTATCGGTCACAGACTCAGGGATCTCCATGTCCAACACAACGAAGTCCACGGGGAATTGCAGACCATGAATTATGACGACAACGTCCTTCAGCAACCTCTTCGGCCTCTTGACAGATCGATTAGCAAACTGAAGGACTGTCCTACTCTGTCGTAGAGTGCCCAACTCGAAGCGGTCGAGAAGGGCCGCCAGAAGTAGGTTGATCGAAGAGCCGCTGTCTAATAGAGTGCGGTCGAACCTCTACTCACGGATATGGCATCTGACATACGGGGCTCCTGAATCTGGCCTCTTGGCCGGCAAACGGTTTTGAATCGTGAAACACGTGGCCCGGGTAAGCACATGGATCTCTGATTGGTGGTTCCTCCTCTTCCTCCTAACTGTAGTCCTGTCTCTGAGTGATCTCTGGAGTAGAGAGATGTGCTCCAAGGTCTCCTGAAGAGTCAGCTAAATGTGAAATCTGTCGATCATCTGCTGGTTGAACTCTTCCTGTTGCTTATTTTTGGGATTTTCTATTTCTTCCCCTTTCCCATGTGAAGTGCTCGTGGAAAGGAGATCACAGGGTCCTTCTCAGGTGAAGGACTTGGAGAGGGTCTAGGCTGCTCAAGCTCGGCATAATCCACACATACATCATCATGCACCACAAGTGGATCAGAAGAAAATAAACCCTTTCCTTTATTTCTAGATAAGTCCTGAGATACAAGAACAGATGGAAAGACTACAGGACTAGCAGAAGTAGAAACAGTGGCATCAGCACCACCCTCGGCAGGTCGACTCGCAGCATCAGCACCACGCTCTGGCTCAGCAACAATGGTGGCATCAGTACCACCTCCTCGATCTGGTGAAGTGACGGCCTCAGTACCGTCGTGTGGATCAACGTCCATGGTGGCATCAGCACCACCGTCATCATCTCTCATGGCATCAGTACCGCGCTCCTCCTCGCCTGTCGCTCTGGAAGTGGCCTGGGGGTGTCGCTCAGACGAGGTGCCGCCTGTTGACATCCTACCGCTCCTAAGTGTGACAAAGTCAATATCGAACAGATATGCAGACATATCACCAAAAGCATCACTAGGAGTGGCATACTCTGTGAAATCTACCTGCTCAGATTTCCTCTTCAGGTTGTTCGGGTTCGGCTCAATCTGGGCAGGGATGGCGGCCTTTCCTCTCATGATCTCCCGTACCTCCTGGTGGAACTCATCCATCTCCCGTCTAAATGTAGCCTGCTGGTCAGTCAAGAGGCGGGCTATATCGTCTAAGGCTGGGTTCTCATAGGATGGCCCATGAGAACCTGACGGGTGGCCTCGCTGGTAGTGAGGTTGCTGCTGTGGCTGGTGCCGCGGGTGAGAGGGGTACTGTTGTGGATGAAACTACTGCTGAGGCTGATCACGCCTCCAAGAATGTCCCTGCTGATAGGGACGAGAACCATACTGGGATGACTGCTGCTGCTGCTGGTACACTGGGAGCTGCTGCTGGTGATCTCGCTGATGGCCATACTGGCCACCCTGACCCGAAGGCTGCTGCTGGGAACTGGCATCTCCGGCCAACCAACGAAATCCGAGATGGTCTCGTCGGATACCGGGCTGGGGTCAGTCATGCCAAATCCCGTTGACATCCATCAACGGCTCCGGCTCGTAAGAGGGTGGCGGGAGTACTGCCAGAGGCTGATGCGGATGGTAAACCACCATCTGAGTGTCTGGGGATGGTGGTGTCTGGTAGTAAGGCTGTGGCTGCTGGTACGGCTCCGCATGTACAAGGTGGACCTATCTAGGCTGACTGGAGCTGGAGCGCTGGGACGAGCTGTCACTGCCACTCGGATCTCCTCGTGACTGAAGACGGGGCTGAGAAGCCGTCTGTGCCTCCTGGAGACACATGATATGTGTCTCAGGTCATTAGTGTTTGTGCCATCTGATCCATCTGTGATATGCTCTGGCACTACTTCTTCTCTATAATCTCCATCTGGTCCAGCTTCTCGCTGATAATGCCCATGTCGACAGCTGTGGACTCGACCTGTGCGGCTGCCGCTGATGAAGTAGAAGGACCGGAGTCGACCCGTGCTATCCGCTGGTACTGCACGGTCTGGGGATGGGGGCGTCCCTGAGTGTAGAGTCTGGTCTGGGACATCACTGTATAGTTCTCGGTCATCTCCTCGTAGATGGTACAGACCTGATCATGATCCTTGGCGAAGTAGGACCCGCCACAAGAAGCGTTCACCAGGCCCTGCAGCTCTGGTGTCAACCCGCAAAAGAAGCTCTGACCAAGGTTCGGCTTCGAGATGTCATGGTGCGGGCATCTGTCGGTAAGCTCTCTAAACCTCTCCCATGCCTCGTGAAACTGCTCGTTGGGGAGCATGGAGAAGTTGCTGATCAGGTCTCTCGCTGCGTTCGTCCGCCCGAGTGGATAGTACTTGTTCAAGTACTCGGTGCGGAGCTGCTCCCAGGTGTACACAAACCTCCCTAAGTGCTTCAGCCAGTTGGTTGCTCTATCTGCTAGGGAGAAAGGAAAAGCAATCATCTTGATGGTATCCTCGTCCACCTGACGGTCGTGGACGGTGCTGTAGATCATCTCGAACTCCTGGAGATGAAGACGGGGCTCTTCAGTGGCGAGCCCATGGAACAGGAATAGAAGCTGAAGAGTATTTGGGGGGAACTTGAAGTCCCCCACGATAGCTGGTAGTACGACCTAACGATACGTCAAAGTCGATCCGGGGTTGTGCAACTCCCGCATCGGTCTCGACGGATCTGCTGCTTCTGTTGCGGCTGCTGCCGCAACATAGGGTATCCTCAGTTCGTCTCCTGGGTCGTGCTGCTCGCGGTCTGCTCTCATCTGCTCCATCTCTCTCCTCATCTCTATCATGAATGCACCCTGATCCCTCAACTGTTGCTGCATTGTCTCCAGGGAGGCGATCAGGGTGTTGTTGATCACACCCTGGTCCAGGATAAATGTCTGCTCTCCTCGGGGGCCTCCGATGCGGTCATCGCTGCTTTCGTTCATGGTCTCTGCAAAGGAAAAAGACCCAAACTCAGGTACCGATAAATCATCTGTCTGCTATCTCACATCTGGCACTCGTGTCTCAGGAGTGGTAGAAGGGTGGTCAAGGGGGAACAGGGCGGAGTCGAACTCGGGTTCGGAGAGCGGGTATGGGCTCTTGCGAACCGACCTAGATGAATGGGCTGGAGTGCTGAAAAGCGGTGCAGCTAGAGGTTGCCTAAGGGACCTCCTGCCCATCATCGTGATCTGGCAAGTCGGGCGGATGGGATCTGGAACCAACTATGATGAGCAAACAAACCCCGGATTCACCTACTCAATGCGAGCTGAAGACCGTAAGAGTTCGGTCAATTATCTTGTCAGTTTTTATTAGGTGATCAAGTCAAGATAGCAGAGCGGTTACGTGACCTGTTGGGAATCCAATCCGCCGAAAAGATTGTCCCGTATAAAAGGCCGATACTCAGATCGAGGCTCGGATATGGCTCTAGCCTAGTGTGTGGGTCACTCTCTTGCACATGCAAACTAGACAATGAGGGGGTTGCTCTCCCCAAGACAAATTTTTAAGTGGAGTGTCTTTTAGGGTCAAGTTGGATTAGCAGTCTCAATTTTATAGTTTTGATTTTTTAAGTATTTTTCAACAGCAACCAACGCCTAACGAATTTTTCGGTTCTCCTGATTATTTTAAGTCCAAAACAGGGGGAGAAGACGAAAAAGCCGATGCGCGAGAATCAATGATGCATGCAGAGTAAGAAATGCGTACCTGACTCCAGCAGTCTACATGCAGGGTGATCCGCGCATAAAATAAAAGACAGAATATAAACTACCTATATGATGCACGCGGAAAACCGTCCCTACCAGAGCAATTTCTACACGAAAGAACGGTAGCCGGATACTCGAGCCTAGGTCTGGAGTCCTATCTTGGGAGCCACTCGGTGTCCGCCACAACGGATCCTGCGCGCGCTATATGTGACTCCTCAAGGCACGTGGATCAGAGCTCTAATAAGCCGGCTTTTTCTTGTAAATTAATTAATTAGATCCAATTATTCGAACTATGGGAACGTGCGGATATTAAGGGGTTTGGATCCTAATTAATTACGTCACAGTCAAGTAAAATCCTAAGCTAAGGCTGAAAACCGCGTAAATCAGACAAATAGTAAACCGCGTAAATCAGACAAATAGTAAATAAATGGTCGAAAACCACATAAAACCGCGAAAAACCAGTGAGGTCCCCCGAGCACACCGATGCTCGGCGAAACAGACCCCGAGAGTCTAAATGTCTCTGTTCTGTCCCTGTATTATTACAACAGTTCAAATAAGTGCTGAAAATAAAACTAAGCTAATCTAAACTAAACCCGCACTCCTGGTGTTTCCTTGCGCTCTCCTACGGCCCCGTGCAGAAGGGAGACGCCTCCGATTCCTGCGGTTGCGTCGTCTCCTCGAGAGGAGCTGCCTCGGTCCTCAGGCCCTCGTAAGTAAACAAAAAGAGTGTGATTAGACCAGATAAATGTATAAATGAGTCAGATAGAAATTATATACAAATATCTATAAAAAGCCGTGAAAAAGAAAGCCGCGGAAAATTCAAGACTGACTACTAAGCCGTGCTCCCCGGCAACGGCACCATTCTGATGAGCCGAAAAAATCCCACTATCCGGATCTGATAAAAATCACACTCTCGGGTCGTTGCGACCCGGATCGAGAGATAACTCAGCTCAACAAGAAAAATAGAAGACCAGGCCACCAATCAAACAGATAAAACAATGAAAGCAAAATAGTGGCCCTAGCTATGAGATTAGCCTGGTGTAGCACCCAGGGTCGGACTCAGGGAGCACGAATTGGCCTTGCGGCCTACGAAGTAGTCAACAATGAAACAAGGCAAAAACAAGTATTTTTGGTGGTTTTTTAATTATTTTTATATTTTTTGGATTTTTAATAATGGAGGAAAGTAATAAAAGGACAAAAACAATCACAATCAGCAAATTATTTAAACACTCTAAAAAGCTCCAAAAATTCAAAAAAAAATTATGTTTATAATTTTTATAGAATTTTCTAAAAATGAAAGAAGGTAGAAATAGTGAGGTATTGTCCAGCCAGGCTTCAAAGGGCTATAAAAAATATCAAATGGTCCTATCACAATTGGAGGTAATTTTTATGAAAACTACAAATAACAAAGAAAATTCAGCAAAAGAATTTATGATTTTTTGGATTTTCTATAATTTTTAAGAATTTTTATGAGTTTTAAGGGTTTTTAATTTTTAAGGTTTTTCAATGTCCAAAAATAGCCAAAATTGCATAGAAAATCAAACACCACAAAATTAACAAATCCTAATTTGTTTAGAATTTTTAGAAGAGTTTTTATATTTTTTTGATGGTTTTCCAATCTGGACAGACACAAAAACAACGATTTTTGAATTTTAAAAATAGAAAAATGGCTAAAAAATGTACCAATTTTTAGTGAAAATTTTACACAGTGACAGGAGCCACATATCCAATTTTCACACAATTTGGACTTGAATTGATATTTAATTTAATTGGCACAAGGTCTCACAGTGCACAGGGACCTATATGCAATAAAACATACTTGCCGGGCTGAAAAGTAACAAATCCAGAAAGCTTGGAATCCCTTGTGCAAAAAGTCCAAGACCCCACGCGCGCTGCACATGGTCTGGGCACAGAGGGATCTAAATGTAATAAAACTTACTTCCAAGGACTTATTAGCAATACGTGCTAAAAGCCCAGGGAAGAAGTTGCAAAATACCCAAAGAATTCAACACATTCTGAATAAAAACATTCATAGGGGCATGGATGCAAATATCAGAAAATATCTTTCATTCAGTAATACTCAGAAACATCAGCCCATACAATGCAATTTCTCCAAAATTCACGTGACGAAGCACGTGTCTCACACAAACAGGGATGAAAATGCAAATACCCGAAAGGTTCAGGTCCTAAGTGTAATTTTTCTAAAATAAAAACAACTACTGAAAATATTTACAGGACTAAAAAGTAAATGCAAAACAGGAGGGGCCTAAGTATAAATTACCCCTTATTATCAGAGGGCTGAGGATTGGCCACGTGGAGGATCTGACGGTTGCAGGAGACGTGCCAACCCTTCGTCTAGATGGATGGCGAGGAGGAAGCGATGTGGAGATCGGACGGTGATGGATCAAAGGCTCCTCTTCGTCTGAACGTGCGATCCTGATCAAGCCTCCAAAGGATCTGACGGTCGCGGGTCTCCCTCAAATAGATGGATCTGATCTAATCTGGAGCTGAAGGGGATGATCGGACGCCAAAGGAAGGTCCTGGATGAACAGGTCGCCGGCGAAGTTCGCCGGCTCGATACTCGCGCTGGGGTCCTCCTCTGCTGCTGGAATATAGAAAAGAATCGCCTAGGTCCTCCGCAGCTACTGAGATCCTCCGATGACCCCGGGAAGCTCCGAGGAGCTTCGACGACGAAGGCGGAGCTGGGCATCTGTGCTCGAACCTTGGAGCTCCAGATGAAGCCCTTTGACCTGCAAAGCTGCACCAGAGGACTCCTGGGTCGAGGGCAAACTGCCTCAACCCGGTTAGAGGTGGGGTAGGTGGCTGGATGAGGCGCGACGAGGACCTCCGGCGAAGCGACGAAGAGGGAGGTTGGGCCTTGGCTCCGGGCAAGCCAAGGTGGGCGAATGGGCGAAGAATGTGGAGGGAAGTCTCGCGAAGATGTTGGTCGGGTCGGTCGAGGAAATGGATGATCGGTGTGGTCGGAATCGATGAGAGATGACGGCGGAGTGAATTGGGGGAAATCGAAAATTAAACGAAGCCAGGAAGAATTAGGTTCACCTGATGATGGAAGTCGACTGTGGACGAGCTCTGGAAGCTCTGGTAGTCGCCTCGAGGGTCGTCGGGGGCCCGAGTCTCGGGTACTGCTCACGGCGGCGCACGGCGACAAGAAGGTCGCCGGATCAGTGGCGGAAGGCTCCTCTCCTCTCTTCAACACCACGCTCACTCAGTTGTCACTCTGGGGAGCACAATGGAGGTCCTGGGATGATGGAGTAGCGCCAAAGATGGAGTGAATTGTGCGGCGGATCTCAAGCTTTATACAGCTAGGGGTCCGAGAAGAAGAGGGTCGGGCGTGTTGTCGGAGCTCGGATCCCGAGGCTAAACCACCGGGCGAGGGTCGTGGACGATGCAACTCTAATCAGGACCCAGGGTTTAGGCAAAAGAAGATCGGATCAAGCCAGGATAATTTCAAGATTTCGGGTCGGTTGCTGGATCCGGGGGGGAAAGAGGTCGCGGGGGAGAGTTGACCGGGGGTCAACAATCCCCCGTGGACCAATCAGCATTCAGATTTTATTAAAGTTTTGGAAATTCAATAAATAATAATAAATGACCTTATTTCGAAAAACTTAAAACATGAAAAATGTTTCTTTTATTTTTAAATTATTTTTTTGTGATTTTTATTTTTTTTTTGAAATATAATTTAGATATTTACAAAATATTATTATATACAGGTATATACATATGTATTTTTTATTTTTGATTTTTAATTATTTATTTTTGTACAAATTATTCCAATTTTACATTTTATTTATTTATGAGATAAAATTTGGAATAAAGGGGTATTTTTATTTTATTTTTATTAATTATTTACAAAGGTGAAATGAATACT
The DNA here is from genome assembly GCA_037367405.1 of Ottelia alismoides. Taxonomy (NCBI): domain Eukaryota; kingdom Viridiplantae; phylum Streptophyta; class Magnoliopsida; order Alismatales; family Hydrocharitaceae; genus Ottelia; species Ottelia alismoides. The sequence goes on from JAZKJV010000272.1 coordinate 317,303, forward strand.
TTTATTTATATACATACATGATATATATATATATATACAATGTGGATTTTTGGTTGTTATTTCATCTCTTTTTATTTTATTTCCATTTTTCTGATTTTTATTTTATTTATTTACACATGAGATGTGGAATATATACATATTTTTATTTGATTTTAATTATTAATTTTACAAGGGAAAAATAAATAGATGTGTGGTTCTATGTACATGGTTTATATACAATGATGAAGTGAATTTTATTTTGTTTTTGTTTTTCCATTTTTGTTTTGATTTTATATTTACAAATATATACACATAAATACACATCCATTTTATTTTGAATAAGAGGAAAATAATTTTTATTTATTTATAGGTGTATGTACAAACACATGAGCTTCCCTATCTCTCTCTACTTGGGTTTTTATGCGGTCAGGCCCATGCTGAGCTCTCCCTTAGGATTAGATCGCTCAATATTTATTCTAATGTCTCCCTCTTTTTCTTTTATTTCTTTATCTTTTATTTATGCACAAAAACATGCTAATTATTGTATTTTACACAATGCATGCTAGATGATAATTATTGCTATTTACAACTATCTACATGTGTTTTGCATAGGTTTTGTAGCTAAAATAAAAGAATAAAGAGTGATGAATGGGTATTCATCACCCCACCAACAAAAAAGAAGGATTTCGTTACCTAATCAAGATCTCTATTGCGTATGTAGTGCTTTATCGTGATTCTTTTTCAGAAAGGATGATGTACGGCTCTTGAAACGATCGAATTTAATTTTTCATATAAAAAATGCTAATAATGTGCCAAGAACATAAAGAACGAATGAAGAATATAAGAACGTGAAGAATGTATTTTCTCTTAAATTTCGGCAAAGTTTCCCCTTATATTGGGACATTTTTTATGAAAATTTCGACAATGTTTCCCCTTATATCGGGACATATTTCAATAAAAATTTCATCAGAGTTTTACCTTATATCGGGTCATATTTTAAAAAAAATAGAAAGAGTTTCCTCTATAAAATCACCGAGAGGAAAACAACAACGAAACTGAAAGAGTATAATCGAACAACAAGATATGGAGAATTAGTAGACACCAGCGTGTTAGGTGAGTGAAGGTGTGATGAATCACATGGTTTACTGACGTGCAAAGCCGTCCGCACCTAAGTAAGGTATTGCATAGATTTCTCCATCAAAATAAGTATAAAAACAAAATTGAAAGAATAGAAACATAAGCGATGGAAAATCAGTAGACACCACACGTCTTAGGTGAGTGAAAGTGTGACGAATCACTGAGTTCACTGAGTGCATAGCCGCCCGCACCTAAGTAGGGTATTACACAGATTTCTTCTCAAACCACAACGGAAAATGAATTGGAAAAAGAAGGTGGATCGAAAACTAAGCTATAAAAAGAAGAAGAATCGAAATCCTAGCTCAAGTTATAGCTTACTTACGAAGCAAACTAAGAGAGAATCGTACCTTCCTCCTCCTCGTTCTTCCGGCAACACTTCGCTAGCGCTCCTTCCCCGCCTCCCTCTCCTCCTCCCCTAGCCGTTGGGGTAGTGGTGGTAGTGGAAATCGTAGAGAATGAATGGGTAGAGGGGGTTTTTATAGGCTCCAGAAAACCACTAACCATGATTAGTAAACCATGATTTAGACCTTAGCAGCGGTTAGAGGCCCATGGATTTGGCCAAAGCTTATCCGAAACTTAAGGCATAAGTTAGAACTATCCAAAAGATTCTAGATTTGCTAATGATACTTACTTAGCGCTAATCGTGATTAATTTTTACTAATCGTGATTTAGCGCTAACCATTGATTAATGTTTGCTAATAGTCATTAACGATCCTCAATCCATTATTAGTTTCTCCAATTATATTTAATTAGTCTTAGTGACGACCATTAAGAGTTAATGATATCTTAAGTCTCCTTACTTATTTTTCTTTTAAAAATCATGACAATTCCAAACGAAGTCTAATTCATACGAAGAAAATTCCGTTGATTTCCTCTTGACAAGCCGGATCTTATGATATAGGATCCGAGAGAGAGAGAGAGAGAGAGAGAGAGAGACCAAGTTCAAAGTTATACATGGAGACTCCTAAACTTCGGTACAATGTTGGCTAGTGCATTTGCAAGGATGAGAGTACCATATGTCGTATCGATGAAATCCTTGGAGTACGGGTAAAAGTTGATGTTTTGATGGATCACTTCAGGGACTGGACTATTTGCAGGTGGCCTGGTTATGAACTTATGAAGTCATCCCTGAGTAAGACAATGTGTGCTAGAACGTCGTTAAGATGTCATGAAATTGTGTCTGGAAATGTTCGCACAACGCCTGGTTCTTTGCATTGTGACCTAAATAATAAAGAAGTATGCATAGGGATTCATCTACCTTAAGGTGTCTAGAGTCCCTAAGACCCACATGTTCCATATGTAATTAAGAGCACAAACATCATTTTGAACATAGCATTAATAATAGTATGGAATGCAGAAGCTAAGAGGAATGAGAACAATCACATGAAAAGAAGCTAAATCATAGAATGCAGCAGTTGTAGCTAAAGCAGTAACCATATCTAGCAGTAGATCATTTGTATATTGAAGCTACCCACCTAATCTAATCAAGAGCAAGTTAACAACAATCTCAAAAGCGTTTGTTATAAAGAAAAGAGCATCAGCTAAATCTAAAGCAGTATGATGTAATACAAGGAGGAATGATAATAGTGAGATAAAAAAGATTAAGTTATGGAATGTAGCAACAACAACTACAACAAAAACCTTGCTAAAAACCAAAGATAAAGCGACTAAAAAGCATGATAGCACACAAGAAACACCCACAATAATCAAGAAAAAAGCAGCATCTAAATCTAAAGCAACCTAAGATCATGAACATCAACTTAAACCCTTAGGATTTCAGCATTAAACTGCTTAAGAATGTGAACATGAATTTCAATTGGCATGCAAGAAAAGCCAGCAAGATCTGATGCTGCTAACCATGGCATTGAAGTAGAATTGTACCAGCAGCTACTAACTAGAGGATTAATGACACTAGAAAATCAAGCAGCTTACTGGAATTCGAAACATAAAATGAATAGAAGCATAATTATGGAGTGCAGCAACAACAGCTAAAGCAATAACTATAGTCTGAACCTAAGTATAGCAACTAAGGAATTATACCACATATGTAGCACCGGCAATGTTAAAAAGAAAAGAGCATCAGCTACATCTAAGGCAGTGTGATGAAATGCAAAGAGGAAGGATAAAATCGAATGAAAAGGGGCTAAGTTATGAAATGAAGCAACAATATATACAGCAAAACTCATTCTATGAACCGAAGATAAATCAGCCAAATCATGATAGCACATAAGCAGCACCAGCAATAACCAAGAAAAGAGCAGTGGTAGCAAAAGCTTTATAGCAAGACATATCTAGGAGCATTGAAAACCATGTCAGGAACATAGTGAATTACAACAGCATCAGTAGCCAAAGCTCTATAACAAGACATATCTGAGCCATCGGCTATTGGCATCACATAATGCATCGATGCTAGATATCACATATGCATAGCATACAATATCTAAATCATTGTGATGTAAGAGGCAAGATTTCTAACCATGGATATCAATATGCATAGAACGACAGATCTATTGAATTAATCACATGTCTCAACATCACCAAATAGGGAATCAAGCCATCAATCATTATCAAGAGCATCAGTAATAGTAGGAAATCCACCAGCTAAAGGAGCTAAGTTATGGTATGAAGCAACAACAACTATAGCAAAAACCATGGTATGAAACAGAGCTGAAGGAGCTAAAATCATAGCATGCGAGAATGCCTCAGGAATCAAGAATGCAAGAATCACACAAGCAAGAGTCCCACGGAATAATCGCACGAACAAAGCTAAAGGAGATAAAATCGTAACATCATCTGCAACAAAGGAGGCACGAAAGCCATACCATGCAAGAATCGCACAAGCAAGAGTCACATGATTAAAATTCGAACAGGAATTCCTCACAGATCCAGAGAAACTCCAACAAACCATAATTCCAAATCAGAGACTACCTCACACACCATGAAAAATCACAAGCAAGAGCAGATTCCTATTATTACCTCGCACCCCATAAAGCCCACTGAAAGGAAGAGATGTGCACATAAACAATCATGAGGAATAAGTCACCCAGCATACCGCGAGTGCGGTAAGGGGGACTCTGCAATGGCCTCTCATAGGCCTTGCTCGAGGTAGAGGAAACCCTAGATTTCTCGTCCAATACCATAGCAGAGATGACAACATAAGGAGCACCAAGGACAACAAGCCTCTACGAAGAGGGTTTATTACAATGGAGGAGTGAATGCATACCTTCACCAATAACTCCATTCAATGAGGAATCAACCGATTTCAGTCTCAAATGGTAGAGAATCTCAAGGAAGGATGGTCTTCGATATAGCAATTGCAACCATTCATCGGGAAGGGACCAAGGAAGGGGAGGGGTCAGGATGGAATCGAGGGAGAAGGAGTCGGTGGGCCAATCATGAGGGGTGGGAGGAAGAGGGAGTGGTGGAATATCATTGCCCAAGTTATTCTCCTCAACAGTAACTTCAACGAAGGGTGTGAGAGTCGATAATACACACAAAGTATGAGTTATGACTAAAGTATATTACAGTATATATGGCACCCCCTATGCTTAGCTCAAACGATGACCTCAAAGTCAAAGAGCGATGAAAGAAGACATAACTCGTGTTGAGTATGGGGAAGTGAAAAGAATGTTATACTACAACGACGAACGAAAGAATATAATGAATGGAAATCGGTGATCTCCCCATACTTAGTATCAAGTAATCCTAGGTATAGAAGACTGTACAAAAGGGGAAAAGCGAAGAATAAGATGTACAAGAATTAAGTCCCATATACTTAAGGTAAAATATCTCCGACAATGGCACCATTCGGTTGTCACGATTTTTGATCAACTACGACGGAATGAATAAGTAAGAAGTTGTTATCCTCAATCAATCAAACCAATCAACAAGATAGCCAAACCGCTCATAAAAATCAATCCATCAATGTAAGCGGCGTCGCTATTTGATTTACCTGGTGTAGTGATCGGGGTCAAACACAAGGAGCATGATTTAAAAGCTAAGTAGTTGGATTTCATAAAACAAAATATTTTTAGAGGTTTTAATTTTCAAAATTTTAATTTTTCAATAAAATACAACAAGCACAAAGGATAAAAGATACATAAACTCTCTTTTCTGTATTTTCAAATGTATCAGTAATGCTCAAAAAATTGTAATAAAATGTGTTTGGGTTTTATATGTCTTAAATGTTTTTGGTATTTTTTGTGAAATTTTTAAATGTTTTTATAATTTTCTAAAAAATTAAACGGTGATAAAAATACTCAACAGTGCACAAACAGGAATAATTTGCAAATGTAAAATACTTAAAGTGCCCAAAATTCTTAGATGGTAATTTTATGATAAAATATAAGTAAAAAACTATAAACAAAATCAAAACACTATTTTTTGGATTTTTCTTTAATTTTACACAATTTTTTTAAATTTTCGAGTGTTTTGCAATTTTTATGGTTTTATAAGGCATTTTCAAGCAAAAATATACTGAAAATCAAACACAACAAAATACAACTACGGAAATTTTTGTGGAATTTTTAAGTGATTTTTCATATTTTTATAAATTTTATAACACAAGCATGACACTTTTTAGGGGTTTTTAAATTTTTAATAATAGAAAATAGATGAGAATCAACACAAAAAATTACCATAAATATCACACACTAGTAGGGAGCTATAGGTAATTTTAGAGTCAGTTTAGTATTTATTGCATCAAATAAAGGACATAATTAAAATAGTTCACATGGACCTTTTTGCAAATAAGTTGAGTTTTATGACCTAACCGATAACATATATTAAAACCTCAGGGTCAGAGATGCAAATAGTTCAGCAAACTCAGCCGCACACGTGATACACAAGGCACATGGGTATAAGTGCAAATACCAAAACTAAACATTCATTTCGTAACCAATAAGAAGTTTTGTACATAAACTGCAAATATCCCAAATAATCATGTGGGGATGCATGTGGACTCAACTTAACTGGACTGAAATGCAAATTGAAAAAAATATAGGGTCTAGACTGCAAATGTTCTTAACTATTTATTACATTTATTGGATTAAAACTAAATAAAGAAAGAGATATGGTAAAAAGGAAATATACCCAGACAGGGCCATGTGGCACGCACATGAGGAGGCGGATGCTGACGGTTCTGATAAGCTTTGGAAAGGGATCTAACGGCTCCAAAAAGCAGGCGGACGTGCGTGTTAGATTCTCCCAGGGATCTGATCAGACCATTAGAAATTGGGTGTGGTTGTATGGTACTGATCAGATCTGGGGTGCAACTCCTAATCAAACGACAGAAAAAGATCCTGGACGGACTCAACCCATTTGAACTTCAACTGAGCAAGGACGGAGATCCGACACTTCGATGAAGAGTCTAAGGGATCTAGCATCGTTGCAGAAAACTCTGTGTCGATTAGACGGTGCTGATGCGGTCGTGGATGACGAACCGCAAAATCGGCCCTTTAAGGATGCTAAATTAGCACTTGGAAATGTCGTAGCAGTCGGGCCGATTTTGGTCATCAAAAAGATCACCTCATTTAGAAATATGCAATAGTAGATCGAAATGAGATGATCGTAATTTATTTTACTTGGCAAGAAACCAAGGTCGAACTCAGGGACACGAGCTTCTCCCATATTAATCGGATTTCTATTTATTTAACTAAGTGTTGAGTCAAAGCAAATTTATAGGTCAAAATCATGAAGAGAGAACACAAAGCAATGCATTACAATAAAATAAACATGCATTTTTTAAAACATTTTTATCATGCAAATAAATGAGATGAAATGTAATGGAAGTGTAATGGAAATATGCCCTAGGTTAATAATGATGAGCAAAATTCACTATGAGTCAATTTCAGATTTGCTTAAAATGTCAAGCTTGATCGATAATGTTAACAAGGCATAAGCTACTAATAATGAACTCATGGCAAATACAATAATACATAAATTCAAGTGTCCAAAATGCAAAACTTCATATGCCATTAAAGAAGTACATCAAACAAGCTTTCAAATGAGACTGAAATCAACTGAAACGGAAACATGATGCTCAAGATATGCATAAAGGAACGCAAGGGCATAAATGAAATAAAAACATGAAAAGTATCTACAAACCAGTCCCTGGGAAGGACTCAAATGCAATAAAAATAAGTCTGGAGGACTTCCTGTAAATAAACCATACGCACGGGGGTATATTTGCAATTATTGAAACCCGCAAGGGTATTAGTGCAAATAACCCCAGGCGCGCAGGTACTGCACGTGCTCAGGACCTGTTTGCTATTTGTGGAAGTTGCGAGGGCGACTCTGCAAATAAGCCAGAAAGCACGTGCCCTGCACGCGCTATCCAGGCTCGGAGGGCGGCTCGGGCTTGGCAGAGGCTCGCTGCTGCTTCGGGTTGGCTCGGGATATCTGAGCCTCCAGGCTTGGTGGCGATCAGGCTCGGCATGGTCTCTGGTTGTGCACGTGTATGAGGACATGGATGCAATTTGTGGAAGGTGCGAGGGCGCCGATGCAAAAAGCCAAGGCCACGTGCGTGAAGCACGTGACCCCAGGCTCGGATGGGGGCGAGGGTCGGCGCTTACTTCGGGTGGCCGTAGCAGGTGGCTCGGGCCACGTGGTGGCTCGAGGGCGCCTCGGGCGAGGCTCGGTCCCACCGAGCCTCCGCGCTCCAGGATGGTCGATGTGGTCGCTCCAGGACCGTTGGATCTCCGCCGTGGGGCAGGATCCAACGGTGGCTGCTCCTCCTTCCTCCTCGATGGCTGGCGGCGCGATTGGAGCTCCGACGTGAGGCCTGGAGCTCCGCCGGGCCTCGCCATGCCTCGTTGAAGCTCGTGGAAGATTGCTGAAGGTCTGGCGATGAAGGTCTGAGGTCGGAGGAGAGGCGGGAGCATCTGGAATGCTCGATCGACACTTGGTCGCTGGAGGCGGAGCTCTAGAACTCAGCTCCGCCCGAGGTCCGGCCAATGATGTTGGTAGACCTGCAAAAAGGGGTTAGCGGTGTGTGCGTGCGAGCTGAGGTGAATGGAGGACTGGTTGGGGCGGAGAAATGGAGTCCTTAGTGTGTTCTCCTCCGCCTCCGGCGGAGGAGAATGCCTGGGCTGAGGGAGGTCGTGACGGAGGAAGGTGACGATCGGAGGAGTCTGCGAGGAAGATGGATTGATGGCGAAGCATGTGGAGTGAGCCATTAGGGTCGATGAGGGGAAGATCTATCTACTTAATTAAGGGAAAATTAAAGAAAAACTCACCGAAGATCAGAGGACTTACCTGGCCGGAGATGGAGGTCGTGGCCTGGGCTGGGCATCGGAGAGAAACCCGGGTCGTCGCACGTACTGGCCGGCCGTGCCAGCGAGCTCAGGCGGGGCTTGGAGCCACCGCAACGCCGCCCGAAGGTCGGAGGGTCTCATCGGGGAAGGAAGTCGTCGTCGCTCAATCCGAGCTCCTCCCCCTGTCACAGGGAGGAGCTGGAGGGCTGGGCCACCGCCCCTTGGTCGATGGACGGACGGATCGGAGGAGGGGGATGGTGTATTTAAAGGGTGAAGTCGACAGTGCTGATGAGTGGCGTCGAGGGTTTAGAGGGAGTTGTGGGTCGTCTGGAAGGTGGTTGAGGGTAGTGGAGATATGCGCGGAGGAGGTGGATGACTGGGCAAGACCTAGAGGCGGTTGGCGAAAGGAGGGGAGGTCAGATGAGGCGGCTAAAATTAGAAAGGTGGAGGAGGTCTGTGAGGCGCGGGGCTGAGGCGGAGGATGCGGGAGGAGGAAGACGAAGCCTCGGCCGTTGGATCTTGCGATCCAACGGCGGAGGGAAGGGCGCAAAGGGATGGCCACGATCAGATCGATGGCGATGGGATCGAAGGGATGTGAAGCAGCCATGTGTCAAGCTCTGGCCGCGGCGCTGGCGAGCGGCTTGGATGTGAAGGAGTTGTTGATCGGAAGGTTGAGGATTAAGCGTTCATGGACGGCAGAGATCAAGACATTATGAGCGTGATCGGACGGATCTCAATGCGCCACGTGGCGCGCTCTACGCAAGGCGCTTATATGCGGTGGTGATCATCTCTGGAGACTTGATCGCGCGGCTATTAACGTCGAGGCCGTTAACGGTGGAGATGGCAAGATGATTGCGCGATCGGAGGGCGCCCAAGATGCCACGTGGCGTCATGTGGTTAAAGCGCGAACGGAGGGTGATGATGAAGAGCGGGGACTGATCTAACGGTTGAAGAAGAGGCGGGTACGTGGAGAGACCTGGGCCGTTGGATCAGAGAAGGATCCAACGGTCAAGGAAGCAGGCGGCTGAAACAAGGAGGGCGGGGCCACGTGGCGCCTCCAGAATGGGCCACGTGGCCCAATCAGATTTATTCGAGGGAATTTTTGATTTTTGAGGGCCAAGATGGTCGAATTTGAGAAAACTCAAAACATGAAAGTTGTAGATCTTGATGAGATCTACAAGTTTCATGTTGACCAAAACTGGAGATGAAATCAAACAAAGGCCCGAAATATTTTTGAGAGTATTTTTAAGTCTAAAAATACCACGAATTTTTGTTTTGTTATTTTTTTGTAGTTTTTAATTTATTTAGGACTCTGTTAATTATAGGACATTTAACAGGGATTTATTGACAAACTTTTAAGCAAGGGGGTTAGTTATAGAAAATAAAGATGATGAAACTGAGGTTCATCACCCCCCTATACTTAAACTATGCTCGTCCTCGAGCATCAAAAAGAATGACTAAGTTGGATTAACCCCCTTGTGCATGTGAATACAGGATCCAATCTGATCAAGTCGACTCGGCTTCAGAGATCCAAAATTCTAGAGTTCAACCCAGCCTTAATCAAGAGGCTTCCAATTCCTCTACTTCTCTAGACTCTCTCCGATATACATATAAACTAAAGGATATGAAGTTTAGTGTTGACTGCAATTTCGAGAGTAGAGTCAAGTCTTCACCCAAAATCTTGGTCCGAGAAAATCTCCTAAGGACCCAATCCTCAGCACTAGGGAATAAATCAAATCTTGCATTCAGTCCACCGTCTCTTTAGTTGTCAGACTTAGAAAATGTAGATGGCAGGCCAGAAATGGAGGGCATGGGATTGTGTCAATTCTTCTCTCCCTCTCATTGGAACTAGGATTCTCTCTAGTGCCTTTCTACGCAACACATTTTTTTGGTGTTGATCAGTGCGTCCGTCAAGAGAAGTTGGAGCCGTCTGCACTTGTTTTCCTGGGAGTACACCGGGGTGTGTCTTTTTTGAGTATCTATTATACCTTCTACACCCAGACTTGTAGCATTTACGATGCAGAGCCCTTTTTTGGTGCAAGCCCGACTCCTGGTCCTAATAGCGGTGGTCCAAATGGACACTTTGAAAAGTTTGGGAGCGCTCGCCTTTGGTGGAAGCTCTTTGATATATTGACTTTGTGGAATGAGAGCTTTTCTTTGAAATTCTTTGACTTGTATAATTTGTGGCTAGCTCCACTGCTTTTACCAAGAGTTGGCGCACACTGATCAACAATTTTTATTTATATCACACCCAGGCACTTAGGTTAATAACAAGAGAATAGTATAAGAACCAAGTTCTCATACTGGCTAATATTGCTGACACTCAGGTTTCATGAAGCCTCCAAAGATTTTATCCCATCCTCGAGCATCATTAGATCAAATCCAAACTTGACTTCCTCATCCCAATCCCTCAGGTGAAAAATCAACTCATCTCAATCAAAACCGCAGTCGTGCATGTGATGTGTTGATCATATTCTCTTTGTCTGAGACTAAGCATGGAATATAGCATGCAAATCTAGAGACCTAGGGGAATATGGATGATTAAGTCTAAGACCCTGATGGCTAAGGCTGGTTAACCTAAAATCTCAAAGACCTCAAAAAGCTAAGTCTCCTTGACCAATTCAGATCCTGGGTGAAAGTGTAAGAGTAGAGGTTTAATCCAACTTCTTCATTCAAAAAACATTTTTTTTTCAAATTTTGCAATTTTTATGGATTTTAGTTTTTAAAGTTAAAACACAGGTTAGACTCAACTTTCCTTGATAAAAGATTTTCAAAACTATGTCACATAAATAAAAGATTTTCAAAACATTTTTCAAAAAGATTTTTCAAAACAAGAAAAACTCATTTTTCAAATCATTTTCGAAAATATTTTTATCAAAATAGTGTAACATAGTGTAGAAAAGCCGTGAAATCATTTGAGTTCTCTTAGTCCAAAGAATTTTACTTTTAGCCAAAAAGTTTTAAATTTTTCAAATTTTTCAGATATTAGCTAAATTAAGTAAATTGAGTAAATTGTATATACAGTATACCCCCCTATCCTTAAACTTTGCTATGTCCTCATAGCACTAAATGATACGAGTCCATAGGTCCATTTAAGTACAGAGAAATATACGGGAGCTAAGAGGTGCTCCCCCTATACTTAGGTTAGAAATAACCTAAGTATAAAGACAAGAAAAGATGAGTAGAGAAATCACAGGGACTTGGGTCCCCCCTATACTTAGGCTGAGATTAGCCTAAGTATAAAGATGGAAATTGATGTTGGAAGAGACCCAAGGTGAACGAAGAAGAAGGATGGATGTACAAGTGAACGGTTGAATCTTCGGAGATGAAATGAAGTGTCTTCGATTTTGAGGTACGTGTCGCATCATACAAGGCTCGATCAAGCAAGCAAAAACCCTTAGTTTCACATGAAACCAACCAAAGTTGGTTTATTATCTTGTCTATTTTATTGGTGATAAAACATTTGATTTTTACGCAAAGAAAAGATGTGAAGTGAAGATCATTGCGTAAGCGAGGGTATTGCTCTCCTAAAACCGAATTTTACTCCATTTTTGGTTGACTTGCAATTAACAGTCCCAATTTTATTTTAGGTTATCACTGATTATGGATAGCACAAAATCAAGAAGTCATCGTCTACCGTTCATTCCCTTTTTCCATTTAACCTAGGTGATCAAGCTAGGAAAACGAAACCAAGAAAAACATGTATTCGATAAAAACCACGATCTAGGCTAAGCGAGAAATCATGCAGTGATTTGACAAAAATACGTGAAAAACTGGGGTTGTTTTAAAAACCAAAATCAATGTATGCAAGTCGAATAAAACCGCACCTAATCATGCATCTATTAGCAGGAAATGATATCCATTTAAGTTTGGCTAAGTGAGGCGAGATTATGTGCGTCTATGATTTAAAGTGTGACCTAAGCCTACGATTAAGCACATGAGAATATGAAAAATAAAATGAGCTCAGAGAGCCGCGTGCCTATCCTAGGTCGACACTCAAGTGGGGACGATCCCCACACAACCATGATCGTTCGATTACACACGCGAGTCTTCGATCGAAGACCTCTATAAAAGACAAATTTATTATAAGCAAAAATAAAGTGCGACACACATTTTTTTCTTTTCTTTCTTATCGACTCCAAGCATGCTTCTGCGGCTCCTCGCAGCGGGGAATATCCTGCTCCTCGCCTCCTTGATGCATCAAGGACCCTGCCACAAAAACAATAGTTAGATATCAAATAAGGAAGAAAAAATTTTATATGCAAAATATATGATCATTTGACCTATAAAAAGAAACACTAAATTAAACACACAAAAATCCAAAAAATATAAGAAATGAGCTGTGTCCCCGGCAACGGCGCCATTTGACGAACCGCAAAATCGGCCCTTTAAGGATGCTAAATTAGCACTTGGAAATGTCATAGCAGTCGGGCCGATTTTGGTCATCAAAAGATAACCTCATTTAGAAATATGCAATAGTAGATCGAAATGAGATGATCGTAATTTATTTTACTTGGCAAGAAACCAAGGTCGAACTCAGGGACACGCGCTTCTCTCATATTAATCGGATTTCTATTTATTTAACTAAGTGTTGAGTCAAAGCAAATTTATAGGTCAAAATCATGAAGAGACAACACAAAGCAATGCATTACAATAAAATAAACATGCATTTTTTAAAACATTTTTATCATACAAATAAATGAGATGAAATGTAATGGAAGTGTAATGGAAATATGCCCTAGGTTAATAATGATGAGCAAAATTCACTATGAGTCAATTTCAGATTTGCTTAAAATGTCAAGCTTGATCGATAATGTTAACAAGGCATAAGCTACTAATAATGAACTCATGGCAAATACAATAATACATAAAATTCAAGTGTCCAAAATGCAAAACTTCATATGCCATTAAGAAGTACATCAAACAAGCTTTCAAATGAGACTGAAATCAACTGAAACGGAAACATGATGCTCAAGATATGCATAAAGGAACGTAAGGGCATAAATGAAATAAAAACATGAAAAATATCTACAAACCAGTCCCTGGGAAGGACTCAAATGCAATAAAAATAAGTCTGGAGGACTTCCCTGTAAATAAACCATACGCACGGGGGTATATTTGCAATTATTGAAACCCGCAAGGGTATTAGTGCAAATAACCCCAGGCGCGCAGGTGTTGCACGTGCTCAGGACCTGTTTGCTATTTGTGGAAGTTGCGAGGGTGACTCTGCAAATAACCCAGAAAGCACGTGCCCTGCACGCGCTATCCAGGCTCGGAGGGCGGCTCGGGCTTAGCAGAGGCTCGCTGCTGCTTCGGGTTGGCTCGGGATATCCGAGCCTCCAGGCTTGGTGGCGATCAGGCTCGGCATGGTCTCTGGTTGTGCCACGTGTATGAGGACCTGGATGCAATTTGTGGAAGGTGCGAGGGCGCCGATGCAAAAAGCCCAAGGCCACGTGCGTGAAGCACGTGACCCCAGGCTCGGATGGGGGCGAGGGTCGGCGCTTACTTCGGGTGGCCGTAGCAGGTGGCTCGGGCCACGTGGTGGCTCGAGGGCGCCTCGGGCGAGGCTCGGTCCCACCGAGCCTCCGCGCTCCGGGATGGTCGACGTGGTCGCTCCAGGACCGTTGGATCTCCGCCGTGGGGCTGGATCCAACGGTGGCTGCTCCTCCTTCCTCCTCGATGGCTGGCGGCGCGATTGGAGCTCCGGCGTGAGGCCTGGAGCTCCGCCGCGCCTCGCCATGCTCGTTGAAGCTCGTGGAAGATTGCTGAAGGTCTGGCGATGAAGGTCTGAGGTCGGAGGAGAGGCGGGAGCATCGGGAATGCTCGATCGACACTTGGTCGCCGGAGGCGGAGCTCTAGAACTCAGCTCCGCCCGAGGTCCGGCCAATGATGTTGGTAGACCTGCAAAAAGGGGTTAGCGGTGTGTACGTGCGAGCTGAGGTGAATGGAGGACTGATTGGGGCGGAGAAATGGAGTCCTTAGTGTGTTCTCCTCCGCCTCCGGCGGAGGAGAATGCCTGGGCTGAGGGAGGTCGTGACGGAGGAAGGTGACGATCGGAGGAGTCGGCGAGGAAGATGGATTGATGGCGAAGCTTGTGGAGTGAGCCATTAGGGTCGATGAAGGGAAGATCTATCTACTTAATTAAGGGAAAATTAAAGAAAAACTCACCGAAGATCAGAGGACTTACCTGGCCGGAGATGGAGGTCGTGGCCTGGGCTGGGCATCGGAGAGAAACCCGGGTCGTCGCACGTACTGGCCGGCCGTGCCAGCGAGCTCAGGCGGGGCTTGGATCCACCGCAACGCCGCCCGAAGGTCGGCGGGTCTCATCAGGGAAGGAAGTTGTCGTCGCTCAATCCGAGCTCCTCCCCCTGTCACAGGGAGGAGCTGGAGGGCTGGGCCACCGCCCCTTGGTCGATGGACGGACGGATCGGAGGAGGGGGATGGTGTATTTAAAGGGTGAAGTCGGCAGTGCTGATGAGTGGCGTCGAGGGTTTAGAGGGAGTTGTGGGTCGTCTGGAAGGTGGTTGAGGGTAGTGGAGATATGCGCGGAGGAGGTGGATGACTGGGCAAGACCTAGAGGCGATTGGCGAAAGGAGGGGAGGTCAGATGAGGCGGCTAAAATTAGAAAGGTGGAGGAGGTCTGTGAGGCGCGGGGTTGAGGCGGAGGATGCGGGAGGAGGAAGACGAAGCCTCGGCCGTTGGATCTTGCGATCCAACGGCGGAGGGAATGGCACAAAGGGATGGCCACGATCAGATCGATGGCGATGGGATCAAAGGGATGTGAAGCAGCCATGTGTCAAGCTCTGGCCGCGGCGCTGGCGAGTGGCTTGGATGTGAAGGAGTTGTTGATCGGAAGGTTGAGGATTAAGCGTTCATGGACGGCAGAGATCAAGACATTATGAGCGTGATCGGACGGATCTCAATGCGCCACGTGGCGCGCTCTACGCAAGGCGTTTATATGCGGTGGTGATCATCTCTGGAGACTTGATCGCGCGGCTATTAACGTCGAGGCCGTTAACGGTGGAGATGGCAAGATGATTGCACGATCGGAGGGCGCCCAAGATGCCACGTGGCGTCATGTGGTTAAAGCGCGAACGGAGGGTGATGATGAAGAGCGGGGACTGATCTAACGGTTGAAGAAGAGGCGGGTACGTGGAGAGACCTGGGCCGTTGGATCAGAGAAGGATCCAACGGTCAAGGAAGCAGGCGGCTGAAACAAGGAGGGCGGGGCCACGTGGCGCCTCCAGAATGGGCCACGTGGCCCAATCAGATTTATTCGAGGGAATTTTTGATTTTTGAGGGCCAAGATGGTCGAATTTGAGAAAACTCAAAACATGAAAGTTGTAGATCTTGATGAGATCTACAAGTTTCATGTTGACCAAAACTGGAGATGAAATCAAACAAAGGCCCGAAATATTTTTGAGAGTATTTTTAAGTCTAAAAATACCACGAATTTTTGTTTTGTTATTTTTTTGTAGTTTTTAATTTATTTAGGACTCTGTTAATTATAGGACATTAACAGGGATTTATTGACAAACTTTTAAGCAAGGGGGTTAGTTATAGAAAATAAAGATGATGAAACTGAGGTTCATCAGTGGACAGTCAGATCAGCGTTTTAGTGGCGCTCTGCCTGGGGCTGCACAATCGCCTGGAATGCCTCCTCACGTGCATGGGCACCTGCAAATGGAAGGGGGACTCGGGGGTTGTGCTCCGGTCATTTTATTGTATTCTGATTTGAAGGAAAAGATGGGGAATGAAGTTCGACCTCCGACAGAAATGGTGGAAGGAGGTCTCGTCCTTAATCTCACTATGATGAGTGAATCTATGGTGGTCAGATCGTGAGAGGAAGCAAGTGATGAAGCACGAAGTCGATTGGTATGTAGAGGTGTGTGTATTGGGGCTCCGACAAGATAGTCAGAGTTGATGAACTGACAGTGGAGGAATGGAAAAATCAAGGTGAAATGGAAAGTGCAGACGTGATAGGTGATACATGATGCTCCTGAGGGAGTCACCAACGTCAGGCGAGGCGGACGACAAAGGTTTTGGCCTCAACCGGGCTACGATAGGCCAAGGAAGCTAAATGTGGCGGAGGTTCGGCCACGTAGCTTGAGTGTCGCTGATTCGACACCAATCCGAGCTCCAAAAGTTGTTCCAGACAGTTGTCACTCAGCTGGAGATAGCTAGGGGGCAAAAGGGTGGCAAGGAACGAGATGACGTACGTTGGAGGCGGAATAGGGTTTATATAGGTGTGCTCAAGGGTCTAGAAGGATCGACGAGGGACGCGAAACCCTAAGCAGATCCGGCTACGCCTAGGGATCTGCGAGGATCGTGGATCCTAGGAGCGAAGTCAGGCGGTGGAATCGAGGTAAAAGGAGGTCGAGTTCGATCGAGAAAAATCTGAGAAAATGCTCCGACGAGCTGGAATCGGGTCGACCTGGCTGGGAAGGAAAGGTTGACCAGGGTCAACGATCCTATGTGGACCAATCGGAATGCAGAATGTACAAAAATGAAAGAATATTAAATATAAAATAGTTAATGATTTTAAAATAAAAAGTTTATAAAATAAAAAATATTTATTATTTTATAAACTATTTTTTGTGATTTTTAATTATTTTTATGGATAATTAAAATAGGGTATATATAATATAATTTGTTATATACCGGTCTACTATACATATGTAGTATGTACATGTATTTTTATTTTATTATTTTTACAAAAATATTTTTTATTTTATATTTTGTTTATTTACAAAATAATTTAAGGATTATAATTGATTTTTATTTGATTTTTATGAATTAATTAAGGTTGCAAGATAAATAGGTACGGTATTATATACATGTGGTTTTTGTACAATGAAATTTGAATTTTATTTTTATATTTATTTTATTTTTTTTTATTTTTGTTTTATTTTTATGTTATTTTTAGGACTATATATAAGTGTTTAAAAATAATAAGATATTTATATTTTGTCAAAGTAAATATAAATAATTATTTTGTACAAGT
The DNA here is from genome assembly GCA_037367405.1 of Ottelia alismoides. Lineage (NCBI taxonomy): Eukaryota > Viridiplantae > Streptophyta > Magnoliopsida > Alismatales > Hydrocharitaceae > Ottelia > Ottelia alismoides. The sequence goes on from JAZKJV010000272.1 coordinate 334,676, forward strand.
ATAAGTGGTATATATAATACATAGTGTACCCCTATCTCGCTTTACTTATTCTTTTGCGATCAGATCAAGATTTGACCTTCTCTTAGGGTTTGGGCCACTCTGTATTTATTAAAAATACATCCTTCTTTTTCTTTTCTCTTTATTCTTTTATTTTTGAAGAATAGGTGTTAATTATGAGATATTAACAATGGCATGCACAAAGTTAATTTATTGTATTTGCATATAATTACAGGAATTTTTGCTAACGGATAAAGCTAAAATAAAAGAATAAAGAATGAGAATCGTAGATTCATTAATTATCCATTTCCATCTGCCCGTCAATATTTCTCATCGAACATTCTTGATCATAATAAGAAAACAAAGATGATCAATCGTGCTAGCACTAGATGTTCAAGATGATTAATTAAAAAATAGAATGTGATCAATCACACTTCCAGACAAACAGGATATTGATTAATCAATCTGTTGCGGATTGCGGAAGAAAACATGCACAAACACGATCAAACAAGCAAGATGCAGGCACATGGATTTATAAGGTTAACATATAACTAGGCTACGTCTTTCAGAGACGGTGATCAGTTTTCACATGTAGAGAAAGAAAGAAAATACATAGAATGTGGAGATCCCTAACCCTTGGAAGTTTATATAGTACTCTCGTATGGACGGATTCCTGAAAAACAAACGGATCCATATAGCCGAATGCAAATAGAACCACTTATAAAAAAAATTTGCTAAGGGTGTTGCCCCCACACCCCAGCAGAGGAGAAGCGCACCTACTCCCCCTAGACCCCCCCAGGCGCGTTGACCAAGCAGCGAGACCCCTGTCTTATTAGGGTATGGTACGGCAAGAGGAGTTGCATACAGAGTTCTTTAACCTAGGTCAGATGGTTAGGATTCAAGGCATATCAACACAATCAATAGAGATCAAGATCAATATCTAGATGTTAGTCAATCACAACCCACTTCTGATGAGATAGAATCCTTGAGATCAATCACTCAAATAAAAGTTACCAATCACGATGTCAAACAAAAAGGTAAATATGTAACCATGAACCATAAAGTTTTGGAGACTAATCAATCACAAGCAATGATGGTAACGACTCGAATCATCTCAAAACAACACCAACATCCTTTGAAGGACCAGAAACTCCATGTCAAGTTTCTTAAAAGGAAAAGGGCACACCCTTTTGTGGAAGACATCAACATAATGGTAGAAGTCTCAACCCATACAACACAAAAAAGTGTGAATATCCTCAGCATGTATTAAATAGAAAGAGAGAATTCACAAAAACATGTAGTTCTCATTCAGATAGATGCCAGTACTATATAAAAAACAAAGTAGACACCAAATACAATGATTTATATGGAAATCCCTCCTCTATAGAAAAGAAATCCACAGAGGGATGTTAGGATTAGAGTTAAATTAGGATTAGTAATCCTAATGGGATTGACTCATAATTCTAATAGTAGTTGAGTTGTATTCTATTTATAGTCAGTCTTATTGAGAATATGACTATAAGGTTGTAACTGGGCTATATATAGAGGGGATGGAGGCATTGCCTCATTACCACCACAAGAACAATGTAATATCTAGAGAAAAGAGGGTGAGAGAGAGAGAGAAAGAGATGAAAGAGCGAGGGAATGGAGAAAGTTGAACTCATTCTAATTTATAGTGATCTTTCTTCTCCGATGGTTGCGAGAAGGGACGGACCACGGTTATATCTGGTTGTTCTTTTCTTCACGTGCTTCCGAGGTGATGGTCGCATCTGTATCCATATAAGGTGATCCATGTTCCCAATTCCCATCAATTGGTATCAGAGACGAGTTCAGCGTTGTTGAAGGTACACGGTGTGACGGATCAGGGTGAGGTTCGACATCAACGCAATGCAGCAGTTGCACAATCTTTAGAAATTGTGATATGGTGGTGTCTTGGAGAAATCGATCAACAGGTGTTCAAGAATTCTGCTAGCGGTGACCGACAAGAGATCGTGCAAGGTGGCACGTCAAGGGCACCCAACGATGGGCGCATCACCCAAAGGCGGTGCGATCCTACTAACGAAACGTGCATATAACAATAATGGCTCGGTGTAGACTCAAGACGATGAAGAGATCGTGATGGAATTCAACTCAAGAGGGAGATTGTTATACTTATAGTTAAATTAAGATTAGGAATCCTAATAGGATTGACTCATAATTCTAATAGTAGTTGAGTTATATTCTATTTATATTCCTGTTGGGAATAGGATTACGGGGTTGTAACTGGGTTATATATAGAGGGGAAGGAGGCATTGCCTCATCACCACCACAAGAACAATGTAACCCCTAGGGTTCGTTGGTTGCAAGGTTGGGCAGGGTTGGGTTGGGTTGGGGTACCCCTGTGAATAGTAAACTGTGAGGAAGATTGAGAGGGTTAGAAGGAGGTGTACCTCGGGTTGGGCCAACCCAACCCTGCAACCAAACGGAGCCCTAGAGAAAGGGGAGAGAGAGAGAGAGAGAGAGAAGAAGGAGATGAGAGAGCGAGAAAACGGAGAAAGTTGTACCCGTTCCAATTTATAGTAGTATTTCTTCTCCGATGGTCGTGAAAGATGACCGACCACTGTTATATCTGCTCGTTCCTTCTTTCACGTGTGTCCATAGTGGTGGTCGCATCCGTATTCTTATAAGGTGGTCCGTGTTCCCATCAATGGAGACCCTAGCACTCACAGGCGGCTTGAGATGTCTTCAATTTCTTAATCAAAGAAAAAAATGAGAGATGTGTTACATATACAACCCCATAATGAGAAGCAAGAAGAGGGTTATACCAATTCTTCAAATTTTGTTATTGTTACACAATGCTGGCTCCAAATGCTGCAACCTACAATAGTTTCCACTAATAGGACGAGTTTGTGGTGAGTAATGAAAGAAAATAAAACCCCGTCACTTGACCCAGAAACCACAAAATTGATTTGCCAGCAACTACCAACTATGCCAATAAAAAACGTAAAATATTCTTTAACATTACATATGAATTACATTGATCTCATCTTATATTAAAATCTCGAAAAGGAATTCTCAGGACTGTTAGAGCCAACCAGTCAACACGAATCCATGTTTGATGTCTTTCCTGGTCTGGAAATCCACAGATGCTGCCAGATCTTCAACACATGGGGAGTATGCACCATATCCTCAGAACTTGCTTTGAAATTGAAGCACATAATCCAGATTAATCTATTCTAACATCTCGTTCGGCCAGAACTGCTTCCACATTGATATCTCCTCATTCTTGAGCTTTCTGATTCCTCCATAGAATCCATCGGTCTCATTTCCTTCTTCTCGGTGATCCCTCCGATTTATAAAAGCTTGTCGCCAACGTGAATCAGGTGCATAATGGTTGAACTCCAACACCACAGTATCTGTAAAGATCACTTTCCATGTCAAGTTGCTCGATGTGGTTGAAGGCGTGAGAATCAAAAGTATACTTGTAACACCGTTGAGTACATATAAATTTACTGTTCATGTTAAGGTTTTCACTGTGATATAACGCAAGGGAAAAATGTGAGTATATGACAGAATGGGAGAAAAACCTTCGGAAACTTCCCTTTTTTATACTGTTGGAACGGCCAGACAGGTCAACATGTTATAAAGCTGACAGAAAAACAACGCTAAGTTTCATGGCTAATTTTAAGCATACAAAAAGATATTTTTCTCCATAAATAGAGAGGTCAATGCGAATGCGTGGCTACAATGAGGACGAAATAAAATCAGATATGTACAGGCTGGGCACTTAAACGCCTATCCTCGGAGGAGTGAGAAGCCGTGTATAATGAGATAAACTAGTTGCAAATAGAGACAAAGAATCCTTGAAGTTGACCCAGGGTTAGCATTGAAATCTGGAACTGCAAATCAAACCGATGCCAGAGTTTGCAAGGGTCTATAAATCTTGATTAAGCGCACGAATAAAAGTAGGATGAGATGCAGATAGATGAAAGATTAGACGCTTTAAGAGGGATGCAGATTATTAATCTTCTCATTCAACATTCTTGATGTATGATTGGTTATGCAAACCTACCACGTATTAACTAGTAAGGAACTAGCATGTGCGCAACCCCCCCCCCCCCTCCCCCCTGAAAAACTCCACCATTAAGATCTGTTTGTAGATATCTGGCAACTTTTTTGGAGAAGCACGATATCGAGGGCATTAAATCATTCCTTGAGCCAATTTTTTTGATAAAAAAAGCTATCTGGAAATTATGTTCCTATCATAAAGACAGCACAACAGCGATGTCACCAACATCATCTTTTGTCACAATTTGGTTCAGTTGCAATTTCTAAAATGGTCTTCTGCGGTAGGAAATGTGTTATTTGATGAGCTGTATGGATTTTTATATGGGTAAACGGATCTTTGGATGGAGATTGTTTAATCATCTCCCTACAAATGTACGCATCCCCCCTTCATTTGAGAATAACTGAGTGAGTGAAGAGAGAACCATAATCTCTAGGGAAGGAGATTAGGGTTTTATGTGTGCCCCCATGGTTTTTCCCTCTCCGTAGGGTTTTCCACGAAATCTTGGTGTTTTCTTCTTTAATTTTCATTTTTTTTGTAACATGGTATCGGAGCCAAATTAGGGCTTGTTTTCTCTTCCCCTCATCGATCAAGTTCTTCGGTCTATGCAACCTGCATCACGCGGCCTCCTGCGCGAGCCCCTACGCGTGTGCCCCTGCATGCGTGAGCCCTACGCATGAGCTCCTACCGCTAGGGCTAGCTATCGAGCCCAATGAGCTGAGCCAGTCCCTGGCTCGGGCTCATAAGGCTCGAGCCGAGCCCCTTATCAAGCCCGAGCTCCTTATCGAGCACGGTATGGGCTCGAGTCCAAGTCGAGCTCGTTAAGGAAAATGGGTACTTTTTGGTGGAAAAGTGTTTTGTGCGGGTTCGAACCTGAGGCCTACTCTATCTAAGACTGTATTCCTTACCAGTAGGCCACTATCCAAGTTGTGTACAAAATCTTAATTATAATATATATTGTAACATTATATTTTCTTATAAAAAAGAAGAAAAAATACTAATTTTCTAATGCATGGGGGAGGGCAAATGTGTGGACGAAAATGGGATTTGAGAATTGGATCATTACTCTTGTGGGAGGGTGAAGTTAGTAGAGGGAAAATTGCAAAGGGCTACTTTTATTTTGTTTGTATTATATATAATATGTATATATTCCTTATTGAGCCCCTTATTGAGTTACCGAGCCGAGCGAGGCTCGGCTCAGGCTTGGCAAGCTATTGATCCCAAAATTCTGACTCGAGCTCGGCTCAATAGCCTAATGAGCCGAGCTCACAAACCCGAGCCTGGCTCATCGAGTCATGACTCAATAGCTAGCCCTACCTGCCACTACCTGTGCGAGCTCCTACATGCGCACCCCCGTGCAAGGTAACCCCCTGTGCGCCTCCCTACCTCTGCCTACGCGAGTCCCTACGCGCGACGCCTTCCTACGCGAGTCTCTACACATGCCCCCTGCTTGAGTGAGCCCCCCCTCCTCGCGCAAGCTCCTTTGCCTCCTACACATGCGCCCCCACGGAAGACACTCCTGTGCAGCCTTTGGTCCTGTGATCCTCCCTGTGATAGACCCTAATCTGCTTCTTGTGATCCGCAGAAGGCGAACTCCTGTCCAGCCTCCGATCTGTAAAGTTTAATAGCATTATTGTGTACCTGATGACTTGACACAATGTCCTTTAAGATGGACAATGTTCCGGCTCATATCACCACTGTGAAGTTGACTAAGATAAATTACTTAATGTGGTCTGCGGCTAAGGAGATGGCATTAGCATATCGTGGCAAGGGAGGATACATTGATGGATAAAAAATGTTTATTGTTGTCACTGACAAATTATATGAACAATGGTATGTCGATGGCAGCCAGTGTAGGAACTGGATAATCAATGCAGTGTCTACTGGCATTCAGCCTCTTGTACTTCGTAAGAAATTGACTAGAGAACAATGGCTCACTCCCAAAAGTGTGTATGGTCAGAAGAAGCAAGATATCAGGATGTATCAATTGAGCGGGGATGTCTGCATCATGAAGCAAGGAGAGTTACCGGACTCAAGTTACTATGTTGTGTTGAAGACCAAATTGGAAGAGATAGACTACCACTGTGATTAGACTACCACTGTGATGATACCTAGACAAGTTCTACTGATCAGAAGAAATATGGGACGAGGTTTGGAAGCAGAGGATATTCATTTTCCTTGGAGGCATGAATGTTGAGTTTGAAGCGACTAGAAGCCAACTGCTAGCAGGCGGGATTGGCTCAGACATTAAAGAAATCTACCATGCCATTAAGTCTGAGGAGCAATGAGAGTTGTTATGAAGGATGATCAAGTCACAAATTTTGAGAGATCTACGTTGCTGACAAAAGGAGGCAACTCAGGCAAGAGTGGGTTCTAGAAGGATAAGAAGTATGGGCATTGTAAGAAAACAAGGCACGAATTCGATTATTGCTGGGAACTCTATCTAGAAAAAAAGTGAACAAAGGAAAGAGACCTCTTACAATGTCTGCTGAAGGGAAAAGGCTGACAACTGATCAGATCAAGGACCTACATGTCTATGTTCAGAAGATATCGGTTTTAGATAAAATCAAGGGCGATGTTGATATTATCAACGTTACGATGGCCGCTGCAACATACAAAGGTAACAATTTCTTTAATGATGAATGGATTATTGATAGCGGGGCTTCTGGTCATAAGTCAAGAAATTGTAAGATGTTCTACGAGTATAAACTTGCTTCAGGACCGGAAAGAGTTAACCTGACTGATAGATCCTCCGTCACTATGGCTGGCAACGGAAGCATATCCATCGTAAATAAATTTGTTCTAAAAAATGCTTTGCATGTTCCCGATTTTCCGATTAATTTTTTATCTGTTTACCGCATTGCTAAGGACCTACAGTGTCGTTTAATGTTTGATGCCAATGCTTGCGTGTTGCAGGAATTGGGGACGGGGAAACATATTGGGATTGATTTGGTTGTTGATGGCCTTTATCATCTTCCTACATGGGCCATCTCAGCATGGATTGCTGCGAATATTGGTCACAGAATTGGAGATGCTCGCGAGCTGATGAAGTGGCATGTTGGGTCATCCTGCTTATTCTACTCTTTCTATTTTTATTTCCGAACTTATGCAATAAAATATATCATGGTCTTTTTACTTGTGAGGTGTATCAGTTGGCACAATACACGAGAATTGTTTATCCAATTTCAAATAGTCAAAGCACTGTTATTTTTCAATTGGTTCATTCTGATATTTGAGGACCATCCAGTGTGAATAGTTTGGGAGGTCATAAATATTTTATCACCTTCACTGATGATTTCTGTCGTTATACCTATGTGTACTTAATGAAGAGTACAAGCGAAGTTCCTTTTATTGTTCGAGACTTCCTCATATTGATAGAAAACCATTATAATACTAAGGTGAAAACCTTAAGGATGGATTATGCTAAGGAGTACATGGAGGGGTATCTTCATATTTTTATGAGAAAACATGGATTATACATGAAACTATCAGGGTTTGAGAATGAGATACAGTTATTGAGAACCCTAGACTCTCTTATATAGAGGAGAGACTTAAGGGTAAATTACATAAGATAGACAAGAGGAAAAGAAAATAAAGGGAGAGGTACAGGAATATAGAAACATATCTCCACACTCCCCCTCAAGATGGAGCATATATGTCAATCATGCTCAGCTTGGATGAACACATCAGGAAAGGCCCTCTAAGTAATGGCTTGGTGAAGATATCTGCAGCCTGCTCCTTCGAATTGACAAGGGAAGTACAAATCAGTCCCTTCTAGATCATGTCTCTGGTGTAATGGCAATCTACTTCTATGCTTTGTTCTTTCATGAAATGCAGGGTTGTTGGCGATGAATAGAGCAGCTTGATTATCACATTGTAATGGCATAGGTAGAAGAACCTCTATGTGTAAATCCATCAACACAGTACGAACCCACATCATCTCAGTTTTCGCTTGTGTCATAGCCCTATATTCAGACTCTGCACTTGATCTTGCCACCATAGTTTGTTTCTTGCTTTTCCAAGAAACTATTGATTCACCAATGAAAACTGCAAATCTTAACGTAGACTTCCTGTCCTTAGGGCATCCTGCATAATCTGCATCGGCACACGCATTCACATTCAGAGTTGTGCCTTTCCTAAACAACAGACCAGCACCTGGAGAACATTTCAAATATCTCAATATCATATGAACGGCGTCTAAATGTACTTGCCGTGGTTGCTCCATGAATTGACTAACCCGACTAATAGCAAAAGCGATGTCAAGTCTAGTGATGGTGATATATAGAAGCTTTCCCACCATTTCTCTGTATCTTCTCCTGTCCACCTCTTCTATCTCCTCATCATACAGCTTCATGCTAGGATCTATAGGAGTAGAAGCTGGACGACACCCAATCATGCATGTCTCAACAAGCATATCAGTGACATACTTCCTTTGGGTCATGACAAGACCCTGCTCATTCCTGGCAAACTCCAACCCTAGGAAATACCTTAGGGTTCCAAGATCCTTGGTAACAAATTGTTGTCCCAAGAAATCTTTTACCGTCTGTATCTCTTGCACATCATCTCCTGTAACAAGAATATCATCAACATACACCATAACAACAACTGTACCTCTGGTGGTCTATGCACAAACAAGGAGTGATCTGCATTAGATCTCTTGAACCCCTGTCGTTCAATGAGATCTGATAATTTCTAAAACCATGCACGTGGACTCTGCTTAAAACCATAGATGGCCTTGTAAGGTCTACAAACCTTCGAATACTCCCCCTCGGTAGCAAACCCTGGAGGCTGCTGAATGTAGACTTCTTCTTGGAGATCCCCATACAAGAACGCATTCTTCACATCAAGCTGAAATAAAGGCCAATCACGAACTGCAGCAACGGATAGAAGAATACGTAAAGTAGAATGTCGCGCCATTGGAGAAAAGGTATCCAAATAGTCCACGCCATGTGTCTGAGTAAACCCACGAGCAACAAGTCGCGCCTTGTAACGATCTAGGCTGCCATCAGGACGGTATTTAACAGTAAATACCCATTTACAGCTCACAACAGAAGCCCTTGGCGGAGCAGGAACAAGACTCCAAGTGCCACGAGCTTGGAGAGCCGCCATTTCTTCTTCCATAGCAGAGTGCCAACAAGCAATCTTCAAAGCATCATGATATGTCCGTGGAATCTCCACGGTAGAAAGGGCCATAGCAAATCGCTGAAAATCCCATGATAGACGATGAAAGGAAACATGGGATGCTAGTGGAAATGAGGCACAACTGCGTTTATGCTTTCATAAAGCAATAGGGACGTCCAGATCATTAGTACCAATATCCTCCTGAACTATCTCCTCCTGCATAGGATCTTGCACATCTTCAGAACCATCATCAATACTAGTGTTATCTGAACAAACCAGAGGCGTGCTAGATGATTAGCGACGGGCATGAGCAGGTCCAGAGTCCAGACCGACGAGTGTAAAACCTTGGAAGTGGAGAGACATTTGGTAGTGATGGTGGAGGTGGTGATGACGGTGGTTGTGATATAGGAGTGGATGACGGAGTAGGAATAGGAACTGTGGGAGGTGGGACAAAGACTTCGTCACTGACAGGCAAGGAAACCATCTTGTCACCCGACGGAGAAAAATACATTACTTACTCAAAGAACATAACATCCGCGCAAACATAGTATTTTCTGTGCACGGGATCGTAACATATGTACCCTTTCTGAGTTCTAGAGTATCCCACAAATACACATTTGACCGCCCTAGGTGAGAGCTTGTCAAGACCGGGTGATAAATGGTGAACAAATGCAACCGATCCAAAAACACGATGAGTAAGGGAGAACAAATCCTTGTCTGTAAAAACAATAGACAGGGGAACTTTCTCACCAAGAACAGACGACGGCATGCGGTTGACCAGATAACATGCAGTAAGGACCGCATCCCCCCAAAAAGTCATAGGTGCTCTACTCTGAATGAGTAGAGTCCTAGTAATATCGAGCAAATGACGATACTTTCTTTCAGCAACGCCATTCTGCTGAGATGTGTAAGGGCAAGTAGTCTGATAGATAATACCACGAGACGCAAGGAACTGAGACATATAGCGTATACAAAACTCCAAAGCATTATCAGTTCGAATAATTTTGACAGAAGAAGAAAACTGATTTTTAACTTCAATAATAAGATTTTTTATAACAAGACCAGCCTCAGACTTATTCTTTAACAGAAAAATCCATGACAGATGAGAGAAATCACCCACAACAAGATAAAACTTGTGCCCCTGATGATCAGGAACACGTCTCGGACCCCAAATGTCAACATGAAATAACTCAAAAGGGGAGCTACTGCTCCGAAATTGACGACTGGGGAAAGTAGACCGATGATGCTTTCCCAACTGACAAGCTTCACACTGGAATGAAAAACCAGGCAGAAGTTGCGGTAGAAGACGACACATTTTCTGGAGTAGAAGATGACCAAAACGTAGATGCCACGTGAATGGAGAGACAGAGCCACTGGAATGTGAGAGGACGCCTGCAAAGAGAGACTGGTCCAGACGATAAAGGTCATTTTTCTCACGGCCACATCCAATCACCCTATCCATAAGTATGTCCTGAAACACAAGAGATGATGGGTCAAAAATGGCACGAGAATGCAAATCCTTTGTAAGTTGACTAATAGAAAGTAAATTCATGGAGAAATTGGGAGCATGTAAGACATTTTGCAGACGCAAAGACGGAGTCAAGCTAAGCTCCCCCTGTCCAGTGATGGGTGAATGTGTCCCATCTGCTATCACAACTGTTTGCCCATGCGGGATCTGCCGGTATGATGTAAGAATATCTTTGTTGCCACAAAGATGATGTGTTGCTCCAGAATCTATAATCCAATCTGACAGAGAACACGATGTAAAAGCACAAGGGCTTCCTGAGGTAGTGATTGAGGAAGAAGTACTAGCTGAAGCAGAGGCAGCAACATCTGAATCGCCCCATGTGGACGGAGTAGAGACAGAAGGCATGATATCACGCAACCGTGCAACTAGATCATCAAACCGCTGAACCGCGGTCTGTACTGATGGAGAGGTGCCCTAGTCCACTAACCGAGTTGACGCTAGAAAACCATGCTTGGAATAACATGTGTCCTCCGTGTATCCCTGACGATGACAGAATGTGCAGGATGGGCGAGTACGACCTCTGCCACGAGGTCCACAACCACGAAAGAGAACGACTGCGAAGGAAGAACACAATCACCGGAGGCCGCGTAAAGGAGAAGGCCCCCTAGATGGGGTCCGGTGAAACCCTAGATGAGGTTTCAGTGGAACCCTAGCAGGGACAGGGCCAACGAAGAGGGGCGGCAAGAGGTGCCGGCGGCAAAGGAGAGGACCGGCGCCGACGGCAGCGAGGGAGAGAGTCGGCGGCGGCAGCAACGAGGGAGAAGGGGGGGCGGCGACGGCGGTGGTGAGGATGGGAGAACCCTAGCGCTATGATACCATGTTAGGGTTTGAGAATGAGATACAGTTATTGAGAACCCTAGGCTCTCTTATATAGAGGAGAGACTTAAGGGTAAATTACATAAGATAGACAAGAGGGAAAAAATAAAGGGAGAGGTACAGGAATATAGAAACAAATCTCCACAGAAACGTCTTGCAGCTATACTTCCCAACAAAACGGTGTGGCTAAAAGAAAAAATAGGTCACTTTTGTAAGTCACTCGTGCTCTTATGGTTCAGAAACATGTCCCCAAGAGTTTTGGGGGGAAAGTTGTGCTTACTGCTACTTATCTTCTTAATAGAAGACCTTTTGTTGCTATTAAAGAAAGATCCCTTTCTCTACATTGCATCCTGATAAGTCTCCCTTTACTCTGAATCCTCGGGTCTTTGGATGTGTTTGTTTTGTACATAACGTTGGTCTTGATAGAAGAAAGCTGGATCCCAGAGCAACTAAGTGCATCTTCCTTGGTTATTCTTATACCCAGAAGGGGTACAAATGTTATGATTTGTTGTTGAGAAAATTGTATGTGAGTAAAGATGTTACTTTCCATGAACATGAGTCATATTATAACATATCTCTTACTCGGGGGGTCTACTAAAAAAGAGGTAAGTATTTATTGTTTGGATGATTTCCTACCAATGCATCATAATGACCATGGTGACACAAATGCCGATGCAAACAACCAAGATAGTAACGGGTTGCTTGAGAACAAGAATGATGAGTATGGGCTCTTGGTTGATAATATTGATAGTGCAGTAATATCAAAACTAAACCACAATCCCAGTCAGTCCACGGATTATCCACGTCCCAACAACTCTGTAAGTAGTTCTTCTACTCTTGATAATCAGGTTGATGATGCTAATGTTATGCTAAATGACTTGAATGAGAATGATGGGAGTCATGAGAATGATCGTCCCATTGCGATACGACAGACAGCTAGGTCAATCAGACCTTCTACTCGATACCCCGTAGAAGACTTTGTCTCTTACTCCAAGGTGAGTCGACGTTGAAAGAGTTTTATTACTGTTTTGGACTCTCATGAAATTCTCAGGAATGTAGTTGAAGCAAAAGTTGATCCGAGATGGATATGTGCCATGGAGGAAGAGATGGAGGCTTTGAAAAAAATAACTCTTGTGATGTTGTGGACATCTCGAAAGGCGCACATCTTGTTGGTCCGAAGTGGGTTTACACAATCAAGTACAATTCTGATGGGAGAGTTGACAGATTCAAGGCACGACTTGTTGTACACAGATACAGCCAGAAATATGGGATAGATTATCTCAAGACTTTTGCACCTGCGGCTAAGATGAATATTGTCCATGTTGTTATATGTCTTGTTGTACAATTCTCGTGGAAAATGTATCAGTTGGATGTCAAAAATGTGTTCCTAAATGAAAATCTCAAAGTCTACATGAAGAAGCCACTTGGGTATGGAGTACTAACCAAGTGTTGCAGACTAAAAAAGGCATTGTATGGTCTAAAGCAATCACCTAAAGCTTGGTTTGAACGTCTCAGGTTGGTGATGATTTCTCATGGCTACAATCAAGGTAATGAAGATCATACCCTCTTTATTAAGAGGCGAGGCGACAGAAAGTTCATTATGTTGGTCTATGTAGATGATATGATCTTAACCGCCGACGATGACGCTAAAATAATCAACATTAAAAGAGGTTTAGCTGCAGAATTTGAAGTAAAGAACATGGGTAAGTTGTATTTTCTTGGTATTGAGATGGCCATTTCCCCTGGAGGTATGTGTTCAAATCAACGGAATTATACTCTAAATTTCCTTCGGGACTCTGGTATGCTCGGCTGCAAGGCAGTCTCTACCCCTATAGATTGCTAATCATAAACTTAGCAAAGCAGATGTTGATCCTCCCGATAAAACTACAAAAGGAAGGTTGATTGAAAAGTTAATTTATCTCACTCTTATAAGATATGGCATCACTTATGTTGTTAATGTGTTTAGTCCATTCATGCCTGCTCTCACCACGGTTCATATAATTGCTGTCAACAGGATTTTGTGTTACATTATGAAATCACATGAATAAGGACTTTTGTTTAGACAACATGGTGGTGTGAGCATTGAAGGATACACTGATGCAGACTGGGTTGGGTTTGTGGATGATAGGCACTCAACCTCGGGATATGTTTTGTATATGTGTGGTAATTTAGTCATCTGGCGAAGCAAGAAACAAAATATTGTCTCCAGGTCCAATGTGGAAGCTGAGTATCATGCACTAGCAAATGGGGTTATTGAGGTCATATGGTTGAAACTTCTACTAACAGAGTTGGGTACTGAACCTCTCATGCCACTGAATATGTTCTGTGATAATAAAGTTGCAATCAACTTGGCAAACAATCTTGTCATATATGACAAAACAAAGCACGTGGAGATTGATAAGCACTTCATACGTGAGAAGATTGACGGTGGTCACATGTGCCTTCCTTACTTGCGATGTGGTGACCAGATCGTTGATCTCTTCACAAAAAGGTTACCTCATATGATTTTTGCGTTGAGTGTAGACAAGTTGAGCATGATAGATATCTATGCCCAACTTGAGGGGAGTGTTGAGTTGTATGGATCTTTATATGGGTAAACAGGTCTTTGGATGAGGGACCGTTTAACCATCTTCCTATAAATGTACTCATCCCCCCTTCGTTTGAGATTAACTGAGTGAAGACAGAACACTAATCTCTAGTCAAGGAAGGCTGTATCGATATCGATATCGTATCGATACGAGATTTCGACGATATATCAACGATATATCGCCGAAATATCGCCCATATCGACGAGCATTTGTGAAGAAAATGCCTGGAAATCAGGATATATCGCCATATCGGTGCCCATATCGGTCCCATGTCGATATCGATATATATCGCCGATATTTCCTTCCATGTCTCTAGTGAAGGAGATTCAAGTTTATGTGTGCCCCTTAGTTTTTTCCTCTCCGTAGGGTTTTCCATCTAAATCTTGGTGTCTTCTTTAATCTTCATTTTTGTTTGTAACATTATTGAATTCAAGCGTTGCAGAGAAAAGCAAGTTTACTTCGCTCACCACTGCTGTGACAACGGCAATGTAGCTCATTTTGGTCACAAGAAGTCATGTGCCCCACAACCCCATACCACCATCCTGCAAAACAAAACACAAACAGAAAAGTTATATTTATAAATGAACAAAACAAAATCACTACCACATAGTAACAGAGGCCAACCAAGTGCCAGCAAAGAAATTCCAGTTATGATGAACATGATAAGGAACATTGAGAGAAACATGCATATACCATAAGGAAATTCTTTGTTTCTTCTCCATTGGATCTCAGTGTGATTGCCAGGACGCAATTCATGTAAACAGTCTGAAACATGCAGAACATTTGCAGAGGTAACAGGAAAAATTCTGATCCTGTCCCATGTCACCCCATTCTCAATCATTACAGTTCGTCTTTCATGAGGAGGATATCTGGAATGTAAAAATCCCAAATTCTTAAATATGCTTCGTACTATTAAGGTAATTAGGTAATGTATCTAGCAAAATACTCAAGGTATACAATGATGATTTTTATATTATGAATAATGTAGAAAAGCGTCAACCCTCAAATTTAACATGGTCCATGCAGTTTGCTGGAATTCCTTAAGAATTTTCCTGGATAATTTCATGTCCATGCAGTTTCTTTATGTGAGAGATAATTGTTTCTAGATCGATTTTTCTCTTTTCCTCTCTCTTTTCAATTTGAGTAATTTCCGCAATGTTCTCCTTAACCTTAGATGCTCTCTTTCCTATATAAGAGTGGTCTAGGGTTTCATAATAAACAAGTTGAACGTTCTCTCCCACAATGTATCAAAGCAGTAGTTCTAACCAATCCCAAGTAGAGTCTCCAACCCCTCCACCCAAACTCCACAATGAACATGTGGTGCTTTTCTTTTGCGCGACATGTCCCACTGCCGACGGCAGCTTTCACCGTCTGAAGAAAAATAATCCAAAGAAGCACCAAGACATGAGACACAAGATTTACGTGGAAACCCTCCAGATCAGAAGAGAAAAACCATGGGATGAATGATCCATGTTGCTCACAGCAACCGGGCCTTTTTTCTCTTCTTTTCTATGTGTGAGAAACATTAGATGGGGTAAGTTACATATAAGTTGGTAAGGGGGTAAATGAATCCTCGCTCATGAACCATTTACCCGTATACAAGCAACTCAACACCGTCCAAGTTAGCTGCCCAAGTCACCATCTTTTTAAGTGGCCATCAACTTGTCATGATCCTTTGTGAGGATAGATAAGCATTAAGCATTGCCTTTTCTTTCTTCAATTAGTGTTAATTATGCATTGAAATAAAACCCAATTACACAATGCATCCGCTCAGACTAAGAAAATTTTAAACAGATCTTGAGACAAGCCATGTAATGTTGGCATAAATAACAGTTATCATGTCCACAATATTTGGTGGATATCGATTGATGTTTTTATTAAGGTTTATAAATGTGTCTCCTCTAAAGCTATATGTTAGTAATTGAAATAATAACGCAATTTATCGTTAGGCGCAATCAACTAAAGTTTTATGTAGATTGGATGATTACCTATGACGAAAGATCATAAAAACTTCCAGAGCCATCAAAAACTCCGATTTATGTGTCGTAATATAAGCTTGTAAGCCTCATTTATAAACATATGTATATGATCATCTAGGCATGCTAAAGATCGCGTGTTTAACATCTTTTATTTCAGTTTCAGAATCAGTTGTTGATCGATCACCCTATGCACATTGACCAATCACATTACTAACTCAATCGTTATTCTTAAATTGATCAATCCCGTTGTTTAATTGGTAGGACACTTTTTATGACCAATCAGTTTCAGAGTTGCAAATTGATCGATCAACTTCGTTGCAGTAATCGACTAACCTAGTTTTCTGTCATTCATCAGATATGATCTTCGATCGATTGGTCGTGATTGATTATTTATTATCATAATGAAAATTTTAAATTTTAAAATATATTTAATCAATGAAGCGACCATTTGACTGAGCAATCATCTTTGTTGATTGATCGATTCCGCCTAGCATTGTTCCTCAATAGTGATCGTGATTAATGTATTACCCCTAGACTGAGCGATTACTTTATTATTTTGGTCAATCATTTTATTTTGATTAATTGATCACTTAAACATTTTAAGTATGTTTTACTAGATTCTACTTCCTATTCTAGAGTTTTTTAGAAATCATAGGATACACACCCAAAAGAAGCACACCATAATATATATTTATAAAGCACGACAACAATACATAGGGATTACAGTGACCTTATTGTTAGTTCATGCATGAGCATACATGGTTTGATGATAACAAAACTTGTGCGGTTAGCTTGAAGCTAGGTCGAAAGGAGGAAAGTTACTGGACCAAGAGCAAGCTCAAGCTTAAGGAGAGAAAGAAGAAGCTCAAGCATGAGGAGCTCACAGGTACTCAAGTTCAAAAGGATATCAAGCTCAAGAAAAAGTTGAAGATCTTTTCTTTTATTGGGTCTTGCATATCGTAATTATCCTAGCTTCTAAAGAACCTCAAAGAGTATTATACATCTTGCATTTCAGACCTTCGATTTTGACATTGACTTTGAGCATAAAAAGTCAGGTCGATCGATCAACCTCCTTGCCCTGTTCGATCAACTCTGATCGACCAGATTCTTTACATGGTCGATCACCTCTCATCGATCACGTTCTTGTTATGATCAATCAAAGTTCAAATTCCAACGTTCACCTAACGCTCACTAAATGATTGATCATCTTGTTTATCTAATCAATCACTTTTTCAGTTATGATAAATCAACTCTCTTTACTTGATCGATGATATCAGCCTGATCGATCATCTTTTGTGTCTAATCGATAATATGGCATTTCAGGAAGTTTTTCCTTGTCATTTTTTTCCTGCAACAGCTATGGAGAACCTAAACCTACAAGGCTATAAATATGACCTTAGACCTCATTTGTTCAGCACACAACCAAGAGCAACAAGAGTCTTCTCTCTATTCTCCACTCTATTTTCTGCGATAAAGTTCTAGGGGTTTTTCCTGATCCACGATTCACGCTTACAACTATGAAGCACTGCGATCATAATATGAGCATGCTCCTCGCTCTGTAAGATCATTCTAATTTTACTTCGTATTGATTATAGTGTACTTATCTTTGATATTAAGATCATTAGATTTGTTTACCTATAATACAGTTGTAAGTTATACATGTAAACAACTTGTTGTAATATGATTAGGTTGCCTGCATAAGCAACTTAGGTTAGTGAAAAGAACCGTGTGGGTTATGCCTGAGTAAGGAGACTCTGATCGTGATTTTTACCCAGGAAGATTTTCACATTAAACATGTGTACTCGATGATTCATTACCGTGGGATTAAAAGTGCTACATAATGATGTGTTCATTTTTGAGATTATTGTGATTGCAACGATCCAAATCATATGATCTAATCCACTCTCGCACCCCCATCAACCGGGCGGGAGCCAACAATTGATATCAAAGCCTCATTCGTGTAGAGGAAGTAACACCCCAACACACGCATGGCCCGCACATCATGATAGTGTTTGGAGGGAAGCTTTGTGGTTCGTCCACCTCTTTTTAACGGGACAAAGAACTCTAGTGGAATACCAAGACAATGATCTTCTTTCAATCATTAGTTTGCTATCTGGAATATGACAAGGATGAAATTCAAAATAATTGAAGAGAGGGAGACAGGATACTCTATCGCTCGCTGAGTTGGCATAAATGACTCTCAACTCAAAGGCAATAAGCTCCCTATATTGTGCTCTATCAAAAGCAGATTTTGAAAGTATCTCACCTAAAGTCAGCATAGGAGATAAGTAAGTGTTTTGAGACCACCCATGAAGGTATGTTCAAGGCGAAGGAATCATGATTTAGGGTGCTTACACTTGAGTATGAAACTTTCATGATACAGAGAAAAGTACAAAGAATATGAATGTCAAATTCACTACGATAGTGAATTGACTAAGAACTCTATGAGTTTTTCTACCTAAAGAACATTCTAGCAAGATTATTATTTCTCTATCAGCTGAATGGGTACGCAAGGTCACCATTGTCAAAGAGTTCAAAGATTCCAGCATGACCTTTTTAAAAGACCTCGTAAGTAATCTTATCGCGTATGAAACAAAACTGGGAGAACGGGAATAAAGAAGAGAAGCCACAGAAGAGTCTTAACCTCGATGTAAGAAAAGAATCAACGAAGGATCTCACTGTGATGATGATATCGCATTCATGACCCTGATCAGAGGAACGAGTCAGCAGAAATTTAGACAGCATCATCAAAAATGGAGTCAACCAAGATATCAAGATACAAGCTATTCTTTTCATAGACCCTATCAAAAATTCGCATCGTTTAGATGTCCTGAAAATAGCAATAACACTCATCAAAAAATTATTCTCCAGTTCAATTCAACACATAATCTATGAACATATAGTAAGTTCAAAAGCACAAAAAACTCCATAAGGTCTAAGTTTGGAAGAAAACTCCATAACCCTATCAACTATAATGAGCGAATGAGCACGGACAACTAAATGAATTAATTCACAGTAGAAGAAGGTTCTGAAGGGATCAATAGAGTACCTTCTCCGATCAAGTGAGTAGATGCACCAAAATCAATAATCCAAGATGTTGTTGACGCAGAAGTAAAGTTGGCTATAGTCTCACGGGTGGGGGGATTTTGTGGTAGTTGCAAGAGCCTAGAGTTTTATGTGGCAGAAGATGATGATGTTATGCTAGCTTGTAGTTATTTGCCAAACTTTACCCAACACCCCTCACATGAGTAGTTGGATCTGTGGCAATGAAAGCAAAGAGTGCAGTCACAACCATTACGAGAATCACAGCCTCAACCTATGCGGGAGTTGTGGCAACCACCTCTTCCTTATAGTGTTGGAAATGCAAAGTTCTCTGTAGTCTACAAAGGATGAGTATGACTAGTAGAGTTGACGAGATGCTGCAAACAACAAAAAATAACCTTAATGGTAGTAAAGTATATCAGATTTTACTTTTTAGAGGCATGCACTTTACAGTATGATAATCATGATGAAGACCGGCAAAAAATATGTAGAGTTGCCACTCAAATCTCTGTGCATGTTTGGTATAACATGCTAGCTAAAAGATGGCAAGTTCCTCATAAAGACCGGTGAGATGTCAATAGCATTATGAGAGTTCTCCATAAAAAGCAGACCAAATCCGCACGTAGATATTTGCAAGTCATGACTTGGTAGTCTGTTGAGAATAGGTTTAGGTTAGTTTTGTCGTGTCCGTGTACAAAAGATTGGCAGTAATCTGAGACTTGACGATGTTGGTCATCTATGCCATGACATGATAGTTGTCCCTAAGTTGGGACTTGTAGTCTTTCCCTTTCCTTTTCCTTCGCCAGGATAGATATTTTCCTCTGAATGCAGATGAACACCTTGAAGCCTTCAAGACCTAAGCACATAATTATCTATACCATTGATTTTAATAGAGGTCTCATGAACCATCATAGAAGATGTGAAAAATAGGGACTTGGTCTCGGTGGAATCACAACCACATGGTCAGAGAGAGATCAACGAAGTGTTGGAGAAATCTAATCACGCATCAGAGAATTAGAGACCCGTTGATTTATGCAAGAAGCCCCCTGATTTGCGTAAGGAGCACTAGGGGATCCTATAATGGAAGGAGGGCATCGAACAAGGCTTGTAGTGCACGGAAGGGACCACATGTAACCTGCAATGGTGAGGTGGGGGGTCACGTGGGGCCTGGCTGCGGCAAGGAGGGATCGTCTGAGGCCTAGTAATCAACGTGGGGATCCATGCATGGCCTAACAGCGATGAGGGGAGCAACACGAGCTCGAGTTCTACAACCTACAGTTGGGGGTCCCATGCATGGCCACCGCAACAATGAGTGGAGGGCTCGCATGGAGGTTCAAGTTCCTCCTAGAGAGGTCGACAAGATCAGGGACCGGTGGTGGCAGAGGGGAAGTTGGGTACAAACTCCAATCTAGGATCGTCGCTCTGATATCATGTAGAGAAAAAATAGAGGATGCAGTGGAATGATTTATTCATGGGTGTGAGATTTCTTATATGATATGAAATTGTAAAGCCAATATGTGGTAATTACATAATAGTCCTCAAAAGGGTTATAAATATAAATAACAACAACAAAGCATTTTCCCACATTAAGTAGGGTCAGCTACATGGATTCTTTGCCTCAATTCAGATATATCTTGCCCAAATATTTCGTAAGTCTGTGTTGAAAAGAAATAAAGAAAAAAAATAAACTAAAAGAGGAAAAACTACATCAAGGTTATATTAGCCAATAACGTCAATACCCTTCTTTTCTACAACTAGGAATTGAGCTTCCATTGCTCCTATTAAGGATACCAACTGCGTACTATAGTGCCTTTTATTATGCTACCTCACAAGATTAGTGATTTCATGTTGTAGGATGACAACAAGTTCAAGGTTGAGTACAAATCTTTTAAGACTCGGACTAAATTTTCTACATAAGGTAATTCCTTTTAAAAACAAATGTTATTTTAGCGACACAGACACTGGCCAAGTGATTTTTTATGCCAAAAAATGGGAAACACTCAATGGTGCCCACCCAAGCTTCAATTAATTAAAAAATGGAAGATTTACAGGGTTACCTTACAAGAGTCGTGACTCAAGGAGCGTCCTTGCATGAAAATCACATTCTCAAAGTAATATTGCTCTAAAGAAAAAAAAATAACCCCATTTCTCGCTAGAAAGATTGTCCAAATTATTGCCAATGAAAGAAAGATCTCATTATTAGAGTATTGCTTCTCCATATAAATTCAATCACAAAAGCTTCTTTATTATCTGTGTTTACCCAATCAAAATGAAGGCCGTGCTACATAGGCATTATCTTCTCATAGGCAAAGAAAAATGGTCAATAGTCTCCACTGCTTCGTCACAAAGTGGACATTTATAAAATCTTCCAGCGAAGAAATCGGAGCAGTGTTCTCTAGTCTATTCGGCACATTCGAAAAAGTCACAAGAACACATTGATACAAGATGGAACCTTTAAATCACAAAAAAAGTTACAATCAAGAATAAGTCGTTCAGGCGACAGTAGTAGAGGAGCATCTACTACTTTGTAAGCACATCTAACTGAGAAGTCACCTTCTCTCCAAATCTGGTGATCTCTATTTGTTGTTGGGTCGTCCAAGGAGCGAGTTGCATTAAGGAGTTCAATAAGTTCTTCAATTCGTTGATCAGAAAGGTCAGTCACAAATGTCGGCATCCAATTACCATTGTCCCAACAATCGGCTATACATTCCTTTTTGTCACTTGCAAGTGCATAAAGTAGGGGAAAACAAGACGCTAATGGACTGTCATTAGTTGAAATGTCTGTCCAGAACTCAAAAGGATGGGCAGAACAAATTGGTGAATTGTGGCAACAAATAGTTGATGCCTTTCCAAAAGGCTGAAGTGACGGAGGAAGGGTGGAAAGACAAATGGTCTTGTGTATGGATACCATAGATGCTACAAATAAGTTTTGACGTAAATCTTCACCTCTATCCCATATTCTAGCTATATATTTTAACAGCGGCGCTTTGTTCATTGTCTCAATGCGAGGGATTACAAGCCTGCCTCCGAATCAATTGGGTGTATACATGTGGCAATACTAGCCATTTTACCCAGAAGAAGTTACACATGATCACCTCCGGTCGACGTCTGATACCAACAGGTAGAAGTCACAAAAACATGAAGAAAACATGAATAGCTACTAGAACAAACTAACAAGAATGAGACGACCACCTCTAGACAGCAATGACGCATACTTGTCAAGATATCTACATATATAGTGCAAAAGATATGGATGTTCCGATTGCTATTCAAAAGATGCCATGTAGTTACACCATGCATCCAATCTCCAAGGAGGTGTCCTTGGCTCATTGTTGAGTAGCATACTCATCGTCATTTATTTTAATTGAGCTAAAATCCATATAAAAGACCATCAATAATAATATAATCTCTCTGTATCAAAAAAATAATAAAAATATAATAAAGTTAAATTAAAGTTAAAATAATATAAGAAGAATAAGATAATAAAAAACTCAAAACATCAAAATCATTCTAAATATGTAATATATGAGCAATCAAGATAAAACAAAAATAAAATATATTTTATAAGAATGAAATTTATGACCCTAAACCCCGCAAATAAGTTAAAGTAATTTATTTAAAAAATAAATAAGGAAATTAAAAGTAAAATAATCTAATCAAATTTTTCAAAACCCAATTTATAGAGTTATAAACATTAGTAAATATTTTTTATCTTTTTGTTTCAAACTCAAACTGACCTAACTCTTCTTTTTCGTTTAAAAATTTAATTCAATGGACAAATATAAGAAAATCCTATCAAAGATAATTTGACTTATGAAAACCCTATTTTGTAATTGCACCAACTTCATAGATCTATAACTATCTATTTATGACTCTGACTAACCTCTCCTCACTTTGAAAACTCTTACCAAATAAAGAACTTTAAAGGAAAACATAAAACTTCCTCAACTTTTTCTATTATTTGATAAATTTAACATATTTTTTTACCACCATGTAAACTTCATAAATCTAATGTAGCTATTGTATGTGTGACTTGAAACTATTGCATATAACGTAACTCTAATAATGAAAAAGAAACCGTTAAAGTATATTATATGAAATGTATGCATAATATAACTTTATTTAATTATTTATTTATATTTTTTAAGTCAAATCATGTCTGGTCGGGTTATGTGGCACATGTCCATGAAGGGGTAGCAAGTGGATCAAGCCATATATCAGATTTTTGGCCAAGCCCAACCCATGAGCGAAATGTGCAGGAGGGTCTCCAGCCCAATTCTAAGTTGCATCGCCAATGAGTTTGAACGATACATATGCAAAGCACGAGCACCTTATTTCCACCTAGTTTTATGATGGATCATCATTTAAGACTCCAGTTATCCAATTCCTTCCACTCACCATCATGACCGAGATGCATCATCGTTGTCATTAGGCTATTAGCAACCAGAAGAGTATGCATTTGGTCGAGGTAGTATGTGCAGTGTATTTAGTGGGTGAGTGAGTTTTTAGGTTGTCTACGCAAAACATTGCACGCTTTAGCTTGATGGGGGAACGTTGAGAACAGTGGACGGCTGAGTTAATTGGTCAATTGAAGCTTGTATAAGGATCCACCTATGGTAGTATTGGGTCACATGTTTTGTCCTACATCACATATTGTTAAAGACTTGGATGTCAGTGAGGTATGTACATCTAGAGCCTTTTGCTATATGTTTCCATATGAAAATAAATGAAACAGCATGGTTCTTAGGTTGCTTCTCTCTTATGAGTAGGGTGGTCGTCCTGGTTGTTTCAAAACATTAAAATTTAAAATTCGATATTATAGTTGTCGCGTTTTATGTCCACGTTCGAAGAAAGCTATCGTATCTTTTAAAACACGAGGATAATAGAATATACACCCACATTGGCCAAAAACAATTAATATGAATGAGTCAGACATCATACCTAGCAAAAAAAGTGTCGGTCCGTCTGTCATAACTAAGATCAGCATCATAACATGATAACATAAATCCCACATGTCCATTCTGCAACACAAGAAACCATTGGAGTCTAAGCAACTTTCATGCAGAAATGAAATGTCACAAGAATGAAACATAGGAAGCCATGAAACATTCAAAGTTTGCATAGATAAGACACAGAAAGCATGCCACAACATATACATGATTCTTCTGCCTGATGCACAGTACTCACTTCTAGAAGTTTAGCAAACAAAACCTGGAAATGAATTGCCTCAGAAGTGAAACTAACTCATCCAAGTAACCAAGTATATCCAACTCAAGGAAAGCAAGAAGATAATGGTGAGAGGAACTAAGAAATAAACTTAGAAATATGATATATACCTCACGGTTGTAGACTTGGGCAGGGAACCAGAATCTGCCATTCTCCAGGGCTGAATACCAAGACATGGTTGAATCAAGAGGCGAAGCTTTCCTCTTCCCCCTATAGCTATCGACATTGGATCTCAACCAAGAAAGAGGCCAGAGATGAGCAAGAGATCTAAAATACCATCCTTTCGTAGACGCTTTACTACCAATTAAGTCACCGAGAGATTCCTTCCTGAGGGCAACCTCCCGCTGCCACTCCCGGCAAGCCGCCTCGCCGGTAACCCGGCCCCATTTCTCCCGCACGTGCCTCTCCCACAGGTGATCCCTCCTGCACCAATCTCCCATGGATCTGCACACAAGCGCCATATTGCACAACCCGGCGGGGGAGAGCCTTGCCAGTATGTCCTCCAAGGCCAGATCAGGCAAGTCCAGCACTGACATCCCATCCTCCTCGTTTTCTTCCACCACCTTTTCCTCCTCCACATGCGCCTCGACAAATGAACCCATTTTAAAGGTGGCAGCTAAGGATAGAATGCTGCTCGTCAACCATTGACTGGAACAGCACACCAACTCCTTGCAAAGCAGCACAAGGACCAATATCACCTCACTTGCCAATGTGAGCATGGGAAGAATCCTTGTGAGCAAAGGAAGAAAAGGGAAGATGTGATAAACATGGGGGGAAAGCATCAGAAGAGTATATTCCGGATAAGTGCGGGCAGTAAATCAACTTGAAAGATTTCAAGAAAATTTCAGTGCCTTCAAAGCAACCAAGAAAGGCGGAATGAGCGCAATCTTAAGCAAACAGAAGCAAATCGAGGATATGCCCTCCTCCCATGGAGATGGTCGTATTTCACCTGAACAGTTCCACCTCACACACAGGTCTGTCAGTGGTGTCAGTGGCACAGACACCACCCCAAGACTTCCACTTTGGGTTTGTGCAACAAGATTGGACAAAGGCACTCCCGAAGGCAGGGGAAATGGGATGAGAGAAATTAAGAAAGATAGATGGAGAGAGAGAGTGACTGAGAGACAGAGAGTGAGAGAGAGATTTGGCTTCTCTTCCCAAGATATTTGCTTCTGCGTAAGATTTATGTGAAGATGGGAGTGGAGTGCTGCAGGTGTGGGTTGCTGGTCTGGGTAGGTGCAACCATTAACCAAATTTGTAACGCCTTCAAAGAAAAAGAAACAAAACCAAAACTCAGGCATCCCACTTGAAGAATTAAATTAAAAAGTGTAATTTGCATCGCAGAATCTCAAATTTTCTAAATTAAAATCAACGTCAATACATGCCGTTTTAGTTGTGAGATTTTTACATATGTGAACTTTCGAACTTTATCAATAACACTCATGCCCATCTTTATTTCAACATTACATGATGATCCTTTTTGTATTGACTCTCGTGCTCGTATCTTTGAGACTAATATGCCAAACCAAGAAATATTGGCAATGGACTGAAATGTAATAAAAAGTAGTAAATTATTTCTAAAACGACGACATATTTCTTTTTGGTCCTTCTACTCTCACTATCCCCCATCCTTTGTAGATCCAATGAGGGCCTCTTGTAAGTTTATCCCCCATCCTTTGCAGATCCAATGAGGGCCTCTTGTAAGTTCATCTGTATGTAAATAAAATCTTCTGGCCAACAAATAATTATTGTAGATGATAATCACCACAGATATAACATGCAAACCACAAAACAAGAAGAACTAAAAGATGCAAGTATTTTAGTACGGAAACCATGTTGTGTAAAAACAACGACCCAGACCTGCGAACTTAGGATGTTCGGTTTACCGAGTCAATCACCTATTCCACTATCTCGAATTATTCCCTCATAGATAACTTAACTACTTTTATGTGCTTCTGATCAGAATCTTTCCCACAACTTGGATCACACACTAAGTTTTTTTTGTACGCCTTGGACCAAACACCCAGTGTTACACTACAACAGTAAATTACAATAAACTATAAAGCCTCAAATTTAATTATACTATGAGAATACTTTGGCAAATTAATGCGTGATATGATTGAATAAAGAGATGCAAATTGAGCATGTAGACAACTGACTCTCAAGACGAGATCTTGAAGTAGAAAGCGAGAGAGGCCGCCTCGAATAAAGATTTGAGAGAGATGGACTTGCAGAATGATTTTCCTTGTAATGTTTGTTCCCAACAAAGGGTATAAGGTCTCATTTATAGTGGTAGAGGTCGTCCATTCAAAAAATAATCATTTGAATTAAATCTCAAAAGAAATCAACAATATTTGACAAATAAGATCAACAATATAAAGAAGGTAAGCGATCATCTCAAGTTGATCTATCAAGTAGATCAAAGTGATACATCATTTGATAATTGTTGAGAGGTGTGAATTCAAATTATGATTGATCATGGAAAGTGGCTAGTCGATTAAGGGTAATCGATCAACTCAAGTTGATCGATAAGAGGCAATTGATCGATCAGATCAGGAAGGTTGATCAATCAAGGTAGCTTGAACCTAATGTGCCTACATGATACACTTGTATATACATTTGAGATTTACATATTCCTATTATAAAAGTCTTATTTCTTCTTCTTTGCATTGTTGTACAACTTTCAACTTATCCATTGAGTATCTTTATCATACTTGCCAACTTATTTATAAAGTTTATCTTTTGTGCTTTCATAATTTCAGTGAAGTTGTCATGAAATGTACAGTATTACATGTTACGACACGTCCTGCTACTCAGAACAAGTGCGACAAAAATCCAATCTTTCCTTCTAATTCATATTAAAGTGTGCATAAACTATAAAGTTAAATTCCTTTTATCAAACTTTTCTTAATATCATCATCAAAATAGAGTATTCATCAATGACAACGAAATCCAAAATATATCAGAAACCTCTTTAATATATAACAATCCTTATGTTTATAAACTACCACTTACAAGAGTAATCTATCCTCCCATTACATAGACATGTTTCTTTTAAGTTACACAACTTATTTGAAGTACAAAAAGTTACCAAAAGATCCAAAATATGATATAAGATGACACAACCTCCAACTACTATGTAGTATCATTGGTCTTTCTAAAGTTCTTGCTCAGGTATATCTGTAAATAATAATAAATAATGGAGTGCTGAGTCTAAACTCAATATGAGCATAGATCCTCAAATATTTTGGTGAGAAAAATAAAGGTTATTTCTGAAGCAACTTTACAAAAAAATATAAAAATAATTGTTAAAAAATACTTCAATAAATAAAACTTTAAAGTTTTCCAAAATATTGTTATTATAAAAATATTCTACTTTCAACAAGAAATAACTGTACATAATCTACTTTTAGTTGTTAAAAGTATCGTAACTTTATCATTACTACTCATAATCATTGCATTAACTCCACTATAGCTAATTGTACCAAGTCCATGAATGCTGAAACAAACCGAGTCATATGCATAGATAGCCCCAAAGGTCAAAGAACATCGTGGATACGGTCCAGAGCCTTTTGTATACAGAATATGGAGCCAAAGTCCTTTGAACCATATCTAATGGCCGATATATCTAATGACATGTTTTAAGGTCATGTCCAATCATATCACCATATATAATGGCTAGTTTATGACTTGTTTGAGAGCTATTGTGTTGTTCAATATTCATATGATCTTTCTTTCTGAAACATATCTATAAGCTAAAAGTGTATAATATCTAGATCATATCACTACATAAAAGCTTTAATTCTTGCTTATGAAGCTTATGTTGCACTTTACAAAATAGTTGAATTCTAAAAATTCTCAAGCTGTATTATAACTTCATTAAATTAAAAGATGAAAATTAAAGTTTTTCTAGTATATAAAGAACTTGAAGCATCATATTATTGCAAAAAAATAAGATTTGAATACTATGTAATGTACGAGGGCTAAAACTTATCTGATTTCATGTACGAGAGCTAAAACTTATTTGATTTCCACTTAATTAAAACATGTATAACTATGTAATATAAAGATATCTAGAAGCATTAACGTTGGATTTAGTGTTCAAAATACAGGTGAATACTGAAAATAGTGATTGAGAGACCACTCATCTTCAATTTGATGTTTATGCCTTTTAACAAGTGTTTCTCGATCCACCAACCAAAATGGATCCGTCCCCTATGTAGTAGAAATAAAATTGATGTATGGAATATGACAACTCATGTTTATACATGCTTGTGTTGGCTTATCTAAAGATACAATCTCTTTTATCCTTAAAATGTAATGTTTCTTAAGAATACTTCGGTAAAATTTTCCCTTGTGAAAGTGATATTTCTTAAGAGAATTTTGAGAGGTGATGTTTCTTAAGAGAATTTCGGCAGAGTTCTCCTTAAGAGGTGGTGTTTCTTAAGAGAATTTCAATAGAGTTTCCCCTTAAGAGATGATGCTAAGAAAATATGAAAAGCTGGCTTAGATGTACTAACCTGAAATTTGCTATGCCCTACTTGCAATATGATCCTTCCTCTACTTGCCGGCAGAACTTCGCTACGTTCTTCCCAACTACTCTCTCCTTCTCTCAACCTTCCTACCAAAATTTGGAGGAACTTGTTATGGAATGGATGACTTGAGAATGAGGAGGTGGTGGTATTTATAGGCCTCCAAATGGGAAAAATAATGGTTTATCACACATGGTTTCAGCCCAAGGTTTTGTGAATACCAAAAGTTTTTCTAATACCATGGTTTCTATGCTTGTGATTTTTGCCCATGGTTTCATTTAAACCATGATTTTTCTAAATAATACTTAATTAGCACTAAATGTGATTAACTAGTACAAATTGAGATTTATAATCTTTAATCATGTCTACCCTATATTAATACATGAGTAGGCTACTTAATCATTAATCTCTTTAATTATGATTAACTCTTCCTAATGACAATGATTAAGGATTTATTTTGAGCTTAACAACTTCAACTATACTAAATTCAAAAGGTCATAGAAATTCATAACAACATCCAATTGACATGAATCAAGATCTGTTGGAATCATCTCGTTAAGATAGATAACAATAAGTTGGGATCTAGGGAACTTCAATGTATCACTTCTATAGTTATAACAACGTAAATAAAGTCACTTTCCTATTTGTAATCAAGCATTCCTAATTTTATACCTCTTAATTATGAGAATATCACAATATTCCCCTACTTATAATAAATTTCATCCTCAAAATTTACATACATCAGTCAACTTAGGAATAAGTGTGGGTATTGAGATCACATTTCATCTTCTCTTTCCCAAGTGGCTTCTTCTAAATCATGGCTTTTCCACAGGACTTTCACTAAAGGTATCTTCTTCGTTCGTAGTTCTTGAACTTTAGCATCTAAAACCTTTATTGAAACTCCTTCATAGGGAAGGTCTTCCTTCAGTTGTACTTCTTGCGGTTTGTTAACATGAGAAAAATCTAGGATGTGCTTTTGAAGGGTAGAAACATGAAAGACATCATGTATCCTTGATGATTCAAGTGGCAGTCGAAGGCAATACACGGCATTGCCTATTCTCTCTATAATATTATACGTACCAATGTATCTTGGACTCGACTTCCCACATTTATTGAATCTGATCAGACCCTTCCATGGAGATACTCGCATGAATACATTCTCCCCTACTTGAAACTCGAGACCTCTCATTCTCTTATAAGTATAACTTTTTTATCTATCTTGTGCAATCTTCAAATGCTTCCTTATTTCCTCAATATTTTCTGTTGAGTTTTATATTAGTTCTAGTACAACCAACTTATGTTCGCCTACTTCATTCCAACAAATGAGAGTTATGCATGGTCAACCATATAGTGCTTTGTATGGAGTCATTCCAATGCTAGCTTGATAGCTATTATTGTGAGAAAATTCTATGAGAGATAGATGCTTATCCCAACTATTCTTGAAGCTTAATACACATGCCCACAACATGTCCTCTAGAGTTTGAATAGTACACTCTGATTCGCCACATGTTTGTGAGTGAAAGCCATGCTGAGTGTTAATTTTTTACCCATAGATTTGTGTAAACTAGGTCGAAGTTTAGAGGTAAAACGAGGATTTCTATCTGATAGAATAGACATCGGTGCTCCATGCAATCTTAATATTTCATCCACAAAAATACTTCCCAAGCAGTCCAATGTATATGTCATGTGGACCTTATTATGCAATCTCCATTTTCATTCCTAACCACCAATACTATGTCTTCAATATTTTATATGTCTTTGTACTTCATGGGTGAATTGTATATATTGAGTTATATACTTCCTCTAAAATCTCAGCTTTAATTTTTGAAGTTTTGGAACATATAATCGTTGCTTGAAAAGTGACTAATAAAACTCCATATCTTAGGGCTTCCCATATTTTGTCGTATAATATAGGTCTGATGTGCAAAGTGACTAATAAAACTCCATAATCATCTATGATTAGACTTGCATGCATTCTCCTTATTTGTGCCAATAAACGGTGCCTTGAAATTTTTATGCAAGACAATCCATCGTTCATTTTCTGACTAAGGGCATCTGCTGATGCATTAACTTCTTCGGAATAGTATTCAATGGTGCAATCATAGTCTTTAATCAATTTCAACCATCTTCTTTTTTCTCGGATTCAACTCCTTCTGGGAGAAAATATATTTCTATAAATACCTCCTACTTACTCATTCTCAATCCATCCATTCCATAATCTTGTTCCTCCAAACTTTGGCAGGGAGGATGAGAGAAGGAGAGAGTGGTTGGGAAGAATGTAGCAATGCTCTACCAGCAAGTAGAGGAAGGATCGTAGTGTAAGCAAGGCATAGCGAATTCGGAATAAGGTTAGTAGGTCTAAGTCATCTTTTTCACATCTTCTTAACATCACCTCTTAAGGGGAAACTCTTCCAAAATTTTCTAAAGAAACCTCACCGCTTAAGGAGAAACTATATCGAAAATCTCTTAAGAAATATCACCTCTTAAGGGGAAGCTCTACTAAAATTCTCTAAAATATCACTTTTACAAGGAGAAACTCTGATGAAGTATTCTTAAGAGATGTTACATTTGAAGGAGAAAAGAACTCTTATCTTCAGATAAGCCAACACAAGCATGCATAAATATGGGTTAGCATATTCCATACACTAATTTTATTTCTACTATATAGGAGGCAAATTCATTTTAGTTGGTGGATCGAAAAATACTTGTTAAGAGGTGTAAATATCAAACTGAAGGTGAGTGGTCTCTCTAGCATTATTTCATTATTCACCCATATTTTGACAACTAAATTTAATGTTAAAGCTTCTAAATATCTTTAGGTTACACAGTTATATATATTTTAATTAAGTGGAAATTAGATAAGTTTCTACCGTGGTTAGACCTGACCCATCAGTCGAGGGTCGCCCGCCCAGTCCACCCAGCTCGCTCATGGACAGGGCTTGGTTCAAGAGATTTCATGAATGGGTCGGTCTGGTCTGACACGCCCATCAACTAGGCAGGCCGTAGTTATGTGCCACAAAACCCGGCCCAGACCGCACATATAAAATATGGATTTAAAAAGTATATTTTAGATATATTTAATATAATGCATTCACTGGATCTACGCTCATATTGAGTTTATATTAAGTTCATGAACGTTGGCACAGACTGAGTCATATGCGTAGACATCCTCGAAGGCAAAAGAACACCCTACACAGAACACAAAGCTTACACACACACACATACATACATACATACACACATGTGCTTCAGAAATAGCCCTTTTCTTACCAAAATACTTGAGATGCATTCATTGGATCTACGCTCATATTGAGTTTATATTCAACCCTTCTTTATTTATTATTACTTACAAACTTACCTAACCAAAAAATTTAGAAGGACCAAGGATAATACATTTTAGTTGGATGTTGTGCCATCTTATATCTTATTTTGGATCTTTTGGTAACTTTCCGTACTTCAAGATAGAGTTGTTTAACTTAAAAGAAACATGTCTATGCCATGGGAAGATAGTAAGTAGTAGTTTTTAGCCATATAAATTACTCTTGTAAGTGGTAGTTATAAACATAACAATTGTTATATATTAAAGATGTTTTCGATATGGATGGTCATTTTGGATTTTGTTGTCATTGGTGAAGAATCCATTTTGATGATGATGTCAAGAAATACTTGATAAAAGAATTTATGTTTACAATTTATGCGGACTTTTTTTTATAAATTAGAACAAAAGATTGGACTTTTATCGCACATGCAGGATATGTCGTGACAACTTGATAAAAATCATACTTCTATTTGTAATCAAACATTCCTAATTTTTGTACCCCT
Organism: Ottelia alismoides; assembly: GCA_037367405.1. Lineage (NCBI taxonomy): Eukaryota > Viridiplantae > Streptophyta > Magnoliopsida > Alismatales > Hydrocharitaceae > Ottelia > Ottelia alismoides. Next base: position 367,372 of record JAZKJV010000272.1, read on the forward strand.
TAGGTATGAGAATATCACACTATATGTACTTACAAACCTTGTTATCATCAAAATAACAATATAAGTACTATGCATTTGTTGTACTAACATTCTCCCTCTTTTTGATGATGACAAATAAAGAAAACTTGAGACATCTCCACTTCTTTTCCCCTTTCTGGAATATCAAGGGGATTTCATTTGAAAGGAATTTTAAAAATACAGAATAGTCCATCCAATTTATTTTTAAAATATAGTTATCCCCTTTAATAAGTTTTTCACTAGAAAAATAATTTATATTTTTTAAAACTAATTCCCCCTCTTTTTTAAGTATCATACGATGCATGATCGGTGATATAAATCTCAAGGTAGAAAGATTATACCATATGACCAAGGAGGGTAGTCATGGTATAACAGCGGTGACGTCCAACTATTGGAGTTGTACCAAGATCCGTGGGGATCTCTTCTGTCTATCAAACAGTGTCACCTTCTTTCTTAAGAATGTATTCCGCTGTTATTCTTGTGTACTGCCACACATGATTTGGAGTTCTCTAGTAGCTTTTCTTGATGTCATCTCTTGCATTTTATCTGTCCGTCTGCACAAAAATTTTCCGGTATCTATTTTTCTTTGGATCCAATAGGGTTTGTTTTATTGTTCTCGTCTTCACTTTTGAGAATTCATACCTTCCTCTTTTAAAAAAATAAAAGAGCTAAATGCATGATGTTGGTTGGTATGAATATATCCTATTCCAAATATTTCTTGTGGTAGTGCTAGTAATTTATCTAAGCTTTTTCCCATTAGTGAACTTAGCAAGAACATTTGTTAACTTATCTAGCATACCAATTTGATCTTTCAAATAACTAATTTCTCCGTGGTGAGAATCTTTTTCTTCTTTATCAGATTTATTTATAATTTGATTTTCATTGTCATCCATGGGTCTTGCTCTTCACTGGATTCATGACTAATGATGAATCCGATATCTGGACTTTTTAGTTGTTACTCATTATTCCTGTATCATAGTCCTCATGAAATGGTGTGAGAGACTTCTTCTTTCCGTCTTTAATGGGTGGAGATTCAATTAAAGCTTTTTATTTGCATGGACATACCTTTTTGTTGGTTTGAGTGGAGGACGTTCTCATCTGATGTGTCATTTTTTACAATTGTAACACATAAGTATTTCTACATCTTTTCTTTACGTATTCAATTCATTGTACCTCTTCAAAATTCTTGAAGTGATGAGTGTTGAAAGTTATTTCTTCATTTCATCTTCACTGGAGGTTGTAGTCACTTCAAGTGCTAGATCCTTCTAATATACATGGACTTTCATTTTTTGTTCCTTCTCGATTTTGTATGTAAGAAGCTTTCGAATATATTCATCCAAAGAAAGTGTCTCTATATTATTTGCTTCCTTGATCATCGTAGATCTGGTCCTTCACTAGACAATAAACAATATGAGGAGCTTTTTGATGAGTATGACATCATTTATCTCCACACCCAAAATTTGGAGTGAGACGCGACCGTGAATCGAATATACATCACCATAATACATTCTCTTTTTCCATCATGAAAAATTCATATTTTTGTTGAAGTAAACTAATTCTACTTTCTTTCACCTTTGATGTACCTTCATGTGTCATAGTGAGCCGACTCTAGATTATGTAGGTGGATTCGCAAGTGTACTCTATTGAACTCTTCCATGGTCAATCCATAGAATAAGGTGTTCATAGACTTTGAGTTGTTTGTTACATTCCTTTTTTTGTTGTTGATAAGGGCAATTCCATTGTTCTTTTCTAGATTTTGATACTTGCTCTAAACAACGTCATATATATCGTATCCCACGATTTTCAAATGAATATGCATGTAGATCTTCCAATGAGAAAAATCAACACCATTGAACAATGGAGGTCGTATTGTGGATTGCCCTTAAGAGGTATTTGTGATGGTAGTCATATGCGTAGATTTTAGTTATGTCCTCTGCAAGAACTAAGCTCTGATATCAAATGTCTTGATCGCTAAACAAAATATTATGACCAACAAATAAAATTATTGTAGATAATAATTGCCACATATAGGACTGCTAATCGAATTGAACATGTTCGTATTCGATTAGAGTTCGTTCGATAATAGTTTGGAAAATGTCCGTTCATTTATAAACGAACTAAACATGAACTTCAAATTTTAGTTCGGTAGCTTAACGAACCGAACATGAACATAACATGTTCGTTCATTAAAAGTTCGAATTCGATATATGTATATGTGTGTATGTTTTTGTATGTGTAACTTAGTGTTTATACACTTAGTAAATTTATAGGTTAAAGAAATTGTGGTGTTTATTAGGCTTTGTACTACTTTAATTTGAATAATTTCTTAATTTTACTGCTTATCGAACCTTTTTGATGGAACTCCGGTTTCGAACTTGTTCATATAAACAGATTTTAGTTAAGTTAAATTGTTAACGAATTGTTATCGAACCGAATTTGAAAGTACATTTTCTAAACGAACTCGAACTCGAACATATCTTATCGAACATTTATCGAACCGAACTCGAACTCGAACATAGGTTCGTTCGTTACAATTCGGTTCAATTAACAGCCCTAGCCACATATATAGTAAGCAAGCCGCAGAACAATAACCACCACAAGTATTTTCACCTGTAGCCCGTAGGATCACATACCAAAGTCTTTCTCATAACTTGGATCATGCATCAAGTTTTTCGCGCATATATGATCAAACACTAAGTGTTATGGTACATCAATAAAGTAAAGATTACAAACGGTAAAGCCTCGAATATAACTACAAATGAGGATAATGAGGCAATAGAAGTAGCTATAATTGAATAAAGAGATGCAATCCGGTGTACAAAAATTCTCTTAAGAAGTGATCTTAAAGTAGATAATGAGAGAGACTTGCAGAACGATTTGCCTTGGAATATGCAGTCTCAACAAAGTGTCGAAGATCCTATTAATAGTGGTGGAGGATGTCCATTCAAAAATATAATTGGTCGAAACAAATCTGGAAAGAAATCAACAAAATTTTATGCATATGATTGATAATATAAAGATGATCGATCATCTCAAATTGATATACCAGGTAGATCAAGGTAAACCGTCATTTGATAGTTGTCGGGATGTACGATTTCCAATTATAATGGATCATGAAAGTGGTTGGTTGATCAAGGATGATCGATCAGATCAAGTAAGTTGGTTGATCAGTGATGGTCGATCATGCCAATTAGGGTAATCGATTAGAGGTAGTTGATTGATCAAATCAAGAAGGTTGATTAATTAAGATAGCTTGAACCTAATGTACCTACATGATACACTCGCACGCACACGCGCGCGCGCACACATATGAGTTTGATGGGGTTGCCCTCGGCCATTTTTTCACAAAATTTTTTACTTTTTTGAAAAAAATATCACTATGTATATTGATCTATATATCCCTCCAATATGTCATTCAAATTTCATCAGAAACGGAGACTCTTGTACCTTCCATCTAGAACAGATCGATTACAACAACGTTTAGACCGTTAAAATTACATGTTCTAGGAGTCTCTGTTTCTGACAAAATTCGAATGACACATTGGAGGGATATATAGATGAGTAGACATGATGATATTTTGCCAAAAATTAAAAAATTGCGGGAAAATGGCCAGGGGCAGCCGCATTTTTCCTCTTTCTCTCTGTCTCTCCATATATATATATAGGAAATTTATCCAGAGGGCACTGTACCGATTTGGGTAGTGGTGAGCCTCTAATTCGAACCGTCAGATTTGTATCTCTCAATCCCTTAAAAATAGGAACCATAACCAAAATGGAAAGAGAAGCTAATTGGAAATATTAAGCAATTCTTAAATTAGTATACGCTTATGGAAATGTGTGTTGATAGATCAACGAGAGGCGGTTGATCTCGCATTTTTCGATCTAGCGATTTGCGAAGTGAGGCGATGAATCATGTAAAGAGAGGCGATCGTTTTTTATCTAATGCAAGGTATTGTATTTCGATTAGATTTTTATTTTTCGCATTTTGATTTGAATCTTATAATATGTAGAAAGAATTTTTTTGGATATTTTGATTTGAATCTGACTGATTATAGACCATATTTTGATTTTTCTTATGTTTCTGGATCATGAGTTGATACACGATTTGTAGTCCATTGAATCTGATTTGAATCTGATTGAATTTGATACACGATTTGTAGTCCATTGAATCTGATTTGAATTTGATACACGATTTGAATCGTATTTTTATGACTAATTTGAATCTGATTGAATTTGATACATGATTTGTAGTCTATTGAATCTTTTCGAAGGTATTTTGATTTCATACAATAAAAAGTTACTGATGTATTTAAGTAATTTACTTACAAGATATATTTATGTTACTAATGCTAACACTTTTAATGTGTTATTTTGAAAATATACCGAGTTACTGATGTATTTAAGTAATTTACTTATAAGATATTTTATGTTACTAATGATAACACAATTGTTACTTTTAATATTTTTCTTTGAATATATACTGAGTTACTGATATATCTACTTATTTTACTTATAAGATATTTTATGTTACTACTACTATCAAAATTGTTACTTTTAATGTGTTACTTTGAAGATATACTGACTATAATGCTGAGTTACTAACAATTCATTACAAGTTACTTGTCAATAATCAAACGTTACTAACATTTCATTACAAGTTACTTGTCATTGAATGATTCTTACTGAAGCGAGTATATTGCTGAGTTACTAACAATCATTACAAGTTACTTGTCATATAATAAATGTTACTAACAATTCATTACAAGTTACTTGTCATTCAATGATTCTTACTGAAGTGAGTATATTGCTGAATTACTTTTCTTTATACAATTCTTACTATTCACGGATATAAATTAACTTATTGTTTCTTGCAGAACAATGCACAATTTGGTGTCTTGAAGAAGCTGTTGTTATGCCGAGGAGCGAGAGCAAAACAACATCATCTAAATGAACTAGAAGACAGTTGACATTTGGATGTTCACCATATAACTATAATTAAGTAATTTATGTGTGACTTTCGGTAACACTTGACGTATTACAAGTAATTAAATAGGCTACATAAGTAAAGAATGTGTGATTCGATAGTAATTCAAAACAAAGAATAAAACAAGTAAGATACATAGAAGCATCAGTAACATATAATAAATTGTAGGTAAAAGAAGGTAATGGAATAAGTAAGTTGGAATAAGTATAAAAAATCACGTAACCAGTAACTTATGTATTGCTATCAGTAACAGTCGATACATTATAAGTAATTAAAAATGTTATATAAGTAAATAAGAGGCGCTTCAGTAAGACTCAAAGTATTGAGTAACTATAACATTAGTAACAATCAAAATGACTTCAGTAAAATGTACATTTGTAATCAGTACTTATTGTATGGACATTAGTAATTCACATACTTAATTACTGATCCCACAACAATAGTTACTTGAGAACTGAATATGTATTAATTGAGTAACATGAATGAATTATGATCTCTGTACAATGTAATAAGAGGTGCTTCGGTAAGACTTAAAGTATTAAGTAACTATAACATTAGTAACAATCAAAATGACTTCAGTAAAATGGACATTTGTAATCAGTACTTATTGTATGGACATTAGTAATTCACATACTTAATTACTGATCCCACAACAATAGTTACTTGAGAACTGAATATGTATTACTTGAGTAACATGAATGAATTACTGATCTCTGTACAATGTAATATTACAGATGTAAAATAACTATAAATTCAGTAACAATCATAATGCGTTCAGTAATATGTATATTTGTAATAGGTAATTATTGTATGGACATTAGTAATTGACGTAATCAATAATTATAATCAGTAATTTATCGTTCTTAATCCAAACGTGGAATGATCATTCCATAAATAGAATATATGATGACAATAATTTAAATGCGTATTTTTTATCTTACAAAAACCGACCACCTATTTTTAAGGAAATGATTTAATTCGAATTCTTATTATGTTAATAATGCATGCACATTGTTATTGCCAAAACCGTCCCCTTCCAAATAGAACCGACATATACACGTGGCGAGCCCACGTTTGGTGCTCACCACGACTCAAATCGGCACAGTGCCCTCTGGATAAGCCCTCTCTCTCTCTCTCTCTCTCTCTCTATATATATATATATATATATATATATATGTGTGTGTGGGGGGGGGGGTGGGGGAGGGGGGAAATGTGTATGCCCCCTATGAGGAGCTAACTTAGCTCTCTCCGCCCCTTTTTGACATAATTTTTTATTTTTTTTTGAAATCTAAAATCGTGTAAATTCATTATTAAATCCCTATATTATGTCATTCAAATTTCATGGGAAACAGAGACTCATACGACCTCCATCCAAACGGGGTTGATTTAAAAAATCTTGTTACTGTTAAAAAATGACTGTCTGGATGGAGGCCGTAGGAGTCTTTGTTTCGCACGAAATTTGAATAGCATAATATAGGTATGGTAATGAATATTCATGGAAGAAATTTAAAAAAGAAATAAGAAAATGGTGAAATTGGGGCGGGAGAGCCAAGTTAGCTCCCCCTAGGGGGCAACCCCATTTATCCCTATATATATATATATATATATATATATATATATGAGGAGTGATCCTCTGAGAGCCAAAACCTGTAAGAGCATGAGAGCATGCATTCTGGACCACATGATCCAACCAGGAGAGAGGGAAACAGAATCATATGGTCCAGAATGCATGCTCTCATGCTTTCACATTTTTTTGCTCTCATAGGATCACTCCTATATATATATATATAGGAGTGTGATCCTATGAGAGCAAAAAGTTGTGAGAGGATGAGAGGATTGATTCTGGACCACATGATTCAGCCAGGAGAGAGAAGACCATGAGAGAGAAAACAGAATCATGTGGTCCAGAATCATTCCTCTCATGCTCTCACAACTTTTTGCTCTTATAGGATCACTCCTATATATATATATATACATGGGTTGGGGAGCATGCACCTAGGTGCATGTAATTTTACATGCACCGGGGTCTATATCTTCCACGTTTTTCTACTTTTTTGGAAAATATCACCATGTATATTCATCTTTATATCCCTCTATTATGTCATTCGAATTTCGTCAGAAACAGAGACTCCTATGTTGTCCATCTAAAACAGGTCGACTCAGCAATTCTAAGACCGTTAAAATTACATGTTCTAGATGGAAGGCATATAAGTCTCTGTTTCTTACAAAATTGAATGACATATAGGAGGGATATAGAGATGAATATACATGATGATATTTTCCAAAAGAGTAAGAAAATGTGGAAGATATAGACTCCGGTGCATGTAAAATTACATGCACCTGGGTGCATACTCCCTTCTCCCATATATATATATATATATATATGAGACTTTTTTATATATGTCTATTACATAAGTCTTCTTTCTTCTTCTTTACATTGTTCCACAACTTTTAACTTCTTTATTGAGTGGCTTCATCGTCCTTGTTAATTTCTCCATAAAGTGTGCTTCATACTTGGAGTGACGCCTTTCATGAAATACCAGTACTATATCTACTCATAAAATTTGTTAGTATCAAAATAATAATACAATCGGTATACAATTAAGGTGCTAAAACCCCCATTGCCTTTGTCAACATCATCCATGCAACACTCCCGCAACAAATAGGAGCAACCCACCTTCCCACTTCTACTTGTAGCTCCCCTCCATCGGAGCACGATGCATACATCTCCCCAGTCCCTTTCGAGATGAAAGCAACATCTTTTCTGATATGGAATTGGATTATACCAAATTTTGGGATGACCAACATATGGTGTTCTTTCTAGAAACATGGCTGATTACGAAAGTAAACATCAACTGCAAACCATAAATAAATACGAAAAAAACATTAAACTCAGAAGGGAAACTAAAAGGTATCACCCGGAATGGAAACTGAAAGTATCAACCAAAAATAAGTTTCATTGGATAATTCTGAATATTATAAAAATAATTCATCAAATTGCAAGAAAAATATCCATTAGTATAAAGCAAATAATCATCTAACTGTAGAAAACAAACCAAAGGAGTTGTATAGCATCATATGTAACGATATTGTATCCCAAATCGTCATAGTCTTAGCATTAATTGGTAACATAATGTAGAATTTTACAAGATCGATCACATATATGCAATAGATACAAAATCAGTTTTCTACTTGTCATATGCATCTTGATCCATAATCAAAGAAGAGTAAAAACTTGTTTCTTCACGACAGACATGTCATCCTTCATTCCAATATTAAAATAGTTTGGGATGTTTACACACATAATCTTGAGTAATTTCATGATTACATGCATAACCCTATGTAATCGTGAATTATATGATAAACCCGGTGTTGGTTACATGTGTAACCCACCGTAGCATGGAGTGTTCGCCTGATTGGGCTTGGGTTACCACCCCGCCCCAGTTAAGATGTGCCAATCGAGGTAGATCGAGCAACTAGAATGCAATCCAACCCTTCGTGTGGCACATGGGCAGTCGTGATGACACTGTATGTCAGACAATGAATAATAGATGAACAGAGCATGGTTTACCTCTCCCTCGCTCGATTGTGTCACCCCATTCCCTCCCGCCTTTGACTCTCCGTTGTCCTCTCCAAGTCGACGAAGAAGAAGCCTCGCCCCGCCATCCTTCCTCCATCCCCCATCACCGAACATCATCAAGGAGGAGCGAAAAGCAAAGGTATCACGCATCCAAGTTGATTTTCTCCCTCTGAACCTCCTTTTAAAGTCAAAGTGACCATTTGGGAATGGTGGATGCATGCACCTTTTAGGATGGTGAGGTTCGAAAGGGCATGAAGGAATCCTCGGTATCTGTGTCTGATATGGGGGCTCCTTCAAGAAGGCAAGAGGGTGCGGTAGCGATAGGTATTTGTTGATAGAGTAGGTCATTATAAGGACGAACCCGGACTACACATGTTGGTTTGACATTATCAACGACATTGCAGAAGTCGTCCCATGGCAAGCGAAGAAGTCCTTGTGTATGAGCTACAAAGTTCCAAATTCTAATAAGATCAGATATGAAGTTTTTAAGTTGTTTGTATGTTTCATACGCCCTAATCACATACCGATAATCAATATTTTATTGCTTTTCCAAGTAGGCGAGGTTGTCGGATGAGAAACATATGATGGAGATGGTCCACTTGCATCAAGATGGGATACATATTGAGCTGATTGTCAAGTTTTACGAAGAGTTTTTAGAAGCAATTGCCGTCATAAAAGGGAATGCATATGTGGGTCAAGACCTAACTGCAACTTTAGCGGAGAATTATATGCATGAGACTGTGGATGCACTAGAAGCACTGCGGAGGGTGGGGCATGACACCGAACCAATGGACTTTGTGTCGAAGGTTGCACAAACCGGAGCATATTCCACATATCAGGCGATTGATATCGAGGATCAGGTTGTCCAGATGGAAATCGACATGGAAAATGTCACCGTGAACATGTAGGTTGATCTCTTGTATGAAGAGATAGACAAGGCAGTTGGTGAAGAATCCTGGAATTACATGAGTCCTATCCAAATGGAGGCACCAATTGTGTCTTCTCATCATTCATGTATACTTAGATCACGTAGGGTGTTGTGGTCCCATTCCCGATCGGTCGACATTAGCGATTTTGACGACCTTGAGTTTGTTGGTTATAACAATTTGTTGGTTATAACACAACTAAAAGTGAAGACGATGACGAACTCAGTGGTCTTGAGTTCGATAACAGATACCATTATCTGTTGGATTCAAAATTAGAGGATTTGGATGACTTCGAAGGTCCAAGGTTAGGCAGTGATCTTGACATTCTTGACTTATCGGTTGGAGCAGAGGTTGATGGAAATGATGAATTCAAGTTTGCATGGTGCGCATATTGTCTAAAACATGAGTTCGATGTTAGATATATCAAAAGTGAGGTTGTAAGAGTCACAACCATATGCAGGGGAGAGGACAGCAAATGGAGAATCCATGCATCTAGAATCCAAGACAGTATGTGATTTTGAGTTAGAACTCTGCAAGGGAAGCACAACTTTTCCTCAGTTAGTAGGGTTGGTAACTCATTGGCTTTACAAGAATGGATTTCGAAGCACATTGAAGGTTGGATCAAGGACAGTCTAGATATGACTATCAATGTTATCTCTCAATGGATAGTCGAACACTTCCAAACCCGCATACCGTACATGAGGCTTTTGAGGGAATGAAGATTGCTCTAGACAAGATCTATGGCAAGATGGAGGACTCATACGAGAAGCTTCCATCTTTTATCTACAAATTGAAGAGTCAGAACCCTGGAAGTGTGATTCATTATGAAACTGAGAAGGATGACTTACTCTTGCGTGTATTTATATTTCTAACACAAAGACATGGATTTATCGAAGGATGCAGACTATTCATTGATCTTGGCACCTGCCGCTTGAAAGGAAAGTACTTAGGGACACTGCTATCAACCACATCATTGGAGGGGTGCAATTCATTGTTCCCGGATGCATTCACAGTTATCGAAAGTGAACCCAATGTGACATGGAATTTGTTTATGTCACATTTGAATAACACTATTAAATTTGGCAATGGTGATGGATTGATATTTATATCTGATGCGCAAAAGGGGTTAAAATTGGTTGTGAAGATAATCTTCCCACAAGACAAGCAGAAGACATGCATGTGTCATCTATACAAGAACTTCAAGAAGAAGTTCCCCAGCGAGGAATTAGAGATAATGGTTTGGTTTGCGACAAGGACATTCGACCTTAAGAACTATAATCATTGGATAGTTGAGATTTAGAAAGTTTACATGGCTGCATACGAATACCTGGCTAATGTGAAGGAGAAGAGGAGCCGGCATCAGCTCGAAGAAGGAGCAAAGTGCCACTATCTGACTAATAATTTGACTGAGTCCTTCAATGCGTGGATATCACCAACAAGAAACATGCCTATATGTGAGCTTATTGACTGGATAAGGCAGAAATTGGTGACCACAATGGAAGAAAGTCTTTGAAAATCAAGGACTTGGAAAGAAAACATGGTAACATATGTATTTTACTACGTTAAAGGATCACGAGAGATCTGAAAGGTATCATTGCTAAGAGGGTTGATGATAGTCATGTGGAAGTGGATTTGTATTTGGGGATATATGTATTGGACTTTAGGGCTTGTGAATTCTCTTACAGAAGATGGAAAATATACGGCTTTCCATGCACACATGCCGCAGCAGCATTAGCCATCATTAGAGGAGTGAGGTGGAAGAATTATGTGGATGACTTCTGCAAGGAGGTTCGTTATAGGAAAGCCTACTGTATTGGATGCATATCCCTAATGCCTGACAAGGACAAGTGGCTCCGGGTCAATATTCCATTCAAGGTAAAACCACCTCGTACAACAAGACCTCCAGGAAGACCGCGAAAGAACCACATTCGATTGAGGGATGAGAATGAGAGTAAAACAAAGAATAAATGTAGTAGGTGTGGCAAATTCGGGCACCAAACCCATGCTTGCAAGGATCCAATCAATGCCCCAAAAGGGACAAATCAAGGAATATTGGTAGGCCCCTCAACGCAAGCTTCTTCTAGCGCTCTATATTAAATGGCCAACCGAAGGTACTTTTTAAGGATGATTTGCAATATGTGTTGATTAATTACTTGCCATTAAATGCAACCTAATCTCTTATTTGTTTAGAAAAATTGGGCTTAGATTGGGGAGTACTTTGAAGAGGGGTAAAACAATAGGAAGCTCAGCAACATGAGGGCATGGACGAAAGAGAACACGTGATGTGGAGGCCTTCCCAGATGCTCAATGAATCAAACATAGGTACAGTTCTTTTAGCGAAGTCTAAGGAACCTAGAAGATTTTGAAGGGTTTATCATTGTAGGAAAGGGGTAGAGACTTGGGTTGATACCTTTTGATGGTTTTTTGAGTTGTGACCTACAATTGTAGCGTTTCGAAATGTGCTATTTTTTTCAGTGACTTTTTGTCCACAATTTTTGTGATCTTGTTGGACGTACAAGGTCACGGCTACTATATGGTGATGTAATTTTTGGCTTGCAGTTGTATGAACGATACTGCATGGTTTATACTGCATGTTGATTTTTTATATGTACATGAACAATGCTTTGTCAGAAAGTAATGTAGGTTTCTTATGACTACTGATGAACCGCGGATTCTACCCTTTTAATTGTGTTGAATTGACGTTTTCGTTGCAGTCAGATAAATCCGGATCGATAAAAAATAACCGTACAAATCGATGAATCGTCGAATGAATTAATATGCGGTTTTATGTTTGTTTAGCCTGGGCAAGCCTCAGGGTCGACTCAAGGAGACAAAGGAACAACTCTGCATTAAGTTAGAGGGATTAGATTGCAGTTCTCCAAGTTGGATATTTTTTAAATTTTTTTTATACAATAAAAATGACAAATGCAAAATATGGATTGGATTAAGTTAACAAGAAAATAACTGACAGCCAAATTTAATTTGAATGTGTAGTTAGACCAAATTGACCAAGTTATATTTTTCTTGTAGATCTAATCCAATAATGAATGCAAATGTATTTTTTTGAAATTTTTGGATTTAAAATGCACAAACAAAAAATACAAACTTTTTTGTGGTTTTTATGCAATATTTCGTGCAAACGATAAGCAAAAATTATGAAAAATTTACTGGAAGATAGAAATAATGAAATTAAGCTAGGCTAATTTTTTTAGAATTTTCTGACACTTTATGATTTTTTTAAGAATTTTTTACTGAAAATAGAGCGACTGCGGGTATTTAATTCCAAATTAATTCACAAAATAAAATTATTCAAAGAGATATTTATCCGAAAAATATATTTTAATAAGGAATCCAGAAGAGTTGAAATTTCTCAAAAATCTTATTCGTGGAATTAATTAAAAAATAATTACAAAAATCACCCTAGAATTTATTTTATGCAAATGACAACTCTAATTTCGATGAAACTTGGACGGTAATTAAAGCACCTTAAGGACATCATTCACAATTTTTTTGAAATTCTTGGAGCAAGAAATATGGTTGTGCGAATTTCAGAGCTTAAAAGGGTAAAATATCTTTGATTTTCAATCTTTGATTTTTAATAAATAATATGATGATCACAAAAATACAAATAAATAGCCACAAGATAAATATTTAGTTGCTCTACAAAATGCTATTTTTGATTGAATAAAAAGATGCTATTTTGAGGTCCAAATTATCACGTAAATTTAGGGGTATCAATGCAATACAAAATTTGAAACAATAAACAGACAATTGTGCAATAGGACACTTTTGCAATTGAAAGAACATTCGGGATAGAATATGTAATTGTTCCAGAATAATAAAAGGGGGTAAAAATGAACCTTCGACGCTAGAGCACACGACAAAGGGGACGGCTAGGGCACAAGCGGAGGCGGCGTAAGGATGGCGGCCGCGCGCGGACGGAGGAGCGGTCGCGTGCACGGCGGCGTGGCGTCGCTTGGGGAGGTGCGCGAGGAGCAGGCAGCTGAGGCGGTGTGGGAAGCGGTGCGCGGCGGCGCACGACGCGCGGGGACACGAGGTGGCCAACGACCGCTTCTGGACGGCGTTGGCATTGACGAGTGGCAGGGCACGGCCTCGACGACGACGCGCGCGGGCGGTCTCAGCGGGGCGGCGCGGCAGCAAGGTGGGAGGCGATCTTGAGTCGCGGTGATGTGCGGCGGCGCTGGAGCGAGGACGGCACCGCTCGAAGCGGCAGATGGGTGGTCCGCCGCGTGCGAGGGCGAGGTGCGGCGGCGCTGGTGGCTGGCCGGCGGTCACGCGCGCGGCGGCCTGGAGAGGAGGGCGGGCTGGAGGCACGACAGAGCAGAGAGCTGGGGCGCGTGCGAGGATGGTGGTGCGGCAGGGCGGCGCGCCGTGGAGCTGGTCGTGGACAACAGCTGTAGGGGTGCGTCACCGGCGGTGAGGGGGGAACAACAGGCAGGAGATAGAGCGGTGTGTTGCGCGGGGCTCAACGACGCTGGCCGTGTGGCTGGAAGGCCTGGGCCGCGTGCCTGGAGGAGCTGGCGGCGGTGGCATAAGCCAAAGGCGCGGAGGCGAGCAAGGCGGCAGGCGGCCTCGCGAGGTGGTCGGCGGTGGAGCAACCAAGAAGGGGGTGGCTACAGCTCCTGCTTTATTTTTTGTATTCCTTTTTGCAATTTTTTTGTATTTTCTTTGTAACAGTAGAAAAATGTAGAGGTGAAATAAATATGTGATAATGATAATAGTGGTGGTGGTTGATGAAATGATTTATGTGTGATGAACAAGATAAACGAATGTTAGATAAAAATGAAATGACAAGGGAAAGGAAGAAATTACTTACTTGTGATTTGCCAAAAGTGGAGCCGCGGTGTGCGGCTTCCCTCGTCGTCGCCTCGATTCGATTCGACGAAAAATCGAAGAAGCTCAGTTGTGACCTAAAGTGATGCACAACGACACGAGGAGGAGTCCTCGCGGATCTCGCCTTGAAAATCATCGTTGCTCGACCGAAAAATATTGACGATATCACCGACAACACTCAGAGGATGGTGGTCTCTCCCTCTCAATTGAAGAAATGGCGGATGATGAACAATGGTGGAGGGGATGAGAATATAAAGAGGAGGAGGGAGTTAGAAAAGAGGTGTGGAAGATGGAGTAGTGGGGAGTTATTAGCTTGGAGTGGAAGACAAGTAAGGGGAGAAGAAGTAAAAGGGGGATAAAATAAATAATTAATAAAATAATATAGTATGCTACTAAAAATAATTAAAATAACAATATAATAATAATAAATCCGAAAATAATAATAATAATAAAATGGGGTGACATGTGGTGGCTCCAGGAGCTGCCACATATCGCTCCTAGAAAATTCAAAAATTAAATGTAAAGAAAAATTAAAAAGAAATAACAAAAGGAATTAAATCAAAAGTGATCAACACGAAAGTTGATCGTCTCGACGAGATCTTCAACTTTTGTGAAGGGCCGAAAATCAAATGAAATCATCTGTATAAAAATGTATTTTTGGGTAGTACCTTATAGGTATAAAATACCACATTTTTCCTTTTACAATTTTTTATCATTTTTCAATAAGAGAAAAATTAAAATAAAAAATAGAGAAAATTTGAAAAGAATATTTACAATTTAATCTGATTTTTTTGGATCTTTAATAATTAAGAAAATGCAAGGGCATTTTGGTCAAGATGTACAATACACAAAAGGGGCGAAAAACCCAAGTTTTGCGTACGAGCTCTGTTTTTAATGAAATTAGTCTTATTTTGAAGGTCTCTGAATGTATATTACTTTAAAAGTGAGGTAGACCTCAGTCGGACACTGTATGAGAGAGGTATGTGCATTTTAAGGCTCCTAGTTTCAAACTTGGATTGGGGTTTTATTGGTTAATTTTACAAGTTAGTATTTTTTTGATATTTTTCTTTAATTAGTGTTAGTAATATATACACTACGGAGTTAACTTTATTAGATTTGGATTTAGTATAAAATATATACATATAGGTGAAATATGGTGAATATACAGGTGAATATTTACAAGTGAAATTGGCTTCTTATTTAGTGCAAATATGAATGCTAAAATGCAGATATTATTTACACATGCATGAATGCTAATTATTTAATATAATAGAAATATGCATCTAATTACTTGGGAACAGAGCTCTATTTTCAACTTTTAGAGTGATGAATCACAGATTCATCAACCCCCTATATTAAACCTTGCTCGTCCCCGAGTAACTAAAATGAAATGCAAAAGTGAAACGAGATTGGGTTCCATGCCAAGGTCATGAACAAGAGGTGAAAATGGAGGTTGACTCGACCTTTGATTAATTGTGTGGAGGAACCTTATTGGGATCAGAACTTAAGACCTAACAGACTTCAAGTTCCACAAGTCTTCTATTCAAGACGCCTCAATAGTCTGGTCAGAACAAACCCTCAGATGCAAATTTCTGATAACTATGATTCTTACTTGTACTGTGTAAGTGCTAAATAGTTCTCCACATCAGAAATGGCTCAGAACCAGCCTCCTCTAACAAGGTAACTCTTTACCCGGTCCAATAACTCTTTCCTCGAGGAGCGGGGTATTCCCTTCTAAGTTCAAGTGCGACCAGCTCAAGAGAAGGGGGTGGAGAAAAGAATGGACGGTAGCCGGTGTAGCTACCCATCCCGGGATGTTTGACCAGTGTAGCCAAGTCATCCAGCTGCAGACTTCTTGCTAATATACATACTCCGACAGGAAATTTTTTTGGGGGCATGTCTATTTTTTTTAGTTCTTGCATTTTTTTCTTTTTTTCTTTTTCTTTTTTTTTTGAACTATATACAAGGAGCAACATGTACATCAAGAGTTTTTCCTCTTGAGCCAGTAGACTGTCCCTCTTTTGAAACATTATTGCAACCCACAGCGTCCTGTCTCAAACGTCAACAACACTACCAGACTAGGTTGAGATGCACTACCCTCCCTAGAGGAGGATGGGTGTTTCCACCCATGTGCTACTCCAAGCTAAAGGATTCTACCTCCTCACCACCTCATCAATGAAGAGCTACGTGCATTGTGCTTGTCTAAGTTAGGTCACTGTCTAAAAGAATTATGCGTGTGCACGAGATATTCTACTTAGACTAATCAAGATGACATGTGAACATAGACTTGCGGACTTAAAGAATTAAGTCACTTGATCTGAGAAATCTTAACTCCAGTTCCTATAAGGTTCCTCTGAAATTAGGTGGATTAAGGTCAAATCAAGTCCATCCTCAACATCTATTCATAACTTGGTTCAGAACCCACTAGCTTTTCACCTTGCATATGCAAAATATGCAGATGAGGTGCAGATGACATGCTATGAATGCAATAGTTTTTTGACATGCAAGGATGATATGCAACAGTAAATAAGAAACCTTTATTTTCAATATTTTTTATTATTTACAACAATTTTTAGTTGATACAATTTGTACATAGTATACATACTTTTTTTTGTATACATCCTATTTTACAACAAATTTTATGAAAGTATTATTTACAAGAATTTTAAAAAAACAAGAATTATATATATTATACAATTTTTTTTCATTTTTTACCCACCCATAATTATTGCATAATATATACAAAAATACGCGAAAATATGCGAAAGTACGAGCTATGGTAAAAGTATATATGTAATATATACACGCCCCCTATACTTAGCGTGTGCTATGTCCTCAGAGCACGAAAAGCGAGGAAAAAGACATAGCTCGTGCTAAGCGTGGGAGAGCTAAAATTACAAAAAGTAAAGAAGTTGCTCCGCCCCCTATACTTAGGCTCTGGCAGCCTATGTGTAGAAGAAGATAAAAAAT
The DNA here is from genome assembly GCA_037367405.1 of Ottelia alismoides. Lineage (NCBI taxonomy): Eukaryota > Viridiplantae > Streptophyta > Magnoliopsida > Alismatales > Hydrocharitaceae > Ottelia > Ottelia alismoides. The sequence goes on from JAZKJV010000272.1 coordinate 384,704, forward strand.
GGGGCGGACGAGGGCAAGAGGGGAAATGGATGATTATATACAAGGCGGGCATCGGTCCCGCCTATACTTAGGCTCTGGTCAGCCTAAGTATAGGACAGGAGTGAGTATGAGAACCGATGTGATCTGGAGGATGTACAGTGAATAGATGTGGGTCACTCTCCCCCCTATACTTAGGATCTAGTTGTCCTAAGTATAGTCATAAAATGAAAAGATATGGAGCCGAGGCGAGTGACTCGAATCACTGGGAAGGGAGGGAGAGAAAGTATATACAAGAAAAGAGTGAGAATATACGAGGATTAAGAAGGTTTGTGATGAACCTTCTTGCGGACGTGAGGAGGTGGATAATATACATATGTGTTATTGTCGGAATCATTCTCAGATGAATAATAGTGAGGTGCAGGGATCGTTCAATACGGGTCGACACACGGCTGCTTGCTTAGATACGGCTTGAGAACAACCGAATTGAGCTCACTCAGATAAATCACCTTATCCGGACCAGATGAGGACTCCTCAGAAAATTTCTTCTCCGATGTGTTGAAGGAAACTTTCTTAGTCGGTTTTCTAGAACCTGAATCATTGAGAGGGAGATGAGAGCGACGCGCCTTGAGAGGTTCGAGGGAACTCCTCAAGGAATCAATTCTCGACATCCTCTCACTAGATAGCCGACTAGAATAGAGAGCAACCGTGTTTTTATGTGGAGTCAATTTATTCTTGGTTGTTTCCTTTGAAGATCCGGGATGTGGTGTGGTGCTGACCATGGGTTCCTCATCAGACAAGTCACCATATAGATTGTAATATTCCTGAAGGGTCAGCACATGTCTCGAGAAGGTGCTAGTGGTCTCAGTCGGCTTGGCATTATTGAGCTCTTGTGTCGGATCATCAAAATGGTCAAGGCAATCAACAAAGGTCGTATCCGACTTAATGATAGCTTCTGGTCGTGAGTCCTCCTCAGAAGCTGTCACGGTGGTGGTCCAAGCAGTTGATGAAGTGGAGGTGTGGGGAGTCTCAGAACCAACGGTCGTCCGGGCAGTCAGTCTCTCAGGTGTAGCAGAGAGGTGGGACTCATCTACCTCTCGATGGTCACGACTGTCAGCGGATGTGCGGGTCATCTTAGAGTAAAGTGCATCAAAGAATGTGTGAGGTCGGAGTGCTCCCAATGCTGAAAAATCGATCTCCCGAGTCTCGCAATCTATAGTCGCCTTAGCCAAGGCTAAGAACGACTTCCCGAGAATAATCTGAGACTGGGTGAACTCTCCTTGGTGCTCGATGTCAATGATCATGAAGTTCACCTGGAGTAGAGCACCTTGGAAAGTAACAATGACTGAAATATTTCCTCTAGACCGTTTGATGGACTGATCAGCCAGCTGAACAATCTCTCTCGTCTTTCTTATTGGCATGAGTTTGAGCTTGTCAAACACAGAGGTCGGGAGGATATTTACCGGGGAGTCATCGTCGATTCTTGCATGGGTAAAGATAGTGTCTTTGATTTCACATTCAACCCTAAGCAACAGCTTCACTCTACGGCTCTTGGTCTTTCTCCCCATGACCAAGGAGGTGGCCATAGACACTATGTATCTCTTAGTTCTTTTTCTCTTAGTACCCGACCTCTTGGGCATCAATTTACTCTTTACAAATCTCTTGAGGTTGGGGAACTGGTCTATGGTCTTTATTAAGGGAAGTTTGAAAATCAATTCTTCATCGAGTGCTTCCCTTAGGGTAGGATCTAATTTTTCTAAGTCTTTTTCATTTTTAATTTTTATGAATTTCTGATTTTTCAATTTTTTGGTGTTTTTGGTGGATGATCAGACTCTGGATTGGAGGGTAAGTGGTTAGTAGAAGAAGGAGATAGAGTGGACTCCAACTGTACAAACGGTGTGGGTTCCCTAATGCTCACTTGGTTTTCAACATCAGATCTACTTACTTCCTTCTACACTTTCATACCTAGGCTGGCAGAAATTGAGTGCAACATTTCCATGACATCTCTTAACTCGTTACCAAATGATTCATTTTTCTTAATAAGTCTAGAGATGTCATCCTCCACAAAATTCTCACGACAAATCATGGGAGAGTTATGCTCAATTGGAGGATACTGTTGAGATATTTGGGTCTCATACTCAACATACTTATACTCTGGCATGTAATCCTGGGTCGAGTATGGACCATCCAAATGGCAGATATTGGTCGGAGCCTCATATGATGGAGTCAATGAACGAGGGACTAGTAAGTCTAGCTCATGAGTCCACTCCTGTGAATGTATAGGCTCTCTGAATGTGTGGCATGAAGGCTGGTTAATGGAAGCTTGATCATTGAAGTCAATCAAGTCTGGGAAATCATGATGTACAGGCCTCTCCATTCGGGTTGTTCGATCGACCAAGTTATGCCCTAAGGTCAAGTCGGGATGTGTATATGTAAATTGTTGTATGGTCCCTACTTGAGGTGAGAATGGAGTATGTGGGGGCATATAATTTTGCAAATCATCTGTCTCAGCAGTGGCTTGCTCTTCATTCGGTTCTTTGATTCCTGCAACTCTCGAGAGTAAGGATAGTCAGCCCAAGGTGGAAGTGGAATCGGAATGTTGGAATATGGAGTAGGTGAGAAATGCAAAGAAGTGGAGAAGTCAGCCGAAGTTCTGACTTCATAATCGGGTTGAGGTGGAACCGACCATGGGTAAGGTTCTCCCCTGGGTGGCGGAGGATACATGAAAGAAGGAGAGAGCGAAGATGAACGATATATAGTCGAGGAAGAATGACCATAGGTCACGGGGCATGGGGGGCAATATCCCGATATCTTGAAGAGAAAATGATGATTGTAAGTAGGTTGAGATAGAAAATGTGTGATTACACAAGATAACACACACGGACAGACTCGAAGACAAACACAAGAGCAAACCCTGAGTTCACACTCAACATGGTGAAGGACCCGAAACCGAGTCCGATTAGTCTGGTTGATTTTATGTGTGAATTTTCAGACAAGTAGCAAAGGTTACGCGACCTATAGGGAAGTCAACTCAAAGCCGGATGCATCTTCCCTGTTTAACTTGTCGCCTAAGATACCCGCGTCTTTCCTTTCTTCGCTCCTATCCCAAGTTGATGGATTCAAAGACCATGCCCCTATCTACCTGCAAGCAGGCGGAGGCTGACAAGGCTGGAACTTCGCCCCAAAGGGTTACTAGCAACTTGTCGCGAAGTACGTTGGTTCACCCCTGACTACCTGTGAACAGGCGGAGGCTACTTGGTACTAGTCAATGAATCTAAAAATATTCAACTTGTGATATTTGCTAGGATCAATTGGTACGTGATATGGAAGGCGGGGATTTGGGCTTCACACACACTCAAGTACCCTCACTCAGCATGAAAACAAGGTCGGGGTTACTCTCCCGCAAACAAGGGTTAATTTTAGTCAATTTTTTTGGTCAAATTCAATTAGCAGTCATGATTTTCGAGATTAGTTATCACTGATATTGATCCACACAAGCAATCATGTCTATCGTCCAGTCCCAATTCCTTTATCCTAGGTTAGAAAATCGAGAGAGAGAGAGAGAGAGAGAGAGAATCGGAAAAAGCCGATGCAATCGAGAAAACGGTGATGAATGCTTGAGTAAGAATACCTACAGTGCCTCCAGCTCCCTACAATGTAGGATGCAAGACTGAATTGAAATTTTACACTAAATGTAATGCAAGTGATGAAAAGTCGCTCCTAGACAGGCAGTTTTATTAGCGAGTGAAGAACAGAATATATTTGTCTAAGTCTTGCGGTCTAAGTGCGTCTTTTAATGGTGAAGTGTGGTCCTAAATATTATGAGCACAAACAGTCCTAGGAAGCTCTAAGATCCACAAGTGCAGGTCCTATTCTACGTAAAGCAACCACACAGCACACAGGGACATGTTTTATTATGACTTACACGCGCGAGATCCCAAACGGGAACCGCTGTAAATGCAGACACTTTTTTTACAAGTTAACAAAAACTTTTTGGCATCTCAACAGCCGACTTGATCCACGAAACGTCGGCCTCCGATGCACTTCGAGATGCATCGACTTCAAGAAAGCCGCTCTAAGTCCATCGTGCCCTAGCACAAAAAGATAAAAATTATGTCAGAGAGAGATATATATAGAAATGATCAGAAAAATAATTAAGAAAAAATGGATAATTACAAGATGGCTCGAGGGTCAGACTACCTGAGTGGATGAAAAATGTAAATCTAATTTTCTAAGGTGATCCAAAGCCGTTTGCCTCCCCGGCAACGACACCATTTAATGACAAACGCCAATGCACAAATGCGGATGAATTAGGTTAATAAGAGAGTAAGCGACTTAGCCAAATTTAATTTAAGTGTGAAATTATACCAAATTGACCAAGTTATGTTTTCCTGTAAACCTAATCTGATGATGCATGCAAAAGTTTTTTTGTAATTTTTGGATATAAAATGCACAAATGAAAAATACAAAATTTTTTGGGGTTTTTATGAAATATTTTATGCAAATGATATGTAAAAATTATGAAAAAATTACTGGAAAATAAAAATGACGAAATCAAGCTAGGCTAATTTTTTTAGAATTTTCTTATACCTTATGATTTTTTATGAATTTTTTTATTGAAAATAGAGTGATTGTGGGTATTAAATTCCTAATTAATTCATGAAATCAAACTATCCAAAGAAATCTTTATCTCAAAAATATATTTTAATAAGGAATCCAGTAGATTGAAATTTCTCAAAAATCTTGTACGTGGAATTAATTAAAAATCAATTACAGAAATCACGCAGGAATTTATTTTATGCAAATGACAACTGTAATTTCGATGAAACTTGGTTAGTAATTAAAGCACGCTTAAAGACATCATTCACAGTTTTTTCGTAATTTTTGGAGCAAGAAATATGATTGAGCGGATTTCAGAGCTTAAAAGGGTAAAATATCTTTGATTTTCAATCTCTGATTTTTAATAAATAATATGATGATCACAAAAATGCAAATAAATAGCCACAAGATAAAGATTTAGTTGCTCTACAAAATGCTATTTTTGAGTGGCGAGGCGCGGTCTTGACGGCGACGCACGCATGGTAGTCTCGGCATGGCGACGCGACCGTAAGGTGGGAGGCGATCTTGAGGCGCGGCGAGGTGCGGCGGCGCTGGAGCGAGGACGGCACCGCTCTAAGCGGCAAATGGGTGGTGCGCCGCACGCGAGGGAGAGGTACGATGGCGCTGGTGGTTGGTCGATGGTCACGCGATCAGCGTCCTGGAGAGGAGGGCGGGCTAGAATCGCGACAGAGCAGAGAGCTGGGGCGCGTGTGAGGATGATAGTGCGGCAGGGGCGACGCGCCGTGGAGTTGGTCGTGGACAACAGTTGTAGGAGTACGTCACCGGCGGCGAGGGGGAACAGCAGGTAGGAGATGGAGTGGTGGGCTGCGCGTGACTCAATGGTGCTGGCCGCGCGGCTGGAGGAGCTGACGATGGTGGTGTAAGCCAAAGGCGTGGAGGCGAGCAAGGCGGCGGGCGGCCTCGCGAGGTGGTTGGCAGTGAAGCAGCCAGGAAGGGGGCGGCTACAGCTCCTGCTTTATTTTTTGTATTTTCTTTTTGCCATTTTTTTGTATTTTCTTTGTAAATAGTAGAAAAATGTAGAGGTGAAATAAATATGTGATAATGATAATGGTGGTGATGGTTGATGAGATGATTTTTGTGTGATGAACAAGATAAACAAATGTTAGATAAAAAAATGAAATGACAAGGGAAAGGAGGAAGTTACTTACCTGTGATTCACCGAAAATGGAGCCGCGGTTTGCGGATTCCGTCGTTGTCGCCTCGATTCGATTCGACGAAAAATCTAAGAAGCGTTGTGACCTGAAGTGATGCACAATGACACAAGGAGGAGTCCTCGTGGATCTCACCTTGAAACCCGTCGTTGCTCGACCGAAAAATATTGACGCTGTCACCAACAACACTCGGGGGCTGGTGGTCTCTCAATCTCGATTGAAGAAATGGCAGATGATGAACAATGGAGGAGGGGATGAGAATATAAAGAGGAGGAGGGATTTAAAAAAGACGTGTGGAAGATGGAGTAGTGGGGAGTTATTAGCTTGGAGTGGAAGACAAGAAAGGGGAGAAGAGGTAAAAGGGGGATAAAATATATAATAAATAAAATAATATAGTAGGCTACTAAAATTAATTAAAATATCAATAAAATAATAATAATAATAATAATAATAATAAATGAATAATAATAATAATAAAACGGGGCGACATGTGGCGGCTCCAGGAGCTGCCACATGTCGCTCCTAGAAAATTCAAAAATTAAATGTAAAGAAAAATAAAAAAGAAATAACATAAGGGATTAAATCAAAAAGTGATCAACACAAAATCTGCTCGTCTCGATGAGATCTACAACTTTCGTGAAGGGCCGAAATCAAATGAAATCATATGTACAAAAATGTATTTTTGGGTGGTACCTTATAGGTATAAAATACCACATTTTTCTATTTGCAACTTTTTTGTCATTTTTCAATAAGAGAAAATTTAAAATAAATAGAGAAAATTTGAAAAGAATATTTACAATTTAAACTATTTTTTTGGATTTTTAATAATTAAGATAATGCAAGGGCATTTTGGTCAATATGTACAATATACAAAAGGGGCCCAAAACCCAAGTTTTGCATACGAGCTCCGTTTTTAATGAAATTGGTCTTGTTTTGAAGGTCTCTGAATGTATATTACTTTAAAAGTGAGTAGACCTCAGTGAATAATTACAGGTGAATAATTACAAGTGAATTTGGCTTCTTATTTAATGCAAATATGAATGCTAAAATGCAGATATTATTTACACATGCATGAATGCTAATTATACAATATAAGTGGAAATATGCAGCTAATTACTCGAGAACAGAGCTCTATATTCAACTTTTAGAGTGATGAATCACATATTCATCAACCCCCTATACTTAAACATTGCTCGTCCCCGAGCAACTAAAATGAAATGCCAAAGTGAAATGAGATTGCGTTCCGTGCCAAGGTCAAGAACAAAAGGTGAAAATGGAGGTTGACTCGACCTTTGATTAATTGTGTGGCGGAACCTTATTGGGATCTGAACTTAAGACCTAACAGACTTCAAGTTCCACAAGTCTTCTATTTAATACGCCTCAACAGTCAGGTCAGAACAAATCCTCAGACGCAAATTTCTGATGACTATGATTCTTACTTGTACTGTGTAAGTGATAAATAGCTCTCCACATCAGAAATGGCTCAGAACCAGCCTCCTCTAACAAGGTAACTCTTTACCCGGTCCAGTAACTCTTTCCTCGAGGAGCGGGGTATTCCCTTCTAAGTTCAAGTGCGACCAGCTCAAGAGAAGGGGGTGGAGAAAAGAATGGATGGTAGCCACTGTAGCTACCTATCCCGAGATGTCTGACCAGTGTAGCCAAGTCATCCAGCTGCAGACTTCTTGCTAATATACATACTCCGACAGGCAATTTTTTGGGGGCCTATCTATTTTTTTGAGTTCTTGCATTTTTTTCTTTTTTTCTTTTTCTTTTTTTTGAACTATATACAAGGAGCAGCATGTACATCAGGAGTTTTTCCTCTTGAGTCAGTAGACTATCCCTCTTTTGAAGCATTATTGCAACCCACAACGTCCTGTCCTCAGACGTCAACACTACCAAACTAGGTTGAGATGCACTACCCTCCCTAGAGGAGGACGGATGTTTCCACCTGTGTGCTACTCCAAGCTAAAGGATTCTACCTCCTCACCACCTCATCAATGAAGAGCTACGTGCATTGTGCTTGCTCAAGTTAGGTCACTGTCTAAAAGAATCATGCGTGTGCACGAGATATTCTACTTAGACTAATCAAGATGACATGTGAACATAGACTTGTGGACTCAAAGAATTAAGTCTCTTGACCTGAGTAATTTTAACTCCAGTTCCTATAAGGTTCCTCTGAAATTAGGTATGGATTAAGGTCAAATAAAGTCCATCCTCAACATCTATTCATAACTTGGTTCAGAACCCACTAGCTTTTCACCTTGCATATGCAAGATATGCAGATGAGGTGCAGATGACATGCTATGAATGAAATGCAAGATTTTTTTTTGACAAGCAAGGATGATATGCAAGAGTAAATAAGAAGCCTTTATTTTTCAATATTTTTTATTATTTACAATATTTTTAGTTGATACAATTTGTACATAGTATACATACTTTTTTTTGTATACATCCTATTTTACAAAAGTATTATTTACAAGAATTTAAAAAAAATCAAGAATTATACATATTATACATATTATACAATTCATTTTTCAATTTTTACCCTCACCATAATTATTGAATAATATATACAAAAATACGCGAAAATACGCGAAAGTACGAGCTATGGGTAAAGTACCCATACCCCAAAATTACTTTAAGTCATAACAATATTTCTTCCATGTTATACAATACATCTCTAATATTCTCGTTTGTATCTTGATGTTTCTTGTACAAATGGGTTGTTCCTTGATCATCCTCAGATTCTTTGATTCCCTTTTCCTGATGCACAATGAGATGATGGTTGATCCATTTGACGAAACCTCGGATGCCCTAGTTAATCATGCGGAATTGACTTTTAAATTGTTCATTGCAGTCAGATAAAGTCAGATTAATCAAAAACTGTAAATTAAATTATTTGTCCGAAGCGAGCGGTCGTTTTTTTACTTGGGAAAGGCCAAGGTCGAATTCAAGAAGAACCTGTCTCCTTAGATTGGTTTTTAGTCGATATAGATTTTAGCTTTTCAAAGAGATATTTTTTGGTATTTTTAAGTGCGATGAATGAGTGACATGCAATTTCGATGAAGTTTGAGGACTAAAATGTAATTTTCAATCAAATGAAGTTCAAAAATCCTCAGACTTGGCCAGAATGTGAAATGTGATGAAATGAGGCTAGTTATTTTTTGTTATTTTTTAATGCAAAAAGAATTAGTTACAAATTAAAATGTACAGATTAGGTGGTTTTGACAAAATTAATTTTAATAAATACCAAATGTCAATATTTTCCAGAAATTAATTTATCCTAGATAGTACTACGTGAGATGTATCTAGGTTTTTTAATTCTTAAAAAAACTAAGTGTGGAATTAATTAAAAATCAATTACTAAATTCACCATTTCATTTATTGTGATCTCGATATGCATGCAAATGAGACGAAATTTGGATAAATGTAGAACAACTTAAAATCTACCTATTATGAATTTTTGGGATTTTTTAGAGCAGCAGATAATTTGATATGATTTTATGAACACGGAGTGGAAAAAATAAGTTGTTTTCCACAAAGCTACTTATATTAAATAAATTCGTAGCTCATAAAAATAAATTCATCTACAAGAATAGAGCATAAGTTGTTCTACACTATGTAATTTTTAGAGTGATAAAAAGATGCCAAATGCAGGTTCAAATGAATGTCCAAACACATGGTTATGAATGCAATACAGATAATAGAAATAAAATAAAAAAAATAGCGCATAGGGCGCTTCTTTAATTATAAGTTCTTCCGAGGGCCTTGTGTGAAATTTTTCTAACGCTCGCACTGATGAATTCTTGATTCATCATACTAAAAGGTGGAAATAGATCTTCGCACCCGAGTAAATAGCCGCATTTCATCATTTATTTTGCATTTTTATCAGTCGTGCATTTAAAATTAATATTTGCATTTTAGACTCAGAATTGCAATGAGAATTATCTTCACATTTTTCATCCAACTTCATGCATTTTTAAATAATTAATGCTAGCTCCAATTGATCTCAAACCATCTCCATTGTGTACATATTACTAACAAGATTAAAGAAAAATACAAAAAAAATTATTAAATCAAATAATTGGCCTGTGAGATAAAATCCCAATTTCAGAATAGGCAAATTAGAATGCTCGTTATCTTCCTCATACAATGTCTAATTTATTTCTACTCACTTTTAAACTAATATGTATTCAAAGACCTTGAAAATAAGACCAATTTCATAAAAATCGGAGCTCATATGCGAAAGTGGGATTTTGGACCTCTTTTGCGCATATTGTGTTTTACTAGTTTTTGAGCTGATATTCTATGTACATAATTATCCCTTTTTACTTTATTTATTTTTCATCTATATTCTTTGATGAAAGTTTTAATAAAGTCCATAAAAATCCAAATTTAAAACAAGACTTATATCAAAGAAACTGACCGAGTCCGAGTGTCCCATGAGAGTCTGTATGAATATCTCCCATTTTCTTCTTTATTTTATTTTCCTATTTTCTTTTTTATTAAAAATTCAAAAAATATCAATGTTTAAATATTTATCTTCGATTTTATCCTTATTTTTCTCGTTTTTTCTCTTAATTAAAAATCATAAAAAAATACAAAACCAAAAAATCAAGATATTCTGTGTACATAGAGTACCCCAAAAATATCATTTTGCACAGATGATTTTTTTTCTCGGTCCCTTCATAAAATTGGAGATCTCATCGAGAGGAGCAATTTTGGGTTAAGCACTTTTCGATCCGAGGTCATTTTTTATCTCTTTCTGATTTATCTTTGACTTTTATTTTTGAATTTTCGATCCGAGCTCCTGGAGCCGCCACGTGTCACTCATTTTTTAGTATTTTTTTCATTTTTATAAAAAATAATAAAATAATAAAAAATTCTCTCTCACCTCACATACCACGCTTGTGAGGTTCCTTTCCTTTCTCAAGTCACAGTCAAAACCCGCCTCCTTCTCCGCCAACGGCCATCGCGCCTCGCATCTGTCGCAATCGATCGATCTCCCCACTCATTGTGTGGAACGTCCGCAACGACAACCACCCTCCTTTCCAATCGTACCCATCCTTTCCTACTATAAAGACCCCCCTCCATCAGCCAGCTCCCCCATCCGCCATCTTCCCAAGAGAAAACGAGAGAGAGAGATAGAGAGAGCTTGAGGAGGGTCGGTGGCTGGGACCCTCCCTCCGGCGAGTACCCTCCAAGGCATGATTCGATCGAAGCCACTCATGCTTCCACCAGCATGGTCGAGGCGAGAACCCAGGAATGGAGTATCTAGACCTCCATCTTAGGCGTCATCCACAATGCATCTCTCCATTTCCTTCTTCCCATGTTTCTCTCCTTTTTCCTATGTTCTCGATTCTTTTCCTTTGATTACCCGCCTCAAAGCGCCTCCCTCGCACATGGAGCCCCTCCGCTCCTCTACCCTCCACTGCGCCTTCTTCATTAACTAGAGCCATCCGCTCCAGCTGCGCCTCGGACTCCCTTCCGCCGCACAGGCCTCCTACTGCAACCACTCCGAGCACCATCGTCGAGTAGCCCAGGTCATTGTTCAACTCCAAACACGTGCGCCGCCACGTTCTTTGGTTGCACCCCGACCACCTGCGGTCGTGCTCCTCACCGCGGTCGCCTCATGTGCACGAGCAACTCTGTAACCTTTGATCACGCACGTGGATAACACCCTCCCAAGCCTGGAGATAATTGCGGAAGAAGACAAGTCCCCTCCCCCCAGCACGTGACACAAATGTGGGGAGGGGGAAAATTGCAAGATTGGACCATGGAGTTTGTCCCTTTGCATAGCTACCCCGCCATTAGAGGGCACATACACTCACGTGTAGTTCTATAAATTTTGCAGAGACGACCTCCGAGGTTTAGGTAATTTTATTTAGGTCTCTATTTAGAAAATTTTATTTTATTTAGTTACTATTATTGTGAACATTCCCTTGTCTTTCTTCTATAATTTAAAACTTTCCATTGCATTATTTTATTTATTAGAAACATACGTTTTGTTCTACAACTAATTCTTTACAATATGGCATGCTTGTGATATTTTTATGATCTATGGTTAACTAATAATTCAAATTCTTGTGAGAAATTGCATATTTTATCTAGTCTGTGTTCAGAAATTCATAAATAACTAACTGTTGCTCAAAAAATTACCAAAACTCAAGGATCGTAGAATTTAAATTTGAATATAAAAAGAATTGCATTTGCTTGCATAGTTTTCTCTAGAAAAATCATTTGGTGTGTATCACTAATTAATTTTTAATAGGTATTAAATCTAACATATTTAGGATTTAGGATTTTTGTGAGATATATTTCCTAGTGATATATCTTAGATGATTTTATTTCCTAAAACTAAGTAAATTTAGTATTTATTATAATAAATTATTGAAAATCTCATTGTCTGCATTCATAAATTCATTAAATATTCATATTGCATTCAAAAATTCCAAAAAAATTAAAGTAGTCTAATTTCATCAAATTTACATATTGACCAAGTTTGAGGATTTTTTGACATAATTTGATCAAAATTTATAATTTAGCCTCTAAACTTTGTCACAACTACATTTGCCTCATTTATTGCATTTAAAAATAAACAAATACCTCTTTGAAAACCTAAATTCTAGATCGACTTTAAACCAACCTAAGGAGACAATTGCCTTCTTGAGTTTGACCTTGGACTTACCAAGTGAAAAAAAAAAGAATTGGCCGCTCGCTTTTAATTGACACATTAATTAAAATTAGTGATTTTTGATCAACCCCTAAATTGCCCGACTACAACAAACATCCTATAAACGTTAATTTGATTGAATTAAGAGGGTAAATTTTTTAGTTTTTCAAATGGTGTAGTTGCGGGAGAAGCACGTATTAGGTTGTTTTTTTAAAAAAATCAAGTATTTAGGTTTTCCATCCCAGGGTAGTCTTACCCCCAATTTTCGTGTATTTATTTCTCCATTTTTTCAGTATTTTTATTTTATTTTATATTTTTCTGTGAATCTCTCTCTAACATTCAATCTTTTATTTTTTTTGTGTGAGGTTCTCAACGAACTTGGAGCGGCTCTCTTGGAAGCCGACACAACTCAAAGCGATCGGATACATGCCATTTTGTTATTTTTTGGAGAGAGAGTGTTCTTTTATTAACTTGTAATCAATTGCTCATTTCCAATGATTCCTGATTGGGTTCTCGCGTATGTAAAAGAGAACGAACATTTTCTGTGATGTGTAGGCATGTTTCGCCCTCCGGTGAAGGTGCGGTCCCACTTGAGTGGCGAAATTAGGATAGGCACACGGTAGTGTAATTTCAAACTTGTTTGTGCCCTTTGTAATTTAGAACAAAACTGCACTAAATTATACGCACTAGTTCATTTTTCATTTAGCCAAATTAAATTATTTTATCACTTGCTAATAGATATTAATGATCTAGGTGTTATTTTCCGTGCATGCATTAGATCTATTTTTTTAGAGAAATTTCAATTCTGTTTAGCATATTGCACGAAGATTACAAAGAAGCATAGTAAGTATTTCTGACTCAGCATTCATCATCGTGTATCCTGCTGCATGGCTTTTTTCTATTCTCCCTCGGTTCTCATTCACGTTGGAATAAAGGAAATTGAAATCTCCGTGTAGAGTGCATTGTTCCCTACTCAAATCTAAAGTAATAATGAAACTAAAACAAGGGGACTGCTAACTTTATTCATTCACTAAAATCGGATAAAAGTTTAAAATCATTGTTTTCGGGAGAGCAACCTCGTCACTTTTTTATTTTACTGCAAGTGAGAGAGGGACGAACACTAGGATAGAGCCAAGCCAGTATTTTCAAATTGACTACTGAGTATATAAAAATGATTAGCTACTTCTCAGTGAGGATCTACGGATAGCCAGTAAACGGTCCAAATTTCCTTAGAAGAGTGGGAGGTTTAGAGGACACCTTGTAAGGCTCTGTCCTCAAGTAACGTTGAATCGTACTCATTAGGTCCGTACTCACTCCCATACTGACTGAAAGTGGGTGCAACTAATGGTAAAAGTCGGGACAGTAGGGGAATATAGGCACCTAACTGCTCGGTAACTCTTTCAAAATTTTGTATTTATCACCAACTAAAATAGACAAGATAATTTGGTCGAACCTTTACGGCCTTCATTGAGTTGAGTTGGTGAATTTAGGGTTTGCAATTGTGTATTGAATTGTGTGATAGTGCACTTGCACACATAGATCGTAGTTTCACAAATTGACTTTCCATTCCATTCGAAGATGACAGAATTTTAGTATTCATAACAAGACTCCATGGGTCGCGCTCACATGAAATATTCCCAAACTTCTTTTCCACCTTTTCAGAGGAACCCTCTCTTTGAGGTAGTTTCTCCCTAGCCACCATTCTTTTCACCCACCCACCCACCCTCGGTTGAAACATTGAGATACGAGCTGCTCACAGAACCGAACACGTACTATATGGAGCGAGCAAACTCGAGGATGAATATTGGCATAACCGACTTTGATAGAGAACACCATTCCCAGTTACATATTAAAATTCACTATTTCAACCATCCTCTACTCGGGATGACTCACAACCCCGATATGATCACTTTTTCTTTGACCTCATAGATGACAATCAAAGTCAAGGAAATAGAACTTATGGCCAAGCACTAATCACAGAGAATGACTATGTCTCGGTTCAGGAGAAAATGCCAATGTCGCGGCACACCGAGTATAGTCACTCATCTCCAAGTCATGAAATGGTAGTGAATTACATAGCTCGGATCAATAAGAGAACCGAGGTTTTGACAGAACAATTTGATAATGCCATCCAAATAGTAAAAGACATCATAATCAACCAAGAGGAATCAAGAAAATCACGAAGCGAACCCCAAACCTGTCCATTGACCACTTTATTGACTCTAGTGAAAATTCCAAAAAAAATAAAAAATTCAGAAGAAAAAATAAAACAACATCAATATGGAAGAATTTTGCAAAAGTCTGATCTTAGAGCTTCCATTAATCAAGGTCATAGAGCATGTTCTCGATCTTCAGAGATTTATGAAGAGTCGATTATCACCTAAGAAGACGGGAAAGAAAAGATTTCGAACTGAATATCATCTAATTACTACGACTATTTTAATGATGTTGACCCACACAAACAAGGTCCGGAAAGTCAAACGGTTGACCAAGGTGACCTGTGAAATTGAGAATTTTGAGTTTAATAATGTTCGGATTGACGTTGATTCTACACTGAATATCCTCCTGAAGTTTGTGTTCGACAGACTCGAATTCGGACCACTCAGAAAGACTTGTGTGATCGTTTAGTTTCCTTATCGATCCACAAAAAGCCTGAGAGAAATTTTTACTATCATCATTAATTTCCAAGGTGTCACACATAGAGTGGACTTTATTATCCTGGACATTGAATACCGAGGAGATTTATCTGTGTCTCTCGTTATTTTGGAAAAGCCATTTTTAGCCTCCGCCAGAGCGACTATTAACTGTGAGACTCAAGACATCATATTCCCGAACCAATACTAAACCGATCGAATTCTCGAGGACGCCCCAAACCTGATACAACTGAACCAGAAACCAACAATCATGACATAGAGGAATCCTCATATGATCAGACCTCTCCACTTATCACCTACATAAACAAAGGAGAGACATCTTATGAAACGACTGACGAGCCTACGAAGGTTAATGAAATCAACTGAGACACACCTGATTCACCACACCCGGACAAGGTTATGTCAGATCTCCCGGAGTCCACACACACAAAGCTAACAGAGAGCAAATACTCAGGAGGTGTGCTGATTTTACAAGAATATTACAATTTATATGGAGACTCGTTTGATAAGGAACCTATGGTCAACACCTCACAAAGAATACCTCCTGAACCAACTAAAAAAGCCACTTTCAACATTTCAAAAAAAATATCTCTTAAGGATTACTCATCAGGCACGTAGGATGTGAGCAGTATGAGAGAGCTCAGTTTGGAGAATCCGGAGCTAATCGGAACAAGAAGTCATACATTGACCCACGTTGGAATTTCCCTACCCCTCTCTATTATTCGTCTAAGGATGACTCCCCTGGCCCCATTCAATACACTGGAATAATTCGTTATGACCAAACTGACACTTGTTCATCTGAATATTTAGAGAAAGAACAGATGAACCCGAAAACTGAGTGAGCACTGAGAAAGAAGCTCAAGAATAAAAAGAGTTGGATTAACATGACCTTTAATTATTATTCTGATGACAGTTTCGACGATGGCTAAAAATCCTCCAATTCATCTTCTTCCAATCAATATTCCCTTCCACTACATTTCTTAAAAAAGATCAGTTGTAAACTGCCTCGATCGTTGACCACCTTTTCCCTTGCCCCCATGGGTTTCCTGGTATATTTTCTTCCTAAACTTAGGCCAAGGCCTAAGTATAGGGGGGACCGATGCCATCTATATTTACTCATCATTCTAGTATCCATTCACTCTGTATATTCTTCAGATCTCATCGGTTCTCATACTCACTCTTGTCTTATACTTAGGTTGATCATAGCGTAAGTATAGGGGGGATCGATGCTCACCGTATATATACTTATCAATTTCCCCTCTTGACCTCTACTGCTCCGCCTTCTGATCTTCTTCTATATTTAGGCTGACCAGAGCCTAAGTATAGAGAAGTGGTTGACTTTTATACTCTTTTTATTATTTTTCACTCTCCTACGCTTAGCACGAGCAATGTCTTCTTATCGCTTCTTGTGCTATGAGCACATAGCACATGCTAAGTATAGGTGGCGTGTATATATTACCCATAGCTCGTACTTTCACGTATTTTTGTATATATATTATGCAATAATTACAGGATGGGTAAAAGTAAAAAAACAACAAAGCAAAAAAATGATGAAAAATTTCTCTTGCATATCATCCTTGCTTACAAAAAAGACCAAAAAATCTCTTTACTCGTGCACATCTTTCTTGCATTCGTACATAAAAACCATCATCTTGTACCTCATATGCATTTGCATTTCATTTGCATACCAAGCATATGCAAAGTGAAAATTTATTGGGTTTTGAACTGAGTTAAGGGTAGAAGTGGAGAATGGTCTTGACTTCGCCTTAATCTACCTAATTTCCAGAGGAACTTCGTCGAGAAAGAGGATTTGAGAAGCTTTGGGTCTTTTAACTTAATTTTTCTAGTTATGCATGACAATGTGCAACCTTTGAGTCTTAGTGTATAACTGATCGCCTAATTCTGGGTATAGCTTTTGAGGGAATTAAGATGTTCTCTCACACTATGCACTTAGCTCAACTTATGCGAGGTGTTAGAAGACTGTGTGGGTCTCTTTTTAGTAGCTTGGACATCTAAAGACCAGAGTAGGGGTCGAAATAAAGCTTCAGAAAAGGGATGGACGGTTGGGCAAAATTTTTTCTAAGACCCCAAAACATGTACGAAAAAAGATTCCATATCCATAGTGGCATAAAAGATCCATGTAGAGTTACCCAAAATCCATTCCAAAAAGAAGCCAATTACAAAATAAATATCTTACCAAAAAGGTCCAAGCTTCAAGAAAATCTACAGATCTTGGCGGAGACTTGGCTAAACTGACCAGCTTCACAAGGAGAGGTGAATACACTGGTCACCCTCCAGTTGTTTTCCCCTTCTTCTAATTTCTCCCCCTTTCGATTGTAAACACAACGCGACAGACCTTAGAAGGAAATACCTGACTTCCTGAGGACGAGTTATTGAGAGGGGATTTTGCATAGGAGTCCGGAATTTTTGATGGTAAGAGCTAAAACTTTTCACACACATGAGGCAGTTGTTCTATGTTCATGGTATATGCTTTGGGAGAAGGATTAATCTAAGATGACTTATGAGTCGAAACTGTTACAATGATATGTAGAACTTGAGGGATGTTGATTTTAAAACCCTAATTCTCACAGAAGTTCTGCCATACTATTAATCCAATGGTCGGGTCTAGCTCCATTTTCACCTTTTGTTCATGACTTTGGTATGGAACCCAAAATCACTTCACTTTTGCATTTCATTTTAGTTGCTCAGGGACGAGCGAGGTTTAAGCATGGGGGTTGATGAATCTATGATTCATCGTACTAAAAGATGAAAATAGAGCTTCTTTCCAAGTAATTAGTTGTGTTTCATCATTTATTTTGTATTTTTATCATTCATGCATTTACAATTAATATTTGCATTTTAGCATTTACAATTGCATTAAAAATCATCTTCACGTTTTCATCCAACTTCATATATTTTTAACTAATTCATGGTAACTCCAATTGACCTCAAACCACCTCCATTGTGTACATATTACTAACAAAATTAAAAGAAAAATATAAAAAAATATTAACTCAAATAATTGGCTCGTGAGACAAAATCCCAATTTTAGGATAGGCAGACTAAAATGCTCATATATTCCTCATGCATTGTTCAATTTAGGTCTACTTACTTTTATAGTATATATATTCAAAGACCTTCAAAACAAGATCAATTTCATAAAAATCGAAGCTCATATGTAAAAGTTGGGTTTTGGGATTCTTTTTGTGTATTTTGTGTGTTACCTGTTTTTGACCTGATACCTGATATTTTATGTACATAATTAATCTTGTTATTTTATTTCTTTTTCATCTATATTATTTTACAAAAGTTTTAACAAAATCCATAAAAATCCAAATTCAAAACAAGACTGAAATCAAAGAAACTGACCGAGTCCGAGTGTCCCTTGAGAGTCTGTATAAATATCTCCCATTTTCTTCTTTATTTTATTTTCCTATTTTCCTATTTATTAAAAATTCAAAAAATATTAACTTGTAAATATTTATATTTGATTTTATTGTTATTTTTCCTGATTTTATCATAATTAAAAATCATAAAAAATACAAAATCCAAAAATCAAGGTATTCTATGTACATAGAGTACCCCAAGAATATCATTTTGCACAGCTGACCTCTTTTACTCTTGATCCCTTCATAAAAGTTATAGATCTCATTGAGAAGAGCATTTTTTATGTTATGCACTTTTCGATCCAAGGTCATTTATTATTTCTTTCTGATTTATATTTGTCTTTTTATTTTTGAATTTTTTGGAGTTGACACGTGGCCGCTCCTGGAGCCGCCACGTATCGCACATTTTTTGAGTCTTTTTGTTTCATTTTTATAAAATAAATAAAAAAATCTCTCTCACCTCACGTACCACGCACGTAAGGTTCCTTTTCTTTCTCAACTCACGGTCAAACCCCCGCCTCCTTCTCCGCCAACGGCCATCGCGCCTCGCAACCGTCGTCCTCGATCTCCCCACCCCTCGTGCAGAACAGCCGCAACAGCAACCACCCTCCTCGCCAGTCATACCCATCCTCTCCTCCTATAAGGACTTCCCTCCATCAGCCATCTCCCCTATCCACCATCTTCTTAGGAGAAAATGAGAGAGAGAGCTTGAGGCGGGTCAATGACAGGGACCCTGCTTCCGGCGAGTACCCTCCAAGACATGATCTGATTGAAGCCTCTCGTGCTTCCACCCAAATGATTGAGGTGAGAACCCAGGAACAACGTCTCTAGCCCACCATATCAAGAATCATCCACGACCCATCTCCCCATTTCCTTCTTCCCATGTTTCTCTTCTTTTCCTCTATTCTCGATTCTTTTCCTTCGATTACCTGTGACGAGCCGCTAAATACAATGTTTAATTCGGGTACGTTATAGTACGTGTATTTAGCGATTCGGTCAGAACCGAGAGAAGATCTCCGTGAAGAGTGTCTCGGCTTAATTTATATGCCGGGCAAGTCCAGGGTCGAACACAGGGAGGCAAAGGAACAACTTGGGGTTAATTTGAAAACTTAGGTCTACATTTCCAATGCGTATTTTTTTAGATTTTTTAATGCAAAATGAATGCCAAATACAAGATGCGGCTGAATTAAGATAATAAGAAAACACACAACTAGGCCAAATTAATTTTAATGTCAAATCAGTTCAATTCAATGAATTTATATTTTTCCTAAAATCCTAATCCAGAGATGAATACAAAACATATTTTTTGTATTTTTTAGGATTAAAATACAACAACGAAAATGCATACTTTTTATGGGTATTTTCACAATTTTTCATATAAACAGTAAGCAAAAATTATGAAAATTTTATTTGAATGAAAACATGATGCAAGGATACTACAGTAATATTATTGGAATTTTTTGACAAAATATGAATTTTTTAAAGATTTTTTTAGTGAAAACAGAGTGACAGTGAGTAATTAATTCCTAATAAACCTACAATAGCAAATTAGGCAAAGAGCGAATTATCTCATGTAGGTATTTTTATACGGAATCCAGGAGACTTCAAATTTTGTGAAAAGAATGTATGTGGATTTAATTAAAAATCAAATACAAAAATCACTCTATGATTTATTTCAGGCACAAGACAACTCCTCTTTTTATGAAAATTGGTTAGTATTTCAATAACATTTCAAGGCATCACGTCTAATTTTTGTGGAATTTTTAGACCAACTATGTGTCAAATAAGTATTTAAGAGCACAGAATGGGTTAAATATGCAGAATTTTAGTTAGACAAATTTAATTAATTATCCAAATATCAAAAAATTATAAATAAATATCCACATGGTAGAGAACTAGTTGCTCAACATCAAAAAACTTTCCATTGAATTAAATGATGCAAGATTGATGTCCAAATTTAAAGTCAAACACAAGGATGTGCGTGCAATACAGAGATTGAAAAGACAACTCAAAGTTATGCACAGGGACTAAACAGTAATTATAAAAACTATGCAGATCAAATATCCAATTTTTACAATAAAAAAATAAAAAAATAAAAGACCTTCTTCTTCTTCGGCTAGGGTGCAGTGCAGGAGGAACCCAACAGGGGACACATCAGAGGAGGGTCGGCGGTAGTGCGCGCGCGGCTGCAGCAGGCGGCGCCTCCACACGTAGTGGTTGACAGTCGGGGCGCGGGCAGTGGGGGTCCGCGATGGGGGTGCGCGGGTGAGCGACGCCGCCGCACAAAGGAGGCGACTGTGGTGGGCAGTCGGGGCAAGGCGCGCGGAGGGCCGTCGTGGCGAGGCACGCGGAGGGCAAGCCGGTGCGGAGCCGCGAGGGCGACGACCGACGGCTGAGTGAGGGGAAGCCGAGGGGGAGCAGCGGGGGCGGCGCTGCTCCTCCCAGATTTTTTTATTTTTTTATTTTTTTTGCTGCACTTTTTTTGTTTTAGATTTTAATTTTTTTAAATTTTTTTACTGGGAACAAATATGTATACAAAAGGGGAAGAAAAGAAAAAAATGGAAGAGGGAAACGATGAAAAGATGGAGATGATTGTGATGGTGATGGTATGTGATAAAAATACAAGATAATGAAGATGTTTATTAATGATAGAAAGGGAAAATTTACCTACGATGAACGCGGTCGCCTATGTTGTGCTCATGAGAGCATGGTCTTCGCTCGAATCGTCGGCGAGCGATGAGCTCGAGCAGCACACGTATGCGGCTGCGATGTTGACCAAAAAGACAACGGATCTCACCAGAGAGAGGGCTGTCGTCGCTCGACCGCGGTTGTGTCGCTGTCACCGATTCAACTCTGGGAATTAGGCTCTCCTCGCATAAAGATGGATCAAGTGCAAAATGAGGAGGATGAGATGTATATAAAGATGAAAAAATGAGTAGTTATTAAAGTGGTGGAGTTGAATGGGTGGTTATATTATTAATGAAGTTGAATGGGAGGTTTAAAAAATGGTGGGGTTGAATGGAGGTTGGTGGTCGAATGGAGTTGAATGGTGGTTATTGTAGAGAATGAAAAATAAATAAAGTAAAATAAAATGAAATAAAGTAGGCTACTTTAAATACAATAAAAAATATAAAGAAAGAAAAAATAGTGGATAATTTACAAAGGAATACATGCAACATGTATAATTTTTTTGTTTGTTTTTCTAATATATATTTTTTGTCTTTCTAATAAGAGATATTTACAATGAAAAAACAATAAAATACTATAATCAAAATACAACACAACCATGATTTTTTGTGTTTTTAGTAATTAAGAAAGATAAAATAAAAAATGAAGAAAGAATGAATATATAATGTACAATGTACATCTAGGTCCCAAAACCCAACTTTTGCAAATGAGCTCTGATTTTAATGAAACCACTTCCGTTAGATATATAATTTTTTTAATTTGAACTTTAAAAGTGAGTTTGGTGAATTTGGACTTCATACGGAGCGAAATTTGGCCTGGAAGTTGATCTTTACGACCTTTTCTCTTTGGGATCTAGGAGCATTTATTTGAAGTGAAATTTGTTTTATATTTTTGTATTTTTATATACATTTTTATGGACGAGTTAGAGAAAGAATTAGCCAAAAAGGAATTGAAATGAAATTATTAAAAATACATGAAGCTTTGGGCTATTTATAACTGAAAAACTCCTTTATTTTGCGGCTTTTTATGGGTAATTTGTTTTGTACAATCTAATATACAATAATTGGTGTGTTTTGTTTACAAGAGTCATTTTGTTAATTTAATGATTTTATGTACATTTATTTGCGATTTTACTCAGGGATTTTGTTAAGATCGAGATATTTAGATGATGAATCGCTGATTGATCAACCTGCCTCCAAGAATCCCCCACGCACAAGGAGCCCCTCCGCTCATCTACCCTCCACCGTGTCTTCTTCAACAACCAGAGCCACCTAGTCTAGTCGTGCCTCAAACTCCCCTTTGCCTCATAAACCTCCTACTGCAATCGCTCCAAGCACCGTCATCGAGCAGCCCAGGACGTCATTCAACTCCAGACATGTATGCCGCTACATCCCCTGGTTGCACCTTTGAACACCTACAGCCGTGTGCCTCATGCGTGGTCGCCTCCTGTGCAGAGCAACTCCGCAACCTTCGATCACGCACATGGACAACATCCTCCCCCACCTGGAGATAATTGCGGAAGAAGACAATTCCCCTCCCCCCGGCATGTGATGTACACATGGGGAGGGGGCCAATTGCAAGATCGGACCCTGGACTTTTGCCACTTTGCAGAGCTACCCCGCCACCAGAGGGCATGTGCTATGCATGTGCAGCTCTGTAAATTTCTCAGATATGACGTTCAAGCTTTAGGTAAATCTATTTAGGTCCCTGTTCAGCAAATTTTACTTTATTTAATTATTGTAATTACGAACATACCCCTATCTTTCATCTATAATTTGAAACTTTCCATTGAATTATTTTATTTATTAAAAATATGAATTTTGTTCTACAACTAATTCTTTAGAACATGGCATGCTTGTGATATTTTTATGATCTATGATGAATTAATCATTCATATTATTGTGGGAAATTGCATATTTTTCCAGTCCGTGTTCAGAAATTCATAGTAATTAACATTGCTCGAAAAATTGCCAATAAGTCATGGATCACAAAATTAATTGTTACATTGTATCCAAAAAGAAATGCATTTGCATGCATAGTTTTCTCTAGAAAAATCATTTGGTGCATATCACTAATTAAATTTTAATAGGTTTTAAATCTGACATATTTAGGATTTAGGATTTTTCTAAGATATATTACCTATTGATATATCTTAGATAATTTTATTTCTTGAAAATAAGTATATTTAATATTTATTATAATAAATTATAGAAAAAATCAATTAATGCATTCGTAAATTCATTAAATATTCGTATTGCCTCCAAAAATTCCAAAAAAAATAAAATAGTCGGATTTCATCACATATCACATTCTGACCAAGTCTGAGGATTTTCAGATGTAATTTGATCAAATTTTGAAATTTTGCCCCTGAACTTTGCCATAATTACATTTGCCTCATATATTATGTTTAAGAATTAAAAAAAATACCTCTTTGAAAACCTAAATTCTAGATCGATTTTAAGCTAACATAAGGAGACCATTGCCTCCCCGAGTTCGACTTTTGACTTACCGAGTAAAAAAATGAATTGACCGCTCGCTTTTAATTGACACATTAATTAAATAAACATAGTGGTTTTTGATCAACCCCTAAAATGTTTGACTGTTACGAATATCGCGGGGCCGCACACAGAGGCAAAGAGGACAGTCGGGGGGCACTCGGCGGTTGCAGCGCCGCAGAAGGAGGGCGCATGCGCTCCGCTGAAGCGCGGTGTAGATGCGCGCGCAGCCGCGGACGCGGGCGGAGGGGCGACGAGGAGGCTACAGCCGTGGTGCGGAAGATGGCTGGCGGTGGCGGTGGGTGCACCCACCGCTGCTGCCCCGTGCTTTTTTTTGATATTTTTTTATTTTTTATTGCTGTAAATTAAAAGAAAAACTCATTTTTTGTTTTTAAATTTTTTTACTACATTTTTTTATTTTTGAAACAGGGACTAATGATGTGAAGAAAAAAATATGATGATGGAGGAGGAGATGATTATGTAGAACAAATGGAGGGTGTATGGATGGTAATGTGATGGACTAAAAAAATTGAGAAAATAACACGATAACAAAATGAAGGGAAAATTACGTACGATGGAGACGATCGCCTATTATGTGCTCATGAGAGCACGACCTTCGCTTGAATTGTTGGCGAGCGATGAGCTCGAGCAATGCACGGATGTGGCTGCGATGTTGGCCGAAAAGTCAACGGATCTCACCAGGCGGCTGGGCACCGTTCTCCGTGCAACGGCTGCCTCCTCGGCGAGCGTGCCTCCTCGGCAAGCATACCACCCGACCCAGCCTCGTGTCCGCGCGGTCCGCTCCGTCTTGACGCCGTTCCAGCCTCCAGGTGAGCCACCGGCCTCGTGCCACCTCCGCACGCCGTCGGTCACCCCGCGGGACCGCCGCCTCTAAGCGCCGGTGTCGCCCCGCGCATCCAGCCCCCGAACCTAGAGATGATATGATCTCTAATTTCGACGATTTCAGTATTCCAGGTCACCGAAATGAGATCGAAATCGAGATTTCGAACCTTGGTAGCATTTCTATATGTCTTATGTTGCTCTGGAGTCTTCGTGAGAGGCATGAAGTTGCGGAGCTTCTCAAATATCCCATGCAAGGATGTACATAGTGTTGTAAAAGCCGTCCGATTGACCCGACGGGTAGGTCAAACTAGTCAAGTCAGTGGGTAACTGATCGAGTACCAATTAATTCTGGCTAGGCACACTAGTCGACCAATTTTTGCTTGCAGATACCATATTTTTATATTTTTATATAAGCAAACTTACTACAATAAGCTTAATGTATGTGATCCTCCATATAACGTTTAAATTCTAATTAATTATATGAATCATATTCATTGCGATTAATTCTTCCAAGGGAATTAACATCTCTATTTATAATAGAGTGTTTTAATTTTAATTGGATTCCAATTAATATAATCATATTAAATTAATGATCCAATTAATATCCAACAAACATTCTTTATTTTTTACTTGAATTATGGTATTATCTCAAATACGTATTATTTCGAATTTTAATAATTAGAAATACATCATGATTTCTTAAGCATTATACTAACCCTACCCACTGTCATGCCAGTACCTACGGGAGTGGGACAGTAAGAAAATAACTAAAAACATTTGAATATTTCTAAAACTCAAAAATATTTTTATTTGAATTTTCTGAGCATTTTTATGTGTTAAATAATAGTTGGTTTGTGAATTTGTGAGTGTTTTTCTACTTTTCCTCTTATTAAAAATTCTAAAAAAATTGAAAAACATAAAATCCACCAAAAATACTTGTGTTTTGGATTTCTGACTACTTCGTAGTCTAGGCATACCATGCTCCTTGTGTTCGATCCTGTTAGCTATACTAGGTAAAATAAAATAGCGAGACCGCTATTTGTGCTTGATTATTTGATTTTCAAAGTTGTTGAAAAATAATTTTCAAATAAGTTTGAGAAGTATACGCACCATACTCAAAAATTCTGTATATATATGTATCTATTAAGTACCAAAAATTTTAAATACAAAATACCTCCCTATTTCATAACTTGAACCTTCTAAAACACCAAAAACATTTTATTCACAGATGAAATTTTTATTCCTCAAATTCTCTTTGTATATACGTATTATTAAATCAAGTTCAAAATCATTAGTATTTATTTGTCCATTTTTTAGTATTTTTATTTTATTTTATTGTATATTTTTTTGTGAATCTCTCTTTAATAAACACGCAACGCATGTGAGCTCTAGTGGGCGGGGACTTGCGTGCAATTTCTAAGATCTGTGGGGTCTTTAACATAATTTTCACCAATGCCATGTGCGATCACGTGCATCTGGATCTTGGGTGTAAATTGCAGAATAGTGGGGGCTTCCATGCAAAAGATGCCATGCCCACACTTCTCGTACACGTGTAGGTGGATAGGGAGGATCGTGGGCCACGGGGCATATGGTCGGCATGGAGGTGCAAGGGAGCGGGGCCTTTGAGCAGGAGGAGGTGGTAGACCTTCGGTTGGCGGGTTGTTGCTGCTGTTGACGGTGAAGGCACGTTTCTCGAGACGTCAATGCTATGCGGTGGTGATGGAGTCGATGATGGTAGAGAGGGTGGTTGATCGTCGGTGGAGAGCTCCCAAGCAGAGGACGGTTCTCGTGAGTGGAGCCTAGAGGAGTCGGTGCACGAAGACGTAGGATGAGTGATAACACGGGTCCAGCAAGGGTCTAAATATCTCACACAAGGCGGAGACAAGAGTCGTTGCGGCGACCACTCACTAAACCCGTATTAATCAACGGTTAACCCACAATGTAATATCAAGCAATGGAAAACAAATGTGGAGTCAAAATTTATTATAACTCTACAAAATATGTATACATGTGCAAGTATGTGTAGAGTGTCGAACTCAGGGAGCAAGCGTGATAGATCAAGCAAAGGTGCACAAAAATGTGATATGTGATCAAGTATCTACAAGTATACAAATTTTTGTGGTTTTTCAATTTTATATTTTTTATTTAATTTTTAATTTTATACTTTATATTTTGATTTTTAATTTACTGGTTTTGCATTTTCTTTTTATATTTTATATTTTTGCATTTTCTTTTTCCTTTAATGAAGATATAATATATATAGGGAATATATATACACTAGAGATAAGAGAGAGATGAAAATAGGGGAAAATAGCCAAAATACAGGAAATAAAATACTTTTACATTTTTTATATTTTTCTAATGTTTTTGTGATTTTTCTATATTTTTCCTATTTTTTTGGTATTTTTAAAGGTAAAAATACTAGAAAACAGTGAACTAAGTTGCTGGCCGAAATTAAAATGAGGATAAAAAATATGAAATAGTATCAAAAATTCCTCAAATTAATTTAAAATAAAGAGAATAAAATAGGGTAAATATTAAAACTGAGAATATATTTTTAGGATTTTTCTAGATTTTTATGAAGTTTTTAGAGTTTTTCTAATTTTTAGGAGTTTTACTTTGAATTTTTTAGTGATTTTTGGACTGACACTAAAAGATGATCAGACACGCAAAATATATTTTTTTTTGGAATTTTTTAAAACGTTTTTTATAATTTTTATGTATTTCCTAATGCAACCAATAGCAAAAATGCATGTTTTTGAATTTTTATAAATATTAAAATGCAATAAATAAGAAAAATAAAATTATAACGTGAAACTACAATGCAACAGGGGCCTAACCTAATTTTTTGGTAATTTTCAGCAATTTATAGATGCATGCAATAAATAGAAACAACAAAAAGAAATTACACAGCATGCATGGCATATATGTAAATAACCAAACATCCATGAGACACAGTGCAATTTTTCCACAAATATTATAACTAATTTAAACGTTTCTGGACCGAAAGTAAATATACAAAATCCTCCGTGTATCCTTGCAAAATTGCCAAGTCACGTGCGCCAAAGCACGTGACCTGGCAGGGACCCAAATGTAATACTATGAAGATCTGGGGGGGCTGATTGTAAATTCTACAAAAGCTTATAACGGCTGAGCAAAGTTTTAGGAGTAAATCCTAAATACAAAATTAGCAGGAAAAAGTATGCAAAATTCCCCGCCTTAGGCGCTGATGGACGGTGGGATTTCTCCCACTAATCCATGTAGCGAGTCAGGAATACGCGATGCCCCTTCACGAT
Source organism: Ottelia alismoides (assembly GCA_037367405.1). NCBI lineage: Eukaryota > Viridiplantae > Streptophyta > Magnoliopsida > Alismatales > Hydrocharitaceae > Ottelia > Ottelia alismoides. The sequence goes on from JAZKJV010000272.1 coordinate 412,486, forward strand.
CGACGGCCGGGATTAGAAGAGGCTTGGATGATCAGACGGTTGGCACGCACACGATCCGACGGTGGCTGTTCTTCACCAAGAACAAGAACTCGATCAACGGTTGCGAAGGCCGGACGAGGAACTGGGAGGAGCTCCGCATGGGGCGAGGTTCTCCAGGCTCAACCATCCACCTCCGACGCTCTTTGTGGCTCCAAAATGCCCCGCGGAGATCCTGCAGGGATCCTATACGTGTTGTAGGCCTCAGGACGAGCTGGGAGTCAGAGCTCTCCCACAACGATGGAGAAGGTAGAGAGCTCCAGGCACCCCCGGCTCCCCTCGAAACCGCTCCAGGTGGTCTTCAAAGCTCCCAAGGTCCTGCACAAAAACGTTAAGGGAGGCGAGGGCAAAATGCCTTGCCCCACCTAGCAGCGTGAGAAGGCGAAGGGCGACAAGGGAGGAGCTCGTCGGAGCTAGCTCCGGTGAGGTGATTGCAGAGGTGAAAGAGTTGGTTTTAAGCTAAATAGAAGATAGGAAATGGAAGCTAAGGCTACTAGGAATGAAAACAAGCAAGAAAAATTAATAAAAATGCGAACCTCAAGCCGCGAATGGCGAGATGAAACCTCACAGCCAGGTGGCCGGAGATGGTTGGAATCCGCGCTTCTAACCTCGACGTACCTCGACGGGGGGTGTGGGGATTCTCCCCTGTCACCAGAGTCTCACCCTACCCGCTCCCGGAAATCTGAGGTGCCCAAAGACGGTTCAAATTCGAAAATGGTCGGAGGGCGTGGTTTTGAATGGGTGACTCTGGCGACTCAAAAATCAAGGAGCAACGGGCAGAGCGGTGGTTCAAAGCCCAAAATAATCATAGGGCGAGTAAGACCATTCATTAAGGAGCAAAAGTCAAGAAGGCCACTTCGTGAATCGGTGAAAGATCCGCCCGCGAAAAATCCAAGAAAACGGGTGTACCCGCAGGTCCCGTGGTCACAAACCTGGGGTCAAGGAGTTGACCCCAGGTCAACGGATGGCGTGGCCTGATTGGGCCACATCATCTGCAAAAAGACAAAAGTGAATCAATAATCTTGTAAATTAAATTAAAAATACTAAATGATTTAATTAATTTTAGGTTATTAATTAAAAATATTTATTATTTTATAAAGTATTTTTTAACTATTTTTATTTATTTTTTTGAGATTAAAAATTCCAAGTTACCATTTATAGCCTTTATAGGTATATTTATCTATGTATTTTAATATATTATATTTTTTGTATATTTAATTTATTTATTTTTGTTTATTATTTTATAAATTTATAAAATATTTTTATACACTTAAATATATTTTTATTTTATTTTTTTAATGTAATTTTTACACTTAATAAAATAAAAGTATATTCGATATAGGTATGTGTATTGGTATTATACCTATGTCTTAGATACACGTATTTTATTTTTGTCTTTTCTTTAGATTTTAATTCTGATTTTAATGTACAAATATATTACAAATATTATTTACAAAATTATAAAAATATAATATTATAAAAATAATGAATAAATAATAAATTGAATATTTTAATCTGTACAAGTATACAAGTGGGGTCCAAAACTCAACTTTCAAACCGTAACTCCGAAAAATACGAAACCACCTTCATTAAATAGCTCATGAGAAATTATATAAATTAAAGGTGAGTTTGGTACATTTCGAGTTTTTATTTGAGAGATACGGGTCTGGGAAGTTAGGATTCTGAAATTTTATTCAGATCATAACTTTTTATCTGTACATTATTTTTGAGTGAAATCAATTTTGTATTTTTATTTATTTAATTATCTACAACTTTCATGTGTAAAGTTTCTTTATTTGAGATATAAAAAGTGGAACCAAAAATAGGTCCAAAAAAATAAAGAATGAAATAAAAATCAAAGGTATCTGGCCCTTATCTCCCCCTACTTTATTCCTTATCAACCTAGTCATCAAGATGCCTAGGTCTCGGAGTTTCGGGTCATAAAATATTTACAATATTTTATTCTTTTTCTTTTCTTTTATTTATTCTATAATTTTGGCTTTTAAAAACAGTATTTTATACACTATTTACATGTACATGCATGAATGCTAAGATGCTGGAATTAATGGTATTTACACGCATTTGACAGGGTTTTTGAGGCCAAAATGATAGAATAAATATGATGAAACGTGGATTCAACATTGAGGTAAACGGTGACAGTACGAGAGGAGGGAAGGTGTGTTCGACCACATGTGGCTGCAGCGTGAAGGGAACTACGTAGAGGGTGAAGGATATGGGGAATCCTTAAGCGCATCACGGAAGCGTGATGATCGCATCAAATGCGATCGGAGCGACTAGTCGCACTAGTCGCTTGGTGCAATGGAATTTAAAATTTTTTAAATCATATGATGAAACCACATGATCTCAAGAACATTTCTTGGATCGTTTCATCTAACCACAAAGTATTAGAAATACCTCTTGAAGCGTGGTTGCGATCACTTGATCTCTAAATTAAGAGATCCTCCTGACTCAAGTTCGATCCACGAAGAATGCACTTGCGGGAGCAATGATGAGGTGCATGCTTCCTACAATCCAAGATGAAGATCCAAGCAATGAATCTCCTAATTCCGTCCAACGAAATCTGACATCTTCTACTTGTGCTATAAGCTCCAAGGAAGACAGAGATCCACGAGCAATCGAGGCGATAGCACGACGGCGTAGCTACGACTGCAATTCTCTCAAGAACTTAAGATGGACGGCCACCCTTAGAGAGAGAGATGGCGTGAGAATGAGGATAGAGAGAGAGTAGATGTGTATCTGAAGGGCTAGGGCTGCCCCTTCTTATATATTATTTTGGGAGTCCATGGATCGCAATCCATGGGATACACAAAATCAATGGTTAAATGATTTGTGTTTTTAATCAATGGCTATGATCATTGATGTTTAATAAAGCAACAATAATTTAATTTATATTAAATTAAATATATGTTGTATTATCATCAACATAATTTAACTTAATAAAATTAATCAAGATAATAAAGAGGATAAAAGAAAACTTCCTCCTAAAAAGATGGGGTGTCACCTATGGATAATCCATGGGTGACGCCACATCTAGATTTGGTGGATTTTATCTTCTTTATTTTTATGAGATAAAATCTCATTATCTCTTAATTATTTGCAACAACATTTATTACAAATATATTCACTAAATTAATTCCAAATTAATTAGTGAATATTTCAATCATGCCATTAAAAAAATATGAATCTCATTCACAACCCAGAACAAAATGTAAATTATATTTCCAATTAATCGTCCAATGTGAATCCAATTCACATTAATCATTAATTAGTAAATATTATTTACAATTGAGCTCTCTCCGATATATTATAAATCATATTTATGATATATACTGATGTTATGGATAACATGGATAATACTATCCACATTCTGCATTTCCCTGATAATTAAATCTCATTTAATTATCATGGATAATCATTCTCATAATATAAATCCCATTCATATTATTCTTGATAATTAAATCTCATTTGATTATCAACATCTTGTTGCTTGGATACATAATTCATCGAAGGAATCATTCTTGAACTCTTTTAAGCATAGTATGCTTTCTCTGTAGATACTTGGAGATAAGGACATGGCGATTGTATTGTTCCACGTATAGTGACTTGGACATTGAGATCATATCTCAAATCCAGATCTTACGGACCTCCCATAGACGCTTGATTAAATCAAGTCCGTAAACTTAATCTTCTCATTGCATCTGAATCTTATTCTGATCAATGTACAATACTTGGACTAAGATCAAGTTACTTCTCTGTTGAGAGGAGTCACTAAAATCCAGACCTGTTTCATCACTCCCTCGGAATGGAAGCGTCTTGGTTATACCATCGTTTATGACCACATCACCCCCATGTATTCCCAATACCTGTACATCCTGCATACTGGAAGACTTTGAATAAACCCGAATTTATAGATCTCTTTTAGACTGTCACCTTCAGGGTTTTATCATAAAGATTCTCATTTGATCATTGGGATTTGGTATCGATCATATGCTTTCTAAAAGCATATATCATACCTCTAAATTCTGTCAAGCTTCATAAGCGAGACGACCATGCATGGAATATATCGATCCCAATATCTCATGAGTGAGCTCATGTCTTCTGGTTCAGAAGTGAACCTGTAGGATCCCTTTGAGAGATCGTATTACTCATATGCCCTTATATGCACACCTTCTCGCCAGTATATAGACCTTGGTTAGGCCATCAGCTTATTGGTCTACCAAATATACAAACTCAGACATATAGTAACACATCTGTCTCCGGTCAGAGGATGTGTGCCTATATCGCGATAGCATACGATGTAGGACTTTGGTTATCTCGATCTCGTTACATCAACTCTTTGACCTAACTAATCTGACACCTATGAATCTCTATTCCTATGTAGAGGACCCGCATCAAGAGGCCGGTCAGATATCATCCTTTAGAGATAGCATTTCCATCTCCCACTCAGGTTGGAGATCAGATCTTGATGATCATTTGACGGTGCTCGATGAGTCCTCAATCTAACTTTTTTGTTATTCATCCAAGCATCAGCCTCTATGATTCAACAATTAAATCAACAGCTTTATGATGTCAAGAAGCCATGGTACATAACGCTATTTGTATATAGGGACCTTATAGTGCATTCAATCACTTAATTTCAGACAGGGAGTGAAATAAACCAATAACTTTTATTTATATATCAAACATTACAATAACATTTATTGTAGGAATGGTTTGCCAGGGCTCACATGTCCAAGAATCTCCCACTAGCCCTCATAATCATTCAGGTACAATCATTAAACCCATATCATTACATGCCGGTCGAAAACCTTCTGTGTTAGAGGTTTGGTAAGAGGATCAACAACGTTGTCGGCAGAGGCCACCTTGGTGATGACGATGTCACCACGCTTTTGAATCTCCCTAATGATGTGGTATTTCCTTTCCACGTGCTTGCTCTTTTGATGCCACCTGGGTTCCTTCGCCTGAGCAATGGCTCCTGCATTATCGCAGAGCAACGGGATGGGAGCATCAGAGGAAACTACGCCAAGTTCTAGTACGAACTTGCGCAACCACACCGCCTCCTTTGCAGCATCCGATTTGGCTATGTATTCGGCTTCTATTGTTGAATCTGTCGTAGTGTCCTGCTTCTTGCTACTCCATCTCACAGCACCACCGTTCAACAAGAACACAAACCCTAATGTCGACTTTCGATCATCAACATCATACTGGGAGTCGGAATCTGTATATCCCAAGACTTGTAGATCACCATCTCCATAGACCAAGACATAATCTTGCGCCCGTCTTAGATATTTAAATATGTTCTTTACTGCATTCCAGTATTGTTCTCCATAGCAGGATTGGTAACATCTTACCAATCCCACTGCATGGCAGATATCTGGCCTTGTGCACATCGTAACGTACATCAGACTTCCCACAGATGCGTAAGGGCATCCAGCCATGGCTTTCTTATCCTCAACAGTTTGAGTAGCCATTCCTTTAGACAGATGGATACCATGTCTCAAAGGAAGGAAGCCTTTCTTAGAATTCTCCATACAGAAGCGTTCCAAGATCTTCTTAATGTACCCACATTGTGGCAATCCCAAAATCCTCTTTTCTCTGTTTCTGAACAGCTTCAGACCCAAGATATAAAAGGCTTCTCAAGATCTTTCATCTCGAAGGTATGGGATAGCCAAATCTTAACATTGGTCATTATTCATGTATCATTCCCAATGATAAGGATGTCATCTACATAAAGCACGATGAACACAATGATGCTCCCACTAAGCTTCTTGTACACACAAGGTTCATCGGGATTCTGAACAAAATCATAACTCTTTATGGTTTCGTCAAATCTGATGTTCCAGCTACGAGAAGCTTGTTTGAGCCCATAGATGGATTTCTTTAGCTTGCATACTTTTCCTTCCTCTGTTATGAAGCCCTAGTGTTGCTACATATAGATATCCTCCTCGAGGTATCCATTGAGGAAAGCTGTCTTGACGTCCATCTGCTAGATGTCGTAGTCAAGCTACGCAGCTATAACTAGCAATGCCATGATGGACTTAAGCATATCCACAGGAGAGAATGTCTCAACGTAATCGATGTCTTCTCCATGTATGTAACCCTTGGCCACCAGCCGTGCTTTAAAGGTCTCTACCTTCCCATCAGATCCCATTTTTCTCTTGAAGATCCGTTTACACCCAATGGGTTTTATCCCTTTAGGTGGATCCTCTCGGGTCCATACACCATTCTTATGCATGGAGTCAATCTCTGACTTCATTGCTAGCATCCATCTATCCATTTCTTGATCCGCAAGTGCTTCATCAAATGAAGCTGAATCATAGTCAGTTTTCAGTTGACACATGGAATCAAACTCCTTCGAAGAGGTACGGGTGTTTCATCTCCATTTCTCTCTTCAGTTTCTGGTTCAGGAAGCTCACCATCCTCAGGGTATTCAATGAGTTCCTTTATTTCATTTTTATCTTGACTCTTAAGGAAGTCATCTTCCAGAAATATTACATCTCTAGAGATAAATACCTTTTGAGTGTCAGGGTCATAAAGATGGTATCCAATACCATCTCTAACATACCCAATGAAGTAGCACTCTCTAGTGCAAGATTCTAGATTACTTGCGTCCACGTTCTTCGTATGGACCAAGCAACCCTAAATCCTCAAGTGTCTTACACTAGGCTTGGTACCATATCATAGCACGTGAGGAGTTTTAGGTACAAACTTGCTAGGAATTTTATTCAAGATATATACCGCAGTCTCTACTGCATATTCCCATAAATTAAGAGGTAAATGCGCTTTACTCATCACTGAACGGATCATATCCACGATAGTCCTGTTGCATCTTTCAGCAACACCATTAAGTTGGGGAGTTCCAGGAGGAGTGAGATTGGAGACAATTCCATTCTCTTTGAGGTATTCCCTGAATTCATCGGAGAGGTACTCGCCACCTCGGTCAGATCGAATCTATTTAATATTCTTATCTGTTTGGTTCTCAACTAAATACTTGAACTCTTTGAACTTTTCAAATGTTTTAGATTTATGACGTAATAAAAAGATAAACCCGTATCACGAATGGTCGTCAATAAACGTCAAATAATATCGAAATCCATTCGTGTCGCGGTATTGAAGGGACCACATACATCAGTATGTATTAGGTCAAGAATACCCTTCCATCTTGTAACCTTGTTACGGAAAGGCATCTTGGTCATTTTACCTCAAATACAGTGTTCGCATGCACGTAAAGATTGGACCGTAGAAAATCTAAAGGTCCATCCTTTATCAATCTATTAATCCTATCAACAGATAAATGACCAAGCCTTTGATGCCAAATCACAGTAGAATCATCCTCCCTGGTCCTTTTAGGGTTTTCATCAGTGGTAGTAACATTCATGACAAATTCATCAATGCACAATTCAGAGTCCGCCAGAAGTCAGAACACCATCCGCAATATATTTATCATAACGACTTATGACAAGTTTATTACAGAATAGGAGCGAATGTCCATTTCTAACAAGCTTAGATACAGATATAAGGTTCATTCTAACATCCGGAACATAAAGACACTCTTTAAGTACGAGGACTCTCCCACTAGATAATGATAGAGTGCAGGTCCCGACGGCGATTGCTGCAACAGTTGCATCATATCCCATCTGGATGACTATCTCCCCTTCATTAAGATTCCTAATTTCCAGAAATAGATGCAACAAATTGCATACATGAGCAGAAGCACCAGAATCTACTACCCAATTACCTTCTCGTCCAACGAGAAAACTAGTTTCTACGATGAAAGTAGACTTCATACCTGCTGGGGCATTACCTTTGTCGATTGACTTTAGGTAATCCGGACAGTTACGCTTCCAGTGCCCCGGTTTCTTGCAGTAGTGACAGACATCGATCTTTCTCGATGTCATTAGTGTGGAAGCACTAAAAGATGAACCAACTCCTTGATTCTTCTTCTTTCTCTTCTGGACCGGGCCCTTCCGAGAAGCATGCTTCCGACCGCGCTTCCCTTTGACCTATACAACCATTGCACTGCCAGAAGGACCATCTTTCTTCATTACGTCTTCTGCAGACTTTAATGCAACAAGAAGTCCATCGTATGTCAAGTCTAACTTGTTCATGTGGAATGAAACCAAAAATTTATTGAAAGACTTGGGCAAAGACAATAGAATGAAGTCAGATTGCATGCATGCAACCATATTTGCCCCGAGGGTCTCCAGCTCAGACAAGTTCCCAAACATTTTGAGTACATGTTCTCGGACTGAAGTCCCTTCATGCATTTTGCAGCAAACGAGTTCTTTCATAATTTATAACGCTGGGTGCGGTTTATGTCATCAAACATATCTTTTAGATTCAGCATTATCTCCTGGCATGTGCTCATCTCCACATGTTGCTTCTGAAGAACATTGGAGAGTGAACCCAGGATGTAGCATCTAGCCAAGACATGATCTTCATCATACTTATCATTATATTGCTTTTCTTCCTTTATTTTAGGGCTTTCATGCTTGTCCTCAATGAGCACATAACTTATGCGCTCAGTTGAGAGAACAAGTTCCAAATTACGGTTCCAATCCGAATAATTTAGTCCGGTCAACTGGTTGACCTCCAGAAGTCTGTTGAGAGGGTTCATGGACTTCATTGTCTGAAATTAAGAATGCATTATATTAGAATATATAAAGAATTATATATATACTAATTAAATTCTTTGATTAAGGATTTTTAATCAAAATAGTCTTGCCATGACGACTTTGAAAGTTCATTCCCTTAATCACTTTCAAAGTAAGAGGCTAGCAAGATCTGGGATCTCCTTTCTTATCCTTGTTACATCCCAATAATATGAGAAACTGAAGCTTAGATAAAAAGAAACAGAAACTCATTCCACCTTGCAAGTCCAACTTGCATTTGCCAATTCGATCTTTAACACCCGAGCTCATCACCCCTAAGATGATGTTGACTCATTGCTAATTGAACCAACTGTCAACAGGAATAGTACTCTCTATGGTAATCCAATATCGTCCCAATAATATGAGGAACCGATACTGGGGTCAGTACGCATATGGCTTTACTCTTTCGAGAAACAAAGAGACCGATCCAGATGAGCTTGCAAGCAGGAGCTATCACTACGGACATGCATCTCCTACATACAATCCCTGATGACGGAGCCCTTCGCCTTGACGGGGGACCATGGATGTCACTTATGTGATCCTCTACCTCATATTCAATTTTTAATTAATTACCATGAATCCTATTCATGTAATTAATTCTTCCAAGGGAAATGCACATCTATTCATAATAGAGTGCTTTCAATTGGACATAATTTATTTAATCATATTAAATCAATTATTAATCCAATTTAATCAACCAACAAACTTGTTTTGTTACTTGAATGGATGGTATAATCTCAAAATACGTATTATTCGAATTTTAATAATTAGAAAAATACATCATGATCTCTCAAGCATTATTCGTTCCCTACCCGCTATCATGGCCAAAACTGACGGGTGTGGGACAGACCACACATGGTGCAACCTGCTACCCCAATGCTCCCCGACTAGGCACCATATCCGCCTCGAGAAAAAAGATTACCGAGTCAATCACTTTGTACTTGAGATGTTCATCGGTTTTTCAACCGAAGTTATACCATATAATATTCATCAAAATCATTTTGATAACATTATAAGGAGATTTTCTAAACAAATCTCCAATCCTATTAAAATAAGAGTGTTTTGCATGTAAACGTTGTCCTACAACTATTGTAGGATAAACTAGAGGTTTTCATGAAAAACAATGTTTGTTGGTGATTTCATATTAACCAATTGTGATCAAGATCAACTATCTTATCATTTTGGTTAATGCAATCTAATTCAAGGAAATAATTATCATCTTTAAATATTTCACAAATATTTGTCAATAATCATTTCAGAAAATTAACAATTAATTTCCATCAATTTATTTGAATGACTATCACAAGGTTCATAACCAAGTTTGTCAATTTCCAGCACTGACCCCTACTCACTAAAATCAATATAACTCGATCAATTTAAATCCAGTTAATGCAAACTAAATTTATTTGGTTAGCAAAATTGATTAAAAATAGAATCAAGTGATAATTATGTATTTCCAGGCGTTTAGGATCCGTAATTAACTCTTTAGTTACGTCACCAACCACCATCCCTGAAACAGTGGATATATGTTCAATAAAACGATCATATCTTGAGCAAATGGAATCCAAATTACGCAAACTCAAATTCCACATTTTTCTTGTTTGATGGGGAACATTATCCATTAATATTTTCAGGTTTAAACATTTTAAACAGGGCCGAAAATTATCTCAAAGTAGGGCTGCGAAAATAGAAATGCAATAAAATTTTCACGAATCCCAACGAGCCCAAATCTTCTTAGGTTCATGGATCGTATCCAAAACCTTCCAACATGGATCTGATACCACTTCAAGGATATGGGGAATTCTTAAGCGCATCACGGGAGCGTGATGATCGCATCAAATGCGATCAAAGCGACTAGTCGCTTGGTGCGGCGGAATTTAAAAAATTTAAATCATATGATGAAACCACATGATTCCAATAACATTTCTTGGATCATTTCATCTAACCACAAAGTATTAGGAATACCTCTTGAAGTGTAGTTGTGATCACTTGATCTCTAAAGTAAGAGATCCTCCTGTCTCAAGTCCAATCCACGAAGAATGCACTTGCGGGCGCGATGATGAGGTGTGTGCTTCCCGCAATCCAAGATGAAGATCCAAGAAACGAATCTCCTGATTTCATCCAATGAAGTCTGACATCTTCTACTTGTGCTAGAAGCTCCAAGGAAGACGAAGGTCCACGAGCAATTGAGACGACAACACGACAGCGTAGTTACGATTACAATTCTCTCAAGAACTTAAGGTGGACGGCCACCCTTAGAGAGAGAGATGGCGTGAGAATGAGGATAGAGAGAGAGGGAGTAGACGTGTATCTGAAGGGCTAGGGCTGCCCCTTCTTATATATTAGTTTGGGAGTCCATGGATCACAATCCATGGGATACACAAAATCAATGGTTAGATTGATTTGTATTTTTAATCAATGGCCATGATCATTGTTGTTTAATAAAGCAACAATAATTTAATTTATATCAAATCAAATATATGTTATATTATCATCAACATAATTTAACTTAATAAAATTAATCAAGATAATAAAGAGGATAAAAGAAAACTTCCTCCTAAAAAGATGGGGCGTCACCTATGGATAATCCATAGGTGACGCCACATCTAGATTAGGTGGATTTTATCTTCTTTATTTTCATGAGATAAAATCTCATTATATCTTAATTATTTGCAACAACATTTATTGCAAATATATTCACTAAATTAATTCCAAATTAATTATTGAATATTTCGATCATGCCATTGAAAAAATATGAATCTCATTCACAACCCAAAACAAAATGTAAATTATATTTCCAATTAATCGTCCAATGTGAATTCAGTTCACATTAGACCATTAATTAGTAAATATCATTTACAGTTGATCTCTCTCCGATATATTATAAATCATATTTATAATATATACTGATATTATAGATAACATGGAAAGTACTATCCACATTCTGCATTACCCTGATAAATAAATCTCATTTAATTATCTTGGATAATCATTCTCATAACATGAATCTCATTCATATTATTCTTGATAATTAAATATCATTTAATTATCAACATCTTGTTGCTTGGATATATAATTCATCAAAGGAATTATTCTTGAACCCTTTCAAGAATAGTGTGCTTTCTCCGTGGATACTTGGAGATAAGGACAGGGCGATTGTATTGTTCTACGTATAGTGACTTGGACATTGAGATCGTATCTCAAATCCAGATCTTACGGACCTCCCGTAAATGCTTGATTAAATCAAGTCCGTAAACTTAATCTTCTCATTGCATCTGAATCTTATTCAGATCAATGTCCAACACTTAGATTAAGATCAAGTTACTTCTCTACTGAGAGGAGTTACTAAAATCCAGACATGTTTCATCACTCCCTCGGAATGGAAGCGTCATGGTTATATGATCGTTTATGATCACATCACCCTCATGTATTCCCAATACATGTACATCCTGCATACTGGAAGACCTTGAATAAACCCAAAGTTATAGATCTCTTTTAGACTATCACCTTCATGGTTTTATCATTAAGGTTCTCATTTGATCATTGGGATTTGGTATCGATCATATGCTTTCCAAAAGCATATATCATACCTCTAAATTCTATCAAGCTTCATAAGCGAGACGACCATGCATGGAACTTATCGATCCCAATATCTCATGAGTGAGCTCATGTCTTCCGGTTCAAAAATGAACATGTATGATCCCTTTGAGAGATAATATTACTCATATGCCCTTATATGCGCATCAGCTTGCCAGTATATAGACCTTGGTTAGGCCGTCAACTTATTGGTCTACCAAATGTACATACTTAGACATATAGTAACACGTCTGTCTCCGGTCAGATGATGTATGCCTATATCGCAACAACATACGATGTAGGACTTTGGGTTATCTCGATCTCGTTAAGTCAACTCTTTGACTTAACTAATCTGACACCTCCAAATCTCTATTCCTATGCAGAGGACCTGCATCAAGAGGTCGGTCAGATATCGGCCTTTAGAGATAGGATTGCCATCTCCTACTCATGCTGGAGATCACATCTTGATGATCATTTGATGGTGCTTGACGATTCCTCAATCTAACTCTTTAGATATTCATCCAAGCACCGGCCTCTATGATTCAACAATTGAATCAACAGCTTTATGATGTCGAGATAGCTATGGTGCATAGCCCTATTTGTACAGAGGAACCTTATAGTGCATTCATTCACTTAATTTCAGACAGGGGGTGAAATAAACCACTAACTATTATTGGTATATCAAATATTACAATAACATTTATTGTAGGAATGGTTCGCCCAGGGCTCACAAGTCCAACATCCGGAGGTTCCTGGAGCATCACATCTTCTCCGACATCTTGGCGGCGCTCTAGTGAAGCTCTGGCCATTCTGATGCCTCCAGCAGTTAGGGGACCTCGTCAGGAACGTCTAGAGCCCTTTTGGAGAAGCAACACCCGATATGGGAGAGAGATTTGGCCAGAGGAACCTCTTCCAAGTGAGTGTTCTTCCCTGTTCTTGGATCGTGCTCCTTCCTCGTTGGATCAGACGCAACAGCCCGGATTGAACCTCTTTCGTAGGATGGAGTCCGACCACGCTCGTTCGATCACCTCAAGTGATCTAATCTCCAGCATCCATCTGCGAAACATCATTAGTCGTCAGATGAGTGACGCGTGTCAAGTGAATCTTCCATCGTTGTCCGATCGCGTGTTATTACGTGGTAAATTGTATGCTCTGCCCAACCTTTTTGCATTTTATTATTCAGTCGTGTAAATAAAAGTTAACATTATAAATAATTTGAATATTTTGCAACTAGGCCCATGTATTTATTTTATTTACATCTGGGTCTAGTCCACGTCACCTTACGTGCCATCCCACGTGAGGTGGCAAAATTGTAGGGACACCCCTGCACATTTTTGTAATTATTATTTAGTATAATAAATTGAAATGGACGTTGTATATTTTTGTGAAAATTACTGGAAGGCCCTTGAACTTTCGGCTATTTGTATTTTGGTCCCTCCCAATATGCATCACGTGTAGTCCCATGTGATGAGTATTTTGCACGAATAGCCCTAGTGGTTTTATATTTATTAAATAATTCAATAAAATGAAAGTAACATTGTAAATTTTTGAGAAATTTGCATCTGTGCCCCTGAAGTTTATTTTTATTGCAAAAATGCCCTTGTCAGGACATATATTTTTGGATGCTCTATCTATTTATTAAATATAACTATCGTGCTCCTAAAATCCACAAAAACAGGGTTAGATGCTCTATGCCTTGTATCACACCCATATTTTTAACTGGTATTTTTTGCATTTAATCTATTTATTAAAGATATAATGGAGCTTATATATTCCCTGTTTTACCTATAAAACTCCAAAAAATATCAAAACATTTCTAAAAAATACAAAAAATTATATATAGTTTAAATATTTAGATACTGAGTTTAGAAAAAAAACCCTAAAAATAGAAAAAGATAAAAATCATAAAGCTCCAAAATCCAGCAAAAAGTTATAAAAATCCTACAAAAATTTTAAAAATAATTCTTTCTATTTTATAATTATCTTTATTATTATTTATATATTAAAATTGATTTGGGTAATTTTGGAGTTTGTTTACTATTTGTAAAATCGAAATAAATTTTAGATATTATATTTAATCCCTAATTTGGGATATTTTTGACTTTAAAAAATATACAAAAATTAGTTAAAATTCAAGAAAAATTTTAAAAAAATAGAAAAAATATAAAAATAACAAAAATATTTTTTTACTGCATTTTACCTATTTTTACATATTTATGTATTTATAGTACATATATATATATCTTATATTGTAGTTATAAATATATATATATATACATATACATATATCTTATATTTAAATAAAAAAAGAAGAAATATAAACATTGAAAAGATATAAAAAGAAAATACAAAATTAAAAAACCAAAAATATAAAAAAATATAAAATTAAAAACCCACAAAATTAATAAATGGGACACGAGCTAAAAGACAAAAGTTTTGTGCATTATTTTTGCCTCCTCCATTTTGCTCACAGTTTCGACCTCTATACATGGTTACACGGTATACACTTTGTTGTAGAGTTATAATAAATTTTAACTCCACTTTTTTGATACTTAATTGCTTTATTCATATTGTGGGTTATCTGTTGATTAACCGAGGGATTTTGTTCGAGGTCACATCAGCGGTTGTCCTTCCACCTTGTGGATTGACACGATTTCGGCATAATTTTTCTCCGTTATCAATCACACAAACCATTGTTGCTCTATCAAGTTCGAAAGCTTCTGGAACCATGTCCTTGGAGGAAAGAATTCTTCACATCAAGTTGATAAAAGGGGCCGATCTCATGTCACAACAACATACAAAAGAATACGCAGAGTAGAATGTCTTCCCATCATAGATGATCGCTCTACTGTCACAGGGTTCATGGAGTCTTGTTTATTCTCCAGTTGGCACATCCATTGTGGGATGCAAATGGGTGCTCACTATGAAACACCGTGCAGATGGAAGTGTATATCACCATAAGGCGATACTCGTGGCATGTGGGAAGCACCAGAGTCCATAATTCACTCGCTCATATGTGCACCATTACTACTAGTAAAAGCATAAGTGATACCCGAGGAGCTCGAAGAGGCTCTAATTGTAGTATTTGTATTGGTGGTTCCACCGGTAAGATTCATCATCTCTCGAATACGAGATACAATATCATCCAGGTGAGGATCAACCTGGGAAGCTGGAGTCTCTGAAGGCTCGATCTGTTCTGCTACACGACTAGAAGCAAGATATCCATGCTTTATGGTAGCAAGCATCCTCAGCATGTCCAGGTCTACAACAATAAGTGCAAGGGCCACGCTGACGACCACTGCCTCTGCCATGAGAAGTACATCCTTTGGAATGACTCATCCCTCCTTTGCCACGAGAAGCGGCCATCGTTGATGAGGGCATATGAATGGTCGGAGAAAGCATGATAATTTATCTTAGACGACTATAGGCTTTCTCCATGGGAGGTATTGGTAGTTTCGGTGAGAAGTTGTGTACGTACAACCTCATACTCTGTATCAGGTCCGACCATGAAGACTCCAACCATCTTGGAGTTTATGTATGCCTTTTGTTGTTCAATAGATGTCGTGATATGCATGTAACTATGAAGCTTATCGAATATGCCATAGAGGGAAGAGTAGTACACGTGTAGAGGACAACCATTCTGCTTATCATTATAGATATCAAACTGCAACTGAAGAACCTCATTTTTTGCTTGAGCATAGGTAGATGCCAAAGTGTCCCACATGATAGTGGGTTGATTCATAATATCGTTGGCTATCTCCATGGTGAGGATCCCACAAAGCCAAACCCACGCATATGCGTCATCTGGCTTCCATGAAGCATTAGCCCCAGTCTTGTCCGTTGGTTCTGGATCTGTTAGGATGTTCTCTTTGTTGTTGTACTGCATGAGGGTGAGGAACTGCATGACCACAACTCATAGTTGGTCCCATCCATCTTAGTGATGGGAGTTGGACCCTTGAAGGCACCGGGCAAAAAAATGCCACACTTTGTTCTCTGACATGATGATAAAATGGTCCAACAACGAAACTCAAGTGGGGAGTAGATCGATATGGACGAGTCTACATGATCATACAGATGATTGGCTGCATATGTGGACTCATACAACCATCCTCATCAATCTTTGTTGCTCGCTTGGGTTGGAAGACACGATATATGGGTCTGAAAATCACGTTTTTTGGTCAAAATCAGACCGATTCAGACTGCAATTTGAACCGTAAAGGGGCACGAAGATGCAAGAATGCACATGAAAGTCGATCGACAGTCAAGGAGGTACAACGACGTGTCCGGGGAGGCCTAGCCTGCGTGGGTTGTGGCCTAAAAAGCCCAAGCATCAACCAGGAAAGGCCTTACGATGGCCTGGGAGGTGGACTGACAGGGTTTGTCAGGCCATGCGAGGCGACAATGCGACCTCCAAACCGCAGAGGAGTGGAGGGGGATGGGTGCTGCAACTTGGGAGGTTATGCAACAGCGCTCTGCAGGGGAGACGGTGGCCTGAGGGGGGGTGTAGGATTAGGACGTGATGGTATATGGGAACTCCGATCTAAGACCGTCACTTCGGTACCATGTGGAAGGAAGCGAATGACTTGAATTAATGAGAGGCCTTAAATTTCTCTTATATAAGAGAGTAAATTACAAAAAGAAGAAAAAAAATACATAATATAAAAATATCACAAAAGATAAACAATGTCTCGACAAATATCAATGCCAATGCTTGTTTGGTAAGCGGCTGTTGATCGTCCCCTTGGGCAAGAAAGGAAGGCGGTCGTGTCGCCCGTTGTAGTCAGAACTCAGCGGCTCCTCCTCCTCTTCCTTCTTCCGGAGATGAGCGGCGGCGGGCCCTCGGGATTCCGTGAGCTTCTTCTCATCCAAACCCTATCGTTCGTGATCAGAAGTCAAACTAATCCAGTCTCGTGTTTTGATCTTGGGACAGAGAATGCGCCGGTGACGAGGACCTTCGTCATTGCGAGCACCGCCCTCAGCGTCGTTCTGGGCGCTCGCTTCCGTTCTTCCTCCCTCGCCTTGTCCTACGAGGTGCGGAGTTTGATGCTGCCGAATCGTCTTTCAAATGATGCCTCGTGGGGGTTTTGTTATCAACTAGGGAACAACAAAGGCTAATCACGAACTCCCTTTATTTATTTTGAGTAATTTCCGTTGGCATTAATTAGTGCGATCTCAATTGCGATGGCAACTTTCTGGCAGAGTACGGCGAACATGTCGGTCAACTAAGCATGATGGCTAACTATGCCCTTCCATAGGGAGATGGGAGGAATATGTTAGCCTAATTCGACTTTTGTATCCTATGATTTATGATGTGATTTTGTCCGCATGACATTGGGTTTGAGAAATTTGATTTCTGATTTTAAAATTTCCCCCCTTCTTCCCTTCTCAAAGGAATTGATTTGCACATCTTTTGATATCGTCGATATATCCATATCCACACCCTTACTGTTACAATACCAACATCGATACTTTATAACTTGGGATGGGTACAGTTCGATTGGTGGCGATGAAGAAGTATGCAGCTTTGCACGAGTGGGAGATGAATTGCATAAGGGCCTTTTTGGGCAGACATACAAGGTTTTCTCAGTTAGGATGACCTGAAATGGCCAGTAGGGAGATTGCTAAGGGCGACGTTTCCACTTTATACTATTTTGGTTTTTCCACCAAGACTACCTACAGAGGAGCCCAACCACGGTTTACCTTTTGAGCCGATAGGAGCAGTCCGAGTAGTAGTGAGCAAAACCACAGCACATATGACCAGTTATACCAAACGTATTTATTTCATAGCGGTTATATCTAGTGGAAGGCATAAAATGTTGTATAGAACTATATAAAATCGATGACTCTATTTATGTATAAAAATGGATATGCACATATAGACGTGGATATCAAAATGTGATTCGTATCCATATGTGTTTCAAAAGGAATGTTGCTATGAAGGTCAAAATCTGTACATACACATAATATTGATTCAGATATCAACAAATCAGTAGTTGATTGCAACTTTATTGAGGCAGCGAGTTTGAAGAGCAGGAGTGATGCTACGGTAAAACAAACATGGAGATATCGCATGATCACTTACAGAAAGTTGGAGAAGTTCCCTTGTCTCCATAGAAACAAGTGCATCCATACCTTCATCCATATCATGTTTCTTGCCTGGATCTTGTAAAGCCTTTAAGTAATTGTAATGCGTTGGTGTTACATCACTCTTCAGAGCCAAAAAGATCCAGAAAAATGTGGGGAAGTTGGGCTGAATGTATCAACAAAGTATGATGAGATATATAATGTAGGGTGCAAGATCTCAAATGCATATATAAGACAATAGGTCAATGACGTCAACATGCTCACTTATGGATAGAGGAGCACCTAATGCAGTTTCTGGCGGGAGTTACTTAATGGTATGCATATCAATGATGGAGTATTTGTGATAATTATTTTCTTATTTTAACCACATGTTATCGTCTTGTAAGCAGTGATCACAAATTCCGTAATGCATAGTGTGATGATATATACCATCGAGTAACATGTCCACGACTCGAGAAGTAGGCATGATGGATTATTTGTGATCACTATTTTCTTGTTTTAACCACATGTTATTGTCTTGCAAGGGATGCTCACAAATTGTCTATTTTATCTATTGTTCTATCAATTTTTCTCTCTTCATCATGTTATGACCTCCCTTTGGGAGAGGTATCATCATGGAATCTCTCTTCCTTAAGATTATACAAAATCGGGCTTTTTGAAAAAAGAATGTGAATCTACTAGCAATATCGAGGATTGTCGAAGTTTCTTCATAGAAATACCATTTTGCTAAGAGGTATATATACGCGAATGTTGAAAGGAAAGAATGTGTTGTATTATCAAGAGGCCATAGGGTCCTCTTATATAGGAGAGGAATTTGTTTGGCAAATTACAAGATGAAGATAAAAGAAATAGATAACATGAAAACCATAAGAAAGATAACTAATATCTCAACACTCCCCCTCAAGCTGGAGCGTAGATATCGATCAAGCTCAGCTTGGAACAACATCTCTGATAAAGCCCTCTGGCTAGGGCCTTAGTAAAAAATCTGCTGTATGGTCTCCAGAGCTGGCATGCGTAGTGGCGATAATACCATTCTTTATCATGTCATGAGTGTAGTGGCAATCCACTTCTATGTGCTTGGTCCTCTTATAAAAGGCTGGGTTGTTGGCAATGAAAAGAACAACCTGATTATCACATTGGAGGTGTATGAGAAGAGGCACATCTATAGTCGGGTCAGTAAGAATGGATCTGTTCCATTTCATCTCTATGCTAGCCGGCATCATAGCCCTGTATTCTGACTCAGCACTTTATCTAGCGTCTTTCTCTTATATGAAACTAGGGATTGCCTATGAACACAACGAAGCATGAAGTAGACTTCTGACTTCATATCCTTCGGACACCCAACGTAATCTGCATTTGCACATAATGTAACTGAAAGGGATGTACCTTTGCTGAAAAGAAGTCCTGTACCTGGTGATGTCTTCAGATACCTCAAAATCATATGGGCTGCATCCATATGTACCTGTCTGGGCTGCTCCATAAACTGACTCACTTTGCTCATGACAAAGGATATGTCGGGATTAATAATAGTCACATATAGTAGCTTGCCAACAAGCTCCCTGTACCTCCTCTTGTCGACCACCTCAGTGTCATCATCATATAGCTTCATGCTTGTGTTATTAGGAGTAGTGGTAGGTCTGCAATATGCATGTCTGACTCTGAAAAAAGATCTGTAACGTGCTCCTCTGGGTCATCACTGGTTCATGGCAAACTCCAATCTAAGGAAGTAAGGTAAATTGCCAAGGTCCTTGGTCACAAACTGCTGACATAGGAAGTCATTGGCAACCTGAATGCCTTGATCATCATCTCTCGTAATAATAATGCCGTCAACGTAAACAAGAATGATAATAGTACCTATTAGAGTCCTGCGTACAAACAGAGAGTGGTCGGTAGTCGATCGCACAAACCCCTGTTGCTCTATCAAGTTTGAGAGTTTCTGGAACCATGCTCTTGGACTCTGCTTAAGGCTATATATAGCCTTGTGTAGCCTGTAAATCTTCTGACACTCCCCCTCATCAACAAACCTAGGTGGCTGCTGCATGTAGACCTCCTCTTGTAGATCACCATAGAGGAAGGCATTCTTTACATCAAGCTGGTAAAGTGGTCAATCTCGTGTCACAGCAACAAAAAGAAGAATACACAGAATAGAATGCTTGGCAATTGGAGAAAAAGTATCCTGATAGTCCATCCCATATGTCTGGGTGAACCCATGTGCCACAAAGCTCGCCTTATAGCGATCCACACTACCATTTGCACTGTGTTCACAGTAAATACCCATATGCATTACACAACGGATGCGCCAACTGGAGTAGAAACAAGACTCCACATACCACGTGACTGTAGATTGTAGCGCAACCGTCTCCTCCTTCATAGCTAACCTACACTGACTGTCATGAAGAGTTTCCTGATATGTCGATGGTATTTCCATAGCTGATAGTGCTAAGGTAAACCTCCTAAAATCCTCTAACAGTCCGCTTAAAAAAACTTGGGCTGCAAGCGGATAAGTAGCACATGTACGTTTCTGCTTTCGTAGAGCAGTCGGCACAACAAGATCATCTGCCAAGTCACGAGCTTGTAAGTTCCCCTCTTGAGAGGGCAACTTCTCATCATGTATGGAATTCTGTTGCACATACAACTCAGTACTGCCATCAGTAGAAATAATGTACTCATTACATATCTGAGGCCTGCTGGATGATGGGCAAGGCCTGTAAGCAGGGGGAACCGAGCGAGACCCGCGAGTAAATACATATGACAAAAACCGAGTCATAATAGGAGGTGGAGACACAAGAGCA
The DNA here is from genome assembly GCA_037367405.1 of Ottelia alismoides. Taxonomy (NCBI): domain Eukaryota; kingdom Viridiplantae; phylum Streptophyta; class Magnoliopsida; order Alismatales; family Hydrocharitaceae; genus Ottelia; species Ottelia alismoides. Next base: position 433,646 of record JAZKJV010000272.1, read on the forward strand.
GGTGTAGAGGCATGAATAAGTGTAGGTGGTGGTGGCGGCGGCTGAGGAGGTGGTGGTAGAGTTGGAGTAGAGGGAGGTGGTGGTACGACAGTAGGGGGTGGAGGCATGTGGATCTCATCGTCAGAGTTTGATGGGGATAGTATGTCACCTGTAGTATAAAAATACATATTAGAATCAAAGAAAGTAATGTCAACACTGACAAAGTATTTTTGCCTGAGCGTACAAAGCAACGGTACCCCTTTTTGTATGAGAGCAGCTGACAAAAATGCACTTGACTGCTCTTGATGAGAGCTTGTCACGACCTGGAAAGACATCATGAACAAATGCAACATAACCAAGCACACGAGTTGTAAGAGAGAAAAGATCCTTATCAGGAAACACAATCGAGAAAGGAATCTTCTCTCCCAACACAGACGAGGGCATGCGGTTCACAAGATAACATGCCGTGAGAACAACATCGCCACAGTAAGCGTGAGGAGTACAACTCTGTATCAATAAGGTTCTGATTACATCAAGTAAGTGACAATGTTTGCACGTAACAATATTGTTTTGCTGGGATGTATAAGCATAAGAGGTCTGGTGAACAATGCCAAGTGATCTAAAAAAGTCAGAAAGCTGTAAGGTGCAGAACTCTAAGGCATTATTAGAAGATATTTAACATTGGCTGGTAAACTATTCTTTATCTCATTAATAAAAGATTTGATAACATATCCAACCTCATACTTATTCTTCAATAAAAGACCTAGTAAGTCTAGAAAAATCATCGACAACAACTAGATAAAAACGACGTCCCCTAGGTGATCAGGGACACGACTCAGACCCTAAATATCTAAATGGAGGAGCTCAAATAACTGGGACCTACTCCGACTCTGATGAGATGGAAATGAGAAACGGTGGTGCTTCCCAAGCTGGCATGCCTCACATGGAAGGAGAATTTCGTGGAAATCTGAGGGAGAACATGACACATTTTCTGCAGAGGAAGATGGTTAAAACGAAGGTGCCACAGATATAGTGAGATTGGTCCACTAGGTATAGTAGAAACACTGGCATGAGAAGGTTGGACCAGTCTGTAGTGCACTCGCTACTTACGGCCACATCCAATCACCCTATCCGTGAGTATGTCCTGAAACACAAAAGATGAAGGGTCAAAGATGGCACGACAATGCATATATTTAGTTATCTGACTAATGGAAAGTAATTGATTTGAAAGGCATGAGCATATAAAACATTATGAAGGTGTATGGACGACTTCAAATACACCTCCCCTTGTTCTGTGATGGGTAAGTGGTATCCATTAGCAATGACAACCCATATATCAGGAGGTATGGTCTTGTAGGACCTCATATGCGCTCTGTCTCTAGACTCTCTACACAGATGGTGGGAAGCACCATAGTCCATAATCCACTTTGTTATATCTTCACCACTATTATCAGTAAAAGTATAAGCGATACATGAGGAGCTCGAAGAGGCTCTGGCTACGGCTGCAGTATCTGTTGTGGTGATGCCTGCAGTAGAGAAGTCGGGGTCTCTGAATGCTCAGCTGTACTGCCACACGACCAGAAGTAGGATATCCTTGCTTCTGGTAGCATGTACAGGCCGACAACAGTAAGTGCAAGGGCTATGTTGATGTCTACTGCCTCTGCCACGAGGGGTGCGTCCTCTGGACTGGATCGTCCCTCCTCGGCCACGAGAATCGGTCATTGCTGAAGAGGGTGGAGGAGTGGCCGTAGAAGACATGATAATCCGACTGAGACAGCTATAGGCCTCCTCCATGGGAGGTATGATAGCTCCGGTGAGAAGCTGTGTATGCATAGCATCATACTCTGTATCAAGTCCGGCCATGAAGACTCCAACCATGGTGGAGTTCCTATATGCCTTCTGCTGCTCAATAGATGACGTAATAGACATGTAGTTATGAAGCTTCTTGAATATGGCACGGAGCAAAGAGTAGTACACGTGCTGAGGTTGGCCATTCTGCTTGGCTTTGTAGATATCGAACTGTAGTTGAAGAATCTTGGACTCATTCTTCGCTTGAGCATAGGTGTATGCTAAAATGTCCCACATTGCCTTGGCAGTGGACTGATTCAGAATATCATTGGCTATCTCTTTGGTGAGGATCCCGCGAAGTCAAACACGCGCATATGCGTCATCTTGCTTCCAAGAAGCATTGACCCCCGTCTTGTCCATTAGCTCTGGATCTGTTGGGATGTGCTCGTTGTTGTTGCACTGCATGAGGGCGAGAAATTGCAATGACCACAACTCATAGTTAGTCCCATCCATCTTAACGATGGGAGTCGGGCCCTTGAAGACATCAGATGAAAAATTATCACCCTTGTTCTCTGACATGATGGTAAAACGACCAAACAACGGAACCCAATTGGGGAGTAGAGCGATATGAATGAGTCTACACACGATCATACGGAAGATTGGTTGTACGCATAGACTCATACAACCATCATCGTCAATCTTTGCTGGTCGCTCGGGCTGGAAAACATGATTTATAGGTCTGGAATCACGTTTTTCGATCAAAATCAGACTGATTCAGATTGCAGTTCAAACAATAGAGGTGTACAGAGAAGTGCGGAGGCACGAGGAGGCGTAAGGATGCGTACAAGAGAGACCAATGGCGGCTTGGGAGGGCCTGACCTGCTACTCGCGAGGGCTGCTGGGCCCGACGGCTGGGGAGGTGGGATCCTCGCGGCGACCGGGGAGGGGAGGTTGGAGGCCGGCTGTGGCGTGGAGGGGTGGGTGGGTGGGCGGATAGGGTTAGGGCTTGGGTAGGATATGCGAATTCCGGTCTAGGACTGTCACTCCGATACCATGTTGAAAGGAAAGTATGTGTTGTATTATTGAGAGACCCTAGGGTTCTCTTATATAGGAGAGGAAACTGTTGGGCAAATTACAAGATGAAGACAAAAGAAATAAATAATATGAAAATAATAATAAAGATAACTAATATCTTAATAGTGAAGTTTGATGAATAGTCTAGGAAAATGATTGAAGATTGTGCTACATGAATCACAAGGAATTTTAGAGCTTGAAGTTCCAATACCCAAAGTTTCAGAATGACTTGTGCAAAAATGTTCACGATAAACACCCATACGAATCAACAAAAACAGTAAAATAACGATGGCATGCGGGCTTGACTTGGCCCATGTAGATCATAATGGACTAAATCAAATGTAGAGGTACTCCGATGATCATAACACGAAGGATAAGAGGCACGCTGATTGGTTCTAATATGATAAACTTTACAATCTGACTCAAGTGTGGTAGGTTGACCATGAAATATCTCATGAAGTATAGATGCATAAGGATAACCTAAACGTCGAACTAGATATAAGGCAACACAAATAAACAAAGTGGAGATATCCATGTAGCACATTTCATTTTTTTATGCCTGCATCCATCTTTGCATGTTTGGATCACGGGAATACAATGATGTTCATAAAAAATAGTCTTATACTTAAATTGTTTGCAAAACTCACGAATGCTGATGAGCTTAATGAGACCTTAAGATTATAACAAGCACAAATAATTCGTTATCTAGGCAAAAACTTTTCTAAAAATGAACATTTTTCAGGGATAAGATACCATTAGCAAGACAAGCAAATGAGATAACACTGTTATAGGTAGTACGTGAGAGTACTACCATTCCTAGGCAATTAGATGCACCAGAATAAATAGCCCACTATGGAACTCACCTAAGCCAGGTTGGCTTAACTGTACCATCAAAAGAATCAATTAGTCCAACAATATGATCAATGATATCTTTAATTACATGGGTTTGCATATACTCATTAGATGAGTGTAACCCTCATGTAACAACTGAAAATTAGTCGCCTCAGAAAAACAACTGAAAATTAGTAGTGCTCTGACTACCAAGAGAATGATCGATTGGTTCAAGAAGGTTTGACAACTTCTCCCAATCCATGCCAAAAGAATTATTTGTGTGCTTGCAGTGTGCACACAAGGTGCGGAATAGCGCCACGACAACCAATGACAACCTCCTCCACAACCTAATGAATGATCTCCATGGCTAGATGAGACAGTGCTTTGATAGAAGGCAACAAGGGCAGTGGACTCTGCACAGAGGAGGTTGGATGGAATGTGCATGAGTAGCATCTATCTTCTAAAGATGGAAATCAAAATTAGGGATGGCACAGAAGACAACAACTGATCCTTAGTTATTTGAAAATGAGGGCTTAAACCATTAATGAAGCGACAAATCTGCCACTTAATGCTATATGTATTTTGCTTGTCGTAGTAGGACGGTTAAAAAATAGATAGTTCCTCCAAAAACGGACTCCATGAAAGTATAGTAGTCTACAAGGCCATGCCTTTCTGCTAGTTTACCAGATTCTGGGATAGATGTCAACAAGTCTGGTCTCACTGGATTTCTGAGAGTACTTCAAACTCATCCATATTTTCTTGGCAGTCTTCTTATACAACAGATTGGCGATGATACTCTGTTTAATGTTTTATATTAACAAGTTCATGAAAATATAATTATCCATCTCCTATTTGTCAAAGCTCTCATATGTGGACTGTGGAAAAGTGATGAGAAAATGCATTGAGATGTTTATTCAAGAGGTCTAGGAGTCCTTATATAGAACTAAACCCTAGAGAGCTCAAAAAAGATAAAATACTTAAAATCACCGCGGGGTTACAATGGGATATAAGAATGTAATCTACTGTAATCTCTAACACCTTTTCAACTTGGAGCATATCCATCGATCATGCCAAACTTGGAAGCTATCCAGGAAAGACGCTTCTTTGATAAGACCTTTGTAAATAAGATGCAAACACCTCATTTTTTCATCGTATTGCTAGTGGGAGACGACGCTAAAATGCACTGCGTTCGGTTACGATAGGTGGGGTGCGCGTAGAGGGGAATAAAGAATTGGGGAAGGCTATTGTCAAGCACTTTAAGGACGTCTCGTCAAGGGCTATACCAAGAATATGGAAATGGTTGGGTCTCGGGGCCACGCCCTTGACGCCCTCTTTTTGTGATATGCTCGCTCGGGATGTTTCCTTGGAGGAGGCTAAGGTTGCGGGTTGGGATTTGAATGCAGATGGGGCTCCGGTCCCGGATAGTTTCTCAGTAGCTTTCTACAAAGACTTTTGGGATCTGATCGACTCTGAGGTGCTCGAGGTCATTTCTGAATTATGTATGGGCAATGCGGGCTTCGAAAGGATTAACCGGTCTTGGATCATTCTACTTCCCAAATGTTCGGTGGCAGAAAATATTGACGACTTTCGTCCCATTGCAGTTTCTAACGCACTTTATCTGATTGTCGCGAAGGTGTTCGCAATAAGGCTAAGCCGTGTTCTTCATAGCATTATCTCTCCGATGCAATCTGCGTTTATTCCGGGTAGACAGATATCGGATTGCCTCACTCTCGCCTCGGAGATCATTGCCGACTGGAGGAGAAGGGATAAGCACGGTGTGGTGTGGAAAGTGGACTTTGCAAAGGCTTATGATTAGGGCTGACTATTGAGTCACGGCTCGATGAGCCAGGCTTGGGCTCGGCTCGATAAGGGCTCGTGAGCTTGGCTCATTAAGCTATTGAGCCGAGCCCGAGCCAGATTTTTGGGCTCGATAGCTTATCGAGCCGAGCCCGAGCCAGATTTTTGGGCTCGATAGCTTATCGAGCCGAGCCCGAGCCGAGCCCTGCTCAGCTCGGTAACTCAATAATGGGATCGATAAGGAATATATATATATTCTATTTGTGAAACTACAATGATTTTTATTTTTATTTGTATTAGTTTTGCAACATTGTTAATGGTGTATTATGTGTTTATGTTGTTTATGTAACAACAATGTTGGGTGGACTATGTTGTAGACTTGGATTTCCTATCTTTTATCTATGTTAATCTAGGTTATAGTTAGATATTTAGTATTTTTTTCTTTTTTATTAACAAGCAGAATGTTACAATATTCATTATAATTTAACTTTTATATACAACTTAGATGGTGGCCTACTAGTAAGGTGGATGACATTTAAAAAGGAGGTCTCGGGTTTGAGCCCAGGGAAAACACTTTTTCACCAAAAAAAACATATTTCCTTAACGAGCCTGAATAGGCTCGAGCCCAGACCAGGCTCGATAAGAGGCTCAGGCTCGGCTCAAGACTTATCGAGCCCGAGCTGGCTCGATAAGGGCTCGAGCCCGAGCCCGAGCCCGAGCCCGAGCCCAGTTGGGCTTATCGAGCCCGAGTCCGAGCCCAGCCCTGGCTCGGCTTGTTAGGCTCGATAGCCAGCCCTACTTATGATAGCCTTGACTGGAGGTTCCTGTGGTCGGTTCTGAGAAGGAGGGGGTTTCCGGAAAGATGGATCTCTTGGATGACATGTTGTGTGACAACGTCTTCTCTCTCGGTCATGGTGAATGGACGCCCAGAGGACGGCTCTTTCCAACCTCGTCGGGGCGTGCGTCAGGGATGCCCCCTTGCTCCTCTGGTGTTTGTTCTTGCCGCGGACGTTTTGACGCACATTGTTATTCGCGTGGTTAATTGCGGGCTCTAAAGTGGTTACGAGAATCGCGGGTCGTTGATCCCGCTTTTACAGTACGCCGACGACACTATCTTCTTCATTGAGGGGGGAGCAGCGGAGGCCGATGGCATGGCCATGGCCTTGGATATCTTCAGTGAACTCTCCGGTTTGTTCAAGAATCCTGTTAAGTCGAAGGTCATCCCTTTTGGCCTTTCTGTGGATGAGGCTGGTGCTTGTGCGCACGCGTTAGGGTCGGACTGCAGCTCATTGCCGATGGACTATCTGGGGATGCCATTGACAGTGGGAAGAACGAGGATGCGGGATTGGATCAGAGTCGTGGAAAAGGTGGAGGCGAGACTGGCGGTTGGAGGTCGACCGTTCTATCGAGGGGGGGGGTGTTTGGTCCTTCTAAAGACGGTCCTGTCTTCCATCCCTGTTTACTTCCTTTCCAATCGCCGCTTGCCAAAGGGAATTCGTGATTGGCTCGAGAAGCTCATGCGTCGGTTCTTGTGGGGGAAGCATGGGGAGGATACAAGGGGCATTCACCTTGTTGGATGGGAAGAAATTAAACTCCCCAAGAATGAGGGGGGGCTGGGGATCAAGCGTCTGGATCAAATGAACGAGGCCTTGCTTCTTAAATGGACAAGCAGAATTTGGTGGCATGGGAGGATTTTTGTTCATCCGTGCCACGCAAGATATATGATGTTGGGGGGGCACCATCGAGGCCGGGTGCTCGCGTGGACTCTCCCACTCCATTCTGGAGGGGGGTGGTGGATGTTTTTTTTTGACGCTCCGAAAAGGGGGAAGCACTTAGAGGTGTTCGCCCCAATGCATTAAAAAGTATAGAAGAGAGTGTTCGCCCCAAAAAGGGTGGTGGATGTTTTTACCAAGCATATTTCTCTGTTTAGACCGATCTTTGGCAGTGGCGACTCCTTCGCTTTTTGGTCCGATGACTGGACGGAGGGGGGGTCCCCTTTGTGCGCGCTTCCCGCGCCTGTTTGCTCTTGCGGATGATAAAAATATGATGGTGGCGTCCTGCTGGTCGTATGGAAGCTGGTTTCCGGCTTTTTCATCTAATTTCTCCGACCAGAGACTAGAGGAGTTCCTTGCGTTACTGGATTCTATTAAGGAGGTGGGGCGTCCAACGGAAGGGAGGGACCATTGCGGATGGCGTGCAGGTCCTTTCTCGGTTAAGAAGGCTTTTGGAGCAATTTGCAGACCTCCGCCATCTCGCTCGGAGGTTGTGATTCGCGATTGCGCGTTCTTTTGGGCTCTCAGGCTGCCCGAGCGAATTGGTTTCTTCTTTTGGCTGTTGTGTAGACAGAGGCTGATGATGAGGGACAGGTGTGCTACACTTCTGGGTACCATTTCTGATAGGTGCCTTCTTTGCGAGGAGGCGATTGAGACCGTGGAACATCTTTTCTTTAAATACCCCAAGGTAATCCAGATTTGGGGGGGGGACATTACCTTGGTTATGCGCTGTGGATCTGGTCTCTTTTTGCGGATCGATGGTGGCTAATAGGATCAGGGTGCGGAGGGAGCTATTATATCCAATCGCCATTCTGTGGGCTGTTTGGCTGGGGAGGAATGCTGTACTCTTCTCGGAGCAACGCTTTTACAAAGAAAATGTGGGGAGTCATGCAACGAGACTAGTAGAGAAATGGGATCTGTAATGGGTCTTTTTGTTCCTGTCACTTGTGTACTTGTTTCTTTTGTTTTCTTTTAATAAATAAATTATAGGGCGAATACCATCGAGTGTCTCCCCCCTGTTTCTGGCTTTCAAAAAAAATGTCTGCAAGCTGAAGATCTGTCGAGATGTGTGGTGTAGCAATCTTGCCTCCTTGTACAACATCACGAACAAAATGACATTCAATCTCAATGTGTTTGGTTCTCTCATGGGACACATGTTTTGTAGCAATGCAAGTAGCAGATTTGTTATCATGGTATAGAGGAACATGACTGGTGATAGCAACAATGATTTCTTGCAAAAAAGTCAGTAGCTAGGTAATTTCACATGTAGCCTGGGTCATTGCCTGGTATTCTGCCTTTGCACTGGATCAGAAGACTACCGTTTGATTATTGCTCCTCCAACAAACAAGGTTTCCTCCTACCATCATAGCTTAGCTCGTATTAGAGCAACGATCTTCATGTGAGCTTAAATAATCAGCATCAGCATATGCAACAAGATTAATGTATCCATTTGCCCCAAAGAAGAGGCCACGTCCAGGTGATTCCTTCAGGTAGTGAAGGATTTGAAGAATGTCCTGGCAATGGCTGTAACCAAGTTTCTCCATGTATTATCTAGCTCTGCTCACAACATAGGATATGTCTGGCCTAGTAACAGTAAGATATAAAAGTTGGCCAACCGGGCTTATGTATCATGTAGTGTCTTCAAAGACAAGATCAATGGTGGTAGAGTGTTTACTCGATTCTGCAGGAATGCCAGATGGTTTGCATCCAAGTAACCCTGCCTCAGTCAGTATATCTAAGCAGTACTTTCTCTGTGACACATGGAGTCCCTTCTTGGTGCGTAAAACTTTTATGCTCAGAAAATAGTGAAGTTTCCGCAGATCCTTAGTGACAAAGACCTTTTGCAGAAAAGCCTTGGTCTCAAGCACCCCTTTATCATCATCTTTGGTAACAACCATATCATCCACATATAATACAATAATTGTAACTGTTGGAAAAGAAAAGAGCCCACCCATGTGTTTAGTACCACATGGGGGAGCGGTCACTATTGGGTCTGTCCATGGGACTATATAAGGAGCCCCACACCCCCTGTACTCATTGAGAACATAAATAGAAGAAATGCCCAATTCAGGGGATTCTCCCGTGGTTTCATCCCGCTCCTTCTGGAGTAGGGTTCCACGTTAAATCCCGATGTCCCCTAATGTTTTCTTTATCTTTATTCTCTGATACGCTTCCGCATTCTGTTTTTCTACATGGTATCAGAGCGGGTCGATTCTCGAGGGTTTTCTTTTTTGTTGTTTGTAATATGTTCGAGATTCGTTTTATGTTGAAGATCTGATGTTCGTGTTCGAGATCTTTTCATATCATTCTGCGGCTGGATTTATGTTCCAGGGTTTCATTTTTTGAAACCCTATTTTCTTCCGTCGAAGCTCTCATCTTCCAGGCAGTCAATCTCGTGTTCCAGCAACTCTGTGGGGGCGTTCTCCTGGCAGTGCCCCCCCTGGCTCATATCGCATCTTCAAGCACGACAACCTTCAGGTGCAAGTTCACCAGGCGTGCCCTTGCGGCAGTTCCAGGGAGACGCGCAGCCTGTTGTGTCTTCTCCCAAAGCATAATCGCACATCCAGTGCCTCCAATCTTCTCCAGCCTTCTCGAGCGTATGCGTGCATTCCAATCATTGGCGCCGCCCAACATCACGCCTTCAACTCCAGGCACAACCGCAAAGGGTGGCGGTACGCCTCAGGCGCGTCCTCCAAGCAGATGTTCCCTTTTCAGGCGCGGGACCCCCTTCTCCATTCGATCTCCCGTCAGTGCCTCGCCCAGCGATGATCGAAGCAGAAGAGCCTTCTCGCCCTGGCGGAACCCATCGAGTCTTCTACAAGCGGCGGCGGCGCCCCCAGGCGCGCGAGCCCAGGCGCACCCTTTTTCTGGTCACGCGCGAGTCCAGAAGCCCACCGCGCGTGCGTTCCCATCTCGCGGCGCATCCCTACCCCCTCGCCCCATCCCCAGCCCCTCCCCCCATCGCTCCCGGATCCAATCGAGGCCACCCCCTGGATCCCTCTGCCGCCGGCGACAACTCCGGTGATGCCCCTCCCTCCAGGCGACGCAAGGCCGAGCCCCTCCCTCCAGGCCGCATCTCCCATTTCCAGGAGGCGGCGACATTTCATTGCGAGGGTTCCTAAGGGGGGAACCCTAGTTGGGTGTTATAAAAAAAATTTTATTTCTCTGTTTTTTGTTGGGCATGTTAGGTCGTTGTTGTTTAAAAAGAAAAATGGGAGAGATTAAAAAAATGTGAGAGAAGGAGGACATGCGTTACAAAAAAAAATTGGGGCTCTGTTTAAAAAAAATGGTGAGGTTTTGTTTGGGTGTGGGCCGTGATATTTGAGATATATATAAAAAAAAAGAGAGGAGAGGACTGTTCTTTGAAGCCCAAGTGGGCTGACGTTAAAAAAAAGTCCGCAAAGTTTTTCAAAAAAAAGAAAAAGAAAAGAAGAAAAGGCGCGTATAAGAAAAAGCCGTACGCATAAAAAAATGTGATTCATGTTTGCTTCTCCCAACTTGTCTTTATTTTTCATTTTTCTCACAAATTTTGGAGAAAGGGGGAGTAAAAGCTATATGCATCCTACATCGTTGATTGACAGATCAAACACTCCGGATTTCACAGAATATCAAGCCATCTTCACTGTGCATCGATCTTCGTCGTGGTGTCTCTATCCTTGACATCGACTCCGCACTGATTTTGTTTTCTTTAAGGCACGACAGAGACAAAGTCCGGTGACCCGCAGGCACGACTGAGACAGAGATCCGGTGACCATGCAGGCACGACAGAGGCAGTCCGGTGACCTTCCAAGCACGACAGAGATACGTTCCGGTGACCTGATATACCCATCAGCAAGCGGGTTTGTCTACCAGTTGCGGATACATACGTTTATTGTGGTGATTTCAAGTGAAGATGTAATGATGTATATTTTTCTTTATTATTGCAAGTTGCAGCTGTCCCAGCTACCAACTTGAGGGGGAGTGTTGGAAAAGAAAAGAGCCCACCCATGTGTTTAGTACCACATGGGGGAGCGGTCACTATTGGGTCTGTCCGTGGGGCTATATAAGGAGCCCCACACCCCCTGTACTCATTGAGAACTTAAATAGAAGAAATGCCCAATTTAGGGGCTTCTCTCGTGGTTTCATTCCGCTCCTTATGGAGTAGGGTTCCACGTTAAATCCCGATGTCCCCTAATGTTTTCTTTATCTTTATTCTATGATACGCTTCCGCATTCTGTTTTTCTACAGTAACGATACCGGTTGACCGTTTTCTGATGAAAACAGAGTAGTCAGATGTAGTTCTCTGGAAACCCAAAGTGCCAATCTCTGTACTTAGTCTATAAAACCATGCCCTCGGGCTTTGCTTCATACCATAGACCGCTTTACGAAGTCAGCACACGTACTCCCCCTCGACTTCGTAACCTGGATGTTGCATCATGTAAACTTACTCCTCAAGATCACCATATAGAAAAGCATTCTTGACATCCAATTGAAAAACAGGCTAGCCCATACTGATCCCATCCTTGCAACAGGAGAAAGGGTCTCGAAGTAATCAACTCCATATGTCCGTGTAAAGCCTTTTGCCACAAGTCATGCTTTCAACCTGTCAATAGAGCTATTTGGAGTCTGCTTCGTAATGAAGAGCCATCTACAGGCAACAAGTTTAGTTCCCTAGGGACACTATATAAGATCCCATGTCCCTCTAGAATTGAGAGCGTCCATTTCTTCATTCATTGCCTTTCTCCATCCAGAATCCTGTAATGCACTATGATGGTCTCTTGGAACAAAAATTATCATAAAAACATAATGAGCTACCAATGGACGTGGAATGAGACATAGGATGAAGTGTACATTGCCTCTTAGTTATGCGCAAAGCGATTGGAAGCTCCTGAGGATCATCTGGGGCAGTATTAATGGGAGTACTTGAGAAAGGCGTATTCTACTGCAACAATGGAACATGTAAAGGAACATGAAAAATAGTAAAAACATGTTTTCTTTCATACACAATAGGTGGAGGAGGATCCAATGGTATGTCTGACACAACCTGAGTAAAGAAGCTACTTTGTTAAAAAATGGTGACATCAACAAATATGTAATATCAATGACCATAAGGATCATAGCATCTGCACTAGGGATGCAAACAATTAGATACAGATACGGATATAGCTATTATCGTATCCTTATCCGTTTTTTAATACGAATACGGATGCGGATGCGGATATTGACGGATATTAAAACTATCTTACCATATCCTTAAAAAACAGATACAGATGTAAAACAGATACTGAACGCACACAAGTAATGTTATAAATACTCATAGAACCGACTTAAATATATAAGAATTGGATGGAAAACATAGGATATTAATTTACTAAATGTGTTTGTATCATAAAATTATATAAATATGGTAAAAGGAGGTAGAAAATTATGTTATATAGGGTTAAAAATAACGACTATATTTATATACGAAAATGGATATACAGATACAGATGTTTGCGGATATCAAAACGATATCCATATACGGATGTCAAAATCTATATAAAACGGATACAGTGACGGATCGGATACGGATATATCCATAACTGTTTGCATCCCTAATCTGCACCCTTTCTGAGTTTGAGAATAACCTAGAAAAACACATTTAATCGCATATACGGATGTCAAAATCTATATAAAACGGATACAGTGACGGATCGGATACGGATATATCCATAACTGTTTGCATCCCTAATCTGCACCCTTTCTGAGTTTGAGAATAACCTAGAAAAACACATTTAATCGCACATGGAGATAATTTCTCGACAGTATGAAAATTGTGAACAAATACTGTTGGAGTATGTGGTTATGCATCATATGGGTTGTAGGAGGGTAAATGAATATCTCCAGCATCCATTTACCAGGATCCATTTACCCCATCCATATGTTTCGTCCCACATCTACTAGTGGTGGGACTCGGAGGCTCTGTGGAGGCTATATAAGGATCCCCAGACCTCCTGTATCCATTGAGAAAGATCAATGAATATCCACCCCTTTGAGGGCTTCTTCGTGGTTTCATCCCGCTCCTTAAGGAGTAAGGTTCCACGTAAATCCCGCTGTTCTTAAGTTTTGTTATTTTATTTCTGATACGCTTCCGCATTCTCTATTTTCTTTTTTTTGATCCAAAAAAGGGGGTAACATGCTTTGATGTCTGCCCTAAAATTATATTAAAAAGCTGGAAAAGAAAAACGACACATACAATCACACCAATAACCACTCCTCAACAAAACCCGCAGACTGAATACATATATTCTCCCAATAAAACCTCTGGCCCGAGAACAACAAAGCATTCCTAGCCAGCCAGATAGACCAAAGCAAAGACACAGAGTTAAGAAGCTCCCTCCTCGAACGCTGCCTGACCGAGTGCAGTGAGTCCCAAAAAGAGTCGAAGGACCTCGCACAAAGCCAATCCATGCCGATATCTTCCCAAAGCATCGCCGCGAGGGCATGTGAAGAAAAGATGGTCCACTGATTCAACCCCACATTCGCACATAGGGCATCTGTCAGAAACCGATCCGAAGAATCTGGCACAATGATCTCTCGTCATCGAGCGTTTACGTCTAAAAAGCTAGAGGAAGAAGCCGATCCTCTCGGGGATCCGAAGATCCCAAATGAAGGTGCAATCCCTAATAAGCTCAACAGAGCGCGCAGGAGGCAGTCTGCGAATCGCCTCGTACGCCTTCCTGACAGAGAAAGAGCCCCCCCTCCAAACCTAGTGGTCCTTACCCCCCACGTGGCCTTCATAGCCAGCTAGGGAGTCACTCAAAAGGAGGAATTCCTCCAAACGTTGATCTGAGAAGTTTAACGCGAAAAAGCGGCATCCAGTTTTCATCACACCAGCAGCTAGCAACACTTGCATCACGGTCCACAGCCAAGGGAAAAGGCGGGGGTAGGGCCCGTCAAGTGACCCGCCACCCGTCCAATCATCTGTCTAGAACGCAAACGATTGACCGTTCCCCGACACTGGTATAAAAGTTCACGGAAACGAGGGAGCATTGACAAAATACCTTTCCAGAAAGGCGAGGGCACAATCCCATTAGCAATTCTCACCAGCGACGAGCTGGAGAAGCTGTAGATGCGGCACACTAGATTATAACAAATATCCTTGCCGCTCCCCTACATCCTGCTCAACCACTTCAACAATAAGGCCTCATTCATAGAATCAATACGCCTAACTCCAAGACCACCCTTCTTCTTGGACAGAGTGATAGTATCCCAATTAACCAGGCGCATCCCATTAGCCTCCTGACCACTCTTGCTCCACATAAATCTCGTCATCAGGCTCTCAAGGCGCTTACGAATCTCAATGGGCAGCATGCGCGAAGACATGAAGAATATCGGGATTTCGCAGAGAGGATCGCCTTTAAGAGAACAAGACGACCCCCCTTGGAAAGGATCGAGGACCGCCAACCATACAACTTACTCTCCGACTTCTCAACAATAGGGAGCTGGTCCGCAATTTTGATTTTGCCTGTCGTCAGTGGTAACCCCAAATAATGAATAGGAAAGCATGCCACAATCCGTACCCAGTTCGACACCACACATGCGCGCCTCCTCCTCAGGTAGAGCAAAAGGAACCACGATAGACTTGCCCTGATTCTGCATCTGGCTCGACATTTCCCCAAAGAGCTCAAGAACGATCGCCATGCCGCTGGCTTCCTCCTTGCCCCCCTCAATAAAGAATATAGTGTCGTCCGCATACTGCATAAGAGGTATAACCAGCTCGTCTCTAGAGAAACCAGACGTGATCCCGCGGTTCTGAACCTGGCCGAATAAACATGCAAGCACATCAGCGGCGACGACAAATAACAAAGGAACTAAAGGACAACACTGCCTGACCCCTTCTGCGACTGAAAGAAGCCACCCTCCGACCGACCGTTAACAAGCACCATCAATGATGTAGTGGTAACACAACACTTCATCTAAGAAACTCAGAGGGCCGGAAAACCCCGCCTATGCAATGCCTTCCACAGAAAACGCCAGTCCAGCGTATCATATACCTTTGCAAATCGACCTTCCAAAGCATTGCCTTCACCCTTCGCCTTTTCCAATCAGCAATGATCTTTGAAGACATAACCAAACAGTCCCCAATTTGCCTACCAAGGACAAAAGCCAACTGCAAAGGTGAGATAATGTGTTCCAGCACTCTGCTCAACCTGATAGCAAAGACCTTAGCTACGATCATATATAAAGCATTGGAAATCGCAATCGGCCTGAAGTCCTCGATTCGTTCAGAGGCACCGTGCTTAGGAAGGAGAAAAATCATAACCCTATTGATCTTCTCAAAACCTGCATTACGCTAGCAATCCTCTTGAATCACCTTCAACACCTCTATGGCAACAAGATCCCGAAAATCTCTAAAAAAGGAAATCGGGAACCCATCCGGGCCGGGCGCCCTGTTCGCATTCGAGGACCAAACAACTGCCTTCAACTCCTCCATGGTGACCGTCTGAACCAAGCTCAAGGCATGATCCCCTGAAAGCTGCCTAGCACCCATACCAGACCATCTCCACCGCCTACAAAAACCTCTCGACGAGAAGGCATGTAAGTAATCTACAATCACCCTGCCCACCTCTTTATCCCCATCAATCCTGTGGCATCGTCCACCATCACCGATCGGATAGTATTGCTGCGACGTCTCCCGTTAGCAATTCTGTGGAAGAAAGTAGTATTGGCATCTCCCTCCTTGAGCCACCTGTGCCTAGACCTCTGTCTCCACTCCGTAAGGCGCTTTCTATCATCCACAACCACCTTCTTAAGAGCCTCCGCTCTCTGAGTTAGTTCATCCATACTTAGAGGCCTAGCATCCTCCAATCTATCAAGGCTAGCAAGCTCCTCCTCCGCCGCCAATCTAGCTGCACGACAAGCCTCCCTAGATTCTTTATTAAACATACAGAGTCTGCCACGCAAGGAAGCGAGCTTCTGAACAAACTGCGAGGCAACGGAACTCGGGACCACCATAGAGGACCATTGGGACGAGACCAGTTCACGGAACGAGTCCTCCAAAAGCCATGCCTTTTTGTACCTGAAGAACCCCCTAGGGGGCGAGAGCACCCCTGACTCCCGAAGCAAAGGTGAATGATCCGACCAAGTCCACACCTTACTCGTAACAAACGACAAGGGGAATAACTCCATGAGCTCAGCATATGCCAAGAATCGGTCAAGGCGCGGGCGAGAGCCATAATTCCTCCAGGTATACTTCACATCTGCAGCATCCACCACCACAAGCTCCAAATGGTCCACCAACTCCACAAAGTTCGCAGACCCCGGATCCTGACCACCTCGCAAACCCGACCGATCAGAAGATAGTAGGGTAACATTGAAATCTCCACCAACCAACCGTGCGGTGCCGAGAAAAGAAGATCTAATAGCATGCAAGTCCGCCCATAACTGCTGCCTCGAGGCCGGCTGGCACGACCCATAGACACAAGATACCACGATAACAGAACCAGAGCAAAGGCTTTCCAACAACATCGTGAGAATGTGGGTGCCTCTCAACTCCACCCTGAGCACAAATCCACAATCCTTCCACGCAACCAGCAAGCCAAACGCGGAGCCAATCGCATTAATCGCTTTAAAACCACTGAGCGAACCCGCATCGAAAGAGCGCCAGACTTCGTCCGGAAACGAATCAAGCTTCGTTTCCTGTAGTAGCATAATGTCGCAACCCCATTCTGTGAACCTTGAGCCCATTATCTTCCTTTTTTCAGGGTCACCCAGACTTCTCACGTTTCAAGACAAGATCTTCATTTAGGACCATTGGAACTGCCCCAAAGGCGGACTACCCCTGCCTAAACTACCATCTGAGCTTTACGTTCTGACACAGGAGGAAGGTCACCCCCTGCCTCTGTGAGCGCTGCCTCCTCCTGTATCTCTTGCCAATCCTCCTGTTCCCTACCGCTTCACAAGCCTCGCCCAAGCCCTCCGTGCACACCACTGGTGCCATGGTCCCTGTACTTGCCAGGACCTCGCCCCGCTCCCGGGCATTCAACTCCAGGCCGTAGATGACAGGGGCCGACCTTGAAGACGACATGTCCCACCCATCCCAAGAAGCCCCAGCAGGCATAGATGCAACATCGCCTGGGCGCCCCCAAAGGCGGCTCTGAGTAAATTGCAAATTAATTGGATCCCCTGAGAGAGAGGAGCTCGAGACCAACAACTGGGTCAGTACCGGACCTGCGGGCCTGCTAGTGCGGATGAAACACCCGGCCTGAGAGATTTGCGCGTCAGACTCCAAACCAGAAGCTCGAATGAGAGCGGGCTCCTTCGCCACTTTCCAAGGAAGCTCAAGCGCCTGCACAGGAGGACCCTGTCCTTCAGGCTCCCGAGAGATCTCAATAGACACCTCGGGAAACACAAGGCCCTCCATCTCGGGAGACACGAGCTGAAGAGTCAGATGAAGCAGACCTGGACCTCGCTCGGAATAGGAATCGACGCAACTCGCCACCTGGATGGAAAGCGGAACGGCACCTCGCGCTCCCATCTCCAGAAAGGCAATTGCCATCACCACACAGCCCCCGCAATGGCGGTGGCAAGGGATCAAGGAAGCACACCTGAAGCTGAAAGGAGAATCGGCCGATGGCCAACTCCGCTGAAGAAGCGGGTCCGACATCAAAGGGGCAATCCAGCAACACCAAAGTATAACTTCGGGGTTCGACCCCCGTAGTGTATCGTCGGCCAAGTCCTGCACTACCGTACAAAGATTCCGAAGAGGCAGTCCCAAGCATGCCACCGAGCGTGACAAGAATGGTACCTTCCGCACCTGCGCCACCCTCCTGATCGAGCCATTGACAACCCCATCTGCGAATCTCGGAGGCCTCAACACCAAGCCGCCCAAGCCGCTTGACGCGAGGAGTTGCACCATTTGATGCTCCGACAACCCTTAACACATCATCTACGCCGTCCCAACTCCTCCACGTCCCCTCCGAACGCACCACCAAACCTGAGAGAAAGGTCAGCCCCCACCTCCGCCGCCGAGACCGAATCCTCAAGCCATGAACTAATCAAGAAGCCTCTTGTACTAGCAGGAGCAGAAGCTCCAACCACCGAGGCGAAATACCTGTAACCCTTACTCTCGCCAGGCCGAGGCTCCAAAGTTTCACTTGTCGACGAACGTTGTGGCCTCCTTTCCTTGCACACAACAACATGATGCCGACGGAGAACCGAGCAGGAGATGCGATGATGGCCCACCAACCCACACAAAAAGCACCTTGGAGGAGACGCATAGTCCGCTGCCAAGTGCCCCACTCATCCGCGCCTGAAGCATCTCCTATCTCGCTTTCGATGGGACACAACCTCCTAAGCACCATCTTCCCTCGAGTCCACCTTAGGGCAACCAAGATCACCGCGAGAACCTTTCGACGACTTCTGACTACCACCATCGCTGGAAGCCCTTGTCCATTCGGTCGCTCCCGCCCGAATCTCCCACCTAAGCCTCTCGCGATTCTGCCATACCATCGCGCTCATCTACCGCATTCTCTATTTTCTAACATGGTATCGGAGCGGGTTCGATTCTCGGGGATTTCATGTTCGTTGTTTTTGTTCGAGATTCGTGATTTGTTCAAAAGATCAAGGGTTTCACAAAACTCTAATTCTGTGAAGATTAGAGTTCTTAGTTTGAAGATTGTTTTGTATGTGGCGGGAATTATTGTTCGTGTTGAGATCTGTTCATTATTCTGGGGTTTCATATGAAACCATGATTCTGTTCAACGATTTTTGGAACCACCATGTCCAGGCGGTGGTGCAACAAGGCACAACCCTCACACTTCCAGCATGAGCCTCATAATTCCAGGGCACTGCGCCCGCCCTCTTCTCCAGACTGCGGTGCTCCTACCGCATCAGGCGACACCGCCTTGGCTGTATTCCTCGCATATTTCTGCCAAGGCATAAACAAGCAGCGACACCGACACACATGTCTCATGCACGCTACAGGCGCACATTGCAGCCGCATCTCTCCATCACGAAAGCCTCGAGCGTCACAAGGCGACACAATCCCACAGATCTCACACGCGCGATGCCCCCTCTTCTCCCGCCTTCAAACATCTCATATGGCATACATACGACATGCACAACCTCCTTCAAACAGTGTAGGCGCATGCCGCACCTTCTTCAGACCTCACGATTCCCCCACACGCTCAACCCATCTCCAGACCGATGCCGCGACACGTGAGCCCAGGCGGGCTCCAGAGGACGTACAACAACACCCTCCTCTTCCACAATGGCACCAGGCGGCGTACCCCCGCGCGCCTCCAGCTTCCATGCGTGCCTCCAGGCGGAACCCTCTGTGACCCGCAACAACATATTACGCCATCGGCGGCGTGAGTCTCGATCTATCTCATCTCCGGCGGCATGAGCACTCCAGGCAACGCCATGCGGGCCGCATCTTCTTCTCCGAGCTCCCATGGCGGCGCGCGTGGGCAGAGATCAAGCCCCCATTGGGGCGGCGACTTGCAACAGAACCATCGATTGTGGGGGCACCCTTTAAGAAAGGGATTCCCATCATGGGAACCCTAGGCCCAAGTCGGCTGCTTTAACAAAAAAATTCGGGAGGGGGTGCGACCAAATTAAAAAAAGGGAAGGGGTGTCTGCAAAGTTTTTCAATTTTTTTAAAGAAAAAAAGCGGCACATACAATTAAGAAGCCGTATGCAATTTCAAAAAAATTGATGGTAAAAACCGTAAAGAAAAATGATGGAACAATTTATTTAAAAAATGTGACGGCTAAAAAAATGGAAATAGTCGGGAAAAAAAGAAATCGGCTAATTGATGTCTTCTATCCCCATTTTTTATTGTCTTCTTCAAACATTATCGATGCCATTGTTTTCTGATAAGTACGAGAGAAAGGGGGAGTATTATGTAGAGTCACAAGTCTTGTTCCAGATTCAGAGATCAGATTTAGATTCTCTAGACCGGTCAGATGTTCAGACTCTACTGTTCAGTTGATATTCAGACTCGAGGATCGTAGTTCCGAGTCTTCAGTTTTCAGATGTGCACTTGTATGCCATCATTTGTCGTGGTCCCCATCATTCTTGTTTTGTCAGCCAGAGTTTTCATGTGAGCCATAGGGACTCCAGAGTAGAAGACCATTCCCTATGCCATGTTGGCAAGGATTTTCATGTGGTATCATAGGTACTCTAGAGTAGAGTACTTCTCTGTGCTAGATGGGAGAGACCTAGTTCTCCGACGAGGAGACTTTTCAGTCTCCATTCTCCAGCGATCGTGGACTCCGACGAGGATTGCACTTCCATGGCCTTTTCAATTCGGCCCTTTTTCAGAGATGGAGCGGTTGTCCACATATTGTGGTGGGGCAATTTACTCCAACGAGGAGACTCATTTTCACTTGCAATGTCTCTGACAGGCGCAGTTTAGAGCACATGCTCTCCGAAGAGGAGATTCAGTTGACTCATACTCCAGCCTGTTCGTCCTCCTCATCTGCACGGCATGAGAAGTAACGTCCTCGACAGCAGCCGACAGTTGTGTGCGTTGAGTTGATATTGTCTGTCGTGTCATGTAGCGTGAGTTGAGTTTCTTTCTGTTTGTCCAAGCTGAGCATTGCATGCTCAGCTTGAGGGGGAGTGTTGGAGTATTTGGTTATGCGCCATATGAATTGTAGGAGGGTAAATGGATCTCTCCAGGATCCATTTACTCCATCCATATGTTTAGTCCCACATCTCCTAGTGGTGGGACTCGGAGGCACTGTGGAAGCTATATAAGGAGCCCCAGACCTCCTGTGTCCATTGAGAAAGTGCAATGCAATATCCGCCCCTTTGAGGGCTTCTCCTGTGGTTTCATCCCGCTCTTTAGGGAGTAGGGTTCCACGTAAATCCCACTGTTCTTAAGTTTTGTTATTTTATTTCTGATACGCTTCCGCATTCTCTATTTTCTAACAAATACTGTGCATCCAAAAATCGCAGAGGTAGAGGAAGTGGTGACTCATTTCTGTATAGTAAGCCAAAGGCTCCCCAGTAGGTCTTGGTAACCGTCATTTGGATGAGTAGAGAGCGGACAATATCAGTGAGATGTCTTAGTTTTCTTTCAGCTACCCCATTCTGTTGGGAGGTATATGGGCAAAAGGTTTGATGGACGATGCCCTGGGAAACAAAAAATAATGTCAAATCATTTTGTGTAAATTCTAAGGCATTATTAGAATGAAAAATTTGAATAGTAGTGGAGAAGATATTTTGACATAGTGGAAGAAATTCTTGACAATGTTATTAATTTCTGAACATTTTTTGAACAAGAAGACCCAAGATGATTGATTGTAGTCATCCACAAAGACAATAAAATATCTATGACCACTCAGAGTTCAGACCGGATAGTGTCCACAGATATCACAATGAACAAGAGAAAAAGGAACACGACGACGAGGTTCGGTTCGTACGGGAAAGGATGCTATATGATATTTCCCGAACTGACACACCTCACACTCAAAAGGGTTTGAGCATAGAGATTTCAGGGAACATCATGGAGAGAGCCTTGCTAGAAGGATGACCCAGACAAAGGTGCCACAGAAGATGATCTTCAGAGCTTGAGACAACTCCAACAAAATTGGAATCATAAGGGATGTCGAGGTATATAGGCCGTTCCTCTCACGCCCCTCCCCCCCAAAAAAAATTGCCTTCGTCCGAATGCCTTGAAAGTAACAACAGAACTCGTCAAAAATAACACGCCAGTTAAGTTCATGACATAGCTTCTGTACAGATAAAAGACTAAGAGGAAAGTCCTCAAAGGTACATTGAACGTCAGTCAATCACAACTTGGAAGAGAAATCAACAGTCCCGACAACAATAACTGGGGAATGATTCCCATTAGCAACTCGACGGTCTTCACAGAGGAAGACGACTGGGAAGACGTGAGCAAACCTCCTTCTCCCATCAGATGAGTAGAGACTCCAGAGTCAATAATCTATGCATGTTTAGAGGCATGGACATAATTTGCTACTATACTTGCGTTAGTAGCTAGGCTAGCAATAGAAGCAGATGTAATATTGTTGTTGGTAGTGGAAGCAGTCCTGCAGTAGTTGCCGCAAGCGAGCATCTTCAGATGCAATGAATGGAGTTTGTACGCGTCTACGTCCAGATTCGCGGCCGCATCCATATTCACGACCGCGTCCACATCCAGAATCACGACCTCGTCCTCGATAGTTTTGTCGTCCTCTGTATCCTGAGGAGGTATAATGAGCTGTTGTCTCTGTAGATACGTGGATGGTAGAGTGCTGAACTGGAGCATCTAGCTCCTGTAATCGTCTGAAGATGGTCTCAATGGTGGGTAGAGTATCAGCCATCAGAAAATGATCTTTCACAGGCTTATATTTTGGATTCAACCCTAGAAAAATATGTAAACTTGCCATTTAACATGTTATCCCACCTGTTTATCACAGCATGCAGGCTGAAAATATGAAACTCCTTAACTAGGCTTGTAAGAAGCTTGTAGTACTTGATGAGGCTCGATTCTCCCTTAGTAGCAGATCAGATCCTTGTGTATATGTCAGAAAGACGAGTCTTGGTCGTCTTTTGAGAATATGTACGCTCAAGTTTTTCCCAAATTGCCTTGGCAATGTCTTTGTAAAGAAAATTAGCATCAATGTTTGAATCGACATTGTTTGTCATCCAAGTGATAACCTGACAATTATCAATAAACCTTGTTTCATAGTCCTTGTCTATTTCAGCAGGCAGGATTTTTGTAAGAGCACGGTTTTTACGCTGGCCACTGACAAATACTTTGAAAGATCGAGACCATAGAACATAATTTTCGGAGCCCTTCAACTTGATAGAGGTGCCCTGTGTCATTAAAGAAGAAGTAGGGTACGTGGGCTTGGTCTTGGTGGACATCATGGTGACAGCTTAGGTCAAGAAAAAGTGATACACAGCCTTGGTCTCGGTAAACATCATGGTGGTGGCTTAGGTCATGAAAAAGTGACCCAGATAGTTTATCTTGTCTTAGTCAAGCATCAATTGCCTAATTATGCATCAAGGAATGATATATAGCAATATTGCGCAGATGGAGGGCCCTCGTTGGTGTGCAGGAAGGTGCTAGGAACTCTTGAGGATGTGCGAGGAGACGCGCGAGGGCGATGCTAGGGCAGCGAGGCGGCGCTCCCTGTCAGTGTTGGGAGCACCTGGCGGAGCTCCAGACAGCGCTAGGGCGCCTGGCAGTGCTTCCAGTCAGTGTCGGGAGCACTTGGCTGAGCTCCAATTGGTGAGAGAGGGTTGGAGGTAGCGCTAAGGGGCGCATGGTGGTGTGTTTGAGCATCGCTAGGAGCCTAGTGGTGCCCCAAGAGACAAAAGAGGGCTTAGAGGTCTGGCGGCGCTCGACGACACACGAGAGAGGGCCTGGAGGTCTGGCAGCGTGCAATGGATTGAGGTGGGGGGGTTGGTGGTGGTGGAGGGTTTTAGGTCAAAACAACGGTCTAGGATTGCTGCTCTGATACCATGTGGAAAAGTGATGAGAGAATGCAATGAGATGTTTATTCAAGAGGTCTAGGGTCCTTACATAGGACTAAACCCTAAAGAGCTAAAAAAATAAAATACATAAATACCCGCATTGGGTTACAATGGAATATAAGAACGTAATCTACTATAATCTCTAACATGGACTTTAGAACCTATTCAGTTAGAATGCACAACCTTTTCTAACCACCAACAATGATTCATAATGCATGGGAGCAGAGAGTACATTTTGGGGGATTAATTAGTTTGATACTGGTACCGTGGGCAATATAAAAGGAAGACTAGCCGAAAAGGCATCACCGTGGAAATCAAGCAGGACTTACTTTGAGACTTGCAATAGGACACCACAAGGGGTGCAAAGGTACTATAGATGATACATAATGCCTTAATGCAAGGACATACTCGTAGAGGCCCAAGACTTTTGGATGGATGGCATTCAATATCCCATGACTTTTTGGATGGATGGCATTCAAAATCCCATGCTGCACTATCAGATCCGCATGTCAGCACACCATGGATGACAACTAGAAGTTGCCACTTGTGGCTAAAGGTCACTAGCAGCATCGAAAATGATCACAAACAACGATAAGGGCTGCTGCTGGAGAGGCCATGGTCAGCAGTTTGTGTCTCTAGGGGCATGAGTATTGCTGGGGAACAAGGAGGTACAAAATACTAATCTAGGATTGCTACTCTCATCATTATTAGAAAATATAATGCGGAAACATATCAGAGAAATAAATATAACACAATATGATTTTAACGTGGAACTCTACTCCCGAAGAAGTGAGATGAAACCACGGGAGAATGCCTCAAAGGGTTGATGTATGCATTGCACTCTCTCACTGGATACAGAGGGTGGGGGGCTTCTTATATAGCCCTCACCGAGTCTCCACATCCCACAGACGGTAGATGTGGGACTAAACAACTGGATGTAGTAAATGGATCTTGGAGGGATCCATTTATCCATATCCCATATAATTGACGCATATTAATTATTAAACATACTCCAACACTCCCGCTCAAACTAAAGCATGCAATGCTCAGCTTGGACAAACAGAAAGAAATCTTAACTCACGTTACAAGACACTATGAACAATATCAACTCAATGCGCAAAACTGTCAGCTGCTGTCGAGGGCATTGCCTCATGCCGTGCAAGTGAGGAGGATGAAACGGTCCAGAGTGTGAGTCAAACTGATCTCCTCATCAGAGAGCATGTGCTCTGTACTGCGTCTGTCAGAGCCACTGCAACTGAAATGAGTCTCCTCATCGGAGTACTCTGGCCCGCCACAACATGTGGGCAACTGCTCCATCTCTGAAATGATCGAATTGAAAAAGTCGCGGAGTGCAATTCTCGTCGAAGTCCACGGTCTATGTCTTGTGTGGCCGCCATGACTTCTACTCCCACATCTGTGGACTCCAAGTCCCTGTACCAATCTCAATCTATGATGGTTCAGGGCACTAGTATAAAACTCAAGGGATCGGAGAATTATGTTCTCTGGTCACGGTCTTTTAAAATATTTATTGGCGGCCAGCGGAAGGCCTATGTTCTTACTAGAATTCCCCCAGCAGAGACAGACAAAGACTTTGATACTTGGTTTGTCGATAACTGTCAGGTTATCACCTGGATGACAAACAACGTTGACCCATCTATTGCATCTAATCTCTTATACAAAGAAACTGCAAAAGCTATGTGGGAGAGTCTTGAAAATACATACTCACAGAAAACTACCAAGTCTCGGCTTTCCGATATACATACAAGGATTTGGTCTACAAATCAAGGAGATACATCCTTGATTGAGTATTACAGGCTACTCACAGGTTTATTTGAAGAACTACTCATTTTTCAACCAGCATGTTGTGATAAACAGGTTGGGGAACGAGCAGAATGGCAAGTATATCGGTTCCTATCAGGCTTACACCCTCGATATAAATCTGCGAAGGACCAGTTTCTTACTGCAGGTGCATTACCCACTCTTGAAACCATCTTTGGCCGACTTCAGGAAATTGAGTCTCCACACATACCTCCATCTGCTGAGGTGTCCGCTCACTTTGTTAAGGGACGATCAATCCCTTACGGGGGACGAGGACGTGACTCTGGACGAGGACGTGGTCGTGTCTATGGACGCGGTCACGATTATTCACGGGCCCAAGGTCGTGATCATACTCCTGCCCGTTTCCCCCCGTGTACTCATTGTGGTCGCCTGAATCACCCATCGGAACGTTGCTGGGCCAAATTTGGCATGCCTTCGAATGCCAACAGTGCGTATGAGATGACTACCCATGATACTGACTATGAGATTGCTGCCCCAAGCCAAGAAGAACCCGTGCATGCTAGTCAACATTCATTTACTGCCTCTGAATATGCCAGTCTACGTCAACTACTACATAACTCTCATACTAATGTGATCACCTCTGCTTCAACAACCAGTCTTGCCACAACTGCGAGTACAGTCGCCAACATAGCTACTACATCAAATCCTACATGGATACTCTGGAGCCTCAACGCATCTTACAGGGGAAGGTAGTATTCTTACTTCTTCCGGACCATCCTCAGTTGTGAAAACCGTGCATGTTGCCAATGGAGCGCACTCGCCCATTACTAGTCTGGGCACTGTGGAATTTTCTTCCTCACTCAGACTAACGAACGTGCACTGCGCTCCAGCCTTTCCTCTTAGCTTATTATCTGTCCATAAACTATGCACTGAGCTTAACTGTCAAGTGATATTTGACAAATTTTGTTGTTACTTTCAGGACATCCGGACGAAGCAGATCTTTGGTGGGGGATATGAGAAGAATGGGCTGTATTATCTGGACATCCCTACTGATTCCAAGTTTGCAGGTGCTGTGTTCATTTCCACTGATCCCTTACTATGGCATCTTCGTCTTGGTCATCCATCTGCCAAAGCCCTCTCCATGATGTTTCCGGAACTTTCATCGCTAAAGCCCTTTGAGTGTGAGGCGTGTCAATTTGGGAAACATCATCGAGCATCCTTTCCTGCTCGAACTGAGCCTCGTCGTTCTACTCCTTTTGCTCTAGTCCATTGTGATATCTGGGGACCTTGTCCGGTCCGTACACTCAGTGGTCATAAGTATTTTGTTGTTTTTATTGATGATTTCAGCAGACTATCCTGGGTTTATCTACTAAAAGAACGTTCGGAAATAAATATTATCATCAAAAATTTCTTTCAGTATATTAAAACCATTTTCTCCACCACTGTATAAATTTTCTGTTCAGATAATGCGCTGGAATTCATCCAAAATGACCTTTCCACATTTTTTGCTTTTCAAGGGACCATACATCAAACCTCCTGTCCCTATACATCCCAACAAAATGGGATAGCAGAAAGAAAATTAAGACACCTCCTAAACATTGCCCGATCACTTCTCTCTCATATGAAAGTTCCCAAAATCTACTGGGGTGATGCTGTATTAACTGCAGTTCATCTTACCAACAGAGTCCCTTCGCATTCTCTAAATGGGTCTACTCCATTCTCTTTACTTTATCCCACAGAGTCTCCTTTCCCATTACCTCTAAGGGTCTTCGGTTGTGTGTCATTCGTTCATAAATTCCAAAATACAGATAAACTTTCGCCACGTGCGATCAAATGTGTTTTTCTGGGATACTCTCGCACTCAGAAAGGGTATAGGTGCTATGATCCTGATAGTCATTGCTATTACATCTCGGCTGATGTTACCTTCTTTGATAAAACAAGCTTCTTCTCTCATACAATCACTGATATACCCCTTGAACTTCCACCAACACCCATCGTCTACAAACGACGAAACATTTCGAGAGCTTCAGATGTCCCGTTACCCGTCTCGGTCCTCCAGGATGATATGCCCTCTTCAAGTATCTCCCACAAGGATGTCCCGGATGATCCTCTCGAGCTTCCAATTGCTCTACGGAAGAGTAAGAGACAGTGTACTTCCTATCCGATGTCTCACTACACATCTACTGATAGTTTATCTGACAATGACAGACGATATACAGACAAGGCCCTAAATGTCGGTTTCGGTCACCATTTCGGTATCGGCCAAAACAGAATTTCGATGGAATTTCGATCGAAATTTCGGTCATTTTTTGTACTAGGACCCCCATATTTTGGTCATTTCGGCCATTTCGGTCGAATTTCGATTTCGACTGAATATCGATATTCGACAGAAATTCGACCGAATTTCGCTGAAATTTGAGGCCATGTATACAGATGCTCTAATGACATTTTCCATCCCACGAGATCATCACAGTGCCTTACAGGACTCTGGGTGGCGACATGCAATGGATGAAGAAATGAATGCACTTCTATCCAGACGAACGTGGGATCTTGTCCGGTGTCCTAAAGGGACTCGACCGGTGGCTTGCAAATGGGTCTTCACGACCAAACAAACACCGGATGGCGCAATTGACAGACTAAAAGCTCGCCTTGTGGCTAAAGGTTTTACACAAACCTATGGTGTAGACTATTTTGAGACATTCTCACCGGTTGCACGCATGGGGTCTATCAGGACTATTATTTCGTTAGCAGCAAATAAATGTTGGCCTATTTATCAGTTAGATGTGAAAAATGCTTTTCTCTATGGCGGCCTTGATGAGGAAGTATACATGCTGCAACCTCCTGGTTATGAAGTCGAGGGGGAGTACGTATGCCGACTTCGAAAAGTGATATATGGCCTCAAGCAAAGCCCAAGAGCGTGGTTTGACAGACTTACCACAGAAATTAGTACAATTGGATTCCAGAGAACAAAATCTGATTACTTAGTATTTATCAGAAAACAAGCAACTGGTACTGTCATTCTTGCCGTTTATGTTGATGATATGGTGCTCACTGGTGATGACTGCAATGGGATATTAGAAACCAATGCCTTCCTTCAAAAGGTATTCGTTACTAAAGACCTTGGTCATCTACGCTACTTCTTGGGCATAGAAGTACTTCGCACTACCGAAGGAATTCATCTCTCACAGAGAAAATATTGTCTGGATATTCTTACTGAAGCAGGGGTTCTCGGATGCAAGCCCTCTAGTATCCCTGCAGACCCAAAGAAACATGTCAGCCTGTCTGATTCTACCTTTGATGATGTCACTAGATATAGAAGTCTTGTGGGCAAACTCCTCTACCTGACTGCCACCAGACCAAATATCTCCTATGCAGTTAGCAGAGCCAGTCAACACATGGAACAACCGACTTACAGCCATTGGCAAGATGTCCTACAAATCTTACGTTAGTTGAAGGAATCTCCAGGATGTGGCCTCTTCTACGGGGCAAATGGGCACACGGAGGTTACTGCATATGCGGACGCTGACTATGCTGGTTCCCCAGAAGATCGACGCTCTACTACAGGCTAGACGATGATGGTTGGAGGAAATACAGTTACATGGAGGAGTAAGAAACAAACCGTTGTATCCAGATCCAGTGCAGAGGCGGAATATAGGGCAATGGCTCAAGCTACATGCGAAATCATATGGTTATTGGCTTTCATTCAGGAACTTGGTATTAATGTCACTACTCCTATTCCACTATATTGTGACAATAAATCTGCAACCTACATAGCTACAAATCCAGTATTCCATGAACGAACCAAGCATATAGAGATAGATTGCCACTTCGTACGGGATGCTGTCAAAGCTGGAAGAATTGCTACTCCACATATTAGCACCGATCTTCAACTAGCAGATATCTTCACAAAGGCCTTACCCAAGAAACGACTGCTGTGGATTATTTCCAAGTTGGGCATGACTGATAAATATGCTCCAACTTGAGGGGGAGTGTTAGAAATATGTAACAGATCTTTCAGATCTTTCCAAATCCCTTGAGGGTATTTTTGTATTTTTCTCTTTCTTGTACTCATTAGGGTTTCTAGGTTTGTCCTATATATGGACCCCTAGACCCACTGGAATAAGACAAGAAAACCATTCGACCTCTGACAGCTGGAAAATGGAGTCTAAAAAGTCTCATCGTCGGAGAATTGAGTCCCTCCCATACTGGCTCAGGGAATGTGATCTCTACTCTGGAGTCCCTATGAAAGCACATGAAAACCCTAGTCCTCATGGCATAGGGAATGGGATGTCTACTCTGGAGTCCCTATGGAACACATGAAAATTCTGGTCAGAACACAAAAGATGGGGACCGCAAACACTTATGGCAAACATGTGCACATCAAAAGAGGACTCAGAACCAATCGTCAAGTCTGAACATATGAACGGTAGAGTCTGAAAATATGACATACGGACTAGAGAATCTGAATCTGAATCCAGAATCTGTCCTGTAGAACTCTTCACAATACTCCCCCTTTCTCCATATTTGTCAGAAAATAGTGACATCGACAAAGTTGGGAGAAGAAAATAAAATGGGGAGAACAAAAACCAATAAGTTGATCTAATTCATTTTTATTTTTGGCTTTCTCCCTTTTGTTTTCAAATCATTTTTTGAAGCCGTTGAAATCTTTTTTTGCATTTTTTTTGCTTGGCTATTTTCCTTTTTTAATAGCCGACTCATCACTTTTTTGTGGCGTACGATTTTTTTGTACGCACCTCTTTTTCAATTTTTTTCAAAACATGACCCAACTTGGGCCCAAAATACTTCCTTTTTTTTAATGCTGCATCCCACTCTTTTTTAATGCTACTTCCACTCTTTTTTTTGAAGTCAACCACGACCCACTTGGTGCTAAAAATGAAGCAGCTTTCCCCCCCTTTTTTTCTTTGAAACCATCATCTCTCTTGAGCCTTTTCTGTGGCCGCCCCCCTCGCCTTTCTTTTTTTCGAAGGCCAAAGATACAAAATATGCCAATTGAGCCTTTACAAAAGCTGAACCAATATTTTTTTAAATAAAAGGGGCCATCGAGTCCCCCCTTTCGTTCCTGTGCGCCACTAGAGTTCCTTGCTCGGGAACCCTTATCACGGAAAACCACCGTCGCCTGAGGGTTTTTGGAGGTGATTGGAGAAGCTGCGGCGAAGCTTGACCGCTGCATGGATCCGTGAAGGAGGTCTGCTGGGCCATGAGGAGATGCGACGCGAGAATTGCTGGGCCGAATTGAAAAAGGGGCGGCGAAACCACCGCCTGGTGGGGGGGGGTTGCATGCGAGGAGCTTCTTCGCGTTTATGGGCGGAGTAGGGCTTCTGGAGCATGCGAGGCATTGCGGGAGATTTGATGCTGGGGCTGCTGGAGCATGCGAGACTGAGCCACCGCCCGGGGAAGCCGCATGGAGTTTTGATCGTGAGAGGTATTGCTAATGAATCCTCCAAGATAGGTATTGCTTCGGTGCTCGATGATCCCCTCTTGTGCCACCGTAGATCTGGAGATGGAGATCATGCTCTGTTGCTTGAGAGGGGAGGGAGTTCACGCGGAGGTGGAGCATCGCTTGGGCCTTGAGATGAGGAAGGGCTCACGCTAGAGGCAAGGTTTGAAAAAACGAAAGGCGTAACGAGGTATTTTCCCTGGAAGCGTGGCTTAGCCTCGAGGCGGTCGAGGCATGTAGTTTGTATAGAAAAATAATTATAAAATGTATAATAAATATATTTATCTATGAAAAATATAATCTGATAAACATATAGTATATAACAATGTAATATATGATGATATTGTGAAGATAATAACATGAAAAAAGATATGTCAATGCATTAACTTTTCTACTAAATTTCTACCCAGTCAAAAGGAAGTCATTGGCTATAAATATCACCAAAATATTTATCAAAAAGGATTGGCTATGGTTGGTCATTATAGATATCCAAGTTGTTGATACGAATCATATGATTTGAATCCTAACCATATGTTCTACTAAACCCAAATGAAGAACGGTCAGCGAGCCTGAGGGGGATAGGAGGGGCCCAGGTTGACCCCCCTTTGTAGGGGTTGCTGGGGGCAGTGCCCCCGTTCCAAAATTTTTTCTTATATTGGTATTTGAATTCACACACAGTTTCTTATATGTTTAAGGGTGTAATAGTAAGAGTTCACTGAAACAATTGGACATGTTAATGGTAAATATAAATATAAGAGGTCAAATTTAAGCATTCATCTTGCATAAATATATACTCAACAAGTAGACCTTTATAAACATATGAAAATACGAATATGACTAATTATTTTCTTTAAAAAATACTTGAAAAAGCCCCTAACACCTCATTCAGCGCTTCGCTCGCCCTCACCGCCTCGCTTCGCCTTGGCCGCCTTAGGCATCTGAGGCGCACGCCTCAACCAGAGGGTCCGAGGTGGTTACCTCAGGGCATTTTCTCACTGCCCCGTTTCGCCTCGACTGCCTTTACACCTCGAGGTGTGTTTTTTTAAACGATGGCTCGAGGTGCGACCTTGGAGTAAAAGGGTTACGCGATCCTGCTGTCTGAGATCGCGGCCTGGAGGTGCGCGACCCGCACCTTCATGGATCCCATCGTGCTGGAACATGCATCGTAGTGCACGGACGCTAAGTTGAGCTATTGCTTCTGCCGTGGAAATCGTCGCATGGATCTTAAGGTTTTGACGAAAAAAACCCTAGAATGATGAACCTCAAACTATACAGAAATTAGGGTTTAAAAATAAACCCTAGAATACTTGGACAGATCAAAATTTTGAACAAATAATCTCCACTAACAAATCTTCAACATCAACATCGAATCTCGAGTATAAATAAGAATATGAAAACCTCGAGAATCAAACCAGCTCTGATACCATGTTAGAAAATAAGAATGCATAAGCTAATATCAGAGAAAAGATTAAACATGATGAATACATGATTTTAACGTGGAACCCTACTCCCTAAGGGTGCGTTTGGTTCGTGGGTTATCTGGGGGAGGATAACCCATTTTTGTATTTGTGTGTTTGGTTGGTGGGTTAAGGGTTGGGAGGATTTGTGATGTGATTGTATTGAAATTTGAAAAAGTGGGTAGTTATTATGATATGATTGTATTGGTCTTTGAAAAAGTGGGTAGTGGTTGTGATTGTATTGAAGTTTGAAATAATGAATAGAAGTTGAGTATTTTATGATTTTTAGATGATATGATGGTATAATATATATATTTTTTGATGAAAAGTTAGTGGGCCCTACAAGTGGGCTAGGAATATGGGTTTTAGGGGGTTACCCATCCAAAGTGGGGGGTAACCCCTCAAACGAACACACCCTAAGGAGTGGGATGAAACCACAGGAGAACGCCTCAAAAGGCTGATGTATGCATTACACTTTCTCACTGGATACATGGGGTGACGGGCTTCTTATATAGCCCTCACCGAGATCATCATCATCATCATCATCATCATCAACAACAACAACAACAAAGCCTTTTCCCACATTAAGTAGGGTCGGCTACATGGATTCTTTGCCTCCATTCTGATCTATCTTGGGTCATTCTTGGGCTTAGATCCAAAAAACTAAGATCCCTTCGTATAATCTCATTCCAATACTTCTTGGGCTTTCCTAACCCTTTCTTAGCCGGCTCAACATCCTAAAACTCGCATCTCCTCACTAGTGCATCAACTGACCTCCTTTATAAATGGCCAAACCATCTTAAACGAATTTCTCGCATTTTATCCTCGATCGGAGCTACACAAACTTTCCTTCTGATTGCATCATTCCGAATCCGATCTTTACGTATGTGTCCACGAATCCACCTTAGTGTTTTCATTTCTGCTACTACTATTCGCTGCACATTTCTATGGTTTACATGCTAACATTCAGAGACATATAGCATAATAAGTCTCACGGTTGCTTTGTAAAACTTTCCTTTGATTTTCAAAGGAATTTTCTTATCACAGATAACAATAGAGACTCCGCTCCACTTTAACCAGCCTACGTTAATTCTATTAATAACATCTCCCTCAATTTCCCTATCATGTTACAAAATAGATCCCACGTATCTAAAAGAATCACTCTTCTGAATGTTATCATCACCAATCTTCACCCTGATTCATTCACCATTGCTTCTATCAAAAGTGCACTCCATATATTCAGTCTTATCCCTACTTATACGAAATCCTTTAGGGTTCATTTGGTCACAGGGTTGGGCAGGGTTGGGTTGGGTTGGGGTACCCCTGTGAATAGTAAACTGTGAGGAGGAGGGGTACCTCGGGTTGGGCCAACCCAAACCTTGCCCAACCCTGCGACCAAACGAACCCTTAGTCTCCAGTGCATGTCTCCAGACCCCAAGCTTCTCGTTTACTCCATCTCTAGTCTCATCAATCGACACAATATCATCAGCGAATAACATACACCAAGATATCTCCTCCTGAATGTGACTTGTTAATTCGTCCATGATCAAAGTAAAAAGGAATGGACTCAAAGTTGAACTTTGATGCAGACCAATGTTGATGTCAAAATAGTCAGTCTTCCCAGCCTGTATCCTTATTAGAATCACTGCTCTCATCGTGAGAAAAACTTATTTGATAATAAAATCTTATTCCTTGTATAGAAGGGTTTGGAAATATTAATTGTTTGTACGGACAAAAATATAAACATGTTTGTCGAAAACACTACACTTCTCAACTTGCACAATCTGAAGGGCTTTGGAGTAAAATGTTAGCTTTGCATGTGTATATATGTAATTACAAAGGACACGTGTGCACTGACTAACATCTAAAACTATGCAATTACAAAGAATACACTGGCAAATATCGAAATGTGTATTGGGGTATCTACATAATAGTCTCTTGATGTTTTTGGACATTTTTCTTTAGTAACTACCTTTTTTTATGTAAATAGTTCACGTTTCTTGAGATGTTAGTGTTATTACTTCTCTTTTTTTTGGCATGACTTTGACTTCATCTATTTTCTTTTATTGCGTCAGGATATCACAAAAAGATTTCGCATGTGGAAGTTGCTTTCTTCCATATTCGCATTTTCATCTACACCTGAATTACTCTTTGGTCTATATCTTCTATATTACTTCAGAGTTTTTGAGAGACAGATTGGCTCCAATAAATTTTCTGTAAGTAAATTTTGCTCTTGTTAAGTTCTTTGCCAGTGCGTGCTTATCTCCGCTGTTGAAATATTCTCACATTTGTCTTCACATTTTTCTAAGCATTTGAAGCCAATGCATTTTCGAGAACAATACGTTTTTTTTATCCATGATCTATTGCGTTGAAGGCTCATTGCTTTAAACACTGGGATCGTCTAACATAAATTTTGCAAATTAAAGTCCTCTAGTCGCACTTAAGTAATTTCAAATAACTTGTTTATTAATAATTTATATTAAAACCACCTCATCTCCATATTTCTCTTCTATTGTTCTCAGAGAATTTAATTGTGCATGTTTCTGGCAAATTAAGTTATACACATTCGATGATTACAATAAATATATGCTATAGCCATGCCCTTCAGCTGCCACACGTTCATCCACGTTGACCTTATCTCTATAATGTGCTTGATTTTTTTTATAAAGAAGCAATACTGTCTTCATAAATCCTAGTTCGTGTATACGTATATCATATACACATGCATATGTTTATGTGAGCGTGCACATCTATGTATATAAATAGTGAGGATAACAAAGGACAACTATAGTATATAGCACTCGAGAAATAAAAAAATGAAAAATAATGGGGAAAATAAAGAAATATACATGTCCACTTTTTTTTCAAGTTCACAGAGTTATCAATCAGCACATCTGATAACATTGTTCCAATAAGAAATGAGTGTAATGACTTGGTGAGGTTTTCAACTTATTCTTTCAAAGTGAATCAGGTGGTGAAAATGTACTTCTGATTCGTACACAAGTGTAGTTGCAATCAGCTTACACAAGTTTGATTCTCTATAGAAATTCAGATTAATAGTGATATTAGTGGGGCCCGATGACATTCCTTTTATTTTTTGAAAGATACGAGGGGAGGAAGGTATATTTTATTTATGAAGTTATTCAATATGATTTGGTGAAGCAAAAAAGTACCAAATGAATGAGATCTCTGCCGCCACTCTACTTCATTCTTCTTGTCTTTTTCTATGATGATCTTTTGCTAAGCGATCGTAATCAATACCTCCTGTGTAAGGTCCCTTTCATCCTCAATGGTATCGATCTTTGTCATTTCTGCCCATACTATGCCCCTCCTTTCCACTCGCTTCTCATGAAGGTTTCTATTGCATGAAAACATCTTTCGGAGGGATGTCTTTTTTTGAGCCATCCTCTACATAGCAGGCACATCCACTTGTTGCGTAGTCAAATTCCAGTCGTCATGTTCATGAAGCTTTTTCCCGACATCAAACCCGCTCGAAGCGGAAGAATGATCTCAGGCACTCACCTTCTCCAGAATTCCAGCAAAAAAGGCATGTAGTTTGATCAAGATTAAGGAAGAGCCCTCATAGAGATCAGTGGAAATTGCTCCAACACATCTGCAGGGGCACGGAACCAGATGACGCAAGAGCGAGATAAACTACCATGCCAAGTTTAGGTGCCATTCGAGGTGTTCGATACCTCAAGCGCCAACTCATCGATTAACTACAAGAGTGCCTGAGAGCCATGGTTTCATACAAGCCCGATTATTGCAAATCGGAGTGACGTTAAAGCCCTCCCACTTGAGGAAAGAGCATGAACTTATATCTAACCTAACATATGTCATCACTTGGAAAGACACAAGTAGTGGTCCGAAGCAAAAATCGAAGAAGCCATCAACTTCGCACCATCTAACGCCTTCTTCAGGATCACCATTACAACTTTAGACCCCAACAAGTCATCCACAAGCCAGAACACATCTCTATTCCACACAAGCAACACCCTCGCAAAGCCAACTACTTCTAGAACTTTGAAGTTTGTAAGCCGAATATTAGCCACTGGCTTCCACAACACTAAATCCCAACCAGCAATCTTCATTTCTTGCAAGCAAATCACACCTATCTACCACCACTCCCAATAGTAAGCCCATCATCATCATCATCTTTTTCAATCCCCAAGGACCGTAACATTTCACCTTAAGATCTTCATTAGTCATTATTTGATCCCATTACCCAACCTCATGGATACCCACATTTCGTTACTTGGACCAACACCTGGTCAAAAACTTCTACGTTTCCACCCAAAACTACATTCTCCAGCAGTCACACCTCTTCTACCACCGCAACAGAGGCCACCCTGCTCATAGGCACAAGCAATGCCAACTCATTGGCTTCCTCCACCTCACGATCTATCTGACCAGCAACATTGGGCTTCCTTTATTTATACGAGAACACTGGGAGCGGTATCATGTGGGGTCCCATGCTTCCCTCTGGATTCTTTTGAGTCACACCATGGTACCCCTTTAAGTTTAAAAGAGTCAAGATAGAGGTGTGTCAACCTCTTGAAAGGCCTCCTCGTAGAATCCTGACAAAAGTCGAAGGGCAATGCCACCTTTTTCCCTTCTTCTATCGGTAGGTCGCAACATATGAATATGATATAGTAAGTGGACATTTTCCAACCAAAGCATCACCTATCGAATTCACATGGGGGGATGGGCCCACACAGTAAGCCATGACCGGACCCCGAAGAGGAGGCTCCACTAGGCCCTGGATTCAGAGCCCACCATTTCTCTTTCCACCAGGCATCGGGTAAATTTGAGTCCAACACTTGAGGTCACCTGGAGTGTCGCGAAACACGTTCGACATGGAATAACCGAATAAGAAAGTGCCTCTCACCACGACATCCCTAAAAGATCGAGATTCGAACTCTGGCTATGCGATCTTTGCATCCATGCATCCATCTCTCTAAGAAAAACACTTCAAATAGTTGATTCATCGCCATAACATAGGATTAGTGAGGTAGGATGAGGACTCCTTCATGACACCGTGTAGGCTTCACCTCCACCTTTGACGCCTCCTACTTCACCCTAAGTACCATCATCTACAAGTATAGTGAGCCCCAACGAGAAGGATATACGGCCAATATGTACCACCTATGACGTAGCAACACTCTTTGAAGGGCCTTGGGGTTCCATCATCACCTCTAGCAACTCCTCAAGGCAGGGGCCACTCTTAGCAACTGTGATCACTTTGTCCACAAGAGAGAGAAGCTCAAACTTTCTATGCATCTTGACCTAGAAGGCTGCCTCTTGCCCTCCACCAGTCATCGTACACCAAGCGATCGTGCTCAATCATGGAAAGAAGGATGACGCCATTGGGCCTCTAGTAGGAAGTCAACCATGCATAATTTGCAAACCATCCCCATTGATGAGTGCATCAACCTCCACCTATAGTTCTTGATTGCAAGTGCCGCCTTTGTCACCCACTTAACATCCTCCAAAC
Organism: Ottelia alismoides; assembly: GCA_037367405.1. NCBI lineage: Eukaryota > Viridiplantae > Streptophyta > Magnoliopsida > Alismatales > Hydrocharitaceae > Ottelia > Ottelia alismoides. The sequence continues at coordinate 471,530 of JAZKJV010000272.1, forward strand.
CTCCATCTAGCCTAATAAACTATGCGATGAGTTGAAGATCCTCCTTCGACCTCATCGCGATCAACATGCCCTGTAAGGGATCGAAAATGCTTTCATCAACCAAAGGAGATCGAGTTGCCTCACCTTCATCAATGTCACTCATCACCTTGACCTTGCAAACATATATCTATCCCAATTGTGGCCTGACGACTCATATATGAAGCAAAGCAGCTCAGGAACATGACAAAGACGAGCCCGATGACCATCCCTATTGCCGCAACACATAGCCAGCATAACTTCATTGAATGGAGCTAGACCAAATCCCTGTAACAATCACATCCTACTTGATTGGCAAAGTGAAAATCATAAAAAAGCATTACATAAAGCCCCCTTCTCCATCCAACCATCCTTTCAGAATATGAAGATGTACTATCCCTGAGAATTATCCTAAGCACAATTACCGTGTCCATAATAGCATAATGAGTTCCTCCTCAAACTCTAGATTTACATACATACATACATACATGATCTTGTTCCAAATTACGCTGATAAAAAATCGAGCATTTCATGTCACATGGTTAATAGATATCAAGAATCCCTTTATATGCAAAGTTTCACATATCCTTTTCTTGTCTTGGACGGTTATGGATTGTGTGACTTTTCTAGGATTTGATGCTGTATCCTTCTGTACAACCTTTGTCAGATTGCTTAGACCTCCCATACTTGATCATACGATTCCTTTTTTTATTTTGCTTGAAGTTTCCCGATATGATTGGATAGTATTCGAGTTTGCATGCTCATGTTATCTGGATCTTCGATAGATGAGGTTGCCACATTTTTTTCTTTAGCATTATCCACATCCTCATCCATTTAGAAGCATCAACAAATAAGTGTGGACGAGCATGGCATTTTTTCATTTTAAAAAGTAAGGATGAATATAAAAACAGGTGGGTTAACCTTGATAGGAGATATAATTCTGTTAGAAATCAAGTATGTCGAAGCGTAATATCATGGAAATAAAATAAAGAACATGGAAACTGAGATTTTTATGTAGAACCCTACTCTGTGAGGAGCAGGATGAAACCACGAGAGAACGTCACTAAGGGCTGAATTTTTATTGAATTTCTCATCTGATACATCTGGTATGTGGCTTCTTATATAGCCTCCACTGAGTCTCCAAGTCCCACAACTAATATATGCGGGACTAAACCACTGGATGTGATAATTGGATCTTGGAGAAATCCAATTACCCATCTCTACATGACACATATACTCCAACACTCTCGCTCAAGCTAGAGCATACAATGCTCAGCTTGGACACATAGACAGAAATCCCAAACTCACAATACAAGGCACTGCAGACAATATCAACTCAACTCATACTCTATTGTTTGTTGTTATCGAGAACGTTGCTTCTTATGCCGTGGTAGTGAGGAGGAACAAAAGGTCTGAAGTGTGAGTTGAACTGGGTGTGCTCTGTACTGCACCTGTCAAAGTCACTGAAACTAGAATGAATATCCATATCGGAGTACTCTGGCCCGCCACATGCAAAAGATTGTGCATCATGTGGACAATTGCTCCATCTTTTTTTTGAGAGAACGGTGGGATAGACCTCTTCTAGAGATCTTGCCAAAACAATTGCTCCATCTTTGAAGGGCCGAACTGAAAAATCCAAGGAAACATCCTTGTCGGAGTCCAGGATCATTGGAGAATGGAGTCTGAAAGTCTCCTCGTCGGAGAACTGGGTCTCTCCCATACTGGCTCAGAAAGCAGGATCTCTATTCTGAAGTCCCTATGAAACCACATGAAAACCCTGATACCAAAAACAAAGATGGGGACCACACAAATAATGATCGTATACATGGGCACATCAAACTGTAGACTCGGAACCAATCTAAATGTTGAGTCTGAATGTGAACTGTAGAGTCTGACAACTGGCCTGACATCTAGACTAGAGAATCTGAATATGAGCAACATAACTCTACACAATATTCCCCCTTTCTCCCATACTAGTCGGAAAACAATGATGTAGACCAAGTTTGGAGAAGACAATAGGATGAGGAGAAACAAAAATCTACATAAGCCTGTTGGAATATTTGTTACGTGCGTCATGAGTTGTAGCAGGGTAAATGGATCCTGGAGAAGATCCATTTACCCCATCCATGTGTTTAGTCCCACATCACCTAGTGGTGGGACTTGGAGGCTCTGGAGAGGCTATATAAGGAACCCCCGACCTCCTGTATCAGGCGAGAAAGTCAATAGAAGCATATGCCCCTTTGAGGGCTTCTCCCGTGGTTTCATCCCGCTCCTCACGGAGTAGGGTTCCACGTTAAATCCCGCTGTTCTTATTTTCTTTATCTTGTTCCATGTTTTTGCTTTCGCTTCCTATTTTCTAACATGGTATCAGAGCGGGTCGATTCTCGAGGATTTTTTTCGTTCTTTCATCATTTGTTTAAGAGTCGTTTGTAGTTCTTGGAGATTATTACATTCGTCATTTGTTCAAGATTAAGAGATTCATTGTTCTAGGGTTTTACTGAAAAACCCTTAATCCGGAGGCATTATCGATTTCCGTGAAGATCTTGTCCCACGCTCGGCGCACCCCTACGCAGCTCCAAGGATTGCCGTTGCAGATCTGGATCTGTAGATCTATCGGCTATCTCCTCGACCACATCCCAATCGAGCGCCACAGATCTATATTGGCTATCTCCAGGCGGTGGTGCAAGATCACCTGCGGCCCTTCAGGAACCAACCTTAGCGACAAGTGAGCCCCAAGCACACAGGCGTTGCACCCCTTGCGTGCACCCTCCAGATCGCGAGCGCCATCGGCGGCGCTCCTCTATTCTCAGCAGGAACCGATGGCGCAACTGGCGGTATTGGCTCCTCTTTATCGCTTGCAGGCCCAGGCGCAACTTAGCACCCTCCTTCTCCCAGTCGAGGCGATGGCGGCGCTCCATGCCACATCTTATCCCAAGGCGGAGGCCTGCGCCTCTCACGCTCGCCCCAACCCTCGCACGATCTCCAAAATCCACGCCCGGCGTCGCTCGTGGGCGAGGCGGCGATCTCACAGCGACAACCCTTGACCCCAGGCACAAACCCAACTCGAGGGCCTCGGCAGCGCGATCCTCCAACTCGAGCGCCACAGGCGGCGACGCCCCTGACGGCGCATCCTCGTGCCTCCTCGCTCTTGTCCAGGCGCGGGACTCCTCGTACAGTACCCTTGGCGCGCGATCCTCCAGGAGCGGGGGTGCTCCTCTTCCCACGCGCCTCGCTCCAGAACCCGTCGGCGGTGTCCCTTTGAAGTAGCAAGGGTTCGATGGGAAACCCTAGTTTTCCCGATTATGCTCACCCGATGCCCTCATTTAAATGAGAAATGCGCCGGTCCACTTTATAAAAAAAAAACATAGGGAGGATGGCTGGTTCCAGGCCGAGTTGCTCAAAAAAAAAGAAAAATGAGAGTTTTTTTGTAAAAAGCCCAAGGGGACTGTTTTCAAAAAAAAGAAGAGAAAAAAGGGCGCGTACAAATTAAAAAAGCTGTACACTAAAGTTAAAAAAGCCGCAAGTTTCATGTTTTGTTTTCCCCATCTATCTTGTCTTCTCCCAACTTGGTCGACGTCCATATTTTTCGACAAGTATGGGAGAAAGGGGGGGTATTATGTAGAGTCACAGGTATTATTCAGATGTTCCAGATTCAGATGCAGATTTCCAGACCTTCCAGATTTTCAGACTCTACAAGTTTTTCAGATGAAGATTCTCCATGCGCAAGATCCAGACTCGACGTTCAGATTCTGAGTTCTATTTTGATGCACAGTTATTCAGACTCGACAGATTGGTCAGAGTCCAAGTTCGAGGCACTCCATGATTGAGTGACCCATTTTCAAGTTCTCCAGAGAGAGACTCATTTTTCAGACACACATATGTTTGCGGTCATTTTCAGATGAGTACATGATTGCCATCAGTTTAGAGGTCCCCATCCTTTCTTGTTTTGTAGGCCAGAGTTTTCATGTGAGCCATAGTGACTCCAGAGTAGATGACCATTCCCTATACCTTGTTGGCATTGGTTTTCATGTGGTATCATAGGTACACCAGAGCAGTGCACCATTCTCTGAGCTAGATGGGAGAGACCCAGTTCTCCGACAAGGAGACTTATTTCAAACTCCATTCTCCAGCGACCGTGGACTCCGACGAGGATCGCACAGCCACGGCCCCTTTTCAGTTCGGCCCATTTCAGAGGTGGAGCAGTTGTCCACATTATTGTGGCGGGCCAGAGTACTCCGATGAGGAGACTCATTTCAGTTGCAGTGGCTCTGACAGACGCAGTTCAGAGCACATGCTCTCCGACGAGGAGATTCAGCAGTCCAGCCCGTTCGTCCTCCTCACCTGCACGACATGAGAAGCAACGTCCTCGACAACAGCAGTTGTGCGCGTTGGCTTGATATTGTCCGTAGTGTCATGTAGCGTGGGTTGAGTTTCTTTCTGTTTGTCCAAGCTGAGCATTGCATGCTCCTGCTTGAGGGGGAGTGTTGGAGTATTTGTTATGTGCGTCATGAGTTGTAGCAGGGTAAATGGATCTTCTCCCACTTACCCCATCCATGTGTTTAATCCCACATCGTCTACTGGTGGGACTTGGAGGCTCTGGAGAGGCTATATAAGGAGCCCCAGACCTCCTGTATCCATTGAGAAAGTCAATAGACAAACACACCCTATTTGAGGGCTTCTCCTGTGGTTTCATCCCGCTCCTCACGGAGTAGGGTTCAACGTTAAATCTCGTGTGTTCTTCATGTTTATATTATTTTCTCTGATTCCGCTTCCGCTTTCTATTTCTTAACAAAGCCGATCCCAATTTTTTCGGCTTTCCTTCTCACCAAAATTTTCTCAAATCATTTTTTCGGCTATTCTTTTTTTTCTAGTCGTCTCACTTTTTTTTAAACATTTTTTTCCTGCGTACGACTTTTGTTTTGCACGCTTTCCTTTTCCAAAACAAATCTCTTTTTTTTTTGTAAAACACGAGCCAACTTAGGCCTAAAGTGCCATCCCTTTTTTTTTCAAAAAGCTGCAGTCTACTGGGCCTGCTCTCTCCCTTTTTTAAACAAACATAGCCCAACTAAGGACCCAAACTACAACCCAATCTTAAGCCACATGCTCTCCATTTCTTCTTGTTTTTTTAAACTCTCGATCAAATATATGCCCAAATTTGCAACCCCTCAATTGGGCTTAAAACTTCAACACATGGCTGCTATTTAGAGTTCCCGGTTGGGAACCCCTCAAGCCGCTCGATGGGGATTCCTTGCTCGATCGACATCGCCGCCTTGGAACCTCTCTGGGCAAGAGGGTCAAGAGCTCTGCCTGATCAGAGGTCGAAGAAAACATCGATCTCTCTCTTGTCTGTCTTTTGTAATCTGAGTAGGGTCACCATCAACTGGAGGAAGATCGCCTGGGGGTTACGAGCAGCCTTGGATGCAGATATGATGCACAGAGACCATCTTCAAACTGACCTAGAACTTGGAGATGCTGCTGCCTGGAGATGCGGCTAGAGATGCCGATGGAAGATGTTATGCTGCCCGATGAACTTTTTGCACCGAAGAAGTTGGGAATTGATTGTGTAAACCTTTGCGCATGCCTGGAGGGCTTCTAGAATCATGCTAGATGGATATTTGCAGTACGTAGTACTCTTTGGGTTGTACCGATCAGAGGTGCAATCTAGTCTGTGCGCTTGGAGAATTGCATGCCGGTGATTTGCAGGAGGCGCAGTTGACGAATTAGGATTCCAGATACGATTTGGAATTGAACATCTTTGCTGCTTTGAATCTTCAAGAACATATGCAGAATTAGGGTTTTAAATAGAACCCTAGAATAAAAGCGAACCATCGAATGGTGTTGTCAATGATGCATGATGATTAGGTTTCAAGAAACCTTAAAAATTGAATCTGGAACTTGATCACGAATGTAGGAAAAATAATCTTCAAGAGCGAACAAGATTGAATCTTCTATATCAATCGAATCTCGAATAAATCAAGAACATAAAATCCTCGAGAATGGATATGCCATGTTAGAAATCGAGAATACGGAAGCGTAATATCAGAGAAATAGAATAAAGAACATGGAACACCGAGATTTTTATGTGGAACCCTACTCCGTGAGGAGCGAGCTGAAATCATAGGAGAACATCACTAAGGGTTGATTCTTCTATTTTAGTTTCTCATCTGATACAATAGGTATGAGATTTCTTATATTGCCCCCACTGAGTCTCCAAGTCCCACAACTAGTAGATGTGGGAATAAACCATTGGATGTGGTAATTGGATCCTGGAGGGATCTAATTACCCATCTACACATTATGCATAATCGATTAATCAAAGTCTTGGGATGATTGAGCGGAATGGTAACTGTTGGAGTATTTGGTTGTGCGCCACTTGAGTTGTAGATGGGTAAATAGATCTCTTCAAGATCCATTTACCCCATTCAGAGTTTAGTCCCATATCTACCAGTTTGGAGATGTGGAGACTTAGTGGGGGCTATATATAGACCCCACACCCATTGTATTCGGATGAGAAAAGGCAATGAAGCGTATGGCCCTTTGAGGCATTCTCCCGTGGTTTCATCCTGCTCCTTAAGGAGCAGGGTTCCACGTAAAAATCTTGGTTTTCATGTTTATCTTTCTATTCTTCATGCTCTGTTTTTCATTTTCGCTTCTGCATTCCTATTTTCTAATATGGTATCAGAGCGGGTTGATTCTCGAGTTTTTTTTTATATTTTTTGGTTGATTCGAGATTATTTTGAAGTTCATAATTCAATATTCTGAAAATGGGCTACAACATCACGTTCTAGGGTTTTCTGAAAACCCTTATTATGCACATCTTCTGTGCGTGTGTCCATGAAGCCCTCGCAGATCCGTTCTCTATAGGCTCACGCATTTTCAGGCTGCTTCTCCTCTATCAATGAGCGGCTGCATCCATCAGCCCTATTCTTTTTCCCCTGCGCAAATGCCATGTTCTGATCTAAAAAAAGTGCGGCATCTCAAGCGACATCGCACGTAGCATCTCTTGCGTGAGCCCCTTCCTCTCTCGCGCATGTGGCGCACCTTCGGCCCCTCCTAGTTGCGGTGATGGCTCCAAGCGGAGGTACCTCCTCGAGACCGAACCTCCTCTTGCGATTGGAGTCACAGGTCCTGAGCCGCTCCAGGCGGAGCATCGCTCCTCCTTACGCCTCTCTCCATCGCGCAAGAGCCCACTTAGACTGCCTCTATCTAGCGAAGCACCTTCTATCTCCTTCATATTTGGTGGCGTAGTCTTGCGCGCAAAGCCCTACAGTTGCAACTCTCTCTCCACGCAACAACGAGAGCAAACGACGCTTTTCGCGTAAACTACCACCCCAACCCTCACTAGCCCTGCACAGCCTCCCGCAGGCACTGTCCATTGGCGACGACGCTCCAATCTCCTGCACAAGGCGGCACCTGCCACATCCTCTACAGCTCATGAGCAGGAATTCCTTCATTGACTCCCCCTTCCCGATTTGCAGCTCCAGAGGAGGGCCTCTTCCCATTTTCTAGCCGCAACACTCCCAACAACCCTCGACGACATCTCCTTGTAGCGTAACCTTGCGCGCCCTGTACACCTCCTGCGCGGTGCACCCCTGTGCGATTCTCTCCAAGGCGGTGGTTTTTTAGTTGATGGTTCCCATGCAGGGAATCCTAATAAGACAGGGCAACATTCTCTGAAACAGGTTATCGTGAGAACCCTAAATAGAAAGCACGTGGATCATGCTTTGTTAAAAAATGGAAAAAGGAAAAGAAAGGCACAACTGCAGTTCAGCTCAAGTTGGGCCTTTTTGGCCAAGGTTCTTTGTTTAAAAAAATTTCGAAAAAGGCGTGTGCAATAAAAAGCCGTACACAAAAGATTTGTAAAAAAAATTGAGATGAAAAGCAAAAAAATAGACAAAAATGAAACGACTTAATTTTTTTCAAAAAAAAGGAGTGATTTGAAAAGTAAAAAAAAATGAAATCGGCTTATTAAAAAACCATGTTCTCCCCATTTCTCTTGTCTTCTCCCAACTTTATCGATGCCACTGTTTTCCAACAAGTATGGGAGAAAGAGGGGGTATTGTGTGGGGTCAGATGCCAGATTGTCAGATTTTCCAGATTCAGAGATTCCAGAGGCCATTCAGATTCCAGACTCTATAGATGATCATATGTTCAGACTCGACATTCTGATGGTTCCGAGTCTTCAGATTCAAACACACACATGTTTGCGGTCTTCTTTTCAGATGTGCACATGTTTGCCATCTTTTATATTTTGGCCTGGGTTTTCATGTGAGCCATAGGGACTCCTGAGTAGAGGACCATTCCCTACACCATGTTGGCTAGAGTTTTCATGTGGTTCATAGGGACTCCAGAGTAGAGTACCATTTTCTGTGCCAGATGGGAGAGACCCAGTTCTCCGACAAAGAGATTTTTCAGAATCCATTCTCCAACGATCATGAACTCCAGTACGAGATCCTTCCGAGGTTCCTATGAGAGAGATCCCACTTTGAGGTCCTTGTGAGAGAGATTTATCTTCAGAGATCTGCATATGGATAATTAACGATGCTCTTTTCAATCCTTTCAGAGATGGAGCAATTGTCCACATATTATGGCGGGCCAGAGTACTCCAACGAAGAGACTCATCTTCAGTTGCAATGACTTTGACAGGTGTAAGACAAAGCACATGCTTTCCAACAAGGAGATTTAGTTTGACTCACGCTCTAGCCTGTTGTGCGCCATTTGAGTTGTAGATGGGTAAATGGATCTCTCCAGTATCCATTTACCCCATCTAGAGTTTAGTCCCACATCTACTAGTTTCGAGATGTGGAGACTCAGTGGGGGCTATATATAGATCATCGCACCCATTGTATCCGGATGAGAAGAAAAGCAATGAAGCATATGGCCTTTTGAGGCCTTCTCCCGTGGTTTCATCTCGCTCCTTAGGGAGTAGGGTTCGACGTAAAAATCTTAGTGTTTATGTTTATCTTTTTGTTCTTCAAGCTCTGTTTATCATTTTCGCTTCCACATTCCTATTTTCTAACCCTAATTGAAATTGAGTTTGATCAATCGATCGCTATTGTTGATGCATGATAACAATGACAAATGCTTGAAGTAATCATTTATAGTGGTTAATGTGATTGATTAAAAACAATTTCTAGATGCCATGGAGACCATCCTAGGGTTAGCGGTGACTGAGCATATTTGTTGTTGAATTTAGTTAGATCCAGATTATGGCAGTGTTGTACACCCTCTTTGGAACTGGAAATGATCAATCAACAGATGGGGACTTATCGACTGGCAATGCCTGCTGCGATTGGAAGTGGTGCAACCATTTGCAGGTCAAACAAGGAGACATGGTCATATGGCCACGAAGAACAACTCCTCGAACAATGAGTGACAAATCCTCATGAACATGACCCCACAATCTTCTCGAATTAGGCTCTTAAACAATTTTGTCCGAACTTGTGTCGGAGATGGGCACTTTGATTGGCCAGAAATGGGGTGTGTTTCGCGAGGATCGTTTCTATGCTGACTGTTGGAATATTTGGTTTTGTGCCACTTATATTGTAGATGGGTAAATAAATCACTCTAGGTTCCATTTACCTCATCCAGAGTTAGTCCCACATCTACCATCTGTGGAATGTGGAGACTCAGTGGGGGCTATATATAGACTCCCACACCCATTGTATCAAGTGAGAAAATGCAATGCATACATCAACCTTTTGAGGCGTTCTCTCGTGGTTTCATCCCGCTCCTTAGGAAGTAGGATTCCACGTTAAATCCCGTGTTATTCCAAGTTTTATTCTTTTTACTGATTATCGCTTCCGCATTCATATTTTCTAACATGGTATCAGAGCGGGTCGATTCTCGAGGAATTTTATGTTCGTTATTTTTTGTATTCGAGATTCGATTTTTTGAGTTCTTTTTCTTGAAGATTGATGTTTTGAAGGTTGAGTTCTGTATCATTCAAGTTCTTGTTCTAGGGTTTAGATGAAACCCTAGATCTGATTTCGTGAAGGCGCATCACATCTCATGGCGTTGATTCTCTCCTCTAGGCAGCGTGAGAAGCCCCACACAACTAGAATCCAGATGCTTAGATGATATCCAGGCATCCGGGTGCCTCTGCAGCCTTCTCCTCCAAGCCACATCGCCAAGTCCATGCCCTCCTTCGTACGAGTCCCAGGCGCAACCCCATCTCCAGGCGTACTGCGCATCTCCTCCAGTTGCCCTGTCCCCAGGCGGCGCGATGGCTAGCATTGGCGCAGATCGAAACTCCAGAATAGTGATGCAAATGCGCGGCCCTAAGAGGCACCACCCACCTCTCCTTGCGACTCCAGGTGGTGTCTCCTTACGCGTCATCATCGGCGGCGCCGTCCCTCCTCTCCAGATCGGGATCGGTGGCTAGATACTCCTTCAGCGGCGAGCTTCGGGACGCTCATTCTCCTAAGCATGTTCCTCGCGTCTCTCCTTCCAGACACACCTCCCCAGGCGGTACAAGGCGGCAACAAGCCCCCCCTTCCCATTGCACGACGGTGCAAGCTCCAGATGGAGCCCTTCTCGCGTAGGAGGCACACACTTTTTGTAACAAACGACGCATCACCCTCTCCTGCCTCATTGCAGGTGGCGACAATAGAAGCTCCCCCATCGGGTCGGTGCACACACTTTTTGGGTTCCCACGAAGGAAACCCTAATTAGCAGCCGTGCATTTTTTCCCATTAAAATTTTGTAAAAGCCCAAGAAGGGCTACGCGCTACAATTAAAAAGAGGAGAAGAGGAAATAGGTAAGGCCCCAAGTGGAGGTTGTGTTTGATTAAAAAAAGGAAAAAAGAAGGGGAGAACTGAGGCCGTGACCTCTATAAAAAAGGGGGGATTCTTAAAAAAATGGAGAGAGAGGGCCTAGTTATGTTGGCCCTATTGGGCTAAGTTTTTTTTTGGTCCAATTGGACCACACATATTTTTGTTAAAAAAAGACGCGTACAAAAGAAAATCCCTATGCAATCAAAAAAGGGGGAAGAAGAAAAGACGAAAAAAACAAACAAAGATTTTTGATGAACAACTTGAAAAAAGGCTACATACAAAAGAAAAGAAGCCGTGGGAGAAAAAAGAGAGTTGTGCAAAAAAAGAAAGAAAAAATGAAGCACAAAAACGATTTTGATTGAGAGTAGCCGATAAAAAAATTGAGATCAACTTATTAGTTTCATGTTTCTCCCCATCGTTGTTGTCTTCTCCCAACTTAATTGATGTTAGTCATTCCGACCAGTATGGGAGTAAGGGGGAGTATTGTGTAGAGTCACATGCCATATTGTCATATTCTCCAGATTTCAGATTCCAGGCCAGCCATATTTTCCAAACTACAACTCAGATATCCAGACTTGACGTCCATATTCCGAGTCCTCAGTTTCAGACATGCACATGTATGCGGTCTTCTTTTCAGATGTGCACATGTTTACCATCTTTTGTGTAGTCCCTATCTTTTTTGTTTCGGTCAGGATTTTCATGTGTTCCATAGGCTCCTGAGTAGAGATCCCATTCCCTATTCCATGTGAACTAGGATTTTCATGTGGTTTCATAGGGACTCCAGAGTAGAGTACCATTCTCTGTGCTAGATGGGAGAGACCCAGTTCTCCGACGAGGAGACGTCTTCCGACTTCATTCTCAAGCGATCGTGAACTCCAGTACAAGATCCTTTCGAGGTTCGTATGAGAGAACTCACTTCGAGGTCTCTATGAGAGAGACTGATCTTCATAGATCTATGTATGGATAATTAGCGATGCTCTTTTCGGCCCTTTTCAGAGATAGAGCAGTTGTCCACATATTGTGACGGACCAGAGTTCTCCAGGTGGAGACTCATTTTCAGTTGCAGTGACTCTGGCAGGTGCAATACAGAGCACACACTCTCCGACGAGGAGATTCAGTTTGACTTACACTACCGCCCGTTTGTCCTCCTCACCTGCACGGTATGAGAAGCAACGTCCTCGACAACAGCCGACAGTTTTGTGCGTTGGGTTGTTATTATTTGTAGTGTCTTGTAGCATGAGTTGAATTTTCTTTCTGTTTGTCCAAGCTGAGCATTGCATGCTCTTGCTTGAGGGGGAGTGTTGGACATTTGGTTGTGCGTCACTTATATTGCAGATGGGTAAATAGATCACTCCAAGATCCATTTACCTCATCCAGAGTTTAGTCCTACATCTGCCGTCTGTGGGATGTGGAGACTCAGTATGGGCTATATATAGACCCCCACACTCATTGTATCTGGTGAGAAAATGCAATGCATACATCATCCCTTTGAGGCGTTCTCCCGTGGTTTCATCCCGCTCCTTAGGGAGTAGGGTTCCATGTTAAATCTCGTGTTATTCCAAGTTTTATTCTTTTCTTTGATTATCGCTTCCTTATCCATATTTTCTAACACTGACAATGTTGTGGCACATGCCAATGTGATGATTGAGAGTTGGAACTTGTAAACCTGTAATATACATACTTGTATAGACTTGTAATATTTTTTGGTGATAAATGGTAGAGTGTTTGGGCATATAGAGTTGGAACTTCTAAATCTGTAATATAAATACTTGTATAGGCTTGTAATAACTTTTGGTGATAAATGGTGGAGTTTTTGGGCATACACATCTATACGGTGCATGCCATTTTTCTTTTAAAAAAACTTGTATGGGAGGTTTTACTGTAACCGCAGTCTCTAACCACACAAAATACTCGGCGTGAATACCCTCTACACATGTCACGCTCTTGGAGCGTTTCTACTATACGACCACCCCCAGATCGAATTAGCAATACAGGTGGATATTCTTTTAGATGATAAAATCATGGTATGTTATGAACCAAAAGTGGGTGTGTACAATGCATATAGAGCTTAGAGTTACGTGGAAACTAGTTCAAGTTCCTTTTAGCTTGTTACAATATTGAAAAAAAAGTCACACACACAAAAACCCACAAATTTGGGATTGATTGTAACACAATTTTAGGGGCTAAGCTCATCTCTTAAAATATTAAGATGCTATCTCAACCTCTTATATCATCGAGAAAGTTGTGTTTATATGATTTTTTAAAGTTCTTCATCCTTGGTAAACTTAGTTTACATGTATGCTTTTCATCTTATTCAACGAGATGGTGGATAGAGTAAATATTATTTATCGAGCATTTTTTTGTTGTTCTACATTTTTGCTACAGGCTTCTGTCTAATTTTGCTTGAGTTTTTCTTTAAATACAGTTCAATAAATGTTCATACATTCTCATTCCCAATGACTTACCTACATGGGTTATTTGCATATTTGGGTCTAGCAATCTTAGTATCTTGTCCAAGTTTTGTGATTAAGGGAAGAGATGACTATCTTTGCTTTTGATGTGCCAGATAATGGCATATGACATGATGTCATTGTCAAGGTGAGATATCTTCTTTGAGTCCTATTGAACTATATTTGTTGGGCTTTTCCACCTCCACTTGCAATTAGACATTACTGAGGTGGTTGTGTTGTGCTCAATAGGTCAAGATCTCAAATATATTGAAAGTATCCTATTTTGCATGCTATCTAGGCTTTGTGTAAAATGTGCAATCTCTTGTTTGGGCTCTGATATGCAACTACCATGCAGGTCTTTGTTTTATTCTCCACTATGGTGTCTTTCCTGATGGAAGTCCTTACCTTGACTCTTTTAAAAGGTGCATTCGGATGTAACTTTTTAGCTTCATTTTCTATGTTTCATTGAAGTTCTCAGGCATCCAAATTTTAATTCTTTTTTTATTCCATTTTGTACTAGAAGTTCTCCATTGCAATTTTTCTTTTGTAACGTGTCCTTTTGTTATTCAAATCCCTCCTTGTGGGGGCTGCGTTAGGCAGTCGACAACCAACATAAAAATAGTCGAATCTTTCAGCATAGATTTGAAAAAGAATCCAAGCCGCCAATCCTACTTATATTGGGAGAAGGTTTTGCCATTTTAATGTGTCCTCTTTAAGTGTTGATCTAAGGTTTAGTTAAATATTATTATATGAAAAATTAGCATGAACATGAGTATTCATATGATTTCAAGTAATACTATATATTGAACCTTTTGACGTGCCTGGACCATTAAGCACCTCAAAGAAGGTGTGTTGGCCTTAGATGCTGCCTTTCTTGTCCCTCAAATTCCCCTGTTGCACCAATTGCAAAAAACTCAAAATAAGGAGAGAAACTAAGTAAACAGAACCTGATTTTTACCTTTCTTTTTGCATACGATGGGGGTAAATTATAGGGCCAATACGGTAGACTTGATAGCATGCCTTTTTCTTTTCAACATAAAGCTACTTCAAGGAATGAAAGTAAAAATTAATCAATTTTGGTAATTTGTCTTGTTGAACTCTACTGAAACTTTAATTTATCAGTGGTATGTGATATTTTGCAAAACACAAACAAAAGGACAATGTCCATGATTCAGATAAACTGCAGAAGGAACCTTTGAACTACCCATGACTTGGTCATTATAATTTTTTGTAAAACTAAAACACAAGATAATAGTCTTTATCTTCAAGCATTGCTATGATTTGAAGCATGAAGGAGCGATAACAAGAGAAGCGAGAAAACAAACTGAAATTTGGGGCATACAGAAGGTGACAGAGGGCATGTAACCATCAGCCATTGAGTTATGTTAGAAAATAGGAATGCGGAAGCGAAATGATAAATAATGCATGAACTAGAAATATGAATCATGAAGAACAACATTTTTCGTGGAACCCTACTCCTAAGGAGCGGGGTGAAACCACGGGAGAAGTCCTCAAAGGGCCATATGCTTCATTGCTTTTTCTCATCAGATACAATGGGCGTGGGGGTCTATATATAGCCCTCACCGAGTCTCCACATCTCCAAACTGGTAGATGTGGGGCTAAACAGCTGGATGGGGTAAATGGATCATGCATGTGACGCATATAACAAATACTCCAATACTTCCCCTCAAGCTGGAGCAGGCAATGCTTAGCTTGGACAAGAAGAAAGAAACTCAACTCACGCTACATGACACTACAAACAGTATCAACTCAACACGCACAACTGTCGGCTGCTGTCGAGGACGTTACTTCTCATGCTGTGCAGGTGAGAAGGACGAATGGGCTGGAGTGTGGAACCGAGTCTCTCCCATATGACACGGAGAATGGTACTCTACTCTGGAGTCCCTATGAACCACATGAAAACCCTTGCCCACATGGCATAAGGAATGATCCTCTACTCTAGTGTCCCTATGGCTCACATGAAAACTTTGATCGAAACAACAAGAATGATGGGGACCATGAAATTGAAGATACTCGTGCGTCTTGAACTGTAGACTTGGAAGTTGGAACTTGACATCGAGTATGAACACTTGACAATTGTAGAGTCTGAGTAATCCGGCTGGTCTGACGAATATGAAATATGGAAAAGACATGTGACTCTACATACACTCCCCCTTTCGCTCATACTGGTCGGAATGCCAAACATCGACCATGGTGGGAGAAGACAATAACATGGGGTTAAACATGGATTACATTTGACCGTTTTACTTTTTTATATGACTCTTCTCAACCAATCATTTTTTCTTGGCTATTTCATTTCACACACACACATAATAGCCATCACAATAACCTGTTCACAAATTTTCTTTTACGGCCTTCCCATTTTTTTAAAATAAGCCGTATCATTTTTTCTCGACTTTTCTTTTCCCACAAATTTTTTGAAAACATTTTTTAAGCTGTTTCAACATTTTTTTACGAATTTTCCTCTTCTCTTTTACGTACGACTTTTCTTTGTACGCACCTTTTTCAGAATTTTTTCCACACGACCCAAATGGCCCATCACTTCTTTTTTTTTTTGCAAAAATCAGCCCAACAAGCCCCTCCTTTTTTACTGGACACCCACTCTTTTTTATTCTCCACGACACTTTGCTCTCTCTCTCTCCTTATTCATTTTCGCCCATTTGGGCTCTACAGTGACAACATGATTTTTTTTATAATAAAAGGGGCTATCACCCTTTTAAACCTACTAGGGTTTCCATCGCTGGAGGGTTGGTCGCGGAGATGGAGTGCGTGAAGGGCCCACGCTGAAGGCGTGCGGGGGTGTGCCACCTCTACTGTCGAAGATCTGTCACCCCCCTGTCTGGTGATACCGTTTGAGCTCTCGCGGAGTATCGCATGATGGTGTTGCCCTGCGCTGGGGTGGGGGGTTGTGGGTGGGGTGCTGACACGAGATGTAGGGGGGGCGCTACTGTCGCCTGCGTGAACTGGAGATGAATGAGAAGGTAGGGGATGCCTCTTGGAGCTTTGCCAACAGATGGCGCCACCAGCAGATGCGCCTGGAGAAGAGGCTATGAGGATGTGCGAGGTTACGCATGGAGTTTGTTTCGTTCTGCAGGGCTTCGTCGTGCACCCTAGGGCTTCCATTGCGATGGAGTGGCAATGGGGATCTTATGCCACGGTGAAGCGCTCCTCCGTCTGATGTCGCCTGGTGCTCTTGCGTGGCGAGGAGGCGCTGCCTGGAGTTTCGAGTACTGGTTACGCCTCCATCGTACAAGGAAGCGATGTGCCACCCGGAGAGGCACCTGTACGCCCTGGAACTGGAGTTGCCATATGCGTGGCTTTCGGTTGGAATCTTCTCGCGATGCCTGATGATGGCTCCGCAAGGGACTGCGGCTGGAGATGGCGCGATGGAACTGTGCTGCCGCAGGAGTGAAACCCTAATTGAGTGCCTGCATTTGTGGACTGCCGATTGAAGCTTGAACCTCAAACAACCACGGACATAAACATGAATTGATCTTTCAGAAAATGACGACAAAAATTAGGGTTTCGAAAAAAAACCCTACTGAAACTTGATCTTGAACAATAGATCTAAAAAAATCAAGAATCGACCCTGCTCTGATACCGTGTTAGAAAATAGGAATGCGGAAGCGAAATGATAAACATAGCATGAACTAGAAATATGAAATATGAAGAACAAGATTTTACGTGGAACCCTACTCCCTATGAAGCGGAATGAAACCATGGGAGAAGGCCTCGAAGGGCCATATGCGTTATTGCTTTTTCTCATCAGATACAATGGGTGTGGGGGTCTATATATAGCCCCCACCGAGTCTCCACATCTCCAAATTGGTAGACGTGAGACTAAACAACTGGATGGGATAAATGGATCCTGGAGGGATCCATTTACCCATCTCCAACACATGTGACACTTATAACAAATACTCCAACAAGTTACAATGCGTTTACCTTTAAGAAAAATTGATTGGGGAAAAATATATAGAGAGAAGTGTTAATAGTGGATAATAGGGTGGAGAGAAAGTATTGTAAAAAATATCTGCTTTGGTTTTTGATGAATTCAGGTTTACGGGGATTGTATGACATGAAGGAGAGTGTAAGAGGTTTAATCAATAACAATGATAAACGACTGGTCAGAGATAAAAAACATCTGCTCTGGAGTTTTTGATGAATTCAGGTTGACGGGGATTGTATGACATGAAGGAGAGTGTAAGGGTTAAATCAATAGCAATGATTAACGATTCGCTAGAGATAAAAAGACTAGGTGTTTTGTTGATTAGGGGTTTGATTAGAGAAAAAGGAAAGGAGGGTTCAATATCACTATTGTCCATAGTCAAGTGGGAGAACTATTATTAATAAAAAATGAGAGACTTATTCTCGAGGGCATGTGGTTGGAACCAAATCACCAAAGTAAACAATTGGGGGCATTCATAGAGTGGAAGTTGATTGCACTACCAGTAGTGCATAACCAACACCTAGTGTATATGCGGTGTGCTAGAGACTACGAGTTCATATATGCGGCCGCATATATATGCGGTGTGCTAGAGAGTACGCGTTCGTATATGCGGCCACCTAGGCCGATTTTTTTGAACATTGGAATGGAGACATCGATCCAAGCAAAAATGGACGGACTGCACACATATTGAAGCATGGTAAACCATGTTGTTAAAACTTGGATACATGGTTCCTGACGGTCTCGAAGGACCGCACACAAGAGAAGGAACTCTATAGGTCAGATCTTTGTAAAAAATTCTCAAGAGTTACGTGAGGTATGTAGTCCTTTATACAACTTCATTAACACACCCAAGTCCTACTACTAAACAATGTAGGATTACACATCTAAGTAATGTAATTGGATCGTGGAAAGATCTAATTATCCATTAATTAGACATTCTACGAATACCAAAAGTCATCTGATTGAGAATATAATCAGTCTTGGCTTTCATTTGGTTCTTGTGTCTATAGTCATGACAAGCATTGGAGTTGTATCTTGATGCTGCTGGTTAGAGGACTCTTTCCCCTAGGATTTTTTGTCTAGCTCGATAACAAGTGTCTTTGATGCTTTTCTTCCCATCGGCTGCATGATACTGTTGGAAGTAAATGTGAATTGTTTATTCCAGAGGACCCCATGCTCTCTTATATAAGGAAGGCTTATGGGTAAATTACATAAGATGGATAAATGAAACTAAACATAACGGAAACAATACATAGAGTCTAGAAATATTTGGACACTCTCCCTCAAGATGGAGCATAGATGTCAATCATGTTCAACTTGGAAGAACACTTATGGAACGACCCTCTGAGCAATGGCTTGATAAAGATGTCTGCAGTTTGCTCTCCTGAACTAACATGGGAAGTAGAAATCAAGCCCTTTTGAATCATATCTCTGGTATAGTGACATTTTACCTCGATATGCTTTGTTCTTTCATGAAATGCAGGATTATTAGCGATGAAAAGCGCTGCTTGATTATCACATTGTAATTGCATGGGTAGAGGTACGTCTATATGCAGATCTTCTAACACAGCTCGAACCCACATCATCTCTGTGCTTGCTTGTGCCATGGCCTTGTATTCAGATTCAACACTAGATCTGGCTACCACTGTTTGTTTCTTGCTTTTCCAAGAAACAAAAGAATTGCCAACAAATACTGCAAAATCTGAAGTAGACTTACGATCCTTAGGACATCCTGCATAATCCGCATCATCACATGCAAAAACAGAGATATTTGTTTCTTTCCTGAACAATAATCCTGCACCTGGAGACAACTTTACATACCTCAGTATCATATATGTGGCATCCATATGTACTTGTATGGGTTGTTCCATGAACTAACTCACTCGACTCGCTGCAAAAGCGATGTCAGGTATGGTGATAGTAATATAGAGAAGCTTTCCCACCATCTCTTTATATCTTCTCCTGTCAACCTCATCTATATCACTTTCATATAGCTTCATGCTAGGATCCATGAGCATAGTTGAGGGTCGACAACCGATCATGCCCCTTTCAACAAGCAAGTCTCTAATGTACTTTGGGTCATCACAAGACCCTGCGCATTCCTAGCAAATTTCAACCTCAGAAAATATCGTAGGATACCAAGATCCTTAGTAACAAACTGATGGTCTAGAAATGCTTTTGCTATTTTTATCCCATGTATATCATCCCCTGTAATAAGTATATCATCAACATACACCATGATAGCAACAGTACCTCTGGAAGTCTTCTAGACAAACAAAGAATGATTTGCATTTGATCTTTTGAACCGTTGTTTCTGAATTAGATCAGAGAGCTTCTAAAACCACTCCCGCGGGCTTTGTTTAAGACCATATATTGCCTTGTGAAGTCTATATACCATCTGACTCTCCCCCTCAACAGCAAACCCCAGAGGCTACTGCATGTAGACTTCTTCCTGCAGATCTCCATACATGAAGGCATTTTTAACATCATGCTGAAATAAGGGCCAATCACGTACCACATCAACTGAAAGGACACGTAGGTGGAATGATGCGCAACTGGAGAGAATGTGTCCATGTAATCCATGCCGTATGTTTGAGTGAACCCACGTGCCACCAACCTTGCTTTATAGCGATCAAGGTTGCCATCTGCATTATATTTGACTGTAAATACCCATTTACAACTGACAACAGAAGCTCCTGGGAGAGCAGAAACCAAGCTCCATGTACCACGCGACTGCAGGGCCGCCATTTCCTCCTCCATGGGTAAACGCCAGCAACTCTCCTTCAATGCGTCCTGATAATTCCGTGGTATTTCCACGGTAGATAAGGCCACAACGAACCTCTGAAAGTCACCCGTGAGGCGATGGAATGAAACCTATGACACAAGCGGATAGGATGTACAAGAACGCTCCGTCTTCCATAAGGCAATAGGTATATCCAGATCATCAACCACAATACTTGCCGGAATGCTATTCTCCTGCAAAGATACCTGCACTTGCATACTTTCAGTCCCATCGTTAGTAATATTCTTTGGACAAACCCGAAGCGTGGTGGATGATTGACACGTTTCATGAGCAAGGACATAACGACATGTATAGAATTTCGGTAAAGGTGGCACATGTGGTTGTGGAGGTGGTGGTGGTGATGGTGGTGGAACAACAGACCCTGGTATAGGAGCAAACGGACACAGGGGAGGAGGTGACACATAAATTTCATCATCAGTAGTGGAGGGACTTAACCGGTCACCTGCAGGGGAGAAATACATCACATACTCAAAGAAGGTAACATCGATACTGACATAATATCTCTTGTTCAAAGGGTCATGGCAGCGGAAACCTTCTGAGTACGAAATACCCCACAAACGCACACTTGACAACCCTAGGTGAGAGCTTGTCAAGTCCTGGAGAGAGCTGATAAACAAAAGCAACACATCCAAAGACACGAGGTGTAAGGGAAAATAATTCCCTGTCAGGGAAGACGACTGAAAGAGGAACTTGCTCTCCTAATACAGAGGACGATACGATTCACCATATAACATGCCATAAGGACAACATCCCGCAAAAAGAAATGGGAGCACAACCTTGAATAAGAAGAATCCTAGTGATATCAAGAAGATGGCGATGCTTTCTTTCTGCAACGCCATTTTGTTGAGACGTGTAAGCATAGATTGTTTGATGGATAATGTTGCGAGACAAGAATTGTGAAAGAGCACGAGTACACAATTCCAAAGCATTGTCCGTACGCATAATTTTTACAGTAGATGAAAAAACGTTCTGCACTTCATTGATAATATTTTTGATCATATCCCCTGCTTCAGATTTATTCTTCAACAAAAACACCCAAGACAATCGAGAAAAATCATCAACCACAACTAGGTAAAACCTGTGTCCGTGATGATCGGGGACACGACTCGAACCCCAATTATCAACATGAAATAATTCAAACGGGGAGCTAGTGCTCCGAGATTGACAACTCGGGAAATTAGATCTGTGATGCTTTCCCAACTGACACGCTTCACACTGAAACGAAGAACTCGGTGAAATTTGGGGCAAGAGACGACACATTTTCTGAAGAGGGAGGTGTCCAAAGCGGAGTTGCCAAGTAAATGGAGAGACGGGTCCACTGGACTGAGAGGAGATACCAGCAATGGGAGTCCGGACCAAACGATAGAGACCATCCTGCTCATGGCCACATCCAATCACCCTGCCTGTAAGAATGTCTTAAAAAGCAAGAGGCGATGGATCAAAAACAAGGTTGCAAAAATCGGTAGTCGGTACTCGGTCGGTTGGGTCATTGAATAAGGATTAATCGGTAGTCGGACGACTAATCGGATTTAGTCGGGCTTTAATCGACTTTGATTTTTTAAATTATTTTGAATACATAAATCATTTTTGTATGTACATTCTTATATATTTACATAGATGTTTTGTATATTATCATAATGAAAGAAAAGAAGAAATTGATTAAATAAAACATTAAGCATATTAGAATAAGTCTGGAGCATGCAAGATGATACCAAGAAATTGATTTAAATAAAACATTCGTAATCTGACTTATAGATAATAAATTCACAGAAAAGTCTGGAGCATGCAAGATATTCTGTAGACACATAGAGTGTATTAGACTGTTCTCCCCCTGTCCAACGATGGGGGAATGGGTCCCATCTGCTATCATGATAGATCACCCTAGTGGAACCTCCCTATAAGATGTAAGTTTATCTTTGTCTCGACAAAGATGATGTGTTGCGCCGGAGTCCATAATCCATTTTGAAACATCAAAGCCATAACATGAATTAAGGGCATAAGCACTACCTGAGGTGCTAGCAATGGCCGACGTACTGGTAGAGGCTGAAGCAGCTATGTCCGAGTGACCTCCTGGAGAATCAATAGAGGCAGGAGGCATGATATCTCGCAGCCTGGCAACAATTTCCTCAAACCTCTGGTCGGATGTAGATGTCTGTGGAGATGCACCGTGGTTGGCTACACGCGCCGATGCCGGAAAATCATGCTTAGAATAGCATGTGTCCTCCGTATGACCTGGGTGATGACAGAATGTGTAGGGTTGACGGATGCAGCCACCTCGGCCACGACTACGGAAAGAAGAAGAGGTCCTCGGCCGCTGGAAGCCGCCATCGTCGAAGGAGGTTGAGAAGTAGCAGTAGACGGAATTGAAATTCTGCTAAGTCTGCGGTACACTTCCTCCATGGGAGGAGTGGTCACATCTGCATCATACTCAAGGTCAAGTGCCGTTAGTAGGACCCCCACCATGATAGCATTCCGAAACGTCTTCTGCTGCTCTGGAGTCGCCGTAAGTGGAATGATACTATAGAGCTTCTCAAACATCCCCGGCAAAGAGTATATAACGAATGTAGACGCCTGCCATTCTGCTTGACTGTAAATATATCATGCTACAGTTGAAGGATCTTGGTCTCATTTCACATTTACGAGTATGTCGCTGTAAGAATGTCCCACATTGCCTTAGCAATGGGCTGATAGAGTACATCATTAACAATCTCCACCGTCAGTGTGCTTGAAAGTCATACTTTGGCATACGAATCATCGGCCTCCCATGAGGCGTAGACTCCAATTTTCTCTGCCGGCTCATCTTCGGTAAGAATGTGCTTCTTACTATTGGATTTCATGAGACTCATGAACTGCATAGTCCAGAGCTCGTAGTTCGTCCCATCCATTTTGACAATTGGCGCTGGACCTTTGAAAGCGCGTATGGAGGGTATATCGATTTGTTTTCTGACATAGTTGCCGGAGATGAAGAACTATGGTTTGTAGATCAAGGAACAAATGTCTACACAACCATCCATGGATTTGAGTGCATATGTAGACTTATGCACTCAAACCCATAGGGAAGAGAAGGGGCAGTGCTGGCGGTGATACGACGGGGATGGGAGGCCGGCGGTGAGAGGAGGGCGGCGGCAGAGAGAGGGCGGCGACGCAGGGAGGGCGGTGCCAATGGCTGAGGAGAGAGAAGGGGTGAAGGGCGGTTGCTAGGGTTTAGGGTGGCTAGGGTTTAGGGTGAAGGCTCTGATACCATGTTGGAAGAAAATGTGAATTGTTTATTCTAGAGGACCCCACGCTCTCTTATATAGAGAAGGCCTATGGGTAAATTATATAAGATAGATAAAAGAAACTAAACATAACGTTGCATAGAGTCTAGAAATATTTCAACAGATACTGTTTTCCTTTCCCTTCCTCAGTTCATGTTGTTTAGGCTACAAGGTTCTCATTCATACGTTGTCTTATATTGGCAGAGACGAACTTTGTGGAGAAAATACTGGTTTCTGATCGTGGCTTTGTACTTGACTGTATCATTAGTAAATTGGCTGTGAAATTTTATGAGCTTTACTTAGGCTGCATGTGAAATAGCATTTCCTCCAAGTAGACCACGTGCCTTCACGATGGAGCTGAAATGCATGGATTGGTTCATAATACGTGTATTTGTTTTTGCAGATTCAACCTCGGGAATATTGGCATCTGGACCCTATGGTCTTATTTTTTCATCTTTTGTGTCTTTCTTCTTTGATATCCCTGTGTCATCACGTGTGAGAATCTTCGGTATTCGTGCCTCTAACAAGTCATTTACATATTTGGCTGGTCTGCAGGTTGGACTATCTACCGGGACTTTTGAACTATAGATGTTTCAATTTCTGAGTTATTTAAATTTGGTTCTCTATTTACTGTTGCAGCTTCTTTTATCATCATGGCAAAGATCTCTTCTTCCCGGAATATATGGTGTCATTGCTGGATTACTCTACCGCTTCAATCTTTTTGGAATTCGTCATGCTAAGGTGAATACTTGAAATGCTACATGGTAATGTTCATCCGGTTATCAATTTTTTGTTTTTCATCTGAGAACTGGACTTCCTTTTTGAGGTTGCCAGAGCAACCTGCCTTTGTTCTTTTTGACAGGAGGTTAAAAGACACCTCATTAATGCAGTCATAAGTTGCTTAGACCATGATTTAATGGGGTATGCTTAATTGGGCAGATATACATCATTTTGGTCTTCGATGTTTTTGATGGAAACTAAAATTCTTCTTTTTCCTAAGTGATCAAAATTGACATTCTTTTTTTTACAGTTCAGAAATCTCTTTATACTGGAAATGTGAATATTTAAATACTTTGACCAATTTTACTGGGAATCAAATGATATTTCATGGAAGTTTTTGGAAACTCATTAGAACAGTTGAAATTAGAGATATCCAAACCCGGTATTTTTAGGTAGGTTTACACCGGAGTTTGGTTCTCAGTTCTCTAATATCCCACAAACTCGTATGTTAAAAAGGTCAAACTTATTTTATCTTTAAGTGGTTATAAATTGTTGAGATAGATATTTTTATTTTTCCTTCATCCATATTTACTGTCTACTTTATGTAATTTTTTCTTAGGACTTTTTTTCCTATATAAGATATCCCTAGGGTCTCAATGGAATATAATTAGCTCTCTTCTCTTTTTACATAATATCAGAGTGACAGTCCTAAACCGGAGCCTGTGCCCTAGCCGTCCCTTTCCTCACCTAAGCCCTAGAGGATGTTGCTCCTTTCCCTCTCTCGGCCACAACCGCCGCTGCCGCAACTGCAAGCATAGCAGCCGCAACAGCCACAACAATAGGTGCAGCAGTAGCAACAACTGTAGCAGCCGCAGGCGCAGCAGCAACAAAAACCAAAACCACTGCCTGCAGCCATCTGCGTCACCATCGAGAAGCTGCAACAACCTGCCGCCACCGCTGCAACCCAGAAGAGGGCTTCTTAGTGGCCTTCTTCATTGCCCAAGGGGACCTCTATCATCGCCTGCACCTGAGGGGAATATCACCAACCCTCGTGACGCACCAATGGTCATCATCATAGTTCGTGGATGCCTAGAAATTGCTGTCAAGAGCGATTTAATTCACTGTTCATTCTGATTTTGAAGTTTTTAGGGTGGTGTTGGTCATCTAAACCACCCTTGTTACCTGGAGAAACTTCTAACATATGAAAGAGGCTGTGGTATGAGTCTACACCCACACCTATCTTCCTGTATGTTTGTGTAGACACGTTCATCCTTTTAGACAAC
Organism: Ottelia alismoides; assembly: GCA_037367405.1. Classification (NCBI taxonomy): domain Eukaryota; kingdom Viridiplantae; phylum Streptophyta; class Magnoliopsida; order Alismatales; family Hydrocharitaceae; genus Ottelia; species Ottelia alismoides. The sequence continues at coordinate 496,804 of JAZKJV010000272.1, forward strand.
CCCAGTCTTCGTAGCATTCGTTATCATATCAGATAACATGGTCGACTCCAAGGTCGACGTCCTATCTTTTAGTGCCTTCAAAGGTCCATCACCCATTATCAAGATTGATGGGACTTGAGCTATGCAAGTCATGAGCCTAATGCAGTGCAATGGTAAAAGGCACATTCTGACGTAGGACAAACCAATCAACAAGACTGGGTTTAATTCCTCGTGGGAGGCATACGATGCATATGCACATGTTTGGCTGTCTGGGACGGTGTCCATAGAGATAGCTAATGATATTCTGAGTCATCCCACTATAAAGATGATGTGTGACATCCTCGTTGCTACCTACTTGCATGCAAACAATGATTCGAAGATACTGCAACTACAACTTGATATCTTCACTTCAATTTAGAACAAATGTCCTCTTCATACCCTTTATACTTATCTCAGGGCTATGTTTGAGAAACTTCATGATTTCATTCCCTTGACCGCTTCGCCAGAGCAGCTCAAAGCTTACAAAGATTCCCTTTACTGCTTTGCCGGAGCAGCTCAATGCTTACAATGATAGGAGTTTTTCTAGCAGCTCTTGATCCTGAATATGTTGCAGCTCGGTCACAGATTCTGACCGATGCCATCACACCTCCAATGTAGGAGGCATACTCTCGGTTGTGGCCGCTTCTCGTGGGAGAGGGGGTTCTATACAATACAAAGGACATAATATTCGTGGCAGGTGAGGGGGTAGTCGACCCCGTCAGTAGTGCACTTACTACCACAAACCAGAACATTCCAAGGATACATGCTACTCCAAACATGATTTTCCTATTTCGGTTTGTGTTGTAGAGCATAATCAACCATCTAGTGCTCTTCTGGCATCTAATCAGAGCTTTGATGATCTTGTGGCAAGATTGAGAGAGATCATGCTCGAACCTAGGTCATTTACTACTCCTTCAGGATCTCCAGAGGTAGTTGCTTCAGCATCTGCCACCACATTACGTATTGCATATGCTTTTACTAGTTTGTATAGATCAGATTTGTCAGAATGGATTATGGATTCAGGAGCTTCACACTACCTCTGTGGTGATAGAGGATAATTTAGTGCATAGGTATTGATTCTGCAAGACAGATCTGTCGTAATAGCAAATGGGACCCACTCTCCCATTATCGGACAGGGGGAGGTGCAATTGACTTCGGTAATGAGTCTATGGAATGTTCTTCTTGCTCCTGATTTTTCTAATGAATTTATTGTCTATTAGTCAAATCACGAAAGATATACATTATCATGCCATATTTGATCTATCTTATCTTATTTTTAGGACATTCTTCGGGCAGGGTGATTGAATTTGGCCATGAGCATGGAGGTCTTTATAGATTGGTCCAGTCCCCTATGGTAGTGCTTCATTTATTCACACTGGATCATTCTCTCCTTATGTGTGGCACCTCTGATTTGGTCACCTTCCTTTATAGAATTTCTGTCACGTGCTTCCTTAGATTTCTCCTCGCTCTACCCTCCAGTGTGAGGCTTGCCAGCTTGGGAAGCACCACCGGTCTACATTTCAGAGTCGTCAGGGTCGTAGTATTTTTGAATCGATCCATCTTGACATTTGGGGTCGGAGTCGTGTTCCATACCATCAGGGACATATTTTATCTTGTTGATACTTCTCAAAATTTTTTAATCTTGTTAGTGTTGATCATTTTTCTAGGTTGTTGTGGGTATTCCTATTAAAAATAAGTTTGATGCTGGTCATGTCATTCGGTCTTTTATTAATGAAGTAAAGAACGTTTTTTCTACAAATGTCAAGTATATTCGTTTTGACAATGCATTAGATTTCTGTAGCTTATAGCTCTCACAGTTCTTCAGGACCCTTTGTATTGTGCATCATACTTCATGTGCCTATACATCCCAACAAAGCAGGATGGTTGAACGCAAACATCATTACTTTTGGATGTCATCAAATCATTATTAATTCATAGTCGTGCTCTTTATTCCTATTGGGGAGATGCGGTTCTAACTGCTTGCTACCTAGTGAATCGTATGTCCTCGTTTGTGTTGTGGGAGAAAAGATTCTATTCTTGATTGCATTTCCCGAGAAGGATCTCTTCTCCCTCAAACCTCGTGTGTTTGGGTCTGTTGCCTTTGTTCAGCATACACCTCCTGGCCTTGACAAGCTCTCTTATATAGCTGTCAAGTGTATCTTTGTGGGGTATTCCAAAACTCAAATGGATATCGTTGTTTTGATCATTTTGACGAAAATATTATATTAGTGCGGATGTCACTTTCTTTGAGTCCATTATATTTCTCTCTCCTCCAGGTGATATGTTGATTCCTTCCTATTCTGGAGAAGAGGTATATATGCATCTACCTCCGGTTCTTCTACCACGCTTACTACTATTATGCCTCTTACTCCATCTCCTGTTCCATCGGTCCCTTAATCTCTACTACCTTCACCATCCTCGCCACTAACTCCTCCACCACCTCCACTAGTAGCCTCTGTCTTTTTGCTTCAGGTCTACACACGTCGATATCATTCTCATGAGCCTCCTCCATCACCCAACACTCCCCAAGTATGCTCTAAGCACTTGGTTTCTACTGATGGCACTGGTTATTTGCATTTACATCAGGATGGGCATGTGGATATATATGTTCCTGTCTCAGTCATTGAGGAGGTTGAGGAGCTTGACGTGCCCATTGCTCTACGGAAGCTATGGCATAAATGTGTTACATAACCTCTTGCTTCCCATGTTTCTCTTGCGCTTCTCTCAGAGGAGTTTCAAAGGTTTGTTGCAGGACTATCTGCCGTGGACATTCCACATATGTATCATGAGGCATTACATATTAGTTAGTTGTGTCTTGCTATGGAGGAAGAGATGCCTGCGTGACTTGGTTCCAGAAGCTCTCTGCGTTGATTGAGCAACATGGATTTGTCAGATCGATTGTTGATCGCTCTCTTTTCGTTCAAAGATCCCATAGAGGTACTGTTGCTATTTTGATTTATGTGGATGCCATCATTGTTACATGTGATGATAAGCAGGATATTCAGGTAGTTAAGGATTTCATCTTGGCAATCTTCATTATTTTCTTGGCATCAAATTTGCAAGGAACCAACATGTCATGGCGATAACGTAAAGGACATATGTTACTGATCTCTTAGTTGAGATGACCATGTCAGGATGCATGTCTGCTACTACTCTTATGGATCCGAGCATGAAACTCTATGATGATGACACTGAGGAGGTTGATAAGAAATGATATAGAGCTTGTAGGGAAGTTTTTATATGTTACCATTACCAAACCTGATATATCGTTCCCAGTACGCAGAGTTAGCCAGTTTATGGAGCATCCCAAATAGGTACATATGGATAATATTCACATGATATTGAAATATTTGAAGACTTCTCCAGATGCATGACTCTTGCTCATTTGAGACACATCCCTTGCAGTTACAACATGTGTTGATGCAGATTATGCATGATGCCCCAAAGACAAAAAGTCCACCTTAGTCTTCGTTGTCTTTATAGGAAGTTTACTTGTTTCATGGAAAGAGTAAGAAATAGACGATTGTTGCTAGATCTAGTGTCGAATTAGAATATAAAGCCATTATTAGCCATCTGAGCCAGGGCGAACAATTTCTACAATAAATTTTATTGTAATCTTTCTTTATATCAATAAAGATTGTTGATTTATTTCACTCCTTGTCTAAGATTAAATGAATGAATGCACTTATAAGGTCCCTTAGTACAATTAGGGATATGTACCATGGCTATCTTAATAATCATACAATTGTTGATTCAATGGTTGAATCATAGAGGCTGGTGCTTGGATGATATCTAAAGAGTTAGATTGAGGACTCATCAAGCACTGTCAAATGATTGTTAAGGGATGATCTCCAGCATGAGAAGAAGATAAGAATCCTGTTAGAATACACGTTATTATCATGTAAGTTGGGTAAATGGATCTTTCCTAGGTCCATTTACCACATCCAGAGTTTAGTCTCACATCAACCGGTGGTGGGACTTGTAGGGTCTGAGGAGGCTATATAAGAAGCCCCGGATCTCTCGTATCCCATGAGAAAGTGCAATGCATAAATCAACCCTTTAAGACGTTCTCCTGTGGTTTCATTCCACTCCTTAGAGAGTAGGGTTCCACGTTAAATCCCGCGTTCTTAATGTTTTATTTTATTTTCTCTGATACGCTTCTGCATACTAGTTATTTTCTAACATGGTATCAAAGTGGGTTCGATTGACGAGGAGTTTATGTTTTGTTTATTCAAGATTCGATTCAATTATTTTTTGTTCTTGAAGATCATTTTTATGAAGATCATGTTTGTGGTTTGTTCAAGTACAAGATCAACAATATGGGATTTTGTGATTGAGTTCATGATTCCATTCTAGGGTTTCTCTGTTGAAACCCTAACTCAAGACGGTTGCCTCCTCTTGATTCCCCAAGCGGCTCTATCGAAGACCCTAACTCCATAGTCGGAGACCCCAAGCCTTGGCAGCGGCGCCTAGTACCATAGGTGGCTACGTCCTAGCGACACCTCACAACACAAGGCGATTCCAGAAACTAAGCAACATCTGAGCACCCCTGGGCTTCACGTAGAGATGGGCCCCGCAAGTAGCAACAAAGCACTAACTCCGAGCGAGCATCGACCCTAACATAGCAACAAACAGACGGTCTCAGTCTTGTATTCAACGACAGAGATCCTAGTCGAGATCGTCGTAAGCAGAGCCATTCAAGTTGTCGCGGCGATGCTTTACGATGCTGCATCCCCTCTCCCCCCTCCATTCTGCAAAAGGAGATGCTCCTACAACCACTCTACTCCAAGAAAGGGCATCAACAAGACCTTGGGTTCTTTGGGGCCCTAGAAGCTACAATTGATGCCACACTCCACCATCGGAAGGTGTATCCGGAACCCATTCTTACCCGTACTCATCGCAACCCAGCAGCCTTCGTGCGAGAGCGCCAAGAAAAAAAACAATCTCATTGTAGGCATCTTCCCATCCACTGTATCGTATTGCCCAATCTCCTCGCAGCCACCTCTTGCAACCAATCAAGCACTATCGGATCTTCTCAGGCAACATGCCAATGATGAGTTCCCCCATCTTCTCAGGCGATGGCGCTCACAGGTGCGGAACCCCGTGCGATGACTGAAGTACATCTCTTTGATGCTGGCGGCGCAACCAAAACCCTCCAACAGTGGTTACGCACCTCCAAGGCAGAGGCTCCCATCCTTGGAATCCTCACAACAGAGGCGACGACATTGAGGATCGAGATGCCCATATGTTGGGTTTCCCACCTGCAAACCCTATTCGTTCGATAGGGGAAAGGGGTTGGGGACCCTTCTATAATTGGGCCCAGTTCGGCAATATTAAAAAGAAGAGAGGGGTAGGTCGTAAGTTGTAAAAAAGAAGAAAGGAGAGAGCAAGCCTAAGTGGGCTACGACTGCTCTGTTTAAAAAATGATAGAGAGGGAAAGAGTAGCAGTGTTGGGATGCTGCAAATTGGCCTTATTTGGCCGAGATATTTTTTTTAAAAAGACTTTTTTCGAGAAAAATTACGTACAAAAGAAAAGCCGTACGCAGAAAAGAATGAAAAAGAAGGAAAAATCGTAAAAAAATGGAAAATGAAACAACTTATTTTAAAAAATGATTCAAAAAACATGAGACGAAAAGCTGAAAATATTTGAGATCGACTTATTCATGTTTTCTCCCTATTTCTCGTCTTCTCCCAACTTTGTCGATGGCATTGTTTTTCGACAAGTATGGGAGAAAGAGGGAGTATTGTGTAGAGTTACATGTCGCATTCAGATTCTCCAAACCAACCATATTTTCTGATTCTACAATTCTTCAGATTTCAAACTCGACTCTAGATTCTAAGTCCTCAGTCAGATGTGCACATATTTGCCATCTTTTGTATGGTCCCCATCTTTTATTTTGGCCAGATTTTTCATTTATTCCATAGGGGCTCCAGAGTAGAGATCCCATTCCCTATGCCATGTGGGCTAGGGTTTTCATATGGTTTCGTAGGGACTCCAGAGTAGATCCCATACTCTGAGCCAATATGAGAGAGACCTATTTCTCCGGCAAGGAGACTTTTTCAGACTCCATTCTTCTGCAACTGTGGACTCTGACGAGAATGTCTCCACGGCTTTTTCAGTTCGGCCCTTTCAGAGATGGTGCAATTATCCAAATATTGTGGCAGACTAGCGTACTCCAACGAGGAGACTCATTTCCAGTTGCAATGACTCTGATAGGTGCTGTACAGAGCATATGCTCTTCGACGAGGAGATTCAATGTGACTCACACTCCTGCCTGTTTGTCCTCACCTGCACGGTATGAGAAGCAACGTTCTCGACAACAACCGACAATTATGCACGTTGAGTTGATATTATCTATAGTGTCTTGTATTATGAGTTGAGATTTCTTTATGTTTGTCCAAGCTGATCATTGCATGCTCCAACTTGAGGAGGAGTGTTAGAATATGCGACATTATCATGTAAGATGGGTAAATGGATCTTTCCCAGATCCATTTACCACATCCATAGTTTATTCCCACATATACCCGTGGTGGGACTTGTAGGGCCTGAGGAGGCTATATAAGAAGCCCCAGACCGCCCATATCCAGTGAGAAAGTGCAATGCATAAATCAACCCTTTGAGGTGTTCTCCCGTGATTTCATCTTGCTTCTTAGGGAGTAGGGTTCCGCGTTAAATCCTGTGTTATTAATGTTTTATTCTAGTTTCTCTGATACGCTTCCGTATCTTAAATATTTTCTAACAAATCCTATTCTAAAGACTGATATTTGACCAACCTCTTGATGCAGGTCCTTTGCATAGGAATAGATATTCAGAGGTGTTAGATAAGTTAGGTCAAATAGTTGACTTGGCGAGATCGAGATAACCAAGACTTATGTCATATGCTGTCACGATATAGACACACATCCCTAGATCGGAGATAGATGTATAGCTATATGTCTAAGTATGTGCATTAGACAGACCATTAGGTTGATGACCTTATCAAGGTCTATACACCGACGAGCTGGTGTGCATACGTGGGCATATGAGTCATACAATCTCTCAAGGGAATCATACAAGTTCACTACTTAATCAGAAGACATGAGCTCACTCATGAGGTATTGGGACCGATCAAATTTAATGAATAGGCGTCTTGCTTTGGAAGCATGTCAAGAATTTGTAGGTATGATATATGTTTTTGAAAAGGATATAACCGATACCAACTCCTAATGACCAAATGAGAAACTTAATGATAAAACCATGAAGAAAGTAGTCTAAATATGATCTAAAACTTTGAATTTTATTGTAGGTCTTTCAATATGCATGATGTACGGTTATTAGGAATACTTGAGGGGGATGTGATCGTAAATGATTGTATAACCGTAACACTTCCATTTCGAGGGAGTGATGAAAAAAGTTTGAATTTAATGACTCCTCTCAGTAGATTAGTGATCTGATCTTAGTCCAATTGTTGGATATTGATCTGAATGTGATTTGGATGTAATGTGAAGATTAGATTTACAATTTGATTTAATCAAACATCTTTGAGAGGTCCCCTTGATCTGGATATAAGATACAATCTCTTTATCCAAGTCACTATACATGGAATGCCCACTCGCCCTGTCCTTATCTCCAAGTATTCGCGTAGAAAACACATTATTTTTGAAGAAGTTCAAGAATAATTCTATTGTTGATAATGTATCTGAGCACTGGAAGTTGATGATTAAATATGTTTTAATTATCATGAATAATATTAATGTGATTCATATTATTGGGACAAATGTGAATAGTCATCCAAGATAGTTAAATATGATTTAATTATCAAAGATATAATTAATGTGGATATCACTATCTATAGTAATCATAAATATTATGTGATTTATAACATGATGGAGAGATTTAATTGTAAATAGTATTTACGAATTAAATATTTATATGAATTGGATTATCATTGAATAATTAATTGTAAAGGCAATTTACATTTTATATGGATGTATGAATATGATTCATAATTGTCAATGGCATGATTGAAATTATCACAAAATAATTTGGATTTATCTTGGTGAATAATTTTGCAACAAAAGTTGTTGCACATGTGGAATATATGATGAGATATGAGATCTTAACATAATTTGATTGAGAAAGCCTCCTTACCATACTTAGAGTGGATGTCCACCTTGAGTCCTAAATCGTTATGGTCGTGCACCCTATGTTTGGAAGGAGACTTGCTCTCCTTCCAAGTAATTCCATATTTATTGATTAATTGTAAATTGAATTATATTGATCGATCTTCAATATATTTAATTATTTTTAAATTAACTATTTTATTATTGTAAATTACAAAATCACGGCCATTGATTGAAAGCATAGAATGGTCTACACCATTGATTATGTGTACATATGGATTGCTATCCGTGGATATCCAATTTGTTATAAAAGAAAGGCTAGATCTAGCTCTTTCTTGACAACAATTTGAAGAGTAACAATTCCCTATTCTCATACGTGCCTAATGTGCCTCTCTCTCTCTCAATAGTATGGCCGCCCACTATATTGATCTAGATAGCCTACAGTCGTCGCGTCGTTGTTATGCTGTCGGATCAAATGCCTGTGTATCTCTGTCTTCTTCGGTGCTTCTTGCTGGTGAGGAAAGCTACCGATTTCATGAGACGAAATCAGGAGGTTCTACGATCGGATCTTCAACTCGGATTGCGTGAAGCATACGTCTCATCCACGTACTCACAAGTACATCCTTCGTCGGACTGTACTTGAGACAGGATATCTCTTCGCTTAGAAACACTAGATCACAATAACGCTTCAGGAGGTGCTCCTTTAACTCATTTGTAATCTTTGATGAAACGATTTGAGAAGTATTCTCTTGTCATGTGGTTTCATCTAATAAAAAAAATTTAAATTCTGTTGCCTCGATCAACTAATATCACTAGTTGCTCATGATCGCGTGCGATGCTATTTTCATGCTTCCGTCATGTGCTAAGGCCTAAACCCTAGATTTCAAGTGGTATTGTTAGAAAATAAATATGCGGAAGCGAACATGGAAAAATGATAAGGAACATATGAAGAACGCAGGATTTAACGTGGAACCCTACTTTGTGAGGAGCGGGATGAAGCAACGGGAGAAGCCCTCAAATGGGGCATGTTTGTCTATTGACTTTCTCAATGGATACAGGAGGTCTAGGCTCCTTATATAGCCTCTCCAGAGCCTTCAAGTCCCACCACTAGACGGTGTGGGATTAAACATGGTCTCAAATTTCAGCGAAATTCAGTCAAATTTCTGTCGAATATCGATATCCAGTCGAAATCGAAATTCGACCGAAATGACCGAAATATGGGGGTCCAAGTTCAAAAAATGACCGAAATGACCGAAATTTCGATCGAAATTCCACCGAAATTCTGTTTTGGTCGATACCGAAATGGTGATCGAAATTGACATTTAGGGCCTTGGGATTAAATACATGGATGGGGTAAATGGATCTTCTCCAGGATCCATTTACCCTGCTACAACTCATGATGCATACAACCAAGTACTCCAACAGGTATCATAGCCTTGGTCAAAGGTCTTGGATTTGATCCAAACCTAAGAGAATGTGGTTTTGAATGTCTAATGCACGGGGACTCATTGTTTATGCATAAGAAGCATGTTACGAATCATTTTTCACTAAAATGAAAAGATCTTGTTTATGCACTGTTTGGACTATTTTTTTGATAACAAAATGTATTTATAATGTTCTGCCTCAGATCTCTACTCGCACGACCTTGGAGTGTGAGGTATGCCAGCTTGCGAAGCACTATCGATCTTCTTTTTTGAATCATTAGAGTCGTCACAGTGGTCAGTCGTTTGAGTTGTTTCATTTTGATATATGAGGGCCCAGTCATGTTCCCGATCATCAGGGATAGGTTCTGTATGGCTGTTGTGGATGATATCTCTAGATTATATTGGGTTTTCTTGTTAAAGAATAAGTCTGAAGTTGGTCCTTTCATTCGATCGTTTCTTATTGAAATTAAGAATATTTTTTGTGCTAATGTGAAGTTTATTCGCATAGGCAATGCCTTAGATTTTCCACTTTATAGTTATCTGAATTTTTGAGATCTCTTGGTATCGCGCATCAAACGTCTTGTGCTTATACTTTGCAACAAAATGGTGTTGCTAAACGTAAACACCATCATCTTCTTGATGTCACGAGGATTCTTTTGATTCAGAGTTGAGCTCCTCATCCTTTCTGGGGTGATGTGGTTCTGACTGTTGTTACCTTGTGAACCACATGCCTTCCACGATCCTTGGAGAAAAGGTTCCTTTCTTGATTGTGTTTCCCAAGAAAGATCTATTCTCCCTTACTCCCAGGGTTTTTGGTTCTGTGGCCTTTGCTCATAATTTTACTCTTGATCATGACAAGCTCTCTCCAAGAGCTATCAAATGTGTGTTTGTTGGCTATTCTCATACCCAAAAAGGGGATATTATGCGAGTGCTGATGTCACATTTTTTGAGACTATTATGTATTTTCCCCACAAATGACATGTTGTTTAACTCTGACTCTGGAAAAGATATTTTTGTTCCACCACATCCGTCATCTCCACCACCACCTCCTCCAGTTGAGTCACATTCTTCTCCACCACCACCTCCTCCACCATCTCCACCTTTGTCCACCTTGGCAAAATTTTTGTATGTTTCTACATTCGCAGGTCCTCCACTCGTCCCTCTGCTCATGTGCCTTCCTCGCCACCCAACACGCCTCAGGTATGTAATGAGCACATTGTTTCAACTAATGGCACTGGTGATATGCTTGTACTTCAGGATACTAGACAGGAGGAGGTGATATCAGAGGATATAGAGGACAGTGATCTTGATGTACCTATTGTCTTAAGGAAGCCGCGTCGTAAATGTGTTACTTATCCGCTTACTGCTTATGTTTCCTTGGACCATCTATCAGAAGAGTACATGAGGTTTGTCATGGGATTCTCAGTTGTTGCTATACCACACATACCAGGAGGCCTTACAGGATAATAGCCGGCGCCTTGCCATGGAGGAGGAAATGACCGCATTTCAGTCTCGTGGTACCTGGAGTGTTGTTTCTCCTCCTACAGGTGCCTCTGTTATAGGGTGCAAATGGATCTTTACAGTTAGGCATCGGGCGGATGGTAATGTGGATCGATACAAGGCAAGGCTTGTCGCACGAGGGTTCACCCAGACTTATAGGGTAGATTATCAGAATACTTTGTCTCCAGTGGTCATATATTCGACATTGTGCATTCTTCTATCAGTTGTATCTCGAGATTGGCCTCTTTCCCAACTTGATGTGAAGAATGCATTTCTATATGAAGATATGCAGGAGGAGGTATATATGCAGCAACAACAGGATTTGCCGCTGAGGGGTAGTGTCACTGTCTCAGAAGGTTTGAAGGCTCCACAAGGTGATTTACGACATGAAGCAGAGTCCAAGAGCTTGGTACCAAAAGCTTTCAGAATTGATTGAGGACCGGGGATTTGTGCGGTCCACTGCGGATCATTTGTTGTTTGTCCAAAGGACACGTAGAGATACCGTTGCTATTCTAGTTTATGTTGATCATATTATTATCATGGGTGATGATGAATAGGGCATTCAGACTGCCAAGGAGTTCCTAGGTCAGCAGTTTGTGACCACGGATCTTGGTAGTCTTCGATACTTGGATTAGAGTTCGTCAGGAACCAGCAAGGTCTTGTGCAGAGGAAGTTTGTGACAGATCTTCTACTTGAGACAATGAAGACATGGTGCAAGCCTGCTACTACCCCTATGGATCCTAGCATACGATTATATGATGAAGATACCGAGGAAGTAGATAAGAGGAGATATAAGGAACTTGTTAGCAAGCTTCTCTATTTTTGTTGTAAGCAAGGTGAGCCAGTTAATGGAGCAACCCAGGAAGGTTCATTTGGATGCTATCTATATGATTTTGAGATATCTGAAGTCTTCATCAAGTACTAGTCTTATATTTAGCGGAGGTACTTCTCTTGAGGTGACAACATGTGCAGATGTAATCATGCAGATTATGCAGGATGCTTTAGGGACATGAAGTATACTTCCGGCTTCGCTATTTTTGTTGGCAGCTCACTTGTGTCGTGGAAAAGTAAGAAGCATACAATGATTGATAGATCTAGTGCAGAGTCCGAATACAAGGCCATGGCTCAGAGAAGTACATAGATGATGTGAGATAGGTCGGTTCTGACTAATCTTGTGATGTATCTCTTCCCATGCAGCTTCTATGTGAGAATCAAGCATCATTCATTATTGCAAATAATCCTGCATTCCATGAAAGGACCAAGCAATAAAGATGGATTGCCACTATACCAGAGACCTGATCCAGAAGGGTCTCATATCCACCTCCCGTGTTTCTACTGGAGATCAAACTGCTGACGTATTCACCAAAGCCCTTACTAGAGGCCCATTCCAGAAATGTTGTTCCAAGCTGAGCATGATAGATATATATGCTCCAGCTTGAGGGGGAGTGTTGAGACATTTGTATCTCTTCATATTTATTTCTTATTTCATTTTCTTTATGTATCTCTCAAGTAATTAACACATGGCTTTTCTCCTATATAAGAGAGCCCTAGGGTCTCTTGAATAACAAGTCATTTTATTTTCCCAATAGTTGTCACTGAATTAACATTAACTTCGTCACTATATTCCATCTTTACCTTTGCAACATGTCTTTTACATCAGTATAATTCTCTCGTCCGTCTCCCCCAAGTCCCAAACAAGGCCCTAAATGTCGGTTTCGTTCACCATTTCGGTATCAACTAAAACAGAATTTCGGTGGAATTTCGATCGGAATTTCGGTCATTTCGGCCATTTTTTGTACCAGGACCCCCATATTTCGGTCATTTTGGTCGAATTTCGATTTCGACTGGATATCGATATTCGACAGAAATTCGACCGAATTTCGCTGAATTTGGAGGGCCATGGTCCGAAAACCCATAGATCAGAGGCCATGCTTGCCGTGACAGTGGTCAGCAATTGTCATCTCATAGAGCGCTATCGGCTAACGTCCACTCCAAGTCCATGTGCTCATCCAATGACGGCTCTGAGAAGTGAGAATGCATTCACGAGCTTGCATGACTTCCTCCCTCCTCCCCAAATGGTAGCCACCGTGACCCCTCCTTTGTTTCCCACCTCTGCCACCCACATTCCCAGATGCCATCTTTCCCCTTGATCCGACCTACGCCATCACTGTTCTTCCTGCTAGATGTAAGCAGCACTTGGATCCCATAAACATTAGATAAGACCAAAAGGCGATTCTTCAAGATTGATCGGTATGACAAGATCATGCGATCTGATTCCTTCTCGACTAAGAGGACTTTGCTTTCAGTGTCCCGCTTGTCAGAAGAAGAATAAAAATCAGCGTTTAAGAAGAAAGGGAACGGGCAAATCACACACAAGATCTTATCTCTTTTTGCTCCTCTTCTTTTCCATGGTATTTATCCTATGTTTATTTCACTGTAAACCCCATTTTAGTTGCCATACCTACAATTCGTGTTCTTACCTTTGGATCTTATGACCTCCTCTGGATTGTGGGATGCAATCTAGATAATGCAATCAGACTCGGCAGTGGAAACGATGTTTATATTTATATATGTGGACGATATCTATCCTTCTCAATTTTAAAGTTGCAAAAGAAGGCTGGTGACGCAGGGGTCTATGCAGGAATTTCACAGCCCAAATATGGGTAACAAAGTGTGGCAACCAAACCATAAAGTTTGCATTTCATGAACACATCTTAAACAATTGTAATAAAGTGCAACCATAATTGTGCAGTTAGTAACTTCGTGTATCTCATAGTAAAAACATGTCGATTTTGTTGACATCAAGAAATTTTGGTAACTTTTTTGAGGATAGTTAACACACTGCCAACTTGGTCTGCAAAGTGTGGATAGAAGATATTGATAACAAATTTGTCGATAATCATGTTTGGATTTCATCAACATAATCCAGGCAATGGAACTGTGACCAACTTTGTGTATCTTACGGACCATGGAAGGACATATCGATATCGGTATCGATATCGGTATCATGTCGATACCGATATATCGCCGATATATCGGTGATATATCGACGCCATATCGCCGACACCGGGATTCATCTTGCCTTTTTTGCGTGTCGATACTCGATATCGAACATATCGGCGATATATCGGTGACCTGTCGATACCGATATATCGCCGATATATCAGGATACGGCCTTCCATGTTATGGACACCCCTGCGTAATATATGTTGAGTTTGATTAAAAAATTAATATGGCGTCAGTTATAGGAATTATAATCGAACACCGTCCTGGTAGAACGATGGACGGATGAGCATAACTGACTCAGATGGCAGTGGAGGACTGTGCTCAACAATGGTGGCATCACTGATAGGGCAAGGGTGGCCCTAGTAGCATTGATCGGCTCTGCTACTCACAACGTCCCCCGATCATTTCGACCCCTACTGGAAGCAAGAGCCATGGTTTCACTTACCTTCATTGCATGGACGAATCTGGTAAATCCTGTTCATTCGCGGCAATGCAAATGGGGTCTAAATTATGGAGTCATGGATGCATGAAAAGCATCCTTACTTCCGAAGTACATACACATGTTTTCTGACCATTTGTACATTTAGCCGTTGATTTTGCATTCATAACTTCGATGTCGTCATTTAGGTTGCTGCCTTTTCCGTCCATGGATGGACAGATTCCTTGCACAATAAAAACATTCAATCTATCTTCTCTTGAATGAATACTGGATTTAAAGAACACTGTTTTTGATATCTATGAGGACTGATCGATTCATTTTTTGGCTGAGTAATCAGCTAGGGATATAAGGAAAGTTCTGTAGCTTGGTTCTGAGGTGTCTTACACATTGAGCTTTGTTGCTTGATCTGAATTCATTCACTTGAGATCATGATATTTAAAATAATCTATTCTTAGAGTCAAGACAATCGTCGATAACAAATTGTATTGATTTGTATTGAAATTTTGCCTTCATATCTGTCGAATCTGAGTTTACTTTTGTTAAAATTTTCCTCACTATCTGAACTGAAGTTTTATTTGTTTGATCCAGAATGTTTAACCTGCTGTAAGGTATTGTGTCGGATGTATTACTATAGATCTCTTCTCATTTCTGAGGTTTCAAAATGTGTTTAGAATGATATTTTAGAGACTTGCCAGTTATTTTTTATTCAATTGGAGAGAAGTTGAAGACTGATTTATAGAGTATTGGGAGTCATCCAACAAGAGGAGTTGAGATTAAGTTAAACATTTTGCAAATGTGTTAGTTTGTCCTATTGAAATAGTAAAACTTCAAATCACGGAGCTTGCAAATTTTTGTCACAGATCAAAATTATGAGAATTTTCCTCTGATGGTAATTGAATCCGATATATTTATGTCTAGCGCGGGAAGTTGGTGAATAACATCATTTGGAAGTTATTTTGAGGGCAAACTCAAGCTTCAATTGAGTTGTTGTCTCTCCATGATTGCCATTTGATCCTTTTTTTGGGTTCTTAGATTAACTGTGGTCTCATCTGAGAAGAGAAGCCCTCTCCAGGCTTTGTGTCTTGGCGATGGCCAACTCTGAGGAAAACTTGGTGTGGAAAACACCTCATTTAGTATTCCTTTGGACTTTTGGATAATGCCAAACAAAGGGAGGATGGTGAAAACTTTGTTTTAAAAAATTGTTATCAAAATTAATCACGTACACACTCTGTTTTTGCAAACGCAAAACATTTTTGTAATCATTATAAAGGTGAAGATTGTTAGATTATGCATAAGCACATATGTTTTATTGATAACAAAACTTGATTGTATTGGCTTGTAACTAGGTTAAAATCAACAAAGATTGAGGAACAACCTTGAAGAGAACAAAAAATTCAAAGGCTCATACAATGAAATAAAGAAGTCAAGTAAGCTCTATGGCAAGGAGGCCTTTTTTCAAGAAATAAAGATCGGTTACATAGTTTTATTTATTTTTTTATCAAAAAAGTATTTTAGATCTTTTATATTTTCTTAATTTTCATTTAAAACAAATTTAATTATTTAGTCGACTAATCCAATTTTCAGTTGATTGAAATCATCTTGAGTTGACGAATAAGTTCTTCGTTCAATTATTCATGAAATCCCAAAAACTAGTTGTTGGATTGTTTTTTTCATCCGACTACCATTTTTGTTTCAGTCGACTAATCCAAATTCCAGTTGATTTCTTTCATTGTTTTAACGATCAAAACAAAAGGACTTTGAACTTAAATTAGCTTTAGACGGCTACCTTTATTCTTCAGGCGACTATTTTATCTCCTGAAAAATAAAGTAGTTGCCTATCTTGAAATCACTTTAATCACTTCTAACAACTATATAGCACTTGTGAGCCTATAAATAGGGTCTCATACCACCTTTATTCATATTCCATGTGAAGAATTCACTATCATCCCTCTAAATTTCATTTGCATCAATTTGAGAGCATTTGGGAGCTATGTTTCCTCTCGTGCTTCACACCTTTAACTTTGGTGTTTCGACAAGTCATTTTACAAGCACAATAAGATTCTTCGTTATTTTACATTGCTTATATTTTATTTATTGAAGTTAAAGGATGCTTGTACTTATATACATATGGTTGTAGTTGACTGTGTAATTAACTCATTCAAATACGGTTGGATTGCCTACGTAAGTAATCTGGTTTAGTGGAAAAAGACCAATGGATTAGTCAGGTTTAAAGCCCGAGTTAGGAGACTTCAGTCGTGTTTTTCACCCGGAGGAATTTCTAGGTAAGTTTCTTGTGATTGTGATTTATTTCTTTATCATTGTGATTGAAAGGGTTGTTAAATGACATTTTGTTTGTTTGAGATTTGTTCTCTAACGATCCATAACTGGATCCACGCTTAACCCCCCACCTTTGTAAAGTCTATTTATTGTTATTAAAAAACAATCGTACATAATTTGTATGTATCAAGCCATTTCAAGTCTGCTTGCCGTTATTTTTATATGATTCTTTCTGTTCCAAGTATGTTAGCATTTAACTCCTTTCTGGCGCTTTCGTATTTCAGCTTCCAGACTTCGTGTCATCATTTTTCTCTCGATTATTTCCATCATCCCCAGAGGGAGGTCCCCATTCTTCATCAAGGGGTAATATTGCACGAGGTTTACCATCCTACAATGGCCAGCGCCAGGCAAGTTTCCTCTAACTGATAGTTTATTGTTGTTTAGAAAACTCGTCAAGTATTTTTACACTTTGTCTATGCTCTCCTTCAAGTTACTGTGTTCGTAGAGCAACTCCCTGTCGTCTTCCTCATTATCTTAAAAGCAGTATTTCTTTACTATCCATGGCCTGAACCATCAACTGTTTTTTGAAGGCAACATTCACTGCACCTGCTGCGGTGGAGCCAGCTGAAGATTCAATTGCCATGTTGGTGTCTATGGGATTCGACGTCAATTCTGCACGACAGGCACTTGTGAGGGCCAGAAATGATATTAATGCAGCTACCAACATTCTCCTCGAGGCGCAGAATCGCTAGTTCAGTCGAACTTATCCAGAGTTAACAAGAAAACCGATCGACAATGAGGCTTTGTAAAGCTGATTTCGTGCCCCCTTCTAAAGTTATCAGGAATTCATGATTACTTCCTCCACCCACGGTGTTTTTGCAGTAATTTGACGAGGGCGCCATGGTGGTGAATTTCACTAACGATAGAATTGTGATCCTTTGAAATGAAAAGCCTGTAAAGAAAAATCTCAGTTCTCATGACATTTCGTTGCATAGACCATTGCCTTGGAGGTTGCGGTGCGAATACTGGCGGTGCTAAAAATCGTTGCTGGATCAACTGACGCAGGTTTTTCTTGTCTAATTAAATTTTATGCCAGATGTGGATGATAAACAGTTGGATAACAATGTGTGGATGTTTTAATGGCTGTTTTGTTTTCCTTGTGTAACAGTGCATATTGTACATTTTAGGCTAGCATCTAGAGAATATATGGCATAGAAAGACTTATGCTGGCCTCATTTTCACTAGTGTGATTTGGTGTCGCGGTGATGTCGTTTAATATATAATCCGTCTTCATCAATGAAGAAGATGGTAGAAGGTAATATGCATACTATTTCATCTGCAAACATATGTAGGTTGATTATTATCTGCTTTGTAATCAGGTGTTCGGTAAAAGTTGACAATCATCATGTTGATGGGAGGATATCGTTAAAACCTGATTTTTCATTTTAAATTCTGGAACATTTTAACATTCAATAGATACAAGTGACCACATCATTTTGTAGAGCTCGTTGAGGCTTTCCAACGTGTCTAAGAACGTTAAATTCTGAGCTTCTTAACTCAAGATATCGATATTTTTAAAATGACGGGTCAAAAGCTGTGTACGGATTTGGACAGATCCAAACTGGATTCGAATACCACCATTATTCTATAAATATGAGGTATATGCATGGTTTTCTCAAACCCTAGCTTCTCATCATCTCTCCCCTCATTGGATTGTTGCCCGTTCCATCGGATTTCTTGTTGGAGAGCCATCATCTTCGACGGAGAAGGTGCTTGGATAGATGATCCGAGACTGTCATTGCTTAGGGGAGCTCTGCGATCAAGTGAAGGAAATAGTGTTTTCGGGCGAAAGATCTTGAGGGAGCTTTCTCGGAGGTAATAATGTCTATTTTCCCACCTTGTTGGTTTTCATATGACTCTCGATCCTATGTTTCGGACATTCATAGAGCCTTTGATATACTGTTTGCGGACTTCCATTAAATAAGAAACAGTATGTATTATCGTTAATTTTAATATCAGCATTCACATGGCAAGTTAATTTCAATTTCATCACGTGGCATGTTCATTTTCCCTCATGCTTTGGCCATAAATCGGGATGCTCGGATGTCGGACTGCTGGATTGATGGTAATCCGCCTTACTTTTTAGCTGATTTCACTGATTAATAGCTAGAGGACTTTCTTTCTCTCTTGGAGGGGTTGAAAGACTCTGATAGACTATCACTTGGCAGAGATCATTGGGTATGGAAGGACGCCTCTTTTTTGTCAAAAGGGCTTATGGGGCTATCTCCAAGCTTCCTCCACCTAGGATGGATACTTTGATCCGCGATTGCAATCTCATTTGGGAGTTGTGCCTGCCGAGCGGAATTGGTTTTTTTATGTGGCTACTAAGGAGAAGAAGAATCATGACAAGGGACCGATGCTCTAGACTCTTTCCAGTTATTTCCAATCGTTGTCCACTATGTGAAGTTCATGTCGAAATGGTGGATCATCTTTTCTTTCTTTGTGAGAAGTCCGAACAAATTTGGAGCGAAGAAGGTGCTAGCTGGTTACATCTGCAGAACCTTGATACCTTTTGAGAGTGTTTTTCTCGGCAGGCATCGTACTAGAGAAGCCTTACTCCATCTGCTGGCAATAATTGAGGCTATTTGGTTAGGTAGAAATGGTGTGCCTTTTTTTCCCAGTGATTTTATTATGAGAACGTAGTCTTTCACTTTAGGTCTCTTCTTGAGTCATGGTTGTTATAAGATTCTTTGTAATTCATTATCTTCTTTTTAATATATGTGGGGCGGACAACTAAACGTGTTTCTTCTTTTTTTCCCCTGTTTTTTTTTATAACCAAAGTAAATCTAAAGGTTAATATGCGTATTAAATATTATATCCTCAGAGGATTTGTTCCTTTCTACTTATTAATAATTATATTTAAAAGAAATAATATATACAAATGTGCACGCCAACCGGATCAACTATTGGGTGTTTGTTTAATATGGATATCAAATATTCTGTGAGAGAACTAAATATTGGTTATTCGAATTATCGTTGCACCACTGGATAAATTAATTCCCTTCATAAGGGTTGAAAAAAAAAACTTTATGATGAATTGGAAGGGTTCGAAACTTTCCGGTTGTTAATCTCAGTATCATGCTTATATCTTAGGCTGGTTGGATTTTCTGTCATTGGCAATATTCAAGTTATTTCTTCACTAATGCTGAAGGTCGCAACCTGACCCACATCTGACGATATAAGGTACTCGACGCACTTTAAAGCTCGCTCTTTTGAGGTCTTTAGAAAGAAAGAATCAATTTCAAACTACTACTTTGCAAAGATACCCTCGAAGACTAGATCTGAGTAAACTGCTGAAAGAAGATCCGTCAAGCCCCGAAATCCCTATTTACAGGGGATTGAAAAAGAAAGGAAAGACTTGTCTTGTGTAGTTTTCAGTGTAAATATAAGGCCTCAGGAAGATATGGTATTTAAGATCCACTTTTCTTGAAGCATGTAATTCATGGCTATAATATGGTGGCAACTTTGCAATTATGAATTATTAACCAATCATATTATGAATCCCAAGGATAGTGCATATGTAGCGAGAGCTACAATGAGTAAAAGTGTATACTTCTATATTTAGGGTCTTCCTTGTTAACCAATCACGCCAACCAATTGATATAACAAGATCTATATGATTCTCATTTACGGGCAAAATGATTTTGAAAGTTAGTTCTTTGGAGTTAACATCATATTCCCATATGTGGTTTGAAGTTGGATTACAGAAATCCATGAAGGTTTACCCAAGATGACTAATAAGTTCTCGCATAGCAGAGGCCTACAAGTCATGTACTTGCGTATGCTAAATTAATACGTGAAATGATTTGGGATCGGATATCAATATTGTAATTGTATACCATTGTGGACTCTAACCAATGAGAGGAAATATCAAAATCAATGTGGTAGTCCTCAAATGTTTATTAAATTAATAAATAAAATCAATAAATATGTGATCTAATATAAATTAGAATAATTTGGAGTAATTCAATGTTTACAATATATACATATGTCTCAAGATAGAGTTGCATACACTTGCCTTGCTTACCCTTGCATTACTGATTAGTGTTTATCTCATTACTGAGCAATTGATCATAACATTATCATCGTGTGAAACCATCATGAGTAGCTGAGAAGCAACAACAATAATAGCGGCTTTTAAGGATATCGAGCTTTTGTTCATCACACTTGCACCAGAAAAGGTGCATAATACTTAGAGTAATTTGTTTTGCTTTCACATTATTTTCTGTTTTCTTTGAGAGACAATGCAATGAGAAGATTTGAATTCTATAGTTATATCTTGTATCTCATTTTGTGGAGACGGACTTAATGATTACTATCGATGAGAATGAATGTTGCAATTTACAGTTCATTTCATTTTATTCTCTAGTTATTATATATTTCAAATATTAATCTAATATGCATAAGTCGGTTTGCTGAGTATCACAGATTATGGGCGTATATGGACTGTAAATTTGATGCTCTCAACCGTTGATTTCGATAGCCCAATGGGTGAGGCATCACATATATCGATCTGTGGACATGGTTTAGATTGAATTGTATGTAATGATGGTAGTTTATTATCTAATTCATCAGTTCATAATTCGTTCTGATCTATTATTTTGGGATCATCGATTGATCGAACCCATCCTGTCCCGGGGAACCCTATAGGGAACCCATGACTATTCATGTAGAATATCACTTTTATTAGAAAGTAATTAATTATACTTTAGATAAATGATCGGAAAATACACTACATAGACAATTTTCCCCCATAATTGTATATACAATTCTTGAAATTTCATGCAGTGTTCTTAAGGTCACCCCCTCTCCATATATTCATTTGTTTCGATGTTAGCTTGATCGATCATCTTTCTATCAACATTTTTTTCCACTAAATCTATTTAGTCCATTGTGATATTGAGGGTCTTGTCTCGTCCATACTACATGTAGTTACAAGTATTTTGCTCATTTCGTTGACGATTACAATATATATGTTCTTGGGTGTATCTAAAAAGAAATCATTGTAGATAAATAAAATTGTCAAATCTCTTTTCTTTTCAGGTTATCAAATCATTCTTCTTTATGAGTATTACAATTTTCAAATTTGATAATGCTCTTGAATTTGTTCAATATCGACCACCGTCTTTTCCATTCAAGGTACTCTCCACGAGGTATCCTATTCATATACCTCTTAGCATAACGATGCCACAGAAAGGAAACTCATCACACTCTAGATATTGCTTTCACTCTCCTTACTTGTGTGAAGGTTGCCAAAACTTTTTAGGAAGATGCAATTCTTATCTTGACTTCTCTTATCACTCGGATTTCCTCCTATTTTCTCAATGGGACAACACCATTCTCCCTTCTTTACAAGGATAAGGAACCCTTTCCACTCCCGTCATACAAGTTCCATTTTATATGTGAAACCTTATTAGAATGTAGATAATTAGGGATCCTTTTTTATAATTACCTAAACATAACTTATAATCATTGTAATTTACTTAATTAAAAAAAATCTTCTCATTAGTAATTTGTAGACAATACAAAATTGCCAATGTGAATTACTTTTCTTCATATTTAAGCCATCGAATTTCTCAAGAATTATGATACATCCCTAAAATTTCATAAAATTGTGAATAATAGGGAAAAACTAAAAATAATTTAAAAAACCATACATACTCCTAACATTATTTAACACATTGGTGTAGACTTCACTACGATTAGATGTTCTGAACACCAAAAACAAATATTATGATCAAAATGGAGTCAAATAAAGCCAAAACTACCATCAAAGTTTATAAAAAAAAATTGCACAAGCTCCCTTGTCCATTTAATCAACTCTCAAACTTGCCACTATACAGTATAGATTTACCCTTAGGGGTTGTTCAGTTGGGGGTTACCGCCCACTTTGGGTGGGTAACCCCCTAAAATCCTCATTTTTAACCCACTAGTGGGGCCCGCTCCCGTCCCATCAAAAAAATTATATATTATACCATCATATCATCTAAAAATCATAAAATACTCAATTTCTACTTGTTATTTCAAACTTCAATACAATCACATCACAACAACCACCCACTTTTTCAAATTTCAATACAATCATATCATAATAACTACCAACTTTTTCAAATTCCAATACAATCATATCACACAAACCCTCCCAACCCTTAACCTACTAACCAAACACACAAACACTAAACTGGGTTATCCACCCCTGGATAACCCACGAACCAAACACACCCTTAGGGTGTGTTTGGATAGTGGGTTTATGTGGGTTAAACTGGTTGCAGGTAACCCATTTTTGGGTTTTGGTGTTTGGATAGAGGGTTAAACTGTGGGTGGGTTAGAAGTGGGTTTATTGTAATATGATTGTATTGAAGTTTGAAAAAGTGATTAGTTATTGTGATGTGATTGTATTGGAGTTTGAAAAAGTGAGTAGAAGTAGGGTAGTTTATACTTTTATATGATATGATGGTATAATATATTATTTTTTGATGGAATAGATGGAATAAAATTAATTTTTTAATATTTTAAAAAATGGAAAATGTGAGACCCACTTGGAAAGAGAAAGAATGTGGTTTACCCCCTACCCGAACGACACCTTAGGTTTTTTGTGTTTTTATTTAAAGTTCGTAAAAATATTATTTTCACATTAGATAGATAAACTTTAAGTTTTAGAGCATTATTTTTTGTTTATTGTGGTACGACCACTATTAGAATTGCCTCGATCTCTCCGTAGATGAACAAAATATGCCTTAAGATCTATATCATTATCTTATATAGCCTCATTAAAGTTACCACAAATGCTTCGATCATTCAAAGTACACACTTAATTAGTTCCAATTGGACCTAGCTAGACGATTTAGCTACTCCTCGACAAGCAAGTAATCAAATACATAAACACGAAGCAAATGCATCAAGAAAGAAGGCACAAACTTACTCAAAATGATCTCATCTTAAATCTAACAATCATAAGAAGCTTCTAATTTGTTTGTCAAAAAGGATATTTAATAAATGTTAGGAGTTTAGAGCTCGTCGGAGATCTAATGATCTCCAAACGATGTCCACTAGTAAAGGATATATAAGATGAATGAATCTCCCCTACATGGATAAAAATATGAGGGGAGAATGACCTTGATTACACAAGCCAATCATGATGAAGGATAGAAGAAGAAGAACATGGAATAAACATGATCATATTCGAATAATTGAAGAGGAACAAAATGCGATGAAAATTCGGGCAAAACTTGTAGTCAAAGAAATACACAAGCTACACTATGAAACTGAATGCTAAAATTAAACATAAAATGGAAAAGTGGCATGGTTTGATTGATGCAATGAAAGTTAGATTGATCTGGAGTTCAAGCAAGGCTTTGAGATCGTTACCCCATCTATCCTTACACATGGGAGGCTCACTCTTGCTTTGAAGAGTTTGAGGTAAGACACCAATACCTTGGATAAACGCAACAGCCACCCATCTCTCTCTCTCTCTCTCTCTGATGACCTAGAAAGTGTTTGACTTGCCATTGTTACTTTGGAGGAGCTCTACCAAGATAAAGTATAAAAAAATTAAAATAGGGAAAGATAGTTGTAGAGAGCGCGGGGAGGAGGGGGGTTGTAGACAGGGATAGGCAAGGGGAGGTCTAACAACCTTGTTGACAACTTAAAGAGGTTATTGGATCATGGTTTGATTTTTGATTTACTATTTTGATAATTTAATTAAAAAAATAAATACATTAAAATCTGATAAGAAAAAATATAAAAATTCTTGTACTTTATTTATAGGTACATAAACATTGATTCTATATTGTATATTTTCTATATAATTCAGATGAAGTCCTTTCAATTTCAAATGTTTTTCATCTTTAGTTGGAATTATCCATTTTCATAAATAATATGAAGAATTTACACAAGCATGCATTATAAACTATATGATCCAAAAATATAACTTTTAAATATCATTTCTAATCATTAATGTATTTAAAGATTCATACGATTTTTAAACATTTAAAGGTGAATATAATTAACTCGTAGTTGATTTGAATTAATTACGATCCTTGAAAATTTTGTGTTTTACCGATTACAATTAGATGTGTTTTTCATTTGTTAGTTCATATTTTTGTATATTTTTTTAATATTTTTTATATTTTATTCTAATTATTACAAAAAAGAATTAAGTCAACTAGACTTAAATTAAAAAAGTTAGATCGGTTTTAATGTTATCATTATTATTTAGTGCGATTGGTCCCAGAACTCAAATCAAATAAATTGGATCATTTGATTTTTTTTCCTATAATGAGATGCATATATGTGAAGTTAGTTTTATGTACAATTTGGATTTGGTAATATTCTCAGCGATTGAGGATACTATTTTTAATATATATATATATATGTATATATATAGGGGGCCTTTCAAATGAGACTTGGTCCTTTCATGTGTAATGCACATCCAAAATGTATAATACACATAAAAGTACATTTTTTCATTCGCATTCAATTGATATGTAGAAATACACATCAAATATGTACAATACAAATCAAAATTGTAATAATAAACATCAAATTTGTATAATACATGCGAAATATGTAAAATATGATGGTTGTTTCCACCACTGAAGTGAGTCCACGCCCAGCCATGAGCCCACCGTCGTCTCGTCACCTCCTGGAACCGCGCACGATCACACACTTCCATCACTAACGCGCGCCGCTGCTGCCCACTAGATCCACCATCTCGCACTAGTCTGACCGCCTGGAGCATCATCTCGTCGTCCATCAGATCCACCAGAAGGTAGCGAGTCGGGTCTTGACGAGGGGGTGGGTCCTGTGCAGCGTGTGCTGGACAGTTCTGGGCCACGGCTTGGAGTTCATCAAAATGCCATGGACGCATCTCTGTTCTCCGCTCCCTGTAACCCCTGATGCCATGAGCGAGCTCTCCCTCTTTACCAAAAACGGACAGAAGTAGAGGCTCAGATGCACCTTCAAACCCCTCAAAAGAGACTGCGAGATGGTGCCCCGAAAGGGACTTCCGAAATCGCCACGCCCATACGTGGAAATAATGGCTGCGAAAAGCATGCAAATAGCCTCGACATAGAGGGAAGAGCGTGCAAATCACCTAGACATGGAGGGAATAACAGGTAGGAGAGGAAGGTGAGTTAGATCGTCATCACCTCGCAGATACGCACGCTCTGCAGGAGCGAAAGCAGCAGCAGACCTCCATGGTTGCGAGAAGACCTCCGCTCGTGTGGAGGAGAGTTCCGGGCGGCATCCCATTTGCTTCTGCATGGAAAGCATCATGCCAAAATAATTAGGGTTTCTATTTTTGAAAAGCAATTAAGGTGATATATTAATGAAGGAGATAATTGAGGTGGTTAGATACTATATTTAGATAATGTATAAAGACCAAAATGGGTTTTTGCTAATTTTTTAAATAATATTAACATACCATTAATAACAACCATACGATTGAATACGGATGGGTGTGATTGATGGCCTTCCTTATGGATGGAAGGACCATGTCTCATTTGAAAGATATCCTATAGGGGGCCTTTCAAATGAGACTTGGTCCTTCCATGTGTAAGGAAGGCCAATGATCACAGCCGTTAGATTCAAATCTAACGGCGTGATAAATTTGCTTACCCAAAAGGGTATTTTGGTCATCATATTTTGCATTAATTACGGATAGTATTTAATATTCTGAAATACTAAATGTAGCTATATATAATTTTGGTATTTTTTCGTAATACCATATTTAAATAATGTCCAGTTTTGTGCTGGGCAAAATATATATATATATTTAATATATATATATAAAACTATTTTTATCTACGAGGTGAAAAAAATAATTCAAAAAAATTTAAAATAAAATATCGGAAATAAATGAAGGTCTGTACATGTATATACATTTGTGTTTGTACCGTGAAGTCTTGTTCTTTCTTGTTTATCTTATTTGTCTTTTTATCAACCATGCCAATGACATCATTATAACTTGGCTTCTAAATTAGGAACATAAATACACTTTTATAAATTATATTTATTCTTTTATTTAGATTCTTCCTTACGTTTCTTTTGATTTATTTTTATTTAGTTAGTCTCTTTAGGCGTTTCTAAGTAATAATGTGAAATTATTATGTTTAATATATTATTTGAAATAGCATGAAATTAGCATGTATTCACATACATTTGTTGAGGGCTTAAAGATAAAATGAAATAATAAAATGGATGCATATGGATTCATAAAACCGTCAAACTAATCGACCGCTTTTGTATTCATTTGACTATTGATTTCGAGCCGAATGATTTTCTCTGAATTTGCATGTTTCTAAGGTTCTCATTTCCTAACTACTTCACAACCCCACTTAATCACTCTAAATGGCTCTTATGTGTTCGCAATCATATAATTGTGACTTAGGTCCCACTATAAGCCATTATTTAAAGTTTTTTCATTCCCGATTAGTGCACTCAAGTATTGTACGTGCGCACTGGTCTATTTTACTAGTGCACTAGTAGCGAAATGAACATCATAGGTTGCATGGTATACTTGTTCACATATCCAATCTATCGCCACACTAGTAACAAATGGATAGATGGTATTTTCCAAGTTACTTGGTGTATTGTCTCTTTTTCTCGTTGTTATCGGTGTTGCTTAGCACTTTTGTTTCCCTTTATTTAGTTGTTACGTCTCCATCCTCATCACATTTGGATGTAACTTTCACTTATGGGTGCAATACGACATCAAAAGTATGAAGAGCATGCCGCAGGAAACACCTATGACTCAAGAGTTATTCAAGCACATAGAACTATGAAAACTATGGGGAGCCAACGACAAGGAGAGTGCGATTTTTATTACTTTTGAGGATGTTCCCTCATTACATTTGTAGCAATTCATATGCCTACAGGAACATGTGCACGACAATGACTTTGTGTTTTTCTACACAAGGATGTCTTCGTATCATCAAATGGGCAAAACTCAGATGACGTCGACGACTTTTCAAGATCATTTTTGACCAAAAAGGCAGTGGTTTGGCCAGGGGAGTGGGAAACTAGGGTTGTGGGAATTGTTCAGCTCTCTTCTATGTATCCAAATGAGCATTTTTGGACATGTTTCGTATCCTTACATGGATCTATCTATTTACGTTAAAACGCTCATAATTTGAGCTATGGAACTCAAAATTTGATATTCTTGGGCTTGTTGGAAAGGTAATGGCAAGTTCCACAAAATGAAATGGTCAATGCACAATCTAGAAATTGTTAACCTCTGACATGTCAAATACCTAGGATTTTATACCATATAAACTACATCTTTTCATGTAGGACCACAATCAATTTTAATTTCATCATTTTCAAGATGTTGAGAACGTTAAAAAATGATAGAAAAATCCGAAAAATCACATAAAAATACAAAAATATAAAACAATATCAAAAAAAGGAAACCTAATATAATACTAAGGATGTGAATACACTTGCCTCCTTGAATTCATCTGTACTCACCATGTGCTTAACTTTGCTTAATTTTATGTACAAGTTCTACATTTTAAAGATCTAATGGTCACTTTAGCATATGATGGAACATTAATCATTAACGACATGTTTTAATAAAGTACTCTCGGAATACATCAATCATCCCATTATCTATTATCCCTTACTCATACTTCGTTAGTTGGTGATTTGTCCGAACCCAACTTTAATGGATTTAGTTGGACTCATCGGATTATTTATCTAATTTTAGGGACATTACACTTTCCCACCTTTCTTTCTACTCATTCTTCATTTTTTCACCTCCTCTGCAACCATAATAATTATTGCATGTTATGCATCTATACTAATATACATGATAAGCATATAAACTAAGATGATATGGGTATTGGTTAATACTGATGAATCACAGTTTCATCATTGTTAATATGCTTGAATTGCCTGAAAAGCGATCGCAGATCATTGTATTTCTACCTTCAATTACATACGAGTTGCCTCACTTATAAAGTTGTTACATTACAATAAAATAGACTGGAAAAAAAACAAAAATAACTGTATATCATAAAACTTAACATACGAATATGATATAATAAAGTTATCTCTACATTATATTTCTAAAAGGAGTGTTCCATGCCCAATTGCCACGAATAATTCCTCTGTATTTTTCTTACTTTACCAAAGAAACTTGGGAGCATACCCGCACTCCACAGCGGGTTGTATATAAATTTATAATAATAATGATAAAATATGCTAGAAAATCCTAATCTAAAAGAAGGAGGCAGGGATGTTATAACGGAGAAAGAGGAATGCGCACATGAAGTCACATGCCATTTTGTGGGTAAAAATCCCTGCTTTAAATAGAGTAAATATATGGAAGATATATAGATAAACGAGTCATCAAACGTTGATCATGTGTTCTTTCTTTTTTCGTTTAATTGCTCTTTTCCTCGTAATTCATTCCCCGAATGAAGCACCTTTCCCTAAAGATACTGGTTTTACCCACTAAGATTTGCTAACAAACTAAACATATGAATATCAATGTATTCAAAATATACTTGGATATTGAAAAATATATTCACCACCAATCACATAAGAATGAGATGCGATATAAATATCTAGTTTGTAATTACTATAAGATAACAATTACTAGACATTATTACCTAAAATGAAGCACTAATTGATTAAAATAGAGGAATAAATTGATTAATCAAGTTCAATTAATAATCGATTAACATGATTATAATTAAACAATTTTAAGAAAGAATACATTGTCCATATAACACAAACTCGTACTTTTATGAAAGTATGACAGAAGAATCAAGTATATCTAGTTTAATTTTGGGTAAGATTCACATTAAAATGAATATAAACAAAAATGAGAAGTTATTTGCAAGAATATGAATTCATAGTAACATATTTTTAATATCTAACTAAAAATTAGGTTTTTATTCAAAAATAATAAAAATATAAAAAATCAATTGAAAATTTACATAATTTATTTTTTGTTATATCTCGATTATTTTTCCAAAGTAGTAGATTTAAAAAGAGAATAAAAGTTTTAAAAAGAATTTTATAATATATATTTCAAATTTTATAAAGGATATAAATAATATATACTCTTACCTTTATTTAGTTATATTAATATATTTATATATTTAGAAAGAGGAAATAAGAGATATAAAATGTCAATTGGTAGAAAGAGGATATTATTTTTTCTTAAATAGTAGATTTAAAAGGAAATTAGAAGTTTTATAAAGAATTTTCTAATACATTTTCAAATTTTATAAAAGATATAAATGATATATACTTTTACCATTATTTAATTAATGTTAATATATTTCTAAGTTTTAAAAGAAGTAAATGAGAGGTATAAAATATGAATTGATGGAAAAAGAGAAAGGAATGGAGGGAGAGAATACAGAGAGAGAGAGGGAGAGAGAGGAAGAGAAATCGAGTATGGAGAGGAGAGGGAGACAATAGGGAGAGAGGAAGAGAAATCTGAGTGTAGAGAGAGGGAGAAATGGAAGAGATAAGGGAAAGAGAGAGAGAGAGAGTGGAGAGAGAGAGAGAAAATGAAAAGGAGGGAGAGAGAAGAGTGAAAGAGAGAGAGATGACGATGGAGAGAGTTATTGGAAAGAGAGAGAAAAGGGAGAGAGGTAGATCGAGAGGAGAGAGATAGACTTGGAGAGTGAGTGGGAAGGAGAGGGTAAAGAGATTGCCACGTGTTAGGAAGGAGATGAAAAATCCAACTTTATATGTAGTGTATAGATCCCCACCGATTAAGTGTCTGATTCAAAGACCGATTAGTGGGCTCCATCTCCCTATGCATGTTTTCCCAAAAGTCGTACCTCGATTCCCATACACACATCACAAAACAATTGTAATTGCACTTATATTTTCTCATTTATTAATAAAGATTTCTACGCCTTAGAATCTTTGTAAATTACATTCTCGAACATTTAAACATCGTTATTACTCCTTCGACTCTATAAACTTGCTTCGTTTAACAGCACGAACCCTATCATCAATTTGATACTTCTTGGGGTAACTTGGTTGGGTTAAATTTGAGCTTATCAAATCACAACAAATCCAATCGTAGGTTTTCTTCCACTCTCTCTCCTTCCTTCTTCTCTCCCCCTTATGAAAGGTGGCAGAGCTCTGGGCGGTACGGAGGGAGGGAATCCGAGCTCTAGGTGGTGCACAGGGAGGAGAGTGGGGGCTCTGGGTGACGCATTGGGAGGAGGGTAGGAGCTCTGGATGCCGCGTTGGGAGGGGATCGGAGCTCTGGATGACACACATGGAGGGGGTGGTGATCAAGTGATGAGGGGGGATGGGGTGATGCTGGGGACGAGTGCAGGAGGTGGAGGGGGAAGGCATGTGAGGAGGAAGGTGAGGGGGAAGAGGAAATGCTGGCATTTTTGTAAATTTGGTAAAAAAAAGAGAATGCAATGTTCACATTTGAGCGAGTAATTTACAAAGATTCTAAAGTTTGTAGTATAAAAATCTCTTATTAATATTGACTTCTGTACATCATTTCTACCACAGGTGTGTCCACGTGACTATCTTGCATGTCTTGTCATCTTCCTCAACATCAAGCTATGGTCAACTAAACGCCAGTGACGATCTGGTCCAACGACGCTCCTCTCCAGCCGTTACGCAACTCAACAGGAATCAAAAGGGGAGAGGGAGGAGAGAGGGAGGAGAATGGAGGACACACCACCGGATTCCATCTCCCGCTCTCCCATTTCTAAGTTTAAAAAGAAAGAAAATGAGAGGTATAAGATATGAATTGATGGAAAAAGAGAAAGGAATGGAGGGAGAGAATACAAAGAGAGAGAGTAGGGAGGGAGAGAATAGGGAGAGAGGAAGAGAAATCTGAGTATGGAGAGGGGAGGGAGAGAATGGAGTATGGAGGGGGAGGGAGAGAATGGGGAGAGAGGAAGAGAAATTTGAGCGTAGAGAGAGGGAGAAATGGAGAGAGATAAGGGAGAGAGAGTGTGCAGAGAGAGAGAAAGTGAAAAGGAGGGAGAGAGAAGAGTAAGAGAGAGAGAGATGACGATGGGGAGAGTTATTGGAAAGAGAGAGAAAAGGGAGAGAGGTAGATCGAGAGGAGAGAGATAGACTTGGAGAGTGAGTGGGAAGGAGAGGGTAAAGAGATTGCCACGTGTTAGGAAGGAGATGAAAAATCCAACTTTATATGTAGTGTATAGATCCCCACCGATTAAGTGTCTGATTCAAAGACCGATTAGTGGGCCCCATCTCCCTATGCATGTTTTCCCAAACGTCATACCCCGATTCCCATACACACATCACAAAACAACTGTAATTGCACTTATATTTTTCTCGTTTATTAATAAAGATTTCTACGCCACTACTCTTAAAATCTTTGTAAATTACATTCTCGAACATTTAAACATCGTTATTATTCCTTCGACTCTATAAACTTGCTTCGTTTACCACCACAAACCCTATCGTCAATTTGACACTTCTTGGGGTAACTTTCTTGGGTTAAATTTGAGATCATCAAATCCAATCGTAGGTTTTCTTCCCCTCTCTCTCCTTCCTTCTTCTCCCCCCCCCCCCCCCCCCCCCTTATGAAAGGGGGCGGAGCTCTGGGCGATACAAAGAGAGGGAATCCGAGCTCTAGGTGGTGCACAAGGAGGAGAGTGGGGGCTCTGGGTGACGCATTGGGAGGAGGGTAGGAGCTCTAGGTGCCGCGTTGGGAGGGGATCAGAGCTCTGGATGACATACATGGAGGGGGGTGGTGATCAAGTGATGAGGGGGGATGGGGTGATGCTGGGGACGGGTGCGGGAGGTGGAGGGGGAAGGCATGTGAGGAGGAAGGTGAGGGGGGAAGACGAAATGCTGGTATTTTTTGTAAATTTGGTAAAAAATAGAATGCAATGTGCACATTTTTTAACAGAATCTGATTAAATTTAACAATTAAATCGACGTAAGTTAACTATAAAGTCTATGGTGTAAGAGTTAATGAGTTTACATGATCGAGAAGATAATAACGATCTTTACAGGATCGAGCGAATAATTTACAAAGATTCTAAAATTTGTGGTGTAAAAATCCCTTATTAATATTTTGACTTATGTACATCATCTCTGCCACAGGTGTGTCCACGTGACTGTCTTGCATGTCTTGTCATCTTCCTCAACATCAAGCTATGGTCAACTAAACGCCAGTGATGATCTGGTCCAACGACGCTCCTCTCCAGCCGTTACGTAACTCAGACACTCCCCATTGTAACCCTCACCACAAAGAAAAAGGGGAGAGGGAGGAGAATGGAGGACACACCACCGGATTCCATCTCCCGCTCTCCCATTTCATTCACCGCCACCGTATTCCTCCAATCGTTGCTGACCAAAGCTCCTCCGCCAGCAAATCCGATCGCGTCTTTGAGAACCACTAACCTCTATCAGTCTCCCCTGCCATTACTGAGCTGCGTGTCGAACACCGAACCTCCGTGACCTCACGTCGAGCACCGGATCTCAGCCACACCTTCAATTCGCCCCCGCGAGCCCCGCTGTGTCTCCACCTTGCTCTGTCGTTGAGGGCCGGGCACAATTGTTACCGTCAGCTGCTGATCTTCAGATCATGGGGCAAATTTCGCAATCCTTTCTATTTTTAGTTTTTTGGATCAAGATACAATTCTTAAAATTCTAATTTATTGTCTATAAATTTTCCAAATTCCTTTTCTTATTTTGTAAAATGTGCACATTGTTTAGCCATCTTTCTCTTAAGTTACAGTCAAATTCCTTGTGGGCTAATTTGCAAATCGCTAATGTATTCTTGCTACAATTTACCAATAAATTTTATTTACTTTGTTCTTGCTACAAATTAGGCTCTTATATATAGTAATGGCACATCCCTTGTATTACTAACTTGCGTGAAATGAGGGGTGATGGCTCATTCTTTGCCTACCCCCTTAAGAGAGAAGCTTTAGTGCGTGTTCTTGCATGCTTATATGTGCTTGTGTGATTGGGTGGTTGCATGCTCGTGCGATCTAATTCCTGTGCATGCTGATGATTAGCTGGCAAAAGCTAAACGCGGCACAATTTATAAGTTCCAAAACTTACATTTTTTTATCAGAATCATGTAATTTTCTCCATTGAGTTTTGAATTGCACAAATTTAGCTATTGTTGTTATGGAATACGAAAATCAGTATACTTTGTCGCAATAAATTTTCCAAGAAAAATTATAGGTTTTACTAAATGGTCTGATGGTAATGCAGTATGCCTACTATCCAAAAGACCAGTGCTCAAATCCTCCATGTGGGGGTTGCGTTAGGTAGTCGACATCTAACGTAAAAAATAGTCGAATCTTTAAACATGGATTTGAGCAAGAATCTATATAGCCGACCCTACTTATAGTGGGAGAAGGCTTTATCATTTTTTTACATGTATGAGTGATAGGCATATGCACTAACATGATATATGTATTGGTTAATACCATATGTGTGACTTATATATCAACTTGAACTCTTTGATATTGTTTGTCTTTGTGTGCATGTACGTTCCAAATAATGAAGTGACTTGCACGATACAGTAGCTAACTACTATCAATGGCATCATCATAAGTAGTCCATACAACATAACTATTGTACTACATCAATACATAATCCAACTCACACATAATGAAATACAATGATGTATTTAAACATATTGAGTATAAAAATTATGACTGGTGACTTGTTTTGATTATTCAACGTCATTAATAGATGTCGATTTCCCAGAATATATAAATGCACACCACACACTCCGAATGGGAAAGCACAACTTGGCCATTGCGAAGAGACCTCGATGATCAAGAGTCATGAAGGGGGACTGAGGGTTGTAGTGTTGCTGATCATGCATGATGGGAACTTTATTGTTGTGGACCTCTAGTGGAGAGATAAAGCTCCATTGTGGTGTTGTTCTTCACCACCTATGATGGTTCTCCTCTTCATCACTTCCCTCTCTCCCCTATGCGTGAAACACTGCTAAGAAAAGAGTCAAATAAGAATCAAGACAATGTGATAGACTTTAGATCTATGGATGTAGTGTTTAGGAGGATTGGCTTTGCAATACAAAAAGGGCTAGCGGCACAGCTTGTTGCCCGCTTGCCTTTTGTTTCGATGTAAACCATTCCTATTTTAATTAAAAAGAGTATCAATACTTGAGTTTGGTATAAAAAAAATAAGAATTTCCCTTGCAACATCGCTGCCACATTTATCGCATACGTCATATACTAGGGGTGGTCTGGGTTAAATAGTTTGGGTCGGATTCGATTTGGGTTGTAAAAATGACACCCATCACCCAACCAAGGTTGAAATGTATGGGTGATCGGGTTGGGCCGATTGGGTTGGGTGAAAATCAAATTACCCATATGAAAAATCTTATTAATTGAAGATCAAGTAATGATGGGATATTGATGTATGAAAAAAATGTCAAAATAAGCATGTATTAAGCTCAATAGAGAAGAAGGTTGGAGGAATATGTTCAACATGGATGAAGAAAGTTGGGATATGTTCAAGTTGATATGGAGTTGTTCAGTTAAGATTATGTGATTTTCAAGAATAAATTATGTCACCTGAAGTAAATAGGAATCAGATCATAGTTGTGTGGTAATAAGGCATGCTCTCAACTATTTATAGCATGTAATGATCTTATTATGGATGATAGAGAAAAAATACATTGAGTATAACACATAATAATAACTGAAATAATGTTTAAGTGAGGCAAGGTTGTTAACAAGTTGATAACTTAGATTGAAGAATCCAAGTTGTACACTAGAAATATGTAGGAGTTTAGAATTCTTGGTATTATATATTAAGTATATATCAGTTGGGTTCGGTGGGATTAAATCTTTTGCCATCCAAAGAAATACTTTGGGTTATTTGGGTGGGTTGGGTGGAAGACAATAGACCCACCAACCGACCCAATACCCATTGAAGGAATATGATTTGGGTCCAACCCAACCCAAAACCCGAACGACCCAAATCATTTTGAACCATTTTTAATGATTTGGTTGGGTTATATGGGTGGGAACCAAATAGTGCCCACCCCTATCATATACCATCCTCCCTCAACAGCCGCATTGCACACTCTTATATTTGATGTGACTATCACTCCCCCTCTACAGAGATTTTTCCCGGAAGGGGCATGGCCCCCTCCGTAATACCCGATCAGGGCATTGTAGCGTGATAATTCCTGGTCAGGGCATTGATCGGCAAACAGTTTGCTGATTCGTCGATTAACGCACTAGACGACAATATTCAACGCGTCCTCCCGAGGCGTGTGCCTGCCCGCTCCCTCCCGAGGTGGTCGCGTGCCTGGATTCTCGAATGCGCGTGCCCGAGATTCCCGGAAGCGTGCCTTTGGGTGGGGCCCAGTCGACGAATGGTTAGCCAATCGGCGAACCGTTTGCTAACCAGGTTCCCTATATAAATCCCTCACCGCCCCCCTCATTCTCCACACCATTCTTGCATTCCTCCTCCTTCTTAACTTCATTCCCCACATCAAGCCTCCCTCTCCTCCCTCCTACATTCCAACAAGGTATGCTTTAATTTTTACATAAATGTCTTAGTTGTATAATTTAAATAATATCTGTTCAATAATTTTTGAGTAAAATTTTTATGCCCACATGTTAGCTTCCATTACAAAAGTTTCCTTTCCCCACATGTTAGCTTTGATCACAAAAGTTTCATTTCCTTTGCTAGAATAATAATACTACAATGATCTTCAGTGTAGAAGACCAAATCCTTCTGAATTCGGATCAATCATTTAGACCTTTAATTACAATATTAGAAATGTAGATTAAAATTGATATTCTGAGTTAGAATCAATCACTTATTTTTTACCAACTCCATAGTTCTTCTAATCCATAATATGAATGTGCACCGTTTAATTTTAGTGGTCTGATTTTTTACCTGCAATGATTAATCGATAATGGATGAACAATTAATGTTAGTTGGAATTAGTT
This sequence comes from Ottelia alismoides, assembly GCA_037367405.1. Lineage (NCBI taxonomy): Eukaryota > Viridiplantae > Streptophyta > Magnoliopsida > Alismatales > Hydrocharitaceae > Ottelia > Ottelia alismoides. The sequence continues at coordinate 533,556 of JAZKJV010000272.1, forward strand.
GTTTTGTATGATTTTATACTCAGTTAAAGAAACCTCTTTATTTATTTACATAGATTAGGATTGGTATGATGCTAACATAATGACACAGAAGGGATAACTCCTTGTAACATAATCATTGATTATTAGTTAGTCATTTATTAGTTATTTATTATTTATTATTAATTATTAGTTGGTAATTAATCATTGATTAGTTATTTATAATTTTTAAATAATTTACCATCATTGATTAGTTATCAGTAATTAGTAAATAATATTATTTAGTAATTAATATTTACTAAATAATTAGCAATTATTAATTAGTAATAAGTAATGAATAATTAGTTTAGTTAATTATTAATTAGTCTTTACTAATTATTACTTTGTTACTAGTTAGACTAATTAGTTATTAAATATCACCCATTACTTATTAATTACTTACTAATTAGTAATTAATAATTAGTAAATAATTAGGAATTACTAATTAATAGTCACTAATTATCAGTTATTACTAAGTTAATATTACCTAATGTTGAGTAATTATTAAGTAGCAATAACTAAATAAGTAGCGCTAGTTAATTACTCATTACTGCTTAATAATAATCACATAATTACTTATTACTTACTACTTATTATTAATTAACCAATAACTAATTAATATTCAATAAATTTTAGTTATTACTTACTCATTAGCAATTAGTATATAATTAGCAATTGGTTAATAATTAAGTATTAATGATTAGTTATTACTTACTAACTAGCAATTATTAGTAATTATTAATTATGAATTAGTTAAATATTAATTACTCATTAATAATTATTAGTTAATAATTATATTTTGCTAATTGGTAAATAATTATGACTCATTAATTAATTAGCAATTATTAATTAGTAATCATTAATTAGAAAATAATTATCAGTTTGTAGTTAATAATTGGAAATAATTAGCAATTAGTACTTAATTATCAAATTGTAATTAGTAATTAGTAGTTACTGATTATCATTTATTATTAAGTTAATATTACCTAATAATTAACATTTAATAGTTACCAATATCTAAGTAATAATTGATATATAATAACTAGTGGTAGTTAATTATTAGTAATTATTTAAAAACTAGTAGATGTTTAATTATTAATTATTTAATATTAAATAAGTTACTTTGTCCTTACTGTTTTATATATAATGGTCAACATGACTCCATTGTTTGTGTCTTGGAATGGAAGAACTGTCATTGATAACGGGAATGTAACCTACGAGGGGGGGACTGGGAATATGATAGGTTTTCTGGATTTTGGCAGTTTCAAGGAACTAGTGCGAACAATTCATAGTATTACTTGATATAGGAAAGGGGAGTACAATGTCCGTATTATGTGTAGATGGCCTATGAACGTGAACACCTTCTATCCAGTAGTGATCACTGATACTGCGGCAACCGAGTTAATGTTAAACATTGCTCAGTCTCTTGGAATGATGCAACTGATGGTCGATACATATCCCACTAGAACTCATGAGGTTCACATCAGTAATATTGCTGAGTATTCTCAAAGGGGATGAGAAGAAGCTAGGTGTGGTATCCCAGATCTAAATCTGCATTATGATGACGAAGAGGAGAATTCTGCTATCAATCCCGAGGTGAATACCGAGGTTGCTGATGAAGACACTATCAACGAGGACGAGGAGGATAACAACGACATGAATGTTGACTTTGATGACATCCACGGACAGGGATCACTCATCGGTTCCATCAGCAACGAACTGATCTTTGATCCTCCGGTTGATTACGGCATGACCTTGGAATTTATGCCGGAACTTCTTGATATCTATACGGATGACGACTGGATAGAAAACAGTTTTGCAGAGGAAGAACAATTCTTGAGCGATTCACAGGACACCATCTTCCCGGATAGGAGTGGACTCGAGTATTGGAATAACAAATATTTTAATTCAAAGAATGATCTAATTGATGCGGTAAGCACCTGGAGTATGGTAAAGTACGTGCAATACAAGAAGCTTGTATCGAAAACAGATATTTACACTGTAGGATGTGCATTACTTAACAGTAATTGGAGGTTACATGCAAGCTGCAGCAACAAGAGTGAAGTTTGGAAGGTTCGAACATATCGTGAGGAGCATACATGTCGTAATCCGATGCAGCTAACTAATAACCGACAATGCAATACAAGATTTATTAGTCGGTTTATTTTAAAGACTCTCGGTTCCAACCTTACACTAACCCCCAATGTGATTAGGAGTCTTGTCTCAGATACCTACCACGTGACAATTTCGTACAAAAAAGCTTGGTTAGCAAGAAAGCATGCATTGATGACAATTTTTGGCGATATGGAGTTGTCCTATGCTGATATTCGAAGATTTATGTGGACGATGAGACAAACCAATCTGGGGTCCAGGTATGAGTTCCAAGCAGAGCCTTACATTGATCTTAAGTCTCGCCAAGAAGTACCTGGGAAAATTGCTTTCTTTCGATTATTTTGAGCATTCGGTCCATTGCTGACAAGATTCGCGTACTGTCGACCAGTTATGAGCATATATACAACACTCTTGCATGGAAAATTTAAAGGCCACTTGCTCATAGCCACTTCTGTTGATGGGAACGACCACATATTCCCTGTTGCCTTTGCAATAGTCGAAAAAGAAACGTTGGATGCTTGGGAGTTTTTCCTACATAAATTATCATATTTAATTCAATGAGATGGTATATATTTTTTGAGCGATTGTTTCGGTGGTTTGAAAAATCTGTTGCCCAAGTATTTTCCAGCTGAACGTGGCCACTGTCATCGATTCTGTCTGAGGCACATGCAAGCGAACATACATAGGGTGGGTCATGACCGTTAGGTGCAAGGAAAATTTTACAGTCCAGGGGCGGTAACAAATATGCACGCCCACGATTGGATCATGAGACAGATCCAAGGTAATGATCCTGAGGCGTACGAGTGGATTATCCGCCAGGAAGATGGTGATCGGAATTTCTGGGCATTGTCATACGACCAAGGACGTCATTATGGGAACACTACGACCAACCTTTCAGAATGCTTCAATAGTGTCTTGAAGGGCATGCATGGCCTTTCGATTCTGACAATGATTCTCACAATTTTTTATCGTTTAATTACTTACTTCGTCGCTCATCGCAGGCAGGTGCAGCTACCACCTCAGAGCTAATGCCGAGATACAATAAAATTATTGACGATAATGTTGAGTTAGCTCGCACACATGATGTCGAGCAAATTTCACATATAGTATTCGAGGTTAAATGTCGTGAAGGAAACTACCGAGTAAGACTCAACGGGACTGAATCTGAATGCACATGTGGATTTATGCAGTGCTTTCACCTCACATGCTCGCATGTCATTGCAGTTTGTGGACATGTTAACCTTGATATCGAGCGTGTTAGGAACTGTTCGCATTACTACACTCCCACCGCATTTCGCCAAACTTTTGCAGCTGAATTCTCACCAATACCTGATCGTTAGTACTGGCCGATAAATGTACCTCGAGCCATCTTTATGCCGCCAAATGTGGAAGTAGGCCCATGTCAACCACGATCACGTAAAATCCACAACAACATGGATGAAATGGGGCGTATGAATGGAAGGTGCGGTATATGTAAACAGAGTGGTCATACCCGTGCGACATGTCCCGGATGGTGAATGATACGATGATATGTAATGTACACTAAATTAATTTCGAATGTCTATGTTATCTTCCACCGGACAGTGATATATGTTTTTATTGAAATATTTGTGAAACCTATTTTCTTTGATGCCAAATCTTTTATGAGATAGAAATTGGACTCCACTCCTAGACCACTTGATGCTTCGATTCTGGTTCAACAGAACCACCACATATCCGCATTACCGCTCAACGAGGATGCAACGGTATCAATGTAAAACTATTAATTTTTCATAACAAAACTAGCAGTAACATCACACTATGTGGTTATACAGAATTTCAGATTTGTCGAGCATGGACGTGTACTCAATAAGCTACCGGTTAAACCCGGAGTGTAGCGTTGGATCAATTGCTGGAGACGACTGACTTACGCTGCATAAGCAACATGAGGAGGGCAAACCTTGATCAGTCGCTCCTGATGGCTCTCTTGGAACGATGGATATTGGAGACACATACTTTCCATCTCCTACACGGTGAAGCCACTGTGACATTGAAAGATGTCTCTATCCTCACAGGTCTTCATGTCGACGGAGTTCCCGTGACAGGTTACGAACACCCTGCACGATATAACTGGAGTGCTTATTGCGAGGAGTGGCTTGGCGCCAACCCCATCACTGGAATCAGAGATAATTTGTCAAGTGGACGCTTGAAGCTTACTTGGATTCATGACACTATTCTCTCGGATGCAAACCTCTAGGAGTAAGATCGGAACAGGTTGAAGAGAATCGTGCGGGCCTTCATTTTATACCAGATCGGAGAGTCTTTCCAGACTCCACATGTGATAAGGTACCATTAAGGTATCTCCTTCTGCTCGAGAATTTCCGAGAATGTGGTCATATGGATTGGGGGGTAACATTACTTGCCCAATTATACCAACAACTTGACGAATGCTCGCTGGGGAGATCCAAGAGATGTTATGGCTTTTTGACGTTGCTACAGACTTGTTCTTGGGAGCACATACACATCGGAGTGCCCCGACCGTATAGAATGGACCCGCAGCTCTGAACCAGGGGCCATATGCTTCGAGGTATGACACGCACAATCATCATTAACATATTTTATTTCTTGATAAGATATTAACACCTGAATAAACAGATGGACATCAGGACGTAGGTCGTTTAATCAGAACGTTCAGACAACGAATCTAGCGTTTTATCGCAGTTAGTTGGACACACAGGACGAGCATCAAGTACGGTCCATACCTTTCCTAGATATACCATGTCCTTAGTATAAAATAAATAACTTTAGACTGTTTAACAGATGCGTTCGTCTCCATATCAAATGGAGATCGTAAATCACCTTCCTGCTATCTGCCGAGATGGACAAAAAGTGTGGAGGTCCCAAACGGTCCTAATTTGTTTTAAGATAGTGGTCAAGTACGTGCCAGATCGTGTATTGAGATAATTTTATCTACGACCTCACATCCCATATCAAATGCCTCTGATAGTTTTTCCAAATCGTCGCTTTTGTCAACGGGAGAACGCTCCTATTGATTGGTCCGATCGACTCCGAGAACAGATCGTTCGATGGAATCAACGACATCAAACCGTGGTGATGGAAAGATAATCGACTGAATCGAGCGAGCAGCGGCTGGAAGCATACTTGAGGTGGTATTGAACATACACGATGATGGATACATACTTCAATACTGCCACTGTGCTTTACATATAAACCTTACGCTCTCAGGCTCAGACTAGGGGTAAGTGTGTATATTTTTCATCTTTAATTCTGGTAAAACATCAACTCAAATACGTGTCAAACTTTCAGGTGCAGAGTGTGTACGAAGCTCATGGGATCATGGAAGATTACGAACGGAGCTCGGAGTTGCAAAATGTAATTGGCTTACTTGACTCCACCTTACGGAACTTCGGATTGGCAGATCAAATGAGTCAGTACACCTCGAGGTACTCGTACTCCACTGAGCCTTCCGCTGTCCCATTCCATGTCCCTGAACCACACCGATCGTCTGAGGCTGCTTCTCAAAGTTATGCTTTTCACGTACATGAACCGTATGCTGTCGGTAGAAATGATGACGAAGCGGAACCATCCCAGGTCCAGTTTACGCAACCTTTACAAGATGGTGATTTATGGGGTCTAAACCAGAGCATTCCCCTCCAGATGCAGACATTCACACAATTCTTAACCAGCGATTTCAATCCACATCAAACGACTGGATTTGCCTATTATGCAGATTCCAGCCATGTGCCTCCATTCCAGAATCTCCGAGGCACACCACTGCCACAATAGCCTACACCGCAACCAGATCAACCACCATCATAGCATCGTCAACGACATGCACAGATTGATAGAGCTTCATCGGTCAGGGACCCAACACCACAACTACCACGAGAAACAACTGATGAGAGTGGGGGGTGGTACCGGTGTTGTTAGTAGGGACCGTAGAGCTAATATGTCATCGATCTTACGTATGGCACATAGAAGTCTTAATCCAAAATGATTTGTATGAACAATCTCTTTTTAATTAATAGATTAATGACAATATGATCGTTTTTGTTGATTTCACTGTAATCTCAAGCTTCCTTCATTATTACAAATAAATGGCATAAAATTAGTAATATGCAGATACTTGGAATATGAATTTTCATGGGTCATTTTACACTTCCATCACAACTAAAATATAACTTATTATCGTGTCGCAAATCCGTAAGTACAATCTCATATTTTTACATTTTATTTCCATATTGGGAGCAATTCTTTACTGCCTTACGATAATTCTAATTTATTAATTTCTTATGATATTGTTTTATTGTAGGAGATGATGAAAACTAGATTCACAGCACGTAAGTCGGTACGTCCTCCGACCAACAGAGTCCTAGCGGTTTGTACACCGCTCAGGGCGAATGCATCACATCAGACTCCACCTGCTTCACCACAACAACCACAAGGTGGACCTTCTGCAATCCCATGAGAAGTTAGTCCCCACAACTCAGACATGGCTCGTGATCCTCGCAACCTATCAGATGCTCCTACGGAGGATCTACTGCAGAATACTTTGGAGTATCCATTGCAGGATACTTCGCTACCTCAGCCGCTTCATTCTGTAGAATCTCCAATTACCGACTACTCTCCACAATCCATGCCTCCACCAATGGATGTGAGTTCTTAGAGCGAGACCTCCCCGCTCACTGATGTCTACGACAAGGAAGAGGAGCTGTTCGCTGACTTGGCAAATTTACATTATACAATTGCACATAAGTACGCGCGTCTGAGCGTACTTCGAGGACAACGAGTACATTCGAGGACATGACTACTAGTGTTTACGTATTTTACTTTTTTAAGAAATGTTTATCTATTGTAATGCTAGATGTGATCTTTCCACTTCACATTTGAAACAATGAATCTTAAATTGTAATGTGAAGTGAGATGTTGAATGTAATGTTTCTGTCAGCTATTTGGGGACCAAATTAGAGAGTGCCAAGTAAAAGTGACTTGTTATTTTGCTTTATTTCCTTTTCTCTTCTTTCTTTTTGTACTGTTCTCATGTGGATGTTTAAAAATAGCACATGTACCCTTATATTTTATATACTTTATGTATTCATTATTATACAATGGTACAATCAATAATAATTAAATGACTCATTATTATTATATAATATTTCTACATTATCTATTTGAAATAGAATTAAGTGAATTAGGAATATCAGAAGGGTGAGCATGCAAAATTTACACAATTGGGAGGCTGAATAATTGTGGCACGCTTCAGGAGAGGGCGGGCCATTGATCGGCGAACAGTTCGCCGATCGGCAAATCGTTTGCCGACCAATGCCCTGACCGGGAATTATCGCGCTGCCATGCCCTGACCGGGTATTATGGAGGGGGCCATGCCCCTTCCGGGAAAAACCCCCTCTACATCCCATCTTAGTGTAGCCATCACAACCCCCATCTCCTTCAATGGTATACCTAACCGTAGTTGGCCTCGTGCATAGGAAGATGCGGAGGCCAGACAGTCTCTTGTTTGCGAGAGGTCACGTATGTCTATGAGGGACGGATAAACCCGTGCTTTGGTGGAGGCAGTAAGGTATGTGGCCAGGTGTGAGATTGATTGGAAGAGATGTGCATGCTTTGCAAGAGTTTGCCAATGACAAAACTAAATCGGTGGCCTCGTTGGACATTGCAATTGGTGAATAAAGAGCGCAAGGGGCACGACTATGGCATCTTGTTGGAGGTGCAGAAGAAGAGGGGAGAGCAGGAGGAAGAAGAGTGGGAGGGGACATTATAAACGTATTTCTTAGTTTGATCGAAAGATCTTGACAACATGGTACACGATATAAGACGATGCAAGGTTACAATATCATGGAGTAAATGAAATTTACAAGGGTTATGGTTATAGGGGTCATGTTGTAAAAATATCATTATGAATTGTCGTCAATTCAAAGATTTCAATATCTTTTTGCAGTTGGATTTCACTTTATACTGTTGTTTTGTCTTACATGTTAGTAAAATCTTATTCATAATTTTTTATTATTTTATAAATACAGAAAAATATCATTTTTAATTTTCCAACCAGGAATATCTAAATTCTACAATGGTCAACATCACATTTGTCTTTAAACAGAGAATATTGACATTGGCAAAACTAAGTTGACATATGCCACGAAGCAAAATGCGTGAGGACCTAGAGCATCTGGTGAACAACCTTTGGCTAAAAATGACCAACGGACCGTATACGGATCGGATATGTCTATTTTCATATATATATATATATATATATATATATATATATATATTCTCTCCATCTCTATTGAATACCAATACGGATATGAATATGATTTATATATGCATTAAGAAAATCATATCCTTAAAAAATACAGATACGATACGAATCAGATAATTTTTGAATCCGAATATGGATCGAATAAAGAGCGGACTCGAATACGGATCGAATAAAAAACTAATCCAAATATGAATCAAATAAAAAGTGAATCTAAATACAGATCCAATAAACATGAAAATCGAATACAGATCTATTAAAGACCACATATGAATACGAATTGATCTTTGATCAAAGTTCACAATGATTTTTAAAAATGACAATGGAATATAAATAAGTTACATCATGACAAAAGGGATCGTCGCGGTGACATGCATTCTTAACCGAAAGCAAAAAAAGAGACATGGTTTTGTAACTTTTGTTCGTCTATCCCCAAATAATCGGATGTTTATTAATATCATTGATATATTATATTTTATAATATGTAATACTAATATAATAACACGAGGTTGTGTCTTATATTATATTAACTAATATATGAAATAATATCGTATTCGGATATCCGAATATGGATCCGATTATTCAAGATATTACCATATCCATATTCGAAAAAATTTTACAGCACATATCCATATTGATCCGTATTCAATTAATATTCAAATTCGGATATCCATATCCACTAATTTTTTTTCGAATACAATTAGCGGATATTCGGATATATCGTTTTCATCCCTAGCACTAATAAGGTGATAATAACACTCGATCTTCTAATGATATTGTTAACAACTATATTATCTGGTAGAGTGCACGGAGTAAAGGAATAAATCACCCCACCCAAAAGCCAAGAAGAATACGAAGTCAAGAAGCAAAAAAAAAAAGAAAAAGTTCTCTCCTTTTTCATCTCCCTATTCATCTTCTCTGCTCTGCTCTCCTCTTCTCATTAAGAATCTCCCCCTCCCATCCTTCGTTGACAGCATTCCATCTGTGTTCCTTTTTCCTCCGCTCCGTTTGGAATTCTTGCTGCCACTTCATCTGGGCGCTCCTCCAATCTTTCTTAAAGTGCTCTGCTTTCTTCCACTCGTTCCACAAATCCTTGTCGTAAAAAAACTTCGAATAATTTTTTATCATTTCACAACTTGTACGTTCGGATTTCAGTATGCAAGTCTGATTCCATCTACTCTCCTTCTCCTTGGTTTTGTTGGGCCTAATCCTTCTTTATGGTTTACAGCAACCCAAATCTCTCATCTTGGTTCTTATCCTTGGTGTGATCTCTGGATTGCTGTTGTTCTTGTTGTTGAGATTCTTGTTGGGTTCTTGCTTCCATGGGAGTCTGCTATGGGAAGCAAGCAAAACCTCAAGAAACCCACCATGAGCAGTCTTCTGCGCCCCCCAGCAATGAGAAGCCACTTCCGCGTCCAGGGACCCCCAAGCAGGCAAAGTTCCCTTTCTACAGCCCGAGCCCTCTGCCAGGATTCTACAAGGAATCACCAGGCCTCAAATCGACGCCTTTGAGGTTATTTAAGAGGCCTTTCCCTCCCCCATCTCCTGCCAAGCACATAAAGGCCTTGCTTTTAAGGAGACATGGCTCCGTCAAGCCGAAGGAGGGTTCCATCCCTGAAGCGAGTGAGGTGGAGCTTAGGTTGGACAAGAGCTTTGGCTTCTCCAAGCATTTCTTTGGTAAATATGAAGTTGGGGAGGAGATTGGTAGGGGGCACTTTGGCTACACTTGCTCTGCCCGGGCGAAGAAGGGGGAGCTCAAAGGCCAGGAGGTTGCTATTAAAGTCATTCCTAAAGCTAAGGTATCTTTTGGGGATCTTGAATAATTGTTGATGCTAATTGCTTCGTGTTTTTTTTTGCGTGCTTCTACGAGATGGTCTTTTGATTTTAGCATTTGATTATTAAATTGCTGCCACCTTTCTTTTCTTTTTCTTTCCTATTAAAAAAAATATCATCAGTAGGCTCATCTGATAGCCGTGACCTGGACTTGTTCTTTTGCAAGCACTTTTTGTCTCGAGTTTTTTGTTGTTTTCCTCTGGTTTACGGGCGTAGCTGATCTTCTCCTCTTGCCGTGCGTGTCAAGTGGCCAACTTGTGATACTATGCCTAACGAGCCTCACTGTGTTTGCGTGGAGCCTTGGACATTTTCTCTGGTGGTTGGATCTTTGATAACAGTGTGACAGCACTGGCAGGCTAATAGTCATACTATTTAAGAACGGCATTAATAAATGCCTGTGCGGTTTAGTTGTGCATCTGATTACACATGTAGAGGATGATGAGGATCATTAGTCATTTGCCATGTATTCTTACTCTTTTGTATCGAACAGCTTTTGGTAGTTGGTCGCCTTTCATCTCCCCATATCAGATGGTGCTGATGTGGAGACCGTTGGGAAATTTATGCAGTATAATTTAGGGTTTCAGACCCTCTACTGAGTTATATTACACATATATACTATTTGCACTTGCTTCTCTAGTTTAAAGATGTTGCATTTTAGTATCAATGCATTACAAGAATGGTAAAATCAAACTACTGGCAGTTCATATTGCTCGGCCACAGCTGGATGACCTCTATCGCCGTCGATTAACAATCATTGGTAACTCAGTGCTGCTCGGCCATGTTGAGACATCCATGCCTGACAATTTATACATAGCCCAATGCATCTCGGCCACATCAACATCCTCAACTTTCACTACTGGCAACTGAAGGAAAATCTGAGTTTCACTTAGATAACAAGGAGGGACAGTAACAACTACATCTAGTGTGTGTGTGGGGGGGGGGGATGCAAAACGTAGTGCTTGGTGACGTAAACACGTTTTTCCTCCACCAATCACCAAAAATGTATAAAAGGTGAAGATCATCCCATGGTAAGGGGTCAAAAAGTTTTTACTGTAAACTTAAAAGAATACCAAGATCTCGACTCGAACTAGAAAGGTTATGAGAAGATCAATTTTGCTTCAAACACCAAACAGAACTTGGAGCTTATCGCATCTCTACCAGATATATGACCAGCACATTGAGACCGTGTAAACTTCTCGCTCCTTTGATTGTCTTAACTCTTTCCGTGTGCTACCTTCTAGTGATCAGCATAGATCAACTACTATCCATTTTGGGTATAATCACGTCTCTATCATTTGGTTTTGTATGTAGTTTGTTTCTAAACAAACCTCCTGACACCATACAAGATGAAGACATTCCTGCCTCTGTGATCAAATTCGCGGAATTCACTGAGGAAGCCTGATCCAAGAAGATGGAATCCTCAAATTTTCTGCTCTCTGTGATGAAGACTTACCAGCTCCAATGTGAGTGTGAGATATTTGAAGGCAAATGATTGCCTTTCCCTCCCACATTCCTCCGAAGAAGAAAAATACAAGATCCTAATCTAAGACGAAGCAGAAGAAGAAGAAAAAATAGGTTGAAAAAGCAGCCTTGAATATCACATGCTGAAGAATCAACCTAAGGACCAAAAAGTGTGCAAACCCATTGGAAAGAAGATGATCTCTGTGTCTCCCTTAAGGACCTACTTAAGCTGCTTAACGAAGTTCTGGAGGCCAAAGCATGAGAGATATGATGAGTATTTACCCTCATCCTTGGACCGCAAAAGCTGCCCCTTATTTACAGACATAATGATCAAACAACCACTAAGCAACTGTCAACTATCACTGTAAAAGGGATAAACTTAGATAAATTATGAAAGTCCCAAGGGTTCTCTTATATAGGAGAAAAACACATCGGATAAAATACAAAAAAAAGAAAGGATAAATAGAGGATTACAAAAGATAAAGCAAAAAACAAAACTCGGAATTATCTAAATACAGAAATAGCGATTATCTCAATACTCCCCCTCAAGCTGGAGTGTAGATATCAATAAGACTCAGCTTGGAACAACATTTCTGATAAGGTCCTCTTGCTAGAGCCTTTGTAAGTATATCTGCTGTCTGGTCTCCAGAGCTGACATGTGTAGTAGTGATAAAACCCTTATGTATCATGTCACGAGTGTAGTGACAATCCACCTCTATGTGCTTCGTCCTTTCATGAAAGGCTAGGTTATTTGCAATGAAGAGAGCAACTTGATTACCACACTGGAGATGCATGTGAAGAGGTGCTTCTATAGTTAGATCAGTAAGAACAGATCTGACCCACATCATTTCTGTACTAGCCTGTGCCATAGTCCTGTATTCTGATTCAGCATTTGATTTAGCAACCACCGTCTGCTTCTTACTTTTCCATGAAACAAGAGAATTTCCTATGAACACGACAAATCCAGATGTAGACTTTCTATCTTTTGGACACCCAACATAATCTGCATCTGCGCATACTGTCGTTGATAGAGATGTGCCTCTGTTGAAAAGAAGTCCAGTACCAGGTGAAGTCTTCAAGTATCTTAGAATCATATGGACTGCATCCATATGTGCCTGTCTGGGCTGCTCCATAAATTGATTCACTTTGCTTACTGCATATGCTATGTCAGACCTGGTAATAGTTACATATAATAGCTTGTCAACCAGCTCTCTGTATCTTCTCTTGTCGACTTCCTCAGTATCATCATCATACAACTTCATGCTTAGGTCAAGCGGAGTAATGGCAGGTCTGCAATCTGCCATACCTGTCTCTGAGAGAAGATCTATAACATATTTTCTTTGGGTCATTACAAGACTCTGTTGATTCCTGGCAAACTCTATTCCAAGAAAGTAACGTAAATGTCCAAGGTCCTTGGTCACAAACTGCTGAGCTAGGAAGTCCTTGGCATCCTGAATACCCTGCTCGTCATCCCCTGTAATAATAATGTCATCAACATAAACAAAAATGACTGTAATACCTCTCTGGGTCTTCTGTATAAAGAAGGAGTGATCTGCAGTTGATCTCACAAACTCCCACTGTTCTATCAAGTCCGAGAGCTTCTGGAACCATGCTCTTGGACTCTGCTTGAGGCCATAGATAACCTTATGTAACCTGCACACCTTATGACACTCCCCCTCAACAGCGAACCCTGGTGGCTGCTGCATGTATACTTCCTCTTGTAAGTCACCATAGAGGAATGCATTTTTTACATCAAGCTGATGAAGAGGCCAATCTCGTGTGACAACAACACCAAGGAGAATACGTAGAGTAGAATGTCTGGCAACTGGGGAGAAAGTATCTTGATAGTCTACCCCATATGTCTGGGTGATCGTGCCACAAGTCTCGCCTTATAGGGATCCACACTGCCATCTGCGCGGTGTTTCACAGTGAATACCCATTTGCATCCCATAACTGACGTATCAACCGGAGCAGAAACAAGACTCCACGTACCATGTGACTGTAGCGCAGCCATCTCCTCTGCCATGGCAATCCTCCAATGACTATCCTTGAGAGCCTCTTGGTATGTCCGTGGTATTTGCACGGCTGACAGTGCTAGCGTAAATCTCTTGAAATCTTCTGACAACCTATCCAAAGAGCTCTGGGTCGCAAGTGGGTAAGTAGCGCATGTCCTTTCTGGCTTTCGCAGAGCAATTGGTACGTCAAGATCATCTGTCAAATCATGGGCCTGGGTATCTCCCTCTTGAGAGGGTACATGCTCCTCATGTTTAGAATCCTGTTGTGCAGTCAATTCAGTAGTGCCATCAATAGAAACAATATGCTCATTACATACCTGAGGCGTGCTGGATGATGGGCAAGGCTTGTGAGCAAGGCGAACAGAGCGAGATTTACGAGAAAAAACACGTGTCAAGAACTGAACCAGCGGAGGAGGTGGAGGTGGTGGTGGAGGTGGTGGAAGATGAGGGGTAGGTGAAGAATCAACTGAAGGTGGTGGTGGCATGTATATTTCATCATCAGAGTCAGATGGAATAAGTCTATCACCTGAAGGAGAAAAATACATGACCGATTCAAAGAAAGTAACGTCAACACTAACAAAATATTTCTGGCTTAGTGGATCAAAGCAATGATACCCTTTTTGGGTACGAGAGTAACCGACAAACACGCACTTGATAGCTCTAGGAGAGAGCTTGTCATGCCATGGAGAGACATCATGAACAAAGGCAACAGATCCAAACACACGAGGTGTAAGAGAGAAAAGATCCTTCTCAGGAAACGCAATCGAGTAAGGAATCTTTTCTCCTAACACGGATGAGGGCATATGGTTAACCAAATAACAAGCAGTAAGGATAGCATCACCCCAGTAAGCATGAGGAGCACGACTCTGTATTAACAATGTTCTGGTTACATCAAGTTGGTGACGGTGTTTGCGCTCGACAACACCGTTTTGCTGGGAAGTGTAGATACATGATATCTGGTGAACAATGCCATGGGATCTAAGAAACTCAGAAAGATGTAAGGTGCAAAATTCCAAGGCATTATCAGTACGAATATACTTGACTTTGGCAGAAAAATATTCTTTATTTCATTAATAAAATACCTGATAACAGATCCAGCCTCAGATTTATTTTGTAATAAGAAAACCCAGGAAAGTCTAGAAAAATCATCCACAACTACGAGATAAAAGCGGTGTCCTTGAAGACCAGGAACACGACTAGGACCCCAAATGTCTAAATGAAGGAGCTCAAATAGCTGAGAACTGCTTCGACTCTGACGGGATGGAAAAGGAGAACGGTGATGCTTCCCAAGTTGACATGCCTCACACTGAAAGGAGGATCTCGTAGAAATCTGAGGGAGAACATGGCATAACTTCTGCAGATGAAGATGTCCAAACCTAAGGTGCCATAGATAAGGAGAGACATGTCCTGTAGGTATAATGGAAACATTAGCATGAGGGGGTTGGACCAGTCTGTAGAGTCCTCGCTGCTCACGGCCACATCCAATCACCCTGTCCGTGAGTATGTCCTGAAACACAAGAGATGAGGGGTCAAAGATGGCAGGACAATGCAAATCCTTAGTTATCTGACTAATAGAAAGTAAATTCATCTGAAAAACAGGAGCATATAAAACATTCTTCAGGCACATGGAAGGTGTCAGCTGTACCTCTCCCTGTCCTGTAACAGGTAAGTGGTCGCCATTAGCAATAATGACCCATCTGCCATGTTGTATAGCCCTGTAGGACTGCAACTGTGTTTTATCTCCACACAAGTGGTGAGAAGCACCAGCGTCCATAATCCATTCTGTCATGTTTGCATTTGTACTACCAGTAAAAGCATATGTGATACCTGAGGAGCTTGAAGAGGCTCTGGATACTGTAGCGGTATCTGTGGTGGTGTCAGCACTAGGAGTTATGATCTCTCGAATACGAGAGACAATATCATCCAGTCGAGGATCGGCCTGTGGAGATGAAGATTCTGAGGATGTAATTTGTTCTGCTGCCCGACTAGAAATAGGATATCCATGCTTTTGATAGCAT
Source organism: Ottelia alismoides (assembly GCA_037367405.1). Taxonomy (NCBI): domain Eukaryota; kingdom Viridiplantae; phylum Streptophyta; class Magnoliopsida; order Alismatales; family Hydrocharitaceae; genus Ottelia; species Ottelia alismoides. The sequence goes on from JAZKJV010000272.1 coordinate 549,281, forward strand.
GTATCCTCTGCATGTCCAGGCTTGCGGCAGTAGGTGCAGGGACCACGTTAGCGTCCCCCGCCTCTTCCTCGAGGTGTGCGTCCTCTGAGCTGGATCGCACCACCTCGACCACGAGAAGCGACCATCGCTGAGGAGTGTGAAGATGTGGGTGTCGAAGGGATGACAAGCCGACTGAGACGGCTAAAGGCCTCCTCTATGGGGGGAATGGTTGCCCCGATAAGGAGATGAGTACGTGCAGCATCGTATTCTTTGTCAAGTCCAGCCATAAAAACTCCAACCATCGTGGAGTTTCTATATGGCTTCTGCTGTTCAGTAGACGTTGTAATGGGCATGTAACCTTGAAGCTTTTCAAACATACCGTGTAGCGAAGAATAGTAAACATGCAATGGACGACCATTCTGTTTGGTGTTGTAGATATTAAACTGTAGTTGAAGGATCTTGGCCTCATTCTTCGCCTGTGCATAGGTGGATGCCAAAGTATCCCACATTGCCTTGGCAGTAGGCTGAGTTAGAATATCATTGCCAATGATAGAAAGAGTCCCACAAAGCCACACACGCGCATACGCGTCATCTTGCTTCCAAGAAGCATTTGCTCCGGTCTTCTCCGCTGGTTCTGGATCTGTCAGGATGTGCTCCTTGTTGTTGCACTGCATGAGGGTAAGAAACTACATGGACCGCAATTCATAGTTGGTCCCATCCATCTTAACAATGGGAGCCGGACCTTTGAAGGCTCCCGACGAGAATATGTCACCCTTGTTGTCTGACATGATGTGAAATAGCCAAATAACGGAGTTCGATCGGAGAGTAGACCGGTATAATGGATTCTACAGAATCATATGGAGGATTGGTTGTACGTGTAGACTCATACAACCATCCTTTAATCCTTGTTGTTAGGGAGACTTTGGATGCAGAATTTAAAAGATCTTTTTCACGCGAAAGCCAGAACTGGGTCTGGTCGCACTGGGAGAGCGTCCTGCGGGTGCACTGGGCGTTTGAGCTGTAAGGCGAGGTTCATAGCAGCAGTCCGTGATAATGGAGGACAATAAGCCCTCAAAGCAGGAGCAACCTCTCTAGACACGTCAATTGCTCGGTATCTATGCCTCTGGAGGGTATGGTTTGATAGTATGGATCATCCCCGATCAATGACCCCGAAGGAGACTACACAGGGCACACAGGGCGCGGGCGATGCAGAAGCATAGTGCGCACAAGGGCGCAGGCGATCAGGGCGTACCGAGGCGGAAGAAGGTGCAGGCGCAGTGTCTCCGAGGTAGAAGACCGCCTGCGAGAGGCGAGGATACCTCGCACCTCGCACGGGGTCCCGGAGGGCCGCGCGCGGGGCAAGGGGATACCAGGTGAGGGGACGAGCGCTTGGGTCGTGCACGAGAGGAGAGGCGTAGGGGTATACGCGCGGGGGTGATTAGGAAGGGATTTGGTAGGTGGCTCTGATACCATGTAAAAGGGATAAACTTAGATAAATTATGAAAGTCCCAAGGGTTCTCTTATATAGGAGAAAAACCCATTGGATAAAATACAAAAAAGGGTAAATAGAGGATTACAAAAGATAAAGCAAAAAACAAAACTCGGAATTATCTAAATACAGAAATAGCGATTATCTCAACAACCACCTTGTTCCAACTTGCTTGTTGAGAGTTTTATGTTATTCTGTTCTCTGTTTATTTATTTCTCTGTCCTTACTATATAATTTACAAATTATGGTTTCTCCCTTCTATATAAGAGAGCCCTAGCGTGCTATGAAATACAACTTTTTTCCCTTACATGGTATCAGAGTGGCGATCCTAGACTGGAGCCATGTACCCTAGAGCGGCGGTCCTATTGCAGTTAAATGTATGTTTGTAAGGTACTATCATACCCAAAAAGGTTATAGGTGTTTTGATCCCGTGCATGGAAAATACTATGTTAATGCTGATGTTGTTAGACATGTGAGCCCCAGGAGAACCATTCTTACAATAAATGTTATTGTAATCTATATATGTTTATCAATAAAAATTATTGATGTTTCACTCCATTTTTGAAATTAAATGAATGAATGCACTATAAGGTCCCTCTGTACAATTAGGGTTATGTACCATGGCCGTCTTGATGATCATATAGCTGTTGATTCATTAAATGAATCATAAAGGCTGGTGTTTGGATGAATATCTAAAGAGTTAGATAGAGGACTCACAAAGTACCGTCAAATGATCATTAAGAGATGATCTCCAGCCTGAGTAGGAGATGGCAATCCTTTCTCACATAGGCTGATATCTGACGGACCTCTTGATGCAGGTCCTCTGCACAGGAATAGTGATTCAGAGGTGTCAGATTAGTTAGGTCAATGGGTTGGCTTCACGAGATCGAGATAACCTAAGTCATATGTTGAATGCTGTCACAGCATAGACACACATCTCTCTGACCGGAGACAGATGTGTTACTATATGTCTGAGTGTGTACATTTGGCAGACCAATAGGTTGATGGCCTAACCAAGGTGTATATACCGACGCACTGGTGTGCATGTAAGGGCATATAAGTAATACGATCTCTCAAAGGAATCATACAGGTTCACTTATGAACTGGAAGACATGAGCTCACTCATGAGGTATTGGGATCAATCAAATTCCATGCATGGTCGTCGTGCTTTGGAAGCATGACATGAATTTGAAGGTATGATATATGCTAAAGCATATGATCGATACCGATTCCTAATGACCAAGATTGATAAACTTGGTGATAAAACCCTGAAGAAGATAGTGTAAAATTAATCTTGATCTTCAGGTTGATCATAGATCTTCCAGTATGCAGGATGTACCGGTATTGGAATACCTAAGGGTGATGTGATCATAAACGATTGTATAACCATGACGCTTCCATTCCGAGGGAGTGATAAAACTGGTTTGGATTTTAGTGACTCCTCTCAGTAGAGAAGCAATCTGATCTTGATCGAAGTGTACATTGGTCTGAATGAGATTCAGATGCAATGAAAAGATTAGATTAGCGGTCTTTATTTAATCAAGCATCTGTGAGAGGTACGTAAGATCTGGATTTGAGATGAGATCTCAATATCCAAGTCACTATACGCGGAACAATACAATCGCCTTGTCCTTATCTCCAAGTATCTGCGGAAAAAGCACATTATTCTTTAAGGGAGTTCAAGAATAATTCATTTGATGATTTATGTATCCAAGCAACAAGATAATAATTAAATGAGATTTAATTATCAAGAATAATATGAATGGGATTCATATTATGAGAATGATTATCCAAGATAATTAAATGGGATTTGATTATCGAGGATTACAGATTATGGATAGTGCTATCCATAATGTCTCTGTATATTATAAATGTGATTTATAATATATCAGAGAGAGAGAGAGAGAAACTTTGTAAATAGCATTTATAATTGTTAATGTGGATTGGATTCACATTAATTAATTAATTAGAAATGTAATTTACAAATTAGTTTGGGTTGTGAATATGATTCACATATTTTTCAGACATGATTGAAATATTCTCAAATTAATTTAGAATTAATTTGGTGGATAATTTTGCAAAAATCACCACAAAATAGGTGACATCACCTATAGGTGACGCCCCCTATTTTTGGGGGGTGATTAATTATCCTCACTTTTGTTATCTTATTATTTTTTAATAATTGATTTATGTTAAATTAAATTGTGTTGATGATAATGCAACATATATTTGATTTGATATAAATTAATGTTGTTGGTCTTTAGCCAACAACAATCATGGTCGTTGATTGATACATAGATCAACCTAGCCGTTGAATCTATGTATGCCATGGATTGAGATCCATTAGATCCCAAACTAATATATAAGGAGGGCAACTCTAGCCCCTTCAAGGTATATCAAGAGTAGTACACACCTACTCTTCTTCTCTCTCTCTCTCTCATTCTCGTCCTCTCTCTCTAAGGTGGCCGTCCATCTTATGCGTTGAGGGAGACCTTCTCGCTTTCGCCTTCGACTACTCGAGGATCTCCATCTTCTTTGGGGCTGCTTGCTCTAAAGGAAGACGACGGATTTCGTTGGACGAAATCAGGGGATTCGAAGCTTGGATCTTCGTCAAAGATTGCGGGAGTCACACGTCTTATCATCGTGCCCGCAAGTGCTGTCTTCGTGGATCGGACTTGAGTCAGGAGGATCTCTTACTTTAGAGATCTCGTGACCGCAACCACGCTTCAAGAGGTATTTCTAATACTTTGTGGTTTGATGAAACGATCCAAGAAATGTTCTTGTGATCATATGGTTTCATCACTTAATTAAAAATTCTAATTTCTGCTGCATCTAGCGACTAGTGCGACTAGTCGCCCCGATTGCATGAGATGCGATCAACACGCTTCCGTGATGCGCTTGAGGATTCCTCGTATCCTTCAGATGGTATCAGAGCCTTAGGTCGGAAATGGTTTTGGATACGATCCGTAAACCTAGGACGACTTGGGTTTGAAAGGGTTGCGATAATTTTTACTGCATTTCATTTTTCGCACCTCTGTTAAATTGAATTTTTCAGCAATGTTTAAATTGTTTAAACACAAAACTTTCAATTGGATTTTGTTCCCCATTAAATAAGGAAACCATAAGATCTGAGTTTATGTAATTTGGATTTCGTTTGCTCAAGATATGAGCCTTTGAATAAACATGTATTCACTGTTGCAGGAACTGCGAATCTAAACATGATTAATGAGTTAATTATTTTTTTGATGCACCTCGAAATGCGTGAAATATCACTTGAGTTCTGTCGTAAGTCAAATTAGCAATCTTAGGAAACTGATTTTGCGTAATTTGGATTTAAATTGATCAAGATATGTTGATTTTAGTGAGTAGGGGTCACTGCTGAAAATTGAAGAATTTGATCATGAAGCATGTGATAGTCATTCAGATGAGTTGATGAAAATTAGTTGTTAATTTTCTGAAATAATTAGTGATAAATATTTGTGAAATATTTAAAGAGATACTTATTTCATTGAATGACATTTCCCTAAACCAAGATGATATGATAGTTGATCTTGATCATTAATTGGTTGATATGAAATCATCAACAAACATTGTTTTCATGCAAAAACTTTAGTTTATCCTACAATAATTATAGGACAACTTTTACATGCAAAACCCTCTTGCTTGAATAGGATTGAGGATTTGTTTAGCAAATCTCCTTATAATATTATCAAAATGTTTTTGATGAATATTATATGGTATAATTTTGGTTGAAAAACTGATGAGGTGCCTATGATGATCTTGATGTTCCGATTGCTATTCGGAAGCAGAGGCGCCTATGTACCTCTTATCCACTTGCCTCACAGGTTTCGTTTCACCGTCTCACTGGTAACTTTCAGAGATTTGCCTCAGCCTTGTCTTCCGTGGATATACCACGGACCTACCAGGAAGCTTTGAAGAAGGATTGCTGGAGATTAGCTATGGAAGAAGAGATGAGTGCCTTGCAGTCCCGTGGCACATGGTCATTGGTTCATGCACCTCCTGAGGCATCCATTGTGAGCTGTAAGTGGGTTTTTACAGTTAAATATCATGCAGATGGCACTTTGGATCGGTACAAAGCACGCTTGGTCGCCCGTGGTTTTGCACAAACCTATGGCGTAGATTACATGGACACTTTCTCTCCAGTGGCGAGACACTCTACCTTTCGTATTCTCTTATCTGTGTCTGTGGTTCGTGAATGGAGTATATCTCAACTGGATGTCAAGAATGCCTTCCTGTACGGGGACCTATAGGAGGAAGTCTACATGCAGCAGCCACCTGGGTTTACTGCTGAGGGGGAGAAGCATATGGTCTGTAGACTTCACAAGGCAATATATGGCCTCAAACAGACTCCAAGAGCATGGTTCCAGAAGCTGCCCAAACTTATTGAGCAACAGGGATTCAAGAGGTCAAATGCAGACCACTCGTTGTTTGTTCAGAAGTCATCGACAGGTACGGTTGTCATTATGGTCTACGTGGATGATATTCTTGTTACAGGAGATGATGTTCAGGGCATAGAAAGGGCGAAGGCATTCCTAAGTCGTCAGTTTGTTGCAAAGGATCTTGGAACCCTAAGATATTTTCTGGGGTTGGAATTTGCAAGGAATGCACATGGCTTGGTGATGACCCAACGGAAGTACATTACAGACTTCCTGATTGAGACAGGCATGGATGGATGCAAACCATCAAATATTCCCATGGACCCTAGCATGAAGTTGTATGACGGTGATACTGAGGAAGTAGATAAGAGGAGATATAGAGAAATGGTGGGAAAACTCCTTTACATTACCATAACTCGTCCAGACATTGCATTTGCAGTTAGCATGATGAGTCAATTTGTGGAGCAGCCAAGACAAGTTCACATGGATGCTATACACATGATACTGAGGTATCTGAAGTCTTCTCTAGGTTCAGGGTTGCTATTCAGAAAGGGCACATATTTATCTATCTCAGATGCAGATTATGCAGGATGGATGCCCTAAGGATCGAAAATCAACCTCAGGGTTCGCAGTTTTTGTTGGAGGCTCTCTGGTTTCTTGGAAAAGAAAGAAACAAACTGTTGTGGCAAGGTCCAGTGCCGAATCTGAATATAGGGCCATGGCTCAAGCTAGCACGGAAATGATGTGGGTGCTATCCGTACTAGAAAATCTACATGTAGCTGTGCCCCTACCTATGAAGCTTCAGTGTGACAATCAGGCAGCATTATTCATTGCCAACAATCCCGCTTTTCATGAAAGAACCAAGCATATTGAAGTTGACTGCCATTACACTAGAGACTTGATCCAGAGAGGATTGATATCTACTACACATGTGAGCTCAGGAGATCAGACTGCAGATGTATTCACCAAGCCACTGCTCAGAGGACCTTTTCAGAGATGTTCATCCAAGCTGAGCATGATAGATATCTATGCTCCACCTTGAGGGGGAGTGTAGAGATAGTTCTTATTATTATTATCTCTTTATGTTCTTGTCGTTATTTCTTTGTCTTTTATAGACCACTGTGTAATTTACCCTTAAGGTCTCTCCCTATATAAGAGAGCCTAGGGTTTTCTGAATAATCAATCTAAGTTTTTCTCCCAACAGTAGCCAAAGAGATGCTAGACGAGTCAAAGGGGAGGAGCTCCAAGTCAAAAGAAGGCTTGGTGGTGGAATGAAGCGGTGCAGTAGAAGCTAAAAATTAAAAGAGCTTGCTTTAAAGCTATGTCTAAGGATAGAACAAAGGAAACTATCACAAACTACCAAATAGTGAAGGAAGCAAAGAAGGCTGTAAACGAAGCTAAGTCAAAAGATTATGAAGTTTTGTATAGAAATCTCGACTCTAAAGAGGGCCAGAAGGATATATTCAGATTGGCCAAAACAAGAGTAAGAAAGACGAAAGTTTTTTCTCAAATGAGACGCATTAAGGACGAAGAAGGTCGCATACTTGTTACTCAGAAGGATATAGAGACTAGATAGGAGCAATACTTCATAAACTTTTCACTGGGGAAGGAAATAGATAGATCACTTTGGGTGATGTAGCTAGTAGTGAAAGTTACTTGAATCGTGCAAGCTATAGACAAATACAAAGAAAGGAAGTAGAGGAGGCTTTGAAGGTTATGAGGCCTAGGAAAGCTGTAGGAATGGATGACATCCCTGTAGAAGTATGGAGAGTTTTAGGTGAGTGTCGTTTGACCTGGCTTACAAATCATTTTAATGTTATTTGGTGAAGCAAGAAAATGTCTGAAGATTGGAAGAGTATCGTGGTGCCTCTTTATAAGAACAAAGGAGACATTCAAAATTGTTCAATATATAGAGGTATAAAGCCAATGAGTCACACTATGAAAATTTGGGAACGTGTAATCGAAAGGTTGAGGTAAGTTTCCAAAGTATAAGAAAACCTATTCGGATTCATGCTAGGTCGCTCAACTATTAAAGCCATCCATTTGCTGAGGAGAACAATGGAGATTTATAGAGCTAAAAGGAAGAACCTCCATATAATCTTTATTAATTTGGAGAAGTCTTATGATTATGTTGATGAACCTCAGTTTCATCATCTTTATTTTTTATAATTAACCCCCTTGCTTAAAGTTTTGTCAATAAAACCCAGTTAATGTCCTGTAATTAACAGAGTCCTTAATAAATTAAAAATCACAAAAAAATGACAAAGCAAAAATTCGTGGTATTTTTAGACTTAAAAAAATACCCTCAAAAATATTTCGGGCCCTTGTTTGATCTCCTTTCCAGTTTTGGTCAACATGAAACTTGTAGATCTCGTCAAGATCTACAACTTTCATGTTTTGAGTTTTCTCAAATTCGGCCAAATTAACCTCCAAAATTCAAAAATACTTTCGCAATAATCTGATTGGGCCACGTGGCCCGTTCTGGGTGAGCCACGTGGCCCGGTCTGCTTTGTATCGTCCGCCCTCTTCTGGGACTGTTGGATCTTCTCCTGATCCAACGGTCCAATCCTTTCCACGACCCACTTATTTTCTCTGCCGTTTGATCTTCCCCCGCCTCGAATCCTCGCCGCACGCTCGCACCACGCGTAAAGCGCTCCACGTGGCAGAGTGTACACCGCCCGATCGCACTCCCGATCTTCCATCACAGCCGCCCGTAGCCGCCTAATCCGCCTTGCACCACGTGTCACTTCTCAAGCCAGACGATTGAGTTTCTATCTTGCCATCACCGCTGTCCATTCACGTTTTATTCTTATCCGTCCGATCGAACCCTTGGTCCTATCTAAGCCGTTCGCCACCGCCTCGCGCATAGCCTGCCACGTGGAAGCGCCTACACCGTTCGATCGCGTCATTATCGATTTAATCCAACCTTCTCGTTCGCGCCCAACTGTCAGCCGTTGGATCTCCAGATCCAACGGCTGATCTCCATCGTCTACCTCCGGGAGCCTCCCTCTCTCACACGATCTCCACTCGCGCGCACCTCTTCCCCTTTCAATTTTCTCCACGACTCCAGCGCCCCTCGTACCTCGCCAACCACCGCTGGGTCTGCCCCACTCTTCCCTCTACCTCGCGCATGCCTCCATTAACCACCGTCGTCCTCCCACTTGCCCCATATCTCCCTCCAAATCCACGTCTCCACCACTATAACCCGCTACCTTCGCTCTTTAAAACCTCAACTCCCCCTCCATTTGCTGGGGTCCATCTTTACGCGGGGAGGGGCCCAGCCCTCCTCCGCCTCCCTGTGACAGGGGGAGGCGAGAGGATCGAGCGAAGACGACCCAACCCCCGGTGAGACCCTCCGCCACTAACGGCGGAGCTGCGGCGCCTCTTGGCGACCGCCCGAGCTGCACCAGGTGGCTAAAGGTGTTCAGCGAAGACCCGGGCATCGCTCCCGATGTCCAGCCCAAGCCTCCGCTCCACCCCATCGCCGGTAAGTCCTTTTCCTCTTCCTCTGCCATTTTATTTTAATTTCCTTAATTTTCTAGGCCGCCTGGGTCATCCGCGACCTCCATTAAACCTCCTCCGAGTTTCGCCATCTCTCCCCCTTGCTCGCGAACTCCTCCGCTCACCTTCTCACTCTTTCAAACCTTATAACGTCTCCGACCCACCTCCTCCGCCATTCACGGCGGAGGAGCTCCGAGCTCTCCACCTTCTTCGCCCCATACGAGCTCCCCATTTCGCCTCACTACGCACGCACACCGTGACCGCTTGCTTCGGATATTTGCTAACCCTGCAGGTCATCCAAAGCTTCAATGACCGAGATCTTTGCCGGAGCTATTTGGCCTAGCATTGCAGCCATCACCTGAGCTCCGAAGCAAGACGCCAGAAGGACCATCGCCTCGCCCGAGCTCTACGCTTCTCCGACGATACTTCCTTGAGCTCGGGAGAGGTCCACCGTGCCCATAATGGAGAGGCGGAGGAAGAGCTCCTTCGCCGGAGCTCTGATCCCGCCGTCGGCCTGCGGTGGAGGAGACAACACAAGGACCGTTGGATGGTTCTCTCTCAGCGACCATCCAACGGTCCGGATAGAGCCGCGTCATCGTCACCAGCAGCCCTTGGATCATCACGATCCAAGGGCCGACATTCGGCCACGTGGCTTCATCCAGAGCATCCCCGAGCCTGAATGTCCTAGCCATAGGCTTGGATCTGCCGAGCCTGCTTCAAAGCCTCTACGAGCCTGCACCGAGCTTCGAATCACCCGAGCCTGGTTGAAGCTGACTCGAGCCTTTGCCGAGCCTGCCCCTCCGTCCAAGCCTAGATAGCACGTGCTACGCACGTGCTATTTGGGAATTTTGCAGAGACGCCTGTACCTTCTCCAGATTTGCAAATAGGTCCTGACGCACGTGCAACACCTGCGCGCCTGGGGATATTTGCATTCATACCCTTGCGGGTTTAAATAATTGCAAATATGCCCCCGCGCGTATGGTTTAATTACAGGGAAGGTCCCGCAATTAATTTTTATTACATTTAGGCTCCTCCCAGGGATCTGTTTGCAATTATCTTTTCATGTTTTTATTGCATCTATGCCCCTGGCTTCTTTTATGCATATCTTGAGCACCGTACCTCTGTTTTAGTTGATTTCAGTTTCGTTTGAGAGCTTGTTCGATGTATTTTCTAATGGCATGCTTAGTTGTTGTCTTGGACACAATGAGTCTTATGAATTATTTTATAGTCGTGTGTCTATCTGAACTTGCACTGATGCCTTGCTTAACATTGTTCATCACATCTGCCTTTTTAATTGAACTCGAAATTAACTCTTATTTATTTTTGCTCATTAATCTCACCTAGGGCATATTTTAATTGTATTACATGGCATTTATTTGCATGATAAAAATGGATAAAAAAATGCATGTTTAATTTATTTTTAGTGTATTGCTTTGTTGTATTTACTCGCTTAATTTGACCTATATTGGCTTTTAACTCAACACTTAGTTAAATAAATAGAAGTTCAGCTAATTAAAGAAAGGCTCGTGTCCCTGAGTTCGACCTTGGTTTCTTGCCAAGTAAAATAAAAATTAATGACCATCGCATTCTTATTTGACATATATCAATGAGATGGTCTCTTTGATGACCAAAATCGGCCCGACTGCATCGACATGTTGAAGTGTTAATTCCGCACTATTAAAGGGCCGATTTTGCAGTTCATCAAATGGCGCCGTTGCCGGGGACACGGCTCATTTCTTACATTTTTTGGATTTTTGTTTGTTTAATTTAGCGTTCCTTTTTATAGGTCAAATGATCACATATTTTGCACATAAAATTTTTTCTTTCTTATTTGATATCTAACCATTGTTTTTGTGGCAGGGCCCTTGATGGATCAAGGAGGCGAGGAGCAGGACGCTCCCCGCTGCGAGGAGCCGCAGGAGCATGCTTGGAGCAAATAAGGAAGAAAAGAAAAAAAATGTCTCGCATTTTTTTTGTTTGCATGACTTGTAATAATTCGTCTTTTACAGCGGTCTTCGGTCGAAGACTCACGATTGTAATCGAACGATCATGGTTGTGTGGAGATCGTCCCCACTTGAGTGTCGACCTCGGATAGGCACGCGGCTCTCCGAGCTCATTTTATTTTTTTCATATTTTTATGTGCTTGATCGTAGGTAGGACACACTAAAATATAGACGTACGTAATCTCGCCTCACTTAGCCAAACTTAAATAGATATCATTCCCCGCTAATAGATGCATGATTAGGTGCGGTTTTATTCGACTTGCATACATTGATTTTGGTTTTCAAAACGGCCCTAGTTTTTTCACGGATTTATCATCAAATCACTGCATGATTTCTCGCTTAGCCTAGATCGCGTTTTTTTATCGAATACATGTTTTTCTCGGCTTTCATTTCCTAGCTTGATCACCTAGGATTAATGGAAAATGAAATGAACGGTAGACGATGATTTTCTGATTGATGTGCTAACCTTAATTCAGTGATAATTCAAAATAAAATTGGGACTGTTAATTGCAAGTCAACCAAAAATGGAGTAAAAATCGGTTTTGGGAGAGCAACACCCTCGGTTACGCGTTGGTTTTTATTTCACATTTTTTTCCGCGTAATTATCTAACGTTTTATCACCAATAAAACCGACAAGATAATCAACCAACCTTGGTTGGTTTCATGTGTGAGTTGGTGAAACTAAGGGTTTGCTTGCTTGATTGAGCCATGTTTGTTGCGACACACACCCCAAAACCTTAGTCCCTCCATTTCATCTCCGAAGATTCAACCGCTCACTTGTATATCCATCCTTCTTCTTCGTTCACCTTGGGTCTCTTCCAACATCAATTTCCATCTTTATACTTAGGCTAATCTCAGCCTAAGTATAGGGGGGACCCAAGTCCCTGTGACTTCTCTACTCATCTTTTCTTGCCTTTATACTTAGGTTATTTCTAACCTAAGTATAGGGGGAGCCCCCTCTTAGTGCCCGTATATTCCTATATACTTAAATGGACCTATGGACTCGTATCATCTAGTGCTATGAGGACATAGCAAAGTTTAAGGATAGGGGGGTATACCGTATATACAATTTACTTACTTTAGCTATAATCTGAAAATTTTGAAAAATTTAAAACTTTTTGGCTAAGGTAAAATTCTTTGGACTAAGAAAACTCAAATGACTTCACGGTTTTTTCATACTATGTTACACTATTTTCGATAAAAATATTTTTTTTGAGAATGATTTTAAAAAATGAGATTTTCTTGTTTTGAAAAATCTTTTTGAAAATATTTTGAAAATCTTTCGTTTGTGTGACATGGTTTTGAAAATCTTTTATCAAGGAAAGTTGAGTCTAACCTGTGTTTTAACTTTAAAACAAAAATCCATAAAAATATGCAAAAAAAAAGGAAAAAGAGAAAAAAAGAAAAAAAGAAAAAATGTTTTTGAATGAAGGAGTTGGATTAAACCTCTACTCTTGACTTTCACCCAGGATCTAAAATGTTCAAGAAAGCTTGATTTTTGAGGTCTTTGAGATTTGCGGTTAACCAGCCTTAGCCATCAGGGTCTTAGACTTAATCATCCACATTCCCCTAGGTTTCTAGATTTGCATGCTATATTCCATGCTTAATCTCAGACAAAGAGAATATGATCAGCACATCACATGCACGACTGCGGTTTTGATTGAGATGAGTTGATTTTTCACCTAAGGGATTAGGATGAGGAAGTCAAGTTTGGATTTGATCTAATGATGCTCGAGGATGGGATAAAATCTTTGAAGGCTTCAGGAAACCTGAGTGTCAGCAAATTAGCCAGTATGAGAACTTGGTTCTTATATAAATCTCTTGATATTTACCTAAGTGCCTGGGTGTGATATAAATAAAAAAATTGTTGATCAGTGTGCGCCAACTCTTGGTAAAAGCAGTGGAGCTAGCCAAAAATCATACAAGTCAAAGAAATTCAAAGAAAAGCTCTCATTCCACAAAGTCAAATATCAAAGAGCTTCCACCAAAGGCGAGCGCTCCCAAACTTTTCAAAGTGTCCACTTGGACCACCGCTATTAGGACCAGGAGTCGGGCTTGCACCAAAAAAGGGCTCTGCATCGTAAATGCTACAAGTCTGGGTGTCGAAGGTACGATAGGTACTCAAAAGAGACACACCCCGGTGTATTCCCAGGAAAACAAGTGCAGACGGCTCCAACTTCTCTTGACGGACGCACTGATCAACACCAAAAAAAATGTGTGTTGCGTAAAAAGGCACTAGAGAGAATCCTTGTTCCAATGAGAGGGAGAGAAGAATTGACACAATCCCATGCCCTCCATTTCTGGCCTGCCATCTACATTTTCTAAGTCTGACAACTAAAGAGACGGTGGACTGAATGCAAGATTTGATTTATTCCCTAGTGCTGAGGATTGGGTCCTTAGGAGATTTTCTCGGACTAAAACTTTGGGTGACGAATCGACTCTACTCTCAGAATTGCAGTCAACACTAAACTTCATATCCTTTAGCTTATATGTACATCAGAGAGAGTCTAGAGAAGTAGAGGAATTGGAAGCCTCTTGACTAAGGCTGGGTTGAACTCTAGAATTTTGGATCTTTAAAGTCGAGTCAACTTGATCAGATGGGATCCTGTATTCACATGCGCAAGGGGGTTAATCCAACTTAGTCATTCTTTTTGATGCTCGAGGACGAGCATAGTTTAAGTATAGGGGGGTGATGAACCTCAGTTTCATCATCTTTATTTTTTATAATTAACCCCCTTGCTTAAAGTTTTGTCAATAAAACCCAGTTAATGTCCTGTAATTAACAGAGTCCTTAATAAATTAAAAATCACAAAAAAATGACAAAGCAAAAATTCGTGGTATTTTTAGACTTAAAAAAATACCCTCAAAAATATTTCGGGCCCTTGTTTGATCTCTTTTCCAGTTTTAGTCAACATGAAACTTGTAGATCTCGTCAAGATCTACAACTTTCATGTTTTGAGTTTTCTCAAATTCGACCAAATTAACCTCCAAAATTCAAAAATACTTTCGCAATAATCTGATTGGGCCACGTGGCCCGTTCTGGGTGAGCCACGTGGCCCGGTCTCTTTGTATCCTCCGCCCTCTTCTGGGACCGTTGGATCTTCTCCTGATCCAACGGTCCAATCCTTTCCACGACCCACTTATTTTCTCTGCCGTTTGATCTTCCCCCGCCTGGAATCTTCGCCGCACGTTCGCACCACGCATAGAGCGCTCCACGTGGCAGAGTGTACACCGCCCGATCGCACTCCCGATCTTCCATCACAGCCGCCCGTAGCCGGCTAATCCGCCTTGCACCACGTGTCACTTCTCAAGCCAGACGATTGAGTTTCTATCTTGCCATCACCGTTGTCCATTCACGCTTTATTCTTATCCGTCCGATCGAACCCTTGGTCCTATCTAAGCCGTTCGCCACCGCCTCGCGCATAGCCTGCCACGTGGAAGCACCTACACCGTTCGATCGCGTCATTATCGATTTAATCCAACCCTCTCGTTCGCGCCCAACTGTCAGCCGTTCGATCTCCAGATCCAACGGTTGATCTCCATCGTCTACCTCCGGGAGCCTCCCTCTCTCACACGATCTCCACTCGCGCGCACCTCTTCCCCTTTCAATTTTCTCCACGACTCCAGCGCCCCTCGTACCTCGCCAACCACCGCTGGGTCTGCCCCACTCTTCCCTCTACCTCGCGCATGCCTCCATTAACCACCGTCGTCCTCCCACTCGCCCCATATCTCCCTCCAAATCCACGTCTCCACCACCATAACCCGCTACCTTCGCTCTTTAAAACCTCAACTCCCCCTCCATTTGCCGGGGTCCATCTTTACGCGGGGAGGGGCCCAGCCCTCCTCCGCCTCCCTGTGACAGGGGGAGGCGAGAGGATTGAGCGAAGACGACCCAGCCCCCGGTGAGACCCTCCGCCACTAACGGCGGAGCTGCGGCGCCTCTTGGCGACCGCCCGAGCTACACCAGGTGGCTAAAGGTGTTCAGCGAAGACCCGGGCATCGCTCCCGATGTCCAGCCCAAGCCTCCGCTCCGCCCCATCGTCGGTAAGTCCTCTTCCTCTGCCATTTTATTTTAATTTCCTTAATTTTCTAGGCCGCCTGGGTCATCCGCGACCTCCATTAAACCTCCTCCGAGTTTCGCCATCACTCCCCCTTTCTCGCGAACTCCTCCGCTCACCTTCTCACTCTTTCAAACCCTATAACGTCTCCGACCCACCTCCTCCGCCATTCACGGCGGAGGAGCTCCGAGCTCTCCACCTTCTCCGCCCCATACGAGCTCCCCATTTCGCCTCACTACGCACGCACACCGCGACCGCTTGCTTCGGATATTTGCTAACCCTGCAGGTCATCCAAAGCTTCAATGACCGGGATCTTCGCCGGAGCTATTTGGCCTAGCATTGCAGCCATCACCTGAGCTCCGAAGCAAGACGCCAGAAGGACCATCGCCTCGCCCGAGCTCCACGCTTCTCCGACGATACTTCCTTGAGCTCGGGAGAGGTCCACCGTGCCCATAATGGAGCGGCGGAGGAAGAGCTCCTTCGCCGGAGCTCTGATCCCGCCGCCGGCCTGCGGTGGAGGAGACAACACAGGGACCGTTGGATGGTTCTCTCTCAGCGACCATCCAACGGTCCGGATAGAGCCGCGTCATCGTCACCAGCAGCCCTTGGATCATCACGATCCAAGGGCCGACATTCGGCCACGTGGCTTCATCCAGAGCATCCCCGAGCCTGAATGTCCTAGCCATAGGCTTGGATCTGCCGAGCCTGCTTCAAAGCCTCTACGAGCCTGCACCGAGCTCCGAATCTCCCGAGCCTGGCTGAAGCTGACTCGAGCCTCTGCGAGCCTGCTCCTCCGTCCAAGCCTAGATAGCACGTGCTACGCACGTGCTATTTGGGAATTTTGCAGAGACGCCCGTACCTTCTCCAGATTTGCAAATAGGTCCTGACGCACCTGCAGCACCTGCGCGCCTGGGGATATTTGCATTCATACCCTTGCGGGTTTAAATAATTGCAAATATGCCCCCACGCGTATGGTTTAATTACAGGGAAGGTCCCGCAATTAATTTTTATTACATTTAGGCTCCTCCCAGGGATCTGTTTGCAATTATCTTTTCATGTTTTTATTGCATCTATGCCCCTGGCTTCTTTTATGCATATCTTGAGCACCGTACCTCTGTTTTAGTTGATTTCAGTTTCGTTTGAGAGCTTCTTCGATGTATTTTCTAATGGCATGCTTAGTTGTTGTCTTGGACACAATGAGTCTTATGAATTATTTTATAGTTGTGTGTCTATCTGAACTTGCACTGATGCCTTGCTTAACATTGTTCATCACATCTGCCTTTTTAATTGAACTCGAAATTAACTCTTATTTATTTTTGCTCATTAATCTCACCTAGGGCATATTTTAATTGTATTACATGGCATTTATTTGCATGATAAAATGGATAAAAAATGCAGGTTTAATTTATTTTTAGTGTATTGCTTTGTTGTACTTACTCGCTTAATTCGACCTATATTGGCTTTTAACTCAACACTTAGTTAAATAAATAGAAGTCCAGCTAATTAAAGAAAGGCTCGTGTCCCTGAGTTCGACCTTGGTTTCTTGCCAAGTAAAATAAAAATTAATGACCATCGCATTCTTATTTGACATATATTAATGAGATGGTCTCTTTGATGACCAAAATCGGCCCGACTGCATCGACATGTTGAAGTGTTAATTCCGCACTATTAAAGGGCCGATTTTGCGGTTCATCATATGTCCACGAGAGATATTGTGGAGAGTTTTGGAGAAGAGACAAGTACCTATCCTATACATTAACCTCATAAAGGATATGTATGATAGGGCTTTATTTTGTGCAAGGACCCCGTCTGGGAAGACTGACTATTTTGACATCAACATTGGTTTACATCAAGGTTCAACTTTGAGTCCATTTCTTTTTTACTTTAATTATGAACGAGTTGGTATGGCACATTCAAGATGAGTTACCTTGGTGTATGTTATTTGTTGATGATATCGTGTTGATTGACGAGACTAGAAATGGAGTAAATGAGAAGCTTGAGGTCTGGAGACATGTATTGGAGACTAAAGGATTTCGTATAAGTAGGGCTAATACATAATATATGGAGTGCACCTTTGATGGAAGCAATGATGAAAGAATCGAGGTGAAAATTGGTGACGATAACATTTGGAAGAGAGATTTTTTTAGATATATGGGATCTATTTTGCAACATGATAAGGAAATTGATAGAGATGTTACTAATAAAATAAATACAGGCTGACTAAATTGGAGAGTAGCCTTTGCTGTTCTCTGTGATAAGAAAATTCCTTTAAAAATTAAAGGAAAATTTTAGAAAGCAGCTGTGAGACATGCTATGCTCTATGGATCTGATTGTTGGCCTGTGAACCATAGACATGTGCAGAGAATAATTGTAGCTGAAATGAAAATGCTAAGGTGGACATGTGTACACACACACACACGTAAAGATCGGATCCGGAATGATGCAATCAGAAAGAAAGTTGGTGTAGCTCCGATCGAGGATAAGATGCGAGAAAGCCGCTTAAGATGGTTTGATCATCTGCAAAGAAGGTCAGCTGATGCACCAGTTAGGAGATGCGAGTGTTGGGTTGTTGAGCTGGCTAAGAGAGGGCGAGGACGACCCAAGAAGTGTTGGAAAGAGACTATACGAAGGGATCTTAATTTTTTGGATATAAGCTCGAGATTGATCCGAGATAGATTTGAATGGAGGCGAAGGATCCATGTAGCCGACCCTACTTAATTGTGGGAAAAGGCTTTATTGTTGTTGTTTGTTGTTGTTGAACGATCTTGAATATGAACAAATCCTCGAATAATAAATGAACATGAATAAATAATCTTCAAGAACTACCAAGAGTTGAACTTGCTCTGATAATCAAGTCTCAAACAAATCACATACGTAAAATAAGTCCTCGAGAATCGAACCCACTCTAATACCATGTCAAAAATGATAAGAGGAAACAATAACAACTAAGATAAACATGATGAACATGGAAGATTTACTGGAAGCCCTACTCTTTGATGTGCGGGATACAACCACGGGAGAACGCCACTAAGAGATGATCCTTATATTGAATTCTAATTCTTGTTACATGTGGTGTGAGGCATTTTATATAGCCCCATCAATAAGACCAAGTCCCACTTACATTTGATGTGGGGCTATACCTGTTGATGTGGTAATTGGACCCTGGACGCATGCTGTAACAATTACTAAACACTTACTAATTCGAAATTCATTTATTTATTTGTGTCGAATTTGTATCCACTTGTGTTAATACAAGGAGCATCCTTATAAAATCTCGAACAAATCAACTTATAAAGCTTGCGAAGTTGAAAATTACCTTTTGAGCTCCTTGCCTCGTAAAAACAAGTAGTGAAATCAAGCAATGAATTGATGTTGATGATGTAGTATTGATGTCAACATGATATGGACACTATCAATCAAAATGTTGGAAAGCCTGCATTTAATACATCAAATTTTGTTGATATCGGCATTATGAGATGATATATCTCATAATGGCTACTAGTACTTTGATGTGCTTTTAAGGATGATCAACATTGTACATCGATGATGATCATGAGAGGATTGCCTGATTTAATGCACCGACAAATTGGGGACGATGTCTTTTCTAAGGAAAGTCCTTCATGGGTGCTTTAGTGTTCTCTAATCTTCATCCCCTTTCTGTTTATTTTTTGCTAGTTTATTTCGTTGTTCATTTAGGATCTTGCTTTAAATTATAAGGCCTTTTGATATAACAATTATTTTCATCCAATGATTGTACACATTCAGATTTGGACTTTGTTAGAGTGTGTAATAGATGGGTGATTAGATCTTCAAGATCGAATTACCCTCTAATTATCCTGCTCTCTTATTTAGTCCCACATCATCTAAGTGACATTCTAGTTTTGTTAGAAAATAGAGAATGCGGAAGCGATTGATAAACAGAGCATAATCTAGAAATATGAAACTGGAAGAACACAAAGATTTAACGTAGAACCCTACTCCCTAGGGAGTGGGATGAAACCACGGGAGTAGGCCTCAAAGGGCCAGGTTATGCATTGCACTTTCTCAATGGATACAGGAGGTATGGGGCTCCTTATATAGCCTCCACAGAGCCTCCAAGTCCCACCACTGGTAGATGTGGGACTAAACATATGGATGAGGTAAATGAATCTTTCCAGGATCTATTTACCCTCCTACAACTCATATGGCACACAACCAAATACTCCAACACTCCCCCTCAAGTTAGAGCATGCAATGCTCCGCTTGGACAAAGAGAAAGAAACCCAACTCACGCTACATGACACTATGGACAATATCAACTCAACGCGCACAACTGTCAGCTGCTGTCGAGGACGTTGCTTCTCATGCCGTGTAGGTGAGGAGGACGAACAGGCAGGAGTGTGAGTCAACTGAATCTCCTTGTTGGAGAGCATGTACTTTGAACTGCGCCTGTCAGAGTCACCGCAACTGAAATGAGTCTCCTCGTCGAAGTATTCTGGCCCGCCACAACATGTGGACAACTGCTCCATCTCTGAGAAGGATCGAACTGAAAAAGGCAGTAGAAGTGCAATCCTTGTCGAAGTCCACAGTCGTTGGAGAATGGAGTCTGAAAGAAGTCTCCTCGTTGGAGAACTTGGTCTCTCCCATCTGGCATAGAGAATGGTACACTACTCTGGAGTACTTATGATACCACAGGAAAACCCTTGCCCACTTGGCATAGGGAATGGTACTCTGCTCTGGAGTCCCTATGGCTCACATGAAAACTCTGTCCGAAACAAGAAAAAATAGGGACCACAATAAAAAATGGCAAATACGTGTACAATTGAAAAGATCGCAAACACGTGCATGTCTGAAACTGAAGACTCGGAAACATCTGACGTCGAGTTTGAAACCGTATGAATTGTAGAGTCTGAAAAATCTGACTGGCCTGGAATCTGGAGATTTGACATCTTGAACATCTTAATGGACCTGTGATTCTACATATACTCCCCCTTTCTCACATACATGTTGGAAAACATGGACATCGACCAAGTTGGCAGAAGATAAAAAATTAGGGGAAATAAAACAAGAAACCAAATAAGTCGATTCCATTTTTTACCTGGCTTTTCAAAAATATTCATTCTTTGTTCCCGACTATTTTCATTTATTTAATAGCTTCCGTTTCATTCATTTTTTTACAATTTTTTCAAATGCGTACGACTTTTCAATTGTACGCGCCTTTTTTTCTTGAAACAAATCCGTCGTTTTTTTTCTTTTTGGAATCATTCTTTTTTTTTCTGTTGGCCCAAACATTGGGCTGTGAAACTCAACCCTTCCTTTCTTTTAAATACCTCGGCCCAACAACCCAAGAGAGCCCTTCAACCCCCTTTTTTTAAGGGTTCCCAACCCTTTCCCCAAAAGCGAAACACCCCCGATGGGTTTCTTCTTGATGCGCGCCGCCTCGATTGGCGCCTGCTTGATCGCGCGGCTGGAGGGTTCTGCGCCTGCCTGTGCGGCATCGCCATCGGCTTGGAGGAGCACCGCGATGGAGCTCCACCGCCTAGCGATGCGCCTCCTACATGAGGTGATAGAGATGGATATGCAGGGCGGGATTGCCTGGGATGCGCGCCTGTGCACGTGATGATGCCTGCGCGCCTGTGACCTCGCCGCTGGAGCACAAGGGCTCACGCCGCCTGCTTGTGATGGTGCTGCCGCGTGGGGTGTGACGGGACTCCGCCTAGAGGTCACCTGGATGGACTCAAAGGGCACCACGTAGAGGGAACATGAGAGATTAGGGCTCCTCCTATTGAACCTTGGCAGCTAGGGATCACCTAAAGTATTGCGAAGAAGGGCTTGATTGCCCCTGGCGGTGCTTTGGGCGGCTAGAGATGCGCCGTCAACGGAGAAGGTGTTGAAGAAGGTGGGACTCGCTGCCTGCGATGGGACTTGTCTGGATGAGCACTTTTTTCGAGAGAGAAAAAAGCTCCAGAACGACACTGTGGATCTAGGGTTTCAGAAAACCCTAGAAATCTTGAACCAAAATTTGAACAAATAATTTTCTTCAACTAATAAATCTTCAAGAGCATAGAACCCCAGAAACGAATCTCGAATATGAATAAAGATATTGAAATCCTCGAGAATGAACCCGCTTTGATATCATGTTAGAAAATAGAGAATGGGGAAGCGATTGATAAACATAGCATAATCTAGAATATGAAACTGGAAGAACACAAAGGTTTAACGTGGAACCCTACTCCCTAAGGAGTGGGATGAAACCACAGGAGAAGGCATCAAAGGGCCAGGTTATGCATTGCACTTTCTCAATGGATACAGGAGGTCTGGGGCTCCTTATATAGCCTCCACAGAGCCTCCAAGTCCCACCACTGGTAGATGTGGGACTAAACATATGGATGAGGTAAATGAATCTTTCCAGGATCTATTTACCCTCCTACAACTCATATGGCGTACAACCAAATACTCCAACACTCCCCCTCAAGTTGGAACATGCAATGCTCAGCTTGGACAAACAGAAAGAAACTCAACTCACGCTACAAGACACTATGGGCAATATCAACTCAACGCGCACAACTGTCAGCTACTGTCGAGGACGTTGCTTCTCATGCCGTGCAGGTGAGGAGGACGAACAGGCTGGAGTGTGAGTCAACTGAATCTCCTCGTTGGAGAGCATGTGCTCTGAACTGCGCCTGTTAGAGTCACTGCAACTGAAATGAGTCTCCTCGTCGGAGTACTCTGGCCCGCCACAACATGTGGACAACTGCTCCATCTCTGAAAAGGGTCGAACTGAAAAAGGCCGTGGAAGTGCAATCCTTGTCGGAGTCCACAGTCGCTGGAGAATGGAGTCTGAAAGAAGTCTCCTCGTCGGAGAACTGGATCTCTCCCATCTGGCACAGAGAATGGTATACTACTATTGAGTACTTATGATACCACATGAAAACCCTTGCCCACATGGCATAGGGAATGGTACTGTGCTCTGGAGTCCCTATGGCTCACATGAAAACTCTGACCGAAACAAGAAAAAATGGGGACCACAACAAAAAATGGCAAACACATGCACATCTGAAAAGATCGCAAACACGTGCGTGTCTGAAACTGAAGACTCGGAAACATCTGACGTCGAGTATGAAACCATCTGAATTCTAGAGTCTGGAAAATCTGACTGGCCAGGAATCTGGAGATTTGACATCTTGAACATCTTAATAGACCTGTGATTCTACATATACTCCCCCTTTCTCCCATACTTGTCGGAAAACATGGAAATCGACCAAGTTGATAGAAGACAAAGAAATTGGGGGAAATAAAAGAAGAAACCAAATAAGCCGATTTCATTTTTTGCCTGGCTTTTAAAAAACATTCATTCTTTTTTTCCCGGCTATTTTCATTTTTTTAATAGTCATCGTTCCATTCATTTTTTTCATAATTATTTTCAAATGCGTATGGCTTTTCAATTGTACACGCCTTTTTTCTTGAAACAAATCCATCATTTTTTTCTTTTTGGAATCATTCTTTTTTTTTTCTGTCAGCCCAAACATTGGGCTGTGAAACTCAACCCTTCCTTTCTTTTAATACCTCGGCCTAGCTACCCAAGAGGGCCCTTCAACACCCCCCTTTTTTAAGGGTTCCCTATCGGGGAACCCTTTCATCAAAAGCGAAACACCCCCGTTGGGTTTTTGTTGATGCGCGCCGCCCCATTTGGCGCCTGCTTGATCGCACGACTGGAGGGTTATGTGCCTTCCTGTGCGGCGTCGCCATCGTCTTGGAGGAGCCTTGCGATGGAGCTCTACCGCCTGGCGATGCACCTCCTGCACGAGGTGATAGAGATGGATATGCGGGGCAGGATCGCCTGGGATGCGTGCCCGTGCTCGTGATGATGCCTGCATGCCTGTGACCTCGCCGCTGGAGCACAAGGGCTCGCGCCGCCCGCTTGTAATGGTGCTGCCGCCTGGGGTGCGACAGGGCTCTGCCTAGAGGTCGCCTGGATGGGCACAAAGGGCACCACGTAGAGGGATCATTACACGGAGTGGCACCCTGAACTGGAGGATGCCGCCCAGATGCGGTGTGGCTGATGCGCGCGAGAGACTAGGGCTCCTATTGGAACCTTGGCGGCTAGGGATCACCTGAAGTATTGCGAAGGAAGGCTTGATGGCCCCTGGCGGTGCTTTGGGCGGCTAGAGATGTGCTGTCAAAGGAGAAGGTATTGAAGAAGGTGGGGCTTGCTCCCTGCGATGGGACTTGCTTGGATGAGCACCTTTTTCGAGAGAGAAAAAGCTCCAGAACGACACTGTGGATCTAGGGTTTCAGAAAACCCTAGAAATCTTCAACCAAAATTTGAACAAATAATTTTCTTCAACTAATAAATCTTCAAGAACATAGAATCCCAGAAACAAATCTCGAATATGAATAAAGATCTTGAAATCCTCGAGAAACGACCCGCTTTGATACCATGTTAGAAAATAGAGAATGCGGAAGCGATTGATAAACATAGCATAATCTAGAAATATGAAACTGGAAGAACACACCGATTTAACGTCGAACCCTACTCCCTAAGGAGGGCGATGAAACCACGGGAGAAGGCCTCAAAGGGCCAGGTTATGCATTGCACTTTCTCAATGGATACAGGAGATCTGGGGCTCCTTATATAGCCTCCACAGAGCCTCCAAGTCCCACCACTGGTAGATGTGGTACTAAACATATGGATGGGGTAAATGGATCTCTCTAGGATCCATTTAGCCTCCTACAAGTCATATGGCGCACAACCAAATACTCCAACAGGTTTGTCATGCTATATAAGAAGCCTTACACCCCCTTGTATTCATCGAGAGATTTACAATAGCATATTCGACACTCAGAGGCTTTCCTCGTGGTTTCATTCCGCTTCTTATGGAGTAGGGTTCCGTGTAAAATCTTGAGCAATGTTCTTAAATTGACTATCGATTTTGCATTCGCTTTTTTATTACAACATTGTATCGAAGTTCTATTCCGACGATTCTTCGAGTTTTAAATTTTATCTTAATTATTATCATATGGTGATTCTAAAGATAATCCTAGAGATTATTGTTTAAGATCCATAGATTCGAAGTCGTGAATATTATTGGTCAAGCATCACATTCTGGAATTTTTTTCTCTATGCTTGTAGCGATAAGAGTTCCCTACAGGAAACCTAATTCTGACGATCTACCAACCCCTCTACATGAGGCTCATCCAAGCTACACGCTACCATCACAAGAACATGAGCTCCGCCTATCTCGAAGAAGAGGCACCTTGCATATCATCTCCAAATCGTATGGAACCTTACCTGAAAGTATGACATCCGTATACGAATAAACCCAAATCTGACCCGATTAGGGTCCATATGAGCCGATAAAATTATTGATTAATATTAAATGATCTAAATCAATCAATAAATTGTAAATCAAAATTTGTTCGTGATTAATCGATCAAGTTCAATTGCATCGTAAAACGTACCACCAGAAAAGCTGCGACGCAATTGGAAATCGTAAAAATAATCCGAGACCATCATAAAATTCGTCTCAACAAAATAAGACCAACGAAATTGACCTTCGTCTATCGGAGATCGTTTGATAATTGAAAATCACAAAATTTGATAAAAAAATCAAGACGATATTTTGTCAGTTTATATATCCATTTTGGATCATAAAAGTATGAAATTTATATCGTTTGATCATCATGTATAGACGATTAAAATGAGATATTGTATATCAGAATTAGAAATACAGTTGATTTTGGTACTCCAAGTAAAAGAGAGAGACAGGTTAAATAAATAAAAATAAAATTCCAGCTGTACAGGATAATTGTACAGGACAACAACTGCTGTCCCCCACACTTGGCCTAAAGCCCCTTCTTTCTTGTTTATATAACAACTTTCCCCTTTTTATTTCCCATAAATTCCCAAATAGATTCCAGCCGAAAGAGCCAACTCCTCTCCCCAAAACCTCTGCTGGAGCTGCTTTCTAACAACTCTGGAGCAACCCCCAACCCTCCTCCTTGCTCCCTACAGCTGCTGAAGACTCCAAAAGTAGCTGGGCTGCTGCTGTGTTGCTCTTGCTCCTCCTGACCAGCAAATGGAGCTGCTGTCCAAGCAGCTCTAGAATTGCTGCTGCTGCTACCAGCAGCCAAAGGAGCCACTGCTCCTCATTCTTGAACTTTCTGTGCTGCTGCATGCAAGCCCTGATCAAGCACCTTTTCTCCTCCAAATTGGAGCAATTCAAAGGTACAATCTCCCCCTTCCTCTTGCTGCCTTTTGTATATGGTTATAACCAATTTCAAAATCAACTAGCGTTGCTTCTATTGTGAAGTTATACATAGAATAATCATGATTCAGATCACCAAACATGCTCCAGTTTACATGCATTAAAGATGATAAATTTGATGATGATTTGCATGTACTTTTGGTACAAAAATCAGACCATCGCATACTGCAGTTTACTTGCTTATATGATGATAGTTGTGGGGTGATTGTATGTATTAATGACCCAAAATCAAACCCCTTATTCATACACTGATTTTTTTATGTTAAAAATTCAAAGATTTGGTGGTATATTGTGCACTAGTAGATCTAATTTCAGACCATTATTCAACCCATGATTTCATGATCAAAAGTTGGGAACATTGAGGGGGGTACTAATTATGATCAAGTTTCAGACGAATGTATTACTGCTGTCCATCCTTTAAAATTTAAAGATTTAGGGGTGTTTAGCATGGAATTGTGTAAATTCTCATACCACAATAACTGCAATTTGTATGTTTAATTTGTGAAAGATTGTGGATGAATTGTATGCGCAATTGAGTCTAAAGTTCAAACCTACATTTGCTACTGATATCTACTGTTCAAAATTTTAGTTTAAAAATTTTGAATAAATATTTTAAAATTTAAAAGTTGCTGTTTTGCTCAAATTTTAGTTTAAATTTTTTTTGAAATTTAATGAAACTTTATAGATTTTAGTTTAAAAATTTTGAATAAAAAATTTGAAATTTAAATGTTACTGTTGCCAATAATATTGATTGAGAATAAAGATTAATTCAAGATAAATTCTAAGCTTTGATCTTGGAATGAAGTGTTGAGAAATTGGGGGTTTACCATGCAAAATAAGTATAACTTCAAACCAAATGGCTAACGATATCATGTAGATTGAGGAGAAATTAAGGGTAAATTGTATACAATTAAGTCAAGTTTTAAGAGGACCATTTAGCCACTGACCCCATGGCAAAATATAGAGATTTGGGGATGATCTAGCACGCAAGTTGAGATAAATTTAGATTCAATAAGTAACACCTAATCTCATAATTGAATAAGAAATATCGGGAATTTTGCATTTATCTAAACTTGAATCCAGATGTAATAAAAAAGCTTCTAATTCTCATGATTGAAAAATGAGGACATTGAGTTCTTCTCATACATGGGACTTGTAAATTTAGATCAATAATCATGTCACTAAACTAAGAGTTAAATGAGAAAAAGTTTGGAATTTATGCATTGAATTGTACTTAGATCCAGATCCAATGAATAGCTTCTAAACTCGTGTTTTTAAAAATGATAACCTGTGATCATGAGGACCGATCATCCCCATCAATTAAACCTTTAGGTATACTCTGCTAACTATAGATCTCTATTGACAAAAGACCTAGATCTGTACAATCAATTACAGAAAGGATTGAGAAAGAAATGAGTAGTCAAGCAAGTGAAAATGTTGGGAATCAGTGATGACTGATAATTAATAGTACCGATGACCCTTACACCTGACCGTGCGAGGATGCGATGACCCTCAGCTGGGCGGGAGATACTAAGCCTAGTTAGGGAAGCAACCGCCTAGTGCGCGGGTCTAGGATCACATTCCTTTTATGATTTTTACCCGAGCCCACAGTGTTTTTACCAGTGTTCATGAAATCGGCCACACGGACCGCATATGCGGTTGCATATGTCCTTGCGGCATGCATACCCCACCGATTTCATGAATCAGTGCATTATGCGCCATCCCCGCATATGCAGCCCACATATGGCCGCATACTGCTCCAATAACTCCAACTTTTCAATCTTCTCATTCAGGTCCTTAATTTTGTAGCTCTACCTCTTCCTTCATTCAATTGTAAGAATATGACATGCATCTGTATACAATTGCAATGCATTATATCATTTTGCATATGCAATGTTTTATGCTTTCTCATGTATTGTTTTCACGAGTATATGCAATGTATTATCAAATAATTTTATATATGCCGATTGAAGTTTTGCTCATGTAGTGCATGTATGTGTATTGAAGTCTTGTTATTACGAATCATCTAATATGTGAAGTTTATATGGTAAATGTTATTTGGGATTAACTATGAGGCAATTAAAAAGCATATACACACCCATCTAACGTGAACTATTTTTCTTAGATCTTTTTTTAACTCCACTTAGTTCCATAAATTCAGTGGTAATGTTATTCATAGACATTTATTTATTTTTAAATTAAAAATTAGAAAACCGCATAGAACCACATATATTCCGCATATGCCTCCGCATACCGCTTATTCAGTATTCGGTGACTTGTCCAAACGCATACGCATACCGCTTTCCTGAACCTTGGTTTTTACACGTCGTTGGGATCTAGGTTTTTGATCAGTTCCACTGAGGTTTCAGTACGGTACCTAGGCAGGAGGACCCTTGGTTTTGTTTTTCGAGCTCTTTTTTCTCATACTGGTCTGGTCAGTTTTTGGAGTGACTTAGTCCGGAAAGTCTCTCCCACCCGTCTCAGGGGCGTAGTTCTGGAGTGTGCCTTGTCCTCTCCTGGACCACACTTCTACTGGGAGGGCAAGACGGAAGAGTCTCTTAGGAGGCTTCTTCACCGCTTGAGTTTTGATTATTGTTCCGACGAAGAAAAGATCGTTGAGTTTGGTTACAATTGAGCTTGTCTACAATTGAGTTTAGTTATAATTGAGTTGGTACTGTTCTTGAGGTTGTTTACTGTTTTGCTAGTAGGTCCTGACGATGAAAAGATCGTGAGATAGAAATCATCAATCTTTATCAATCATCAATCTTCAACATTAAATCCGAATTTACAGCTACTACTATGGATGTTAGGAGATGCTAACGGGTATGTTGGGAACTTAGTTAGGATGCATTATACTCCGCTGCATGCCTATGGAGTCACTCCAACCCTAAGGTATTCTTCATGCCTTAGAGTCATAGTACGAGGTCACACTCAGACCAGGACTACAAACAATCCATTAGGCTTGAGAAATTAGACAAAGATAAAGATCAGATCAGAAGCTCATCATCTACAATTCCAAGATCCATCAACATGAGTTACAAGTGATAAAAAGAAGATAACATACATATGGATCATATAATCAATAAATGAAAATGTTATATATGGAAAGTTAAAGGGTGATTGGTGAACATGGCATTTACATACATGAGAACTTGAAAATCAATTTCCACTCAAGTAGCTTGTTAAATTTATATGTCAAACCTTATCTACTTGCTTCTGTTTGAAACCACTGAAATACATGTTTTATTTTTAATAACTTTGATTGTACTTAACTTTTGTTGACATTTCTCTTGTTCCTAACATGGATGGCAAGCAAAGTGCCTACGACTCGGTAGATTGATAGCTGGATGCTGAGCTTATGCAATCACTTTTGATAGTCTTATGTTGTAATTTTTATACAGGATAATGTAATTACTTTTCTTTCTTTTATATATTTTGGGATACATGTACATACTGTTAGCTTCTTTTGTTAGATGCAATATATATGGAAATTAGTGAATCTGTGAATTTGGTGGCACTTGTTAGTTATGTGGTTTGATTATCAATTTGTGAATGTCATTTCGTATCATGAAAAAAATTTCCCTCATTTTTTGTAACCTAATGCGATCAATTTCGAATACAATAGTGAGAATGTTGTGTAAATGAGTAACCCGGATCTGCGGGCATGACATTAATGGTATTAGTGATATGGTATCCTGCTACACACATTCACAGTATAAGATTCCGATCGCATTAAGTTCTCAGATAGCGACAGTCCTCTGACTTGTCACGAGTCTGAGCAGGGAGTGTGATATTTAAATTCAATAACCACAGATGTCACCTATAACAACTAATTTTCATATAGTATCCCAAGAAGAGAAAAGCAGAATTAGAAATATCAGCGAACATCAACTATTATAATTAATAATATTGGTTCTCGTGTAGAACCATGACGTCCAGAGTTGGCCAGGAGATGACGAATCGTTTGGAGCACATCCTGACCGCCCTCACCGACCTCCAGCAGCAACATACTGATACGTGAGTTTAACAGGATCTGATTTTGGCTTAGCAGATGGAGATCACAGACAGACAGACTGATATAGAGATGAGATTCGAGGAGCTCTCTAATTACATGTACCATCCATCTCATGATGGAACGTGACATGACCAACCCCAGTCTATAGAGGTTCAACAACCTCAATTTGATGATCCACATGAGGAGATACCATCGCATGGAGCAGAGGATGAAGATCATGATAGGGAGTATGACCCTATACCTTTTGCCGATGAGTTTGCGTCTGATCACTCTATCATTCACAGGCATCAGTCGATATTTACTTCTTATCAACGAGCCAATGTGTCCATGTTCGAGGGCACCGAGACATCAGATGAGGTCGATCAGTAACTGAAGAGGGTGATTAAGGTACTTCGGATGATTTGTGCACCACGTGATGTGAGGTTATCTTTTATAGAGTATTCATTGACATCATTCATTGAGAGATGGTTGGAGGCGCTCGTTTCTGAGATGGGACGCGAGCCCACATGGGATGATTTCGAGACAAGATTCAGATTCCACTTCTTTTCTGGGAAGTAGGAATCCCAACACTGACTATTCACAGAGCTCAGACAAGGGTGCATGACATGATTTACATACAGAAGAACTTGAAAATCAATTTCCACGCAAGTAGCTTGCTAAATTTATATGTCAAGCCTTATCTACTTGCTTTTTTTTGAAATTAATTCAATACATGTTTTATTTTTGAATAAATTTGATTGTACTCAACTTTTGTTGACTTTTCTCTTGTTCCCAACATGGATGGCAGACAAGGCGCCTGTGACTCAGTAGATTGATAGATGGACACTGGGCTTTCACAATCACTTTTCAACGGTACATATGTTATAATTTTTGTACATGATAATGTAATTGCTTTTCTTTCTCTTCTATTTTTTGGGATACATGTACATAATTTCAGCTTCATTTGTTTCATGTATTATATATAAAAATTAATGCAAATGTGAATTTAGTGGCACTTGTTAGTTCTGTGGTTTAGTTATCAATTTGTGAATGTCATTTCGTATCGCAAAAAGAAAATTCTCTCATTTTCTGTAACCTAATGCGATCAATTTCAAATACAATAGTGCGAATGCTGAGTAACGAGTAACTCGGATCTGTGGGCGTGACACAAAGATCGAACCCCATCTTTAGGGCCGCAGACACCCTGTCGATCCCTTTCATATCTCCAGATGGCAACTAAATCCTAGAGGAGACGCCACAATCTCTACAACTCCCATATGAAGCTCCCTCCACACTGCACCTCCTCTTCCTTGCGCTTGGTGGCACCAGCGGTGATCACTGGAAGTATCCCCAATCGACCGACCTCTTTGCGAACTGGTCTTCCTTCCTAGGTGATGCTACCCCCTTGTGGAGTCGTTTACAGATGTTCTTGAACTGGCGACACCACCTTCCTCATCGAACGCCTCCCTCCTTACACTGCAACTCTTCATGCGCTCTCCTATCTCAACGAAGCCTCCTATTCCGAGTCGATCCCCTTCGTGGGTCTCCTATACTTACGATGGTGACATAATGGTGGCGGTAGGAGATGGGTTCCTATCGTAGAACCCTAATCAGATGAAGGAAAAGAGAAAAAGGGGAAGCAACTGATTCCCTTCTCTATTTCATTCATCCACACCTAACATGTCCACTACCTTATTGAAAAAGGGAGGGGGGACAAGAGGTATTGGACCCAATTGGGATGTGTATTAAAAAAAATAGGAGAGAGGTTGATTGTTAAACAAGAGGTAAATTGTTTGAGCCCAAAGTTGGGCCATTGCTCCAATATCCGAGAAAAAAGTGAGAGTTTGTTGAAAATAGAGAAATGAAAAATCGAAAAAAATATATGGCTTATGTAAAAAGGAAAAAAACTATAACTTATGAAAAAAGGGACATGACTTACAAAAAAAAGGAATAGCCAAGAAAAAAAGGAAATAATATTGCATGTTCTATATTGTTTTCGCCCAACTTGGTTCTCCATGTCTTTATTATAACAAGTATGAGAGGAAGGGGAAGTGAGAGCATGTCACATTCTTCTACTTGAGATATATCAACATGATTTCTATCAAGTCCATCATCTTCTACTCGTTGTTCCTCAGAAAGCAATATCATTTTTAGGGTCCTTAATAAGCAAACCGACTCCAGGTCTCCAAAAGATATGGGAGAGGCCATTCTTAGGGATCACGTATGAGAGAGGCCCAACTCGTGAGATCTGCATATGAGAGACGATCACTCTACTTTTGGTGTTCACCATCGACATCAACTACTTCAGATGGACTTCTCTACTTCGGATCGTCTCAAACTTCTACTGCCCATCCACAACATGAATGTCGACATGCCAAACTACTACTACATATCAACCATCTTCATCGGACATCGACTACTTTTGCACAGGTCTCCTCCTAGCGCGACTACTCTCCATGCTGGACTTCTAGGTGACTCTACTCTGGGCATGTCCTGGTTGTCGCACGACTCTACTACCAACGCATCCTGATCGTCGCGAACCCATCCTCGTGCAAGGTCTTCTCCCAACAACGACTACTTCGAGCGGGTCTCCTCCCGTCTTTCTTAGATGTATCGAGCGGAGATATGTTGCGTATACTTTCTTTTGTTGCAAACTGCAGCTTTCTCAGCTCCAGCTTGAGGGGGAATGTTAGAGTATTGAGCCTCTCCAAGATCCACTTACCCTGTTCTCTTGTTTGGTCCCGTATCATCTATAAGTGGGGCTCCAATCTGTCAGTAGATCTATATAAGAATGCCCACACTCCTTGTATTCGTTGAGAGAGTTACAATAAATATTGGCCCCTCGAAAGCCTTCACCCGTGGTTTCATTCCGCTCTTTAGAGAGTAAGATTCCAGGTAAAATCCTGAGAATCCCACTTTATTATTTTATGTTCTTGAGTTGATTATCGATTCTGTTTCCGCATTATTTATTTCAACTGTTTGGTTGATTATTTATTCCGTAATATGTAAACCGTTGAATTGAACACAGTTAATCTGGATATTTGTGGTTACATTCATTGGTCTAGAACTGGGAACAAGCACTAGTTGCTGTGCTTGTTGAAGATTTGTACTCTGCTTGCCTATATAGATAGCATTGAAGTCCCAATTGTGGAAGATTTTGTGGTTACATTCATTGGTCTGGAACTGGGAACAAGCACTAGTTGCTGTGCTTGTTGAAGATTTGTACTCTGCTTGCCTATATAGATAGAGTTGAAGTCCCAATTGTGGAAGATTTTTTTCCACTTGCTATTTCTTTGAAGTTTTAACGGCACTTTTTCACGTATGATACTTTTGCAGATGACAACAGCCATCGCTATTGAAGATGTAAGACGTGAAGTGAGCATACTCAGTGCTCTCACAGGGCATAAAAATCTGGTTCAATTTTATGATGCCTATGAAGACGAGGATAATGTGTATATAGTCATGGAGTAAGACTAAATTGCAGTTGTTATTTTCTATTGTTATCAGAATTAGTTTTATTTCCTGCTATGAGATGACCTTAATTTAGCTTCTGATACTTCGTAGTGGAATGATGTTGAAATAAGATATTTAATTACATTAATGGGGGAGACAAGTAAAATATTTCACATAATTTCTTAGTAATATAAATTGTTTCTAATCTGAAATATATCAGAAGGTTCTCCCATTGAAAGTACAGATTCACAGTTGTTAAGTTTTTTTTTACCGTTGTCTCTCTTGGATTCTGCAATATCAATATGCCCTTCCTTTTTTTGCAATATCAGTTGTACCCCTACCTTCTTGCACCCTTATCACTTAAGTTCTTCCGTTAATAAGATAGACCAAACCATGATTTATACAAACTAAATCCGATTTAGTAAAATTTTCTTACAGTTGTGCCCCTACAAATTTCAAACAATTGCACTTGTAGTTTTCTTTTTTTCTTTCCAATTAAAATTATACCTCTGAGATGACGTCCACTTGGGAAGGGAATGGGGTTAAACTAACCTGAGCGACACACCCGTTAATTGCTCAAGAATGTAGGGGCATAATTGATATTGCAAAAAAGGAAGGGACATAACTTATATTGTAGAGTCTAGGAGGGGCACCACTATAAAAAATCCTTGTCAAAACCCAACATAAATGGATTAAAATAAATAGTTCAGTGCCCTATTTACAGAAAATGCCTTTTTAAGGTAGGGAGAACAGAAACATGGCCTAAAAATAAACTAAACCTTAATAGATTCTGAAAACTCAACTCCTATCTTCTTACAAAGGCCTGAAAAATCAATCAAAACATCAAAAAGTCATATTTATTTAGTGTAGGAAAAGTTATATGCGTCCTAAGAATCTTAAAGCAAGGAAAACGTGAATGGAAGAATCTTGCAAAATGAGATAGATACAAATTGAAAATTAGCTTTCTCAACTTTTGGTAATTGGGAATAATCCTAGCTCTAATTTTTGTCATGTATTGCCACTATTAGAGATTACGATAGATTACAGTCTTATATTCTATTGTAACCCCATGGAGGTACTTATGTATTTTGTCCTTTTAAGATTTCTAGGGTTTAGTCCTATATAAAGACCCCATACCTCTTAAATAAATAATTCATTGCATTGTTTCATCTTTTTCCATATGGTATCAGAACAGTAATCCTAGACCGGTGTTCTGACCTTATTTCCGCCACCACCACCAGCCTTAACTGGTTAAGCCCTTCCCTTGTGCGTCTCCAGGAGTCACTCCAATGCCTCTAGCGTCGCCAGGAGCCTCCATCAAGCCCCATGCCACCGCCGAGAGCCTCCGCCTAAGCCTTAGGCCGCTGCTAAGCCTCCGTCAAGCTTCTGCCA
Organism: Ottelia alismoides; assembly: GCA_037367405.1. Taxonomy (NCBI): domain Eukaryota; kingdom Viridiplantae; phylum Streptophyta; class Magnoliopsida; order Alismatales; family Hydrocharitaceae; genus Ottelia; species Ottelia alismoides. The sequence goes on from JAZKJV010000272.1 coordinate 583,794, forward strand.
TGCCTTAAAAATGCCTCTTGCCTACCGCCTGGCCTCCTGCGAAGGCCAAGGCTACCGCCAATAGGCCCTACGCCGCCGCCTGAGCCTCTGCCAAGCCTCTAGGCTGCTGCCAATCCTCCTGCGTAGGCCTTCAGGTTGGTTTCAGGCCACCTGTGGGTCCTTTTGGCGCCTCCAAGGGAATACTAGGGCATCCACAACCCACCACCAGATCTCCTAAGGATACTACCAGCAACAACGATGGCCTCCTCGAGCTTTTTACAGGGCTCCCAACCCTTTACAGGTCTACTACGATAATTACATATCATATGGATGCGTGATTGGGTCATTTTGATGCTTGCTTAAGAAGAAAACTCTTTAGGTCACTTTTTCTTGACCAGCGTACCCACCATGACGTCCACTGAGACCAAGCCCGCGTACCCTACTTCTTTGATGGTACATGGCTCCTCGACCATGTTGAAGAACGACTTTGAAAACTATGTTATATGGTCTCGGTCTTTCAAAGTGTTCGTTGATGTCCAGCGTATTAGCTATGTTCTTACAAAGGTCCCGCCTGCTAAAGAGGATAAAAACTATGAAACCGGGTTTGTTGACAACTGCTAAGTTATCACTTGTATGACCAACAACATCGATCCAAACATTGCTGCCAATCTACTTTATAAGGACACTATAAAGGCGATGTGGGAGAGCCTTGAGTGCACATATTCTCAGAAGACGACCAAGTCTCGTCTCTCTGACATATACACAAGAATATGATCTGCTACTATGGGAGAGTCGAGCCTTATCGAGTATTATAGGCTTCTTGCTAGCCTATTTGAGGATCTACTTATTTTCCAGCCTGCATGTTGTGATCGACAAGTGGGAAAGCATGCTGAATGGTAGCTTTACATATTTCCTTCTGGGCTGCATCCATGATACAAGCCTGTGAAAGACCAGTTTCTGATGGTTGATACTCTACCCACCATTGAGACCATCTTCAGATGACTACAGGTGCTAGAGGCTCCAGTTCATCATTCTACTACCACAATATCTACAGAAACGACCCATTATACCTCCTCGAGTTACACAGGACGTCAGAATTATCAAGAAGGACTGGATCGTGATTTTGGACATGGACACGGTCATGAATCTGGATGTGGCCGCGAATCTGGACGTGGTCGTAACTTTGGACGTGGACGTGGACGCGAACGAGATTCTTCTACTGCTCTTTATCCAGCATGCGTGCACTATGGACGCTGGAATCACCTTTCTGACTGCTGCTGGGCAACGTTTGGTATGCAACCTAATGCCAACAATGTCGATGAAGAAGCATCTGATGATACGACTGAAGATGCATCTACCCAACAATCAAGGAGGTACATATCCCCTTTACTGCTTCTGAATATGTCTGCCTGAGCGAGTTCTGTTGCTATTTTCATGACATCCAGATAAGGTAGATTTTTGGTGGCGGACATGAGAGGAATGACCTCTATTACCTCAACATCCCTTCTGATTCTACTTTACTGGCGAGGTTTCAATATCTGAAGATCCTCTTTTGTGGCACCTTCGTCCGGGTCATCCTTTTGCCAAAGCCCTCTCCATGATGTTCCTTTAACTCTCTATGCTCAAGCCCTTTGGGTTTGATGCATGTCCGTTTGGGAAACACCATCGAGCATCCTTTCCTGCATGGACTGAGCCTCGTTATCATGTCCCTTTTTCTCTTGTCCATTGTGATATCTGGGGACCCTGTCCGATTCGAACTTTGAATGTTCATAAATATTTTGCTATCTTTGTGGATGACTATAGTCGTTCTTCTTGGGTCTTCTTGTTAAAGGACTGCTCGAGAATTAATAATATTGTCAAGAATTTATTTTACTATGTCGAAAATATCTTCTCCACTGTTATTTATATTTTTCGTTTCAATAATGCTTTGAAATTCACCCAAATGATTTGACATCCTTTTTTGCTTCCCAGTGCACCATCCTTCAAACCTCATGCCCATATACCTCCTAGCAGAATGGGGTATCAGAAAGAAAATTAAGACATCTCCTTGATATTGCTTGCTCTCTACTCACCCAGAAGAATGTTCCTAAGACCTACTGGGGAGATGCAATGTTCATTGTTGTTCACTTTATAAACATGGTTCCCTCTGCATCCCTAAATGGCTCTACTCCCTTTGCCTTACTATACCCAGCTGAGTCACCTTTCCCTCTACTACTGCGAATTTTGGCTATACTACATTTGTTCACAATTTTCATACTATTGACAAATTGTCTCCTCATGCGATTAAATATGTTTTTCTTGGTTATTCTTAAACACAAAAGGCTATATATGCTATGTTTCATCTGGGCATCGCTATTACATATCTACCGATGCCACTTTTTTCAAACAAAGTAGCTTCTTTACTCAGATTGTTTCATATATTCCATTAAATCTTCCTCCTCTACCTTTACTCAAAAAAAATAAATCTTCCTCCTCCACCTATTGTGTATAAAAGAAAACATGTTTCTACATCAGCACCTATTCCACTACCTGTTCCATTGTTGCGGGAAAATACACCATCCTCAAATTCTCCCACCAATACTACCTCAGATGATCCTTAGGAGCTTCCAATCGCTGTACGCAAAACTAAGAGGCAATATACCCTTCAACCTATGTTTCATTTCACTTCTACTGCTAGCTTATCCTGTACTGATAGAAGATATGCAGATGCACTTATGACAAGTTCTGTTCCAAGTGACCATCATAGTTTCCTGTAAGATTATGGCTGGCGAAAGGCAATGAATGAAGAAATGGATGCCTCACTTCTAGAGGGACATGAGATCTTTATAAGACTAAATAGAAATAATTAAAGCTGCAAGGGCCTTCGTGAAAATAGCCCGGGCTCCTCACGCGGGGGCTATGTGAGGTGACCTGGCAAGGGACCTATTTGTAAATATAACCAAGTTCGAGGGTCCACTTGAAATATTTAAAGAAATATTTTAACGCAAACAAATATTTAAAACACTATTTCTTAAATGCAAAAAAACGGCGTGGGTTGTGCAAATTACCTTTTAACAAGAGGGCAATCCAACGGTCCTGAGAACGCCACGTAGGCACCTTAACTTTGATCCACGTACCACTTCGGCTTATCTTTAATGGCCCAGATTAGATCAGACTCCCATAGTAATGACATATTTCGGTTCAGGCATTTGCTCATATAATCACACTAAAGAGGGAGACATTTTCATTGTTACTGTGCCATCTGTTAACCTCTGGATTTGAAATCGCTGCTTGTATACATGGTATTAGCCATAATTCATAAGAACATTCTGTAGTATTAACAAGAGGAGGAAGGGTTAAGTATTTACTTGGCTTTGGGACTTTCCTGTGCATCTTAGGTGGAAGGCAAAGAAGGCCTCCTTCTAGGAGGACCCGAGCCATCAGTGAGTTACCACTCTGGAAGAGCTAGAATTCTAAACTTGTGCTAGGACCTACGGGCCAAGGGACAGTCTCAAGCTACATTGACAAGTTGAAAACAAGGCTTGCGGTGAAAGGCTTTACACACACGTATGGAGTTGACTACTTTGAGACCTTTTCTCCTGTTGCACAGATGCGATCCATACAGATTATTATTTCAGTACCTGCAAACAAGGGCTGGACTAATTTTCAACTGGATGTCAAAAATGCTTTTTCTATATGACGACCTAAACGTGGAAGTTTACATGATGCAATCTCCATAATATAAAGTTGAGAGGGAGTACGCGTGCCAACTTCGCAAAGCAATATATGGTCTGAAGCAGAGCCCATCATGGTTTGATAGACTAAGTACACAGATCAACACTCTGGGTTTCCAGAGAACTACATCTGTGATCTGACTACTCTGTTTTCGTCAGAAAATGGTCAACTGTACACTTATACTTGCTGTGTATGTGGATGATTTGGTTGTTACATGTGACGATGATAAATGGGTGTTAGAGACCAAGGCCTTTCTTCAGAAGGTCTTTATCACCAAGGATCTGGGACAACTTCTTTATTTTCTAGGCATAGAAGTATTACGCACTACGAAGGGACTCCATCTGTCGTAAAGAAAGTATTGCTTAGATTTATTGACTAAGGCATGATTACTCAGTTGCAAACTCTTCGGTATTCCTGCAGATATGAGAAAACACTCCACTTCCATTGATGCCTATCTTCGAAGGCACTACATGATACAAAAGCCTTGTTATCAAACTCTTGTATCTTACTGTTACTAGGACAAACATATCTTATGCTGTGAGCAGAGCTAGCCAATACATGGAGAAACCTTATTACAACGATTGCCATGTTGTTCTTCAGATCCTTCTCTACCGGAATGAATCACCTGGATGCGACCTCTTTTATGGGCCAAACGACTATATTGATGTTACTGCATATGCCGATGCCAATTATGCGAGCTCACTTGAGGATCGCCACTCAACTACGATTTATGATATGATTGTTGGAGGAAACCTTGTTAGTTGGAGGAGCAAGAAGCAGATTGTAGTCTCCCGATCCGGTGCAGAGGCAAAATACAAGACGATGACCCAAGCCCCCTGCGAAATTACTTGGCTACTGACTTTTCTACAAGAACCTGTTATAAAATATGAAGAATGCGGAAGCGAATGATAAACAGAGCATAAAGAAGATCAAACATCAACATGGGAACACCATGATTTTATGTGGAACCCTACTCCGTGAGGAGCGGGATAAAACCACGGGAGAAGCCCTCTAAGGGGCGTGTTTCTCTATTGATTTTCTCAATGAGTACAGGAGGTCTGGGGCTCCTTATATAGCCTTCCCAGAGCATCCAAGTCCCACCACTGGTCCATGTGGGACTAAACACTAGATGGGGGTAAATGGATCTTCTCCAGGATCCATTTACCCTGCTACAACATAAAGGGCGCACAACCAAATACTCTAACACTCCCCCTCAAGCTGGAGCATGCAATGCTCAGCTTGGACAAACAGAGAGAAACTCAACTCAACTCTACAGGACACTACGGACAATATCAACCCAACACGCACATGCTGCAGTCGAGGACGTTGCTTCTCATGCCGTGCAGGTGAGGATGACGAACGGACTGGAGTGTGAGTCAACTGAAGACTCGGAATCTGACCATCGAGTCTGAACTTGCGCCTGAAGTCTCCTTGTCGGAGAACTGGGTCTCTCCCATCTGGCTCAGAGAATGGTGCACTGCTCCGGTGTACCTATGATACCACATGAAAACCCTTGCCCTCAAGGGAATGGTCCTCTGCTCTGGAGTCCCTATGGCTCACATGAAAACTCTGACCTGACGACAAGAAGAATGATGGGGACCTCTGACAATGATGGCAAGATATGCTCATCTGACAATGACCGCACACTTGTGCATGTCTGCAACTGGACTCGGAAGACAATCGTCGAGTCTGAACAACTGTAGAGTCTGATCATCTGGCTGGTCTGGAGACTGATATCTGAATCTATATCTGGAAGAAGAACAGACCTGTGACTCTACATATACTCCCCCTTTCTCCCATACTTGTCGGAAAACATGGATGTCGATCAAGTTGGGAGAAGACAACAATGATGGGGACAAAAACAAACCACTTAGCCGATCACAACTTTGTCGGCTTTTCAAAAACATTCATCCTTTTTGTTTCATCATTTTTTATAAGCCGTTTGATTTTTTTTAATCGGCTTTTGCAACTTCTTCTTTTTTTTAAAATTGCGTACGACTTTTCTTTGTACACGGCTTTTTTTTCAACTGCGTACGGCTTTTTCAAATGTACGTGCCTTTTTTTTCTTCCTTTTTTTTGAATAAACGAAAGCTCACTTGAGCTTTACAAAAAAAAGCCTTTCCCTTTTTTTTCAGGACTGCCCTTTCAGCCCACTGTTGGGCTTTAAACAATTTTTTTTATAAAGTGACCCGCTAGGGTTCCCACGGGAACCCCTCGTAATCCCGCCGCCAAGGGGCTCTACCCGCATGTGGGGATGTCCGAAGAGAGATGGAATGCCACCAAGAGGGAGCAGGTGGAGGATGCTGGGGCGGCGCGCGCCTGGGCTGCGCAAAGGGTGCCGCCTTGCGTCGCTTGGGAAGGTGGCATCAGGATTGCTTCGAGATCGCGCCGTCATGGATGGGAGCACCGCGCGCTTTGCGCGAGGAGATGCCGTCTGGATGGATGCGCTTTGCGCCATGGACTGTCTACACGCGATGCTCTGCGCGCTTGAGGGGTTGCCGGCATGCTCGCTGTGGTAGAGAAGGTACGGCTCCGCTGGAGCTTATCGCGCAGACGGCGGCGATGGAAGATCGGCATCACATGAAAACTGCGCAAGGGTGGCCCTGTTGTTGGGGCTTACCGCCGGTAGAGAGGAGATGCACCCGAGGAAGAAGGCGCCGCTAGTGGGGATATATTGCTGAATGGGGGAAGCGGCTTCCGCCTGCGCATAGGGCTGGAGGTGGCGCCTCTTGGCGTTGGCGGCTGTGACGATGGGGCTGCCGCCTGGGTCGCTTGCTGGAGGAGAGGGGCAGAGAGACAGAACGGAGCGCCGCCTGCGCGTGCTGGTGTGGAGACGAAGATTGGGGCTCGCCGTGAGGGTTGCTGCTCGTGGATCGCTCGAGCTTCGCGCAAGGATGAGTCCGCTTGGAGATGCCGCTGACACGATGCAGCATTTGGCTTGTGATGTTGCAAGAGGATGCACGGTACCCGTTAGGGTTCTGCCTGGACGCTTCTGCTGCAGATGAAGGGGATGTTGATCGCGTTGGGACGCCGTTTGGAGATCTGGAGGGTGCACGCACGAAGATCGATGTGCTAGGGAGATCTGGAAAGCTTCGGATCTTCAGAAATACGAGATCTTCTTGCAGAAATTAGGGTTTCAAACTAGAAACCCTAGAACTTTGACTTGAACAAATCACTCCATAAAAATAATCTTCAAGCAATAACTGGATCTTTAAAATCGATCGAATCTCGAACAAAATAAATAAAGAAAAACGCCTCGAGAATCGACCCGCTCTGATACCATGTTATAAAATATGAAGAATGCGGAAGCGATTGATAAACAGAGCATAAAGAAGATCAAACATCAACATGGGAACACCATGATTTTACGTGGAACCCTACTCCGTGAGGAGCGGGATGAAACCACGGGAGAAGCCCTCTAAGGGGCGTGTTTCTCTATTGATTTTCTCAATGAGTACAGGAGGTCTGGGGCTCCTTATATAGCCTTCCCAGAGCCTCCAAGTCCCACCACTGGTCCATGTGGGACTAAACACTGGATGGGGGTAAATGGATCTTCTCCAGGATCCATTTACCCTGCTACAACATAAAGGGCGCACAACCAAATACTCTAACAGAACCCAATGTTGTTGTCACCACTCCCATTCCTCTATACCGTGACAACAAATCTGCTACTTATATCGCCACAAATCCTGTGTTCCACGTAAGAACTAAACATATTGAGATTGACTGCCATTTTGTTCGTGATGATGTACGAGGAGGCAAGATTACTACACCACACATCTCGACAGATCTTCAACTTGCAAACATAGTCACAAAAGCCTTACTAAGAAGCACCTTTCTTGGATAGCTTCCAAATTGGGCATGATCGACAGATATGCTCCAATTTGAGGGGGGTGATAGATATTACAATAGATTACGTTCTTATATTTTACTGTAAACCCATGATGGTACTTATGTGTTTTTTTCCTTCTGAGCTTTCTAGATTTAGCCCTATATAAAGACACCTAGATCTCTTAAATAAACAACTCATTGCATGGTTTCATCTTATTCCATAGCCACAATTGCAAGCCCTTGGGGAGTGTTCGATGCACAACACAATGAGCATCTAGAGGGATGGGTATTAAAATTGAATGAGTGGAATTACATTAGAAAGGAGATCCTTCTTTTCTTTGGTTCATTTTTTCCCTAGAAATGGAAAGATACTTCATAAAAAAAGATAAAACTGAAACTAGGGTCAATCTAGAGTTTTGATCAATCTCTACTTTTAAATTTGAGGGGCAAAACCCCTGTCCCAAAACGAAGATCTTGCTGCCCTTAAAAGGTAGAAGTTTAGCTATTTGTTTGGGTCAGATCCATGTGTGGAACCATTTGTATTGGGGGTGCCTACAAACTTCCCAAATTAGTTATGAACATTGAGCCATCTATAATTCTTTCTACTCCTTTTTTTCTTTCCACATAATGAATATTGATTGCCACCAACCAAGGATGTAGCTCAGTCGTGGCTGAAATTTGCGAATCCGTGTTCATGTATTGTTACATGTAATGCTTGTTTTAAAGCTATTTGATTATCTTTTCTTTATTTTATTTATGGAGTCCTGTAACTCTTCGAGGTCTCTTATGTAATTATCTCTAGTGGTCTCTAGGGTTTTTTCTATATAAGAAACCCCATACTCCTTGAATAAATCATTCCATTCATTCGCAATTCCTTCCACATGGTATCAGAGCAACGATCCTAGACCAAGGACCGTATCCAAATCCCTACCGTCACCCGCCAACCCCTTCTCTCTCGGTCATGCACGTTGTCCTTGTCGGGACCTTCTCCATCGCACATCACTAATCGGTCTCGACATGCCTCCTGAATCGTCTCTAGGTGATTGATGCAGTTGGGATTGGCTATATCCAACATCGAATTCTCTCCACCGTGCACCAGTGGTGTGCGCCCTTGGTGCATCTCATTACAGGACTTCTCGGGATCTGGTCATCGCGGAACCAAATCATCATCAGTCAGACCGTCGCCCGATCTCCTGAACCATTGTCTGGACATCCCAGGCCATCACAGAACCCGAAGCCTAGACTTCCCAATCCCTTGCATCATATAACCATCACAACCGTTGTCTTTAAAACATGGGCATCAGATATCATCATCTTTGAAACAAGGGCATTGCACGACGTAGTCCATACCGGGGCAGTGGTGTGTGGGGCCTAGGGTATAAAATAGTTGCACCGTGCCCTAATTTCATGTGTATTTAAGTGCATACAACTACGTCTTGAACTTTGTACCTGACTACGATGGGCATCCCTTCTATCTAGACCAAGCCCCTATACACTACCTTTTCTATGATGGTTTAAGAACTTCTATTAAACTCAAGGGCACAGATAATTACTTCTTCTGGTTTCTGGCGTTCAAGGTGTTCATTGGTAATCAGAGAAAGACCTCTATTCCCACAAAGGGATTGCTAAAGGAGACTAATAATAACTATGAATTCTATCTTGGGGGCACTATCGCGTCACGACTTGGATGAGCAATAGCGTTGAGTCTCACATTGTAGCAAATCTCCTACACAACACAAAGGACATGTGGAATGTATTGGCACAGACTTTGCTCTTAGCAGACTGTCAAGTCTCGTCTAGCCGACATCTATATATTGATTTGGTTCGCCTCTCATGGAGAATCCGCTCTTGTCGAATACTATCAGCACGTAACTGATTTCTACGAGGAACTTACCATGTTTCAACTAGCTTGTTGTCCCAAACATGTGACAGAGAGATACGAGTGACATGTTTAAAGATTTCCTGTCAAACTACATTGTGAATGATCAGTTCCCTACATATGATACTCTACCGTCCATCAAGGTCATCTTTGGTTGTCTTCAAGGAGCTTAAGACTACTACTAGCCGTTCTGCTTATCTGCAGCATGTGGAGAGCTCTGCCTTTCTCGCCTTCTCTGGGAGAAGCGACTGACAGTGACTCAGATCGTAGCCATGGTTGTGATTCTGGTCGTGACTAATCCTCGATGCATCCATTGTCAGTGATGAAGCCATCTTTCTGAGTGGTGTTGGGTGAAGCTTGGCTTTCCCGCTTAGGCCAATGATGCATTTGCATCTGAATATGATGCAAGTGGGACATAAATACCTTTTGATTCAGATTCCAATAGATAGACAGTCCAAGTCTCCGCCGTAGATCACTCCCGCCTAGTGCCTATTGAGCGGTGCTGGGTAAAGTTTGGTTTCACACCTCAGGCCAATGTTGTTTCTGCATCTGAATATGATGCAACATGGACAAAGACACCTTTTGATCAGGATTTCAGTAGACATACAATCCAACTCTTCGCAACATATTACTCCTGCATGATGCGACTACTACAAAACTCGACTCCCAGCGAGACTACTCCTATTAAGCACCTGGCTACCACCTCATGTACTGTAGCCAACCCTGCTTTTGCCATAGTTTTGACATGGATTATTGACTTTGGTGCGTTTATTCACTTGACGGGAGAAGGTAGTCTGCTGACCTCCTCTCATCCCTCTTCCAGTATGAAGTCCATTCAGCTTGCCAGCAATGCCCATTCTCCTATTAGTATTATCACTGTTGGGACTATAGAGTTGTTCTCTGATCTCAGGCTCATCGGAGTTTACTGCGCTCCAAATTTTCCTTTAAGCTTATTTTTTGTTCATAAGTTATGTGTTGAGTTGAATCGTTAAGTGATTGTTTATGATTTCTATTGCTATTTTTTGGACATTCGGATGATGCAGATTTTTGGTGGGGGACACGAGAAGAACAACCTATAATATCTTGATATACATGTTGATTCCACTTTTGCTGATGTTGCCTTTGATTCTGCTGACCCATTCCTGTGGCGTTTGTGGCATTTGCAGTTCAGTCATCTTTCTGCTAGAGCTTTTTCCCATTTGTTTTCCAAACTGTCATCGCATAAGCCATTTAAGTGCAAAGCCTGCCAATTCAATAAACATCATTAGACCTCTTTTCCACTCTAAGGTTGAGCCACGTCGATCGCCACTTTTTTTTAGTCAATTGTGATATTTGGAGAACTTGTCTGGTCCATACTATAGGTGGCCACATATATTTTGCATTTTTTGTGGATGATTATAATAGTTGTCCTTAGGTTTATTTAATAAAGGCATGGTCGGATATTAATAAACTTGTCAAGTCCTTTTAGTTTATTAAAATATATTTATCTACTTGTATTTAGACTATCAAGACTGACAATGCTCTTGAGTCCACTCAACAGTATTTGGGGTCTTTCTTTGCCACTCAGGAAACCCTTAACCAAACCTCCTGTCATATACCTCACAACAGAATGGGGTAGCGGAAAGGATGCTTCGCCACCTTCTGAACATTGCATGTATCTTGCTTAATACATGAAGGTTCCCAAGAACTACTGGGAGATGCTATTCTCACTACCACCTACATCATCAATGGGGTACCCTCTTTAGTTCTCAAAACGGACCACTCCTTTTTCACTTTTGTATACTCATTAGGAACCCTTATCTCTTCTATTGAGAATCTCTGGTTTCTCTTCTATTGAGAATATCTAGTTTCACTTCCTTTATTCATAACTTTCAAACTATTAATAAATTATCTCCTCGTGCAATCAAGTATGTGTTCATTGGCTACTCTCACGCCCAAGAGGGGTATAGGTGCTATGACCCTACTAGTCATCACTGCTATATCTCCGCCGATGTCACTTTCTTTGAACAGACTAGCTTACTTTACTTAGTCTATCAGTGACATACCCTTGGAACTTCTTCCACCTCTCATCCTCTACAAAAGGAAATACAATGTTCATTCTGACTCTATATCGTTACGTTGTTCCTTACGTATAGGATAATGTGCCTTTTTCAAGTGTTCCTACCAAGCCTGCTTCAGATGCTCCATTAGAACTACCTATAGCACTACGGTGAACAATAAAGCAATGTACTATACTTCCCTTGTCACATTTTACTTCCACTGATACCATATCTAGTTGTGACAAGTAGTTTACAGATGCTCTTATGGATGTTGCTACTCCTCATGATCATCACAATGTTGTTCAAGACCATAGTTGGAAAAAGTCATGGTAGAGGAGATTGTTGAACTTACTACCAGGGGCACATGGGATCTTGTGTTGTGTCCTCCTGACATCAAGACAATTGCATGTTGATGGGTCTTTACGACGAAACAGTCTTTTCATGGCGTCATTAACAGATAAAACCAGACTCGTGGCAAAGGGATTTACTCAGACCTATTGTGTGCACTATTTTGAGATATTCTTTTTGGTGGCTCGAATGTCGTCAATCCACATTATTTTTTCTGTTGCTGCCAATATGAATTCATCCATATTATATCTATATGTGGAGAATGCTTTTCTCTATGGTGACCTTGAGGAGGAGGTCTACATGATGCAACCACTAGGTTACTCCCTCGAGCTTGGTGTGATAGACTTACCTTTGAGATCAGCTCACTTGACTTCTATAGGACAACATCTGATTACTCTGTCATCATCAAACGAAGGACTTCTAGCACTGTGATAGTGGCTGTTTATGTTGATGATATAGTGATTACCGGTGATGATGAAGCATGCATTCTAGAGACCAAAGCCTTCCTCCAAAAGGTGTTTGTCACCAAGGACCTTGGTCAACACATATACTTCCTTGGCATTGACGTGATATACACTACAAAGGGACTACATCCATCACAATGGAAGTATTTCCTGGACATTCTTATAGAGGCTGGCCTACTTGGACGCAAACCATCTGGCGTCCCAACGGAATTGTGTAAACATGCTATATCCATTGATCCTAAGTTTGAGGATACTACATGATATAGAATCCTAGTGGGTAAGCTGCTCTACCTTACTATTACTAGGCATGATAAATCATATGATGTGAGTAAAGCCTCACTACATTTATTGGCAAGATGTTATCTTGATCTTTCGATACTTGAAGGAATCTCTAGGTATGAGGTCAGCGATATACTGAAATGCATATGGCGATTATGCTAGTTCCTATGAGGACAGATGATTTACCGCATGTTATGCCATGCTTGGTGGGGGGAAACCTTGTTACGTGGCAAAGGAAGAAGCAAAAAATGTATCTAGATCGAGTACAAAGGCTGAATACAGGGTGATGGCCCAAGTCACTTATGAGATCATCCGATTAGTCTCCTTTATACATGAGCTTGGACTTCCTCCTATTATTCTAGTCCCTATTATGACAACAAGTCCGCTACATACATTGCCACCAATCTTGTGTTCCATGAGTGGACTAAGCTGCTAAGCACATTGAAGTTGATTGCCATTTCATGCGAGATGTAGTATGAGGAGGGAAGATTACACTCTGCATATCTCCAGGGACCTTGAACTTACATATACATATATATATATATATATATATATATATATATATTCGCAAATGCCCTGCCGAAGAGACACATATCTTGATTGATTACCAAGTTAGGCATGTTCGATAAATATGCTCCAACTTAAGGGTCAATGTTGAAGTTATTGGATTATCTTCTCTTATTTTATTTATTGAGTCCTGTAACCCTTCAAGGTCTCTTATGTAATTATCTCCACTTGGTCTCTAAGGTTTCATGCTATATAAGAACCCCATACCCTTTGAATAAATCATTCCATACATTCTTAATTTCCATGCATGCTCCATACATATGGCTGCACTTGTGGCTAACCATACATATATAACGTTTTTCAAGAAATAATTCAGTAAATTTGATGATTTTTCTTCTCCAAATTCATACATCTAGGACTAAAGTGGCTGAGTAGTGTCACTTTTTTTCTAAGTATTTGGTTGTTGTGGTATGAAAGGTAAGGTTGCATCATGCCCATTGTCCAAAATGGTCCTGTTTTTCCCACAAACTGTGATATTAGGACTTTTGTACGAAACCCCCCTTTTTATTTGGTTTTTTGTGGTGTTTATGGAAAAGATGGCAATCTATTAGCTCCAACCACATGCATTATTAGAAAATAGAAATGCAAAAGCAAATATCAGAGAAATAGATAAAACATTAAGAACACGGGAATTTAACGTGGAACCATACTCCCTAAGGAGCGGGATGAAACCACGGGAGAACGCCTCAAAGGGCTGATAGTCTATTGCTTTTCTCACTGGATACAAGATGAGGGGTTTCTTATATAGCCTTCAATGAGTCTCCACATCTCCCAACTGGTAGATGCGGGACTAAAGACTTGGATGTGGTAAATGGATCCCAGAGCGATCCATTCACCCATCTACAACTCAAGTGATTCATACACCATATACTCCAACACTCTCCCTCAAGCTGGAGCATGCAATGCTCAGTTTGGACAAACAAAAAGAAATCTCAACTCAAAATATATGACACTACAAACAATATCAACTCAAATCGCACAACTATCGGCTGATGTCGAGGACGTTGCTTCTTATGCCACGCATGTGAGGAGGACGAATGAGCTGGAGTGTGAGTCAACTGAATCTCCTCGTCAGAGAACATGTGCTCTGTACTGTGCCTGTCAAAGTCATTGCAACTGAATGAGTCTCTACACGGAGAACTCTGGCCCGATACATGTGGACAATCACTCCATCTCTGAAAAGGGTTGAAGAACGTCGCTAATTATCTTTACGTAGATCTCTGAAGATAGGTCTCTCATAAGGTCCTCAAAGTGGATTCTCTCTCATAGAAACCTCAGAAGGATCTCGTATCGGAGTTCACGAACACTGGAGAATGAAGTCTGAAAGTCTCCTCGCTGGAGAACTGGGTCTCTCTTATCTGACACATAGAATGAGATTTCTACTCTGGAGTCCCTACGAAACCACATGAAAACCCCAATCCACATGGCATAGGGAATGAGCTTTATACTATGGAGTCCCTATGGAACAATTGAAAACTCTGGACAAAACATAAAAGATGGGAACCACAAAAGATGGCCAACATGTGCACACCTGAAAAGACCACAAATGTTTCTGAAACGAAGACTCGGAACCAATCTGACCTCAAGTCTGAATATCTGAACATCTGTAGTGTCTAAACATCTGGCTGGTCTGGAATCTGTAATCTGAATCTGGAATAGACTTGCGACTCTATACAATACTCCCCCTTTCTCTCATACTTGTTGGAAAAGAATGACATCAACAAAGTTGAGAGAAGACAATGAAATCGGGAAGACACAAATGAATAGTACATAAGCCGATAATCTTTTTTCTCCGCCTTTTTCAAAAAAAATTAATCATTTTCTTGGCTATTCCAATTTTTTGTATAGCCTTCACATTTTTTCGCAAATAAGCCATTCATTTTTTACGGCTTTTCCTTTTTTTGTTGCAAATTTTTCTTTTTTTCATACGACTTTTTATTGTACGCATATTTTTCAAAAGAAATTTTCTCTCTCTTAGGCCCAACACTTTGGCACCTCTTCTTTTTTTTAAACCACAGACTTACATACCTTCCCCATTTGTTCCTTATTTTGGGGAAACCCTTCTCTCAAAAAATCGAACGTCGCCACCGATAGAAGCCCGCAAGGGCTCTACTTCTCGAAGGTGGTGCCGTCCTGGGAAGGACTCGCCTGGATCGTGCGCGAGTGCGCCTGCCGCTTGGAGAAGGCTTCTTGCTCGGAGCAACGCCGCCAGAGATTTGCGTGCGCGAGGGCATCGCCTGCGCGTGCTTGGGAGTTCCGTCGCCAGCACCATGGTGACTAGAGAGATCCAACAAGGAGGTGCGGCTGCCAACGAGGAGGTGCGGCCGGTGGCATCTCACACCGCCAGCGCAAGATCTACAGAAGGAAGGTGATGTAGCCATCACCACCTGCTAGGGCTGCGCGTGTTGTTTCGCGAGGTGTGCCTGATACGTGAAGGGAAGAGGCTCAGATTGGGTCAACTGGAGGAGGTGCACGACTTCTGCCGTTGGAGCGGGAGTTCCGCCTGGAGAAGATGGAGGATCGATGGCAGTTCCTGTATCCTGAAAGTGGTTCTACGAGGGAGGTCACGCCGCCTGCGCACCTGGGGGGCCATCTGCAAGGAAGACCTTGATGTTGCCTAGGGTTTGTTGGCGAAGGAGGATGTGCGCTACCACCTGCATCACAAGGAAGATGAGTGCAACCACCATGGAGATGCAGACTGAACCTTGATTAGGGTTTTGTGAAACCCTATGAGTGCGATTGGTTGGTGGGTTATCCGGGGGTGGATAACCCATTTTTGTTTTAGTGTGTTTGGTTGGTGGGTTAAGGATTGGGAGGGTTTGTGTGATGTTATTGTATTGGAATTTGAAAAAGTTGATAGTTATTATGATATGATTGTATTGAAATTTGAAAAAGTGGGTGGTTGTTGTGATGTGATTGTATTGAAGTTTGGAATAGTGAGTATAAGTTGAGTATTTTATGGTTTTTAGATGATATGATAGTATAATATATAATTTTTTTGATGAGAAGTGAGTGGGCCCCACTAGTGGGTTAAAAATGGAGGTTTTGGGTGTTACCCACCCAAAGTGGGGGGTAACCTTCAATCCGAACGGGCCTTAGGATATGGATTTGTGAGGGCTTCGTTGAGATACGCACAAAAGATGCACATAATAAGGGTTTCAAGAAAACCCTAGCATGTGATGCTGTAGCCAATCTTCAAAACTTTGAATCATGAACTTCAAAATAATCTCGAATCTCGAACAAATCAATAAAGAACATAAAAATTCTCGAGAATCGACCTGCACTGATACCATGTTAGAAAATAAGAACGCGGAAGCAAATATCATAGAAATAGATAAAATATTAAGAACACGGAATTTAACGTGGAACACTACTCCCTATGGAGCGGGATGAAACCACGAGAGAAATGCCTAAAAGGGCTAATAGTCCATTGCTTTTCCCACTGGATACAAGGTGAGGGGCTTCTTATATAGCCCTCACTGAGTCTCCACATCTTCCAACTGGTAGATGTGGGACTAAATACTTGGATGTACAACTCACGTGACGCATACATCATATACTCAACATGCATAAATGGAAGCATGGAAGGAATCCATTTCTCCCTATAGTTCCAACTATCCAACATGTACTGACTTTAGTTCGAAAAAGAGACTGACTATTTTAGTATCATCAATGATCCCCCATTTGCATTTTATTTCAAAATTCCAGAATCCAAATACAAAGAATTCATCCTTTCTATTAACTATGCATTAATAACACGGTCCTAGAAATATGAAAAGTATATCGATTATACTGGATTTGATGAATGAAAACTCTATGACTGAGTGGTCAAGATACCTTGTATTTCAACAAGGAGGCCTCGATTTTGGAATCATCTAGATCCTGTTGCTCACAACCACTGGTTGCTTAATAAGGTCAACACACATTCAAGTGTAGGCCAATGGCATGCTATAGTTAAAATGTTTATAGAACTTTGCGTGTACCCTGCTAATTAGGGAATTTCAATACTTCAACTTGATTTTTCCATGTCCTGGTGTTACTACCCGGAGAAGCTGTGAACTTGAATTAAAATCATTTGATTATATTAGTGGTTCATTAGTGTTGCGAATATCGGAAATAAACACACACAAACAATATCAATCAAACAAGACACAAACATACAGAGTTACAAGGTCCACCCGTAACTGGGCTACATCCTTGAGTGGCGGCGATAGGTTTTCACTATGTTGAGAAGAAGAAAATGCAGAGGGAAAATGCAGAGGTTACAGAGAGCCCTAAATTTAGGGGAGTTTATATACTACTCCCTTATAGATGGATCCCTGAAACAAATGGATCCAAATACTCGAATACAAATAGAATTGCTTATAAAAAATTTCAAGGCATATCAACAATTAGCAACGGGGCCCCCGTCTTTTGGGGTATGGTACGATAGGAGGTAGTGCATACGACAATTCTTCAACCTGGGTCGACTGGTCAGCATTGAAGGCATATCAACAATTAGCTACAAGGTAATAAGTTGTATTTTTGACATGTAACTTATTCAACACCAAACAACCTAAAAAAAGGCAAGGATGTGTACAATAGATCCAAAGTAGCAGCCCCTTCACTAACTCCTGCATCACAAGAGCTTATGAGTTGGTTTGTCTGCTGAACTTCCACACCGATGTCTACAGGTCACCGATGCACCAAGAAGTGTCATTAAGGGTCGAAGTTTATGTTCATTTTTAATTCTAGCATTTCCTTGTTAAGCTAGCTATGGAAAGAAGTGAGAATGTTACTTCTTTTACTAATACATCCGATATATGGGGCTTTGGTAGCCTTGTTTTAATCAAAAGCTGAATAGTTATATCTAGAGCTTTTCTAGGGATATAGTATTGATGGGTTCCCCTCCTTGTGGGAACCTAATCCATATTTATAGGACATTGGTAGTCTTATTTGGAAAAGGAAAAATCAAGTTCTCATTGGAGGAGGAGATTAATTACCTTTTAGGAATATGAGAAATAATTTCCTAATCCTATTGGAAGCACGAGTTCATGTTTACTTATTTTCTCATCTCCATGGAGTATAAATAGAGGGCATGTGGTGCATACCAAATCCATCCCAACACAAGCTCTCCTAGTACAAGAAAGAATTAAGAAAGTGAGGAAAAATGAAGAAGGTTTGTGGTTGCCGCGAAGTTTGGAGGGAGTAATCTTTGGAGCAACTCTTTTTCAGAATTCTTCCCTATTGTTTGGCGATGGATTCATTATTTTGGTGATATTTCTCCTCTCTACTATTCTCCATTGTTTGGTGATTTGTAGCGATATATAGAGTGACATGATTTTGTAAGTCCCTCACAGGAGAGTATTTCGATTATAGTTCTTGATTTTGGGTTGCGATCAACCCCATGGTTTTTCCTCTCACATTTGAGGGTTTTTCACGTTAAAATTCCTCGTGCACTTGTGATTGCTTTTGTTCTTGCATTTCTAGTTATTTGCTTGCTATTCTGATTGTTCATGGTTCTTCTACCATTCGACTTACAGTTAATCCATCAAGTGGTTGTTTCGATAATGCTTCCGTAATATCTGTGGGATTGATTGGTCCCAACAAGGTGGTATCAGAGCATGTTTAATGGCGGATTACGAGATGAAGTTTGGTTCGAGCTTGATGATTAGTCTTAATGGAACTAATTATAATTTGTGGAAGAACAAGAAGAATGATCTCTTATATGTGAAGGCTATGCACATTCTGGTGTTCTCCACATAGAAGATCGAAACCAAAATCGATGAGGAATAGGAATTTGAACATAAGCAAGTTTGTGGCGTCATAAGACAAGTTTGTGATGAGAATGTCTACAACCACATCCAATATGAAATCAGTGCTAGAAGCTTGTGGTTGAAGTTGGAAAATCTTTGTGCCTTTAAGACAGGAAGTAACAAATTGTTTCTTCTTAGAAGATTGGTGAACTTGAGATTCAAGGAAGGCAATTCTGTGCTAGGTTTTCTGAATGAGTTCCAAGGAATTACAAGTCAGCTGATGAGTATGGGAATAAAATTTGAATATGATATGTTGGAATTATATTGCTTGCTACTCTGTCAGATTCGTGGGAGACTTTTAGAGTCTCACTTACTAACTTTGCAGTTAACAAAGTTGTTTTATTGGAGGTTGTCAAGTCTGGCATTCTCAATGAGGAGATGCGGAGAAAAACCCGAGAAAGCTCTTCGCAATCAGAGGTTCTTGTCATAGAGAATAGGGGGAGGAGAAGGATCAAGACTGATATTGGCAGAGATAATAACATGAGCAAGTCCAGATCCAGATATCAGAATATATAGTGTCATTACTGCAAGAAGAAAGGACACATCAAGAAGTATTGCTTCTAATTCATGAGAGTTAACAAGAATGGTGGCGACAAGAAAGAGAAAAATAATGAACAAATTGCTGCAACTGCACAACATGAGCTCCTCGTTGTATGTGATGAGGAGATGGTGAATGTCGTACAGGATGATACTTCTTGACTTGTTGACATTGGTTCTGCTCAAGGTTGCAGAAGTCAACAGTCGATACTCGGTCGGTAGGGTCATTGAGTAAGGATTATTGGCAGTCGGGAGAGTAATCGGATTCAGTCGTGCATTAGTCGGTTTTGAATTTTTTGAATTATTTTAAATATATAAATCAATTTTTTATAACATATACTCTCATTTATATTCATATATTTAACAGTTTTAATATTTTTAAGAGCTTAAAAAGTTATAGCAAGAGAAGAAAAAACGAAGTAAGTTAAGAACAAAATGTTGGTACATAGCACGAGCAAAATGTTAAGAAACAAAATGTTTAGTATATATCACAAGTTGAAGTTACAAATAAATCAACACAAAGCTAATCAACAACCACAAAAGGCAAATAACCTAAGTTACCCAACCATCATGCAAATCAACAAGTATCTAAGTTAATGAACATTTTAGGCATAATAAACACAATTCTAACCTTATATAAGTTAACCAACATGCAAATCGACAAGAATATATGGGTGTGGGAGCGCGTGGGTGTATGCATGCGTACATGCATGCACACTCTAAGCTATATAAGTATATATTTAGAATCATATTTGAGAACATTTTGTATATGCATATATGTTTGTTATATTTTATTTCTTTTATAAATTTTTATTTGAATATTTTTATGAAATTAAATTATATAGGGTTTAAGTAAAATTATCCAGGATAGTATATTTATTAGTTGATATTTTATATTTAGATGAAAAACTATAATTTAAAGTACATAAGTATACATAATTAAAAACGACAATCTTGTAAAGCCTTTACCTGGAGGCTGAATAGATGGACGTGAAGACAACTTTGCTCCATGATGATTTTGAGGAGGAAATCTACATGTTGCAACCTGAGGGCTTTACCATCAAATGCAAGGAAGGCTATGTTTGTGGACTAAAGAAAAGTCTATATAGCTTAAGGCAAGCGTCAAGGCAATGGTATAAGAAGTTTGACTTGTTCATGGGGGGAGCATGGTCACTCTGAGACCACTTCGGATCATTGTATCTTCGTGAAGAAATTCTCAAATGATGATTTCATCGTTTTATTTCTTTACATTGATCACATGCTGATTGTAGGCAACATGCTGATCACATGCTCATTTTGTTGCTTTACATTGATCACATGCCTTGTCGCCCAAAACTTCTGTTATCTTTTGGAGGGTCCTCACGCCAATCTGCCTCGTATTCCGCTGGTGCTCGATCGGTTGTGGTTCACGTTTTGGTTGATCAGTATCGAGACGTTCACCCTTCAACTGCCTCACTCGTGGTTTACCCTGCAGAGGGTGGTTCTCGTCCTGACGTGGGGGTTGGAGACAAAAGGTCCGGTAAGAGATACAGGGTAGGGAGAGATCTCGGCATCAACTCATCGAGCCTCAGTCGTGCTCGGCCCTAAAGGTGAGCATTGCGGAGGTCTCCGGTGTGATCCGCGTTCAGGGACCATACCTTGGTTCTAAATAAAGGTTCTCTCTTGGAACGTTTGGGAACTCGGGGAGCTGGACAAAAGGAGAATCCTAGGTTCGCGCTTCATTGAATGGAGTTGTGATGTGGTCATGCTGCAGGAGACAAAGCTCCAATCCGTCTCTGATGCCGTTTGGAGATCCTTCGGCACTGGTGGCATAGATGAGTTCAGAGCGCTGGATGCAGTCGGTGCCTCAGGAGGGCTTCTTGTGGCGTGGAGATCTTCTGTCTTGGCTTTCAGTTCAGTGATTCGTGGGAGACACATTCTCTCTGTTCTCCTTATGTGCGTCGGATCCTCGACAAACTTGGCGGTTTCGTGTGTATACGGCCCCTGTAATCATATTCGACGGCGGGAGTTATGGGAGGACTTGCAAGAGGCGAGTAAAGCCTTCGAGTGTATCCCCTGGCTCGTTGGGGGGGATTTCAATGTTACTCTTCGAACAACGGACAAGCCATGTTTCAGGGGTGGCCAGGACCTGGGTTCGGATGATTTTACTGACGCTATTGATTCAATGGCCCTGGAGGTTATGTACGCGGGGGGCTCGGCTTACACTTGGAGGAGCTCCAACTCTCGCTCTCGAATGGACAGATTTTTGGCTTCGGCAGAGTTATTGAATTGTTCGTGCTGTCCTCTGTGATGACTCGTCCGAGAACCTTGTCCGACCATTCATCGATACTATGGGACTTCGGGGATTCCCATTCGCAGAGGGGTCTTTTTAGATATGAGAAGAGCTGGTTGTTGGAGGAAAATTTTAGAGAGATGGTAGTATCGCATTGGTCCAAAGTGGAGGTTTCTGGTTCAGCCGCGTCTAGGTTTGTGCAGAAGCTGGTGTCCTTGCGTACGCAGTTATGTTCTTTTAAGGAGTCCAGGGCTGCCAGGTTCGCTGCCAGAGGCAGAGGCGGTGGTTGGTAGACTTGATGCACAGAAAGTTCTTAGGGAGCTCTCGGGGGATGAGCTGGCCACTCGCTCTCTAGCTCACAAAATAATTGCGGCTGAGGATAAAAAACGCATCACTGAATGGAGACAAAGGTCAAGAAATACTTGGCTCAGGGAGTGGGACGCTAACACGACTTTTTTCCATCGCATAGCTAACGGGAGGCGTCGGTCAAATGCTTTGAGACCGGTTACGGTGAATGGTATGCGTGTGGATGGTGACCGATAAATGGGGAAGGCGATTGTGGATCACTTTAGAGACTTCTTGGCAAGGAGGCTACCACGGCTCTGGAGGTGGACAGGGTGTGGGGCTCCTTCTTTACCGACCTTGTCTGACTTAACTGACATATGGAACACATCCTCAAACTCATTTGAAGAGGTATTAATGTTTCATCTTTAATTGTCCTTTTAGTTTCTGATTTCAGGAGCCACATTATCATCTCAAGATTAAATGAGTTCTTTTACTTCATTTTCATCTTAATTCTCAAGAGAGTTATCCTATAAGAATCATATTCTCAAAGATGAGATCTTTTAAGAATCTCAAGGTCATAAAATGGGTATACAATACCATCCTTTATTTTCCTAATGAAGTAGCACTTTCAAGTGCTAAGTTCAAGCTTACTTGCTTGGAACCATATGCAGGATGTCTCCTTGGAGGAGTTGAAGTGTGCGGTTTGGACCTTGAATGCGGATGGGGATCCGGGCCCAGATGGCTTCCCTGTTGCTTTTTACAGGGATTTTTGGGACCTCGTTGGCAAGGAGGTTTTGGAGGTCGTCTCGGAATTTTGTGTGGGTAATGCTGGTTTCGAGAGAATAAGTAAATCCCTCATCGTTCTCCTTCCAAAGTTCACGGCGGCGGATCGCATTGAGGATTTCCAGCCCATTGCTCTATCTAACGCTCTCTACCTGATTGTGGCGAAGGTGCTCGTTATGAGGCTCAGTCGTGTTTTGGAGACTATTATATCTCCGTTCCAATCGGCCTTTGTTCAGGGCAGGCACATTTCGGACTGCCTGATACTTGCCTCGGAAATCATTGCGGACTGGAAGAGGGGGGGTAAGCCAGGTGTTTTATGGAAAGGGGATTATGCAAAAGCCTATGATAGTTTGCATTGGAAGTTTCTTTGGTCGGTTTTGCGGAGGAGAGGTTTCCCGGATCTTTGGATTTCTTGGATGAAACGTTGTATTATGGTGTCATCCTTTTCTGTCTTGGTGAATGGACAAGGGTGTGCGGCAAGGTTGCCCTCTGGCACCCCTGCCGTCTGTCATTGTCGCGGATGTACTGGTGCATGTTGTGTGCCGTGTGATTGATGGTGGGTTCTCGGCGGGTTACTCGCGGGATGATTCGAAGATCCCGCTGCTGCAATACGCGGACGACACTATTTTTTTCATTGAGGGGGGCGCTGAGGAGGCCTCCAGAATGTCTGTGGCCCTAAATCTTTTCAACGAACTCTCTGGACTCTTCAAGAATGTGGATAAATCAAATGTGGTCCCCTTCGGATTATCGGAGAAGGAGGCAATTGCTTGTTGCCAGGCTTTAGCTTCGGAGTGCTGCTCCATTCCGATCGACTACCTTGGGATGCCTTTGACGGTGGGAAGAACGAAGTTGCAGGATTGGTTGCAGGTTGTTGAGAAGCTCGAAGCCAGGCTTGCGGGCTGGAAGTCAGCCATCCTATTTAAGGAGGGCGGCTGGTTCTATTAAAAGCGGTACTATCCTCGATCCCCGTGTTTTTCTTGTCCACTCGTTGCTTGCCAAAGGAAATCCGTAATCGTCTTGAGAAGCTAATGCGCAGGTTCTTATGGGGCAGGCATGGTGGTGAATCGGGGGGATGCACCTCGTTGAGTGGGATGTGATCACGCTCCCTAAAAAAACGGGGGGCCTGGGAGTCCGGAGGCTATATGAAATGAATGAGGCCTTGCTTTTGAAATGGGCGAGCAGAGTTTGGGGCCCTGGGGAGGATTTGTGCTGCAGCCTTCTGCGCAAAATTTATGATGTAGGTGGTGCGCCGCCGCTACCTGAGTCTCGTATGGGGTCTCCCATGCCGTTCTGAAAGGGGATGATGGAGGTCTTTACCCGTTATCTCTCGTTGTTCAAGCTGGTGCTTGGCAACAGGGAATCCTTTGCCTTCTGGACTGATGATTGGAGGGGGGGTGCTTGTGCACGCGTTTCCCTCGCCTTTATGCTTTGGCTGCTGATAAGAATGCGTTTGTTGCGTCTTGCTGGTCGGATGGTAATTGGTTCCTTACTTTCTCCACAAACTTTTCGAACCAACGCCTCGAGGAATTTCTAGGATTCTTTGAAAGAGGTGGGAAGACCGTCCGCGGGAAGGGACCATTGGGGGTGGCATAAGGGCACCTTTTCTGTAAAGATGGCTTTCGAGGCGATTTGCAAACTGCCCCCTTCGCGCTCGGAGGAGTTGCTTCGGGATTGCGCCTTCTTTTGGAGTCTGGGCCTCCCTGAGCGTGTTGGATTTTTTTCTGGTTGTTCAGAAGGCAAAGACTGATGACGAAAGACCACTGTGCTAGGCTCTTGGGCTCCATCTCTGATAGATGCCTCCTGTGTGATGAAGCGATTGAGTCCCTTGAACACTTGTTCTTCAAATGTCCGGAAACGTATCCGATTTGGGACGAGGCGGATTTGGCTTGGACGTGCACGACGGACTTGGCCTCCTTTTGCGGCTCATTGGTGGGAAACAGGAATAGACCACGGGGGGAGTTAATTAGACCTATTGCTATTTTATGGGCCCCGTGGCTGGGCAGAAATGCACTTCTTTTTCTGGGCAAAGGTTCTATAAGGAAAATGTTGGGATACACTCCGCGAGATTGGTGGATAATTGGGACCTTTTAATTGTATGCTTTAATTACTATTTCTCTTTGTACTTCTCCGTTTTCTTTCTTATAAATAAACTTTGGGGCGAACACCGCTGAGTGTATCCCCCTGTTTTTTGGCCTCAAAAAAATGGAGGGAGAATTTCGGACTTGAAGAAGGAGTTGAGCAAGTCCTTTGATATGAAGGACTTGGAGCATGCAAGTCAGGTATAGGGCATGAAGATCACTCGAGACATGGGAGTAAGGAAACTTCAGCTTTCACAACAGAAGTACATTGAGAAAGTACTTCAGAGGTTCTTTATGAATAAGGCCAAGCCCGCTAACACACCTTTGGGAGTACATTTCAAACTAACCTCCAAGGAATGTCGAAAGACAACCGAGGAAAAGAAAGATATGGAGAATATTCCCTATGCATCCGCAACAGGTAGTCTTATGTTTGCTATGGTTTGTACGAGACTTGGCACTGCTCATGCAGTTAGATTTGTTAGTAGATTCATCTCAAATCCAGAGAAACAACATTGGAAAGCACTCAAGTGAATCTTGAGATATCTTCGAGTCACTAGCAGTTACTATCTTTGCTTTGGAGCAAAGAAGCCTATACTTCATGGCTATACAGATGCAGATATAACAGGTGACATTGATGGGCGAAGATCCATATCTGGATACTTCATGTCCTTTGCAGGTGGCCCAGTTTCTTAGCAGTCTAGGCTTCAGAAGTATGTGGTACTATCAACTACAGATGTTGAACTCATTGCAGCTACATAGGCATGCAAGGAGGTGCTATGGATGAAGAAGTTCATGCAAGAACTTAACTTTGTTAAAGACAAGTATGTCTTCTACTGTGACAATCAGAGCTCGATTCACCTTGGAAAAAATTCTACCTTTCATGCACGGTCGAAGCACATCGATGTCAGATATCATTGGATACATGATATGATATAATCGAAATAGCTTGTACTTGACAAGATCTATATAGATGGCAACGATGCTGATATGTTGACAGCGACTCTGCCACTTGGAAAGCTCGAGAGATGCTGCTCCATCGCAGGATTGGAGCAGTTCCATCATTGTCGGTGAGGGGGGGATTTGTTGGATGGGTTCCCCTCCTTATGGGAATCTAATCTATATTTATAGGATATTGGTAGTCCTATTTGGAAAAAGGAAAAATCAAGTTCTAATTGGAGGAGGGGATTAATCACCTTTTACGAATAGGAGAAATATTTTCCTAATCATATTGGAAGTAGGAGTTCATGTTTCCTTATTTTCTCATCTCCATGGATACAAGAATGAAATAAGAAAGAGAGGAAAAAGAAAGAAGGTCCGTGGTTGCCGTGAAGTTTGGAGGGAGTAATCCTTGGAATATCTTCTTCAACATTCTTCCCTACAGTTTGGCGACGGATTCATCGTTCTGGTGATATTTCTCCTCTCTACTATTCTGCATTATTTGGTGATTTGTAGTACCGTATAGAAGGCCGTCATTTTGTAGGCCCTTCACAGGAGATTATTTTGGTTATAGTGCTTCGTTTTGGATTGCGATCAACCCCATGGTTTTTGTCCTCACATTGAGGGTTTTCCACATTAAAATTCCTCGTGGACTTGCGATTGCTTTTGTTCTTGTATTTGTACTTATTTGCTTGCTATTCGGATTGTTTGTGGTTCTTTTACCGTTTGATTTACAATTAATCCATCAAGTGGTTGTTTCGATAATGCTTCCGCAATATATGTGGGATTGATTATTCCCAACATATGCATATTTCAAATAAAGTAAAAGTAAAAAGCAGAAATGATCAAATGCATCTTGAATTCCTTCAATAACAGGATGTTCTGAAAACTTTTTCAATAAGATCACATGCAGATTTGCATGTTCTTCCATTCGTCCCTGTGGACCTGTGTGGCTGTAGTGCCATATGAGTGTCCCTATCCAGCTTTGCACCATTGGCTTATGATCCTTTAATCAGATTCTTCCAGGTTTGATTCAAGCAGTCACATACTGTTTCGTACTATAAATTGTTCAGTCAGTTCGGAAGATCAGGTTTGATTCCCAATTTTGGGGCTGTCAATTGCATCATGAATCCATCGGCAGATGCATTCTTTCCAATCTGTAACACTTCTCAGATCATTTCCCTCCTTTTCTTTGATTCTCTGGTTTATAACAGCTTCTACAATCTTCAACTCCTTTAATTTTCTGTCCTTGATGTGCAAATTCACTATCGACAACCTATTTCAAGCATGCCAAGTGATCTGACCATTGAGTTACTCCTCCCACCCTGAAGAAAACTGCATCTCAATGTCAGGCATTTGTCTGCCGTACATCCAGGAGGGACCACAAAGATACCCGCCTCATTATGTTGCTCTACACTGACAAACCATTGCTCTGCCCAAGACAGTGCTCACCTCATCAAT
The DNA here is from genome assembly GCA_037367405.1 of Ottelia alismoides. NCBI lineage: Eukaryota > Viridiplantae > Streptophyta > Magnoliopsida > Alismatales > Hydrocharitaceae > Ottelia > Ottelia alismoides. Next base: position 611,041 of record JAZKJV010000272.1, read on the forward strand.
GCCATTGTTTGAAGTACCATTTCATTTGAAGGCTCATGGCTAACATTACAGAAGATGCTAGTGGGTCCTCTACCCTCCCAAAGAGATCAAAATGTTCTGAAGCACCTGTTGGTTTTCAGCAGGGAGTTTTCCCCTACATAATCGGGTCAAGTTCCTGGAGTTCTAAACAAGGCGTTTTGATCTGCTCCATTGGGATCACACCCGACAGAGATGCTCAGAGGCACCCCAAATCCCCTAAAGGCTGCTTCGGAAGCCAACAATCTTGGTGCCATTCTCGCTTTCCAATGAGGCAAGCCATCAAAATTATGGAGATGCCGCTCCTCTCGAGCTGCCGACAATATGTGCAACATTCACTGCCTCCTTGATTGATGAAAGCTCTAAGTTTGACCCTGCATCCTCATCGTCTAAACACTCCACCAATACAGGGAAACTCGAACATACATGATGAAAAGACATGTCTTGAGAAGAACACTGCACGGGTTCCCATCGGAATCAACAATGACAACTGTGGAATCATGTGGGAATAGGTCATTGGAGATCAAATCCACCATCACACCAATTTGTGCAAGCATCAAAGATGTGGATGCGATGACATTGGAAAGGCATCCCCTTCATTATCAATCAACAACAATGCTCGCAAGAAAAAGTCCCATCATTCAAGCATGGTCGACACCAATTGAAGACCTGTACCCCCTTGGTTGACTCTTGCAGTTGCAATAGATCCCTGACTTTTGATGCTGTTTAGCTTTAGATGTAGATCAACATACCTTCCTAATGAATGATGCTAAAAAAGAAGCCCTGAACCTCTCACCTACACGAGACGATGCCTCTTTAAAGCCACCAACATCTTCCGACAGACCCCCCTCTAGACACCCATCAATACTAGGCATCATCTTGCATCCACACAAACAAAGTGATCCTTGCTCTTCCTTGTCAGACTCCATGTCCCCACCTGCCCCTTCCTAGCCACCTTCTCACCCCCACTCTATCTTGCCACATATACCTCCTCAAGTGGCATTTGCAGATGATAGTATGTAGTTTCATATGGCTTTTAGCAATTATGTCCACTTTTTTTTTCTTACTTTGGACTTCATTTATTAGTCCATTTAAACATGTTGATCATGTTCTTTGTCTTTCAGGCTATGCAAAGGAGGAGAACTATTAGATAGGATACTCTCGAGGTGCTTTTAATTTTTTACATACTAGTTGTAAAACACATTTATAGGCAGTACATGATAACATGACTGCATGTGATCATGGTGATGCTTCCCACAGGGGTGGAAAATACAATGAAGATGATGCAAAGGCTGTAATTGCACAGATTTTGAGTATTGTTTCGCTTTGCCATCTGCAAGGCGTAGTTCATCGAGATCTCAAACCAGAGGTAATATGTGAAGGTTCTGTTTGGTACAATGTTGCAGTTTCGTTTGCTGTTTTGAGGCGATGAAACGGGATTTTCACAAATGATTATGAATGATAAAAATAAACATTGTGCTCTATACATATGAAAAGTTTGTTTCTTTATATGCAATGTATCAGAATATCTTATGACTATCTTTATGACCATGTTACAGAATTTTCTATTTAGTTCCAAAGATGATAAATCCCCCTTGAAGGTCATTGACTTCGGATTATCTGATTTTGTAAAACCGGGTTAGCCACAATAATTTGACTACAAATGCCAGGATATATTGAGCCCTTTTATCTGAATTGATTTGTGTTTGGGCGGCGGTATGCAGATGAAAGACTGAATGACATTGTAGGCAGTGCTTACTATGTTGCACCTGAAGTGCTACATAGGTCTTATGGTACTGAAGCCGATATGTGGAGTATTGGTGTCATTGCATATATTATACTCTGTGGGAGTCGTCCTTTCTGGGCACGCACAGAATCTGGTATATTTCGAGCTCTTTTAAAGGCAGAGCCTTGTTTCGAGGATGCACCGTGGCCCTCATTATCTTCTGATGCACGTGACTTTGTAAAACGTCTGTTAACTAAGGATTACCGTAGAAGATTGACTGCTGCCCAGGCACTCAGTAAGTCGTATAGATGCAAAATAGTTTAAGATGATTTGGTCCACTGGATATTCTTATCATTAACCTTTTGAATTTCTGATGATTAGATCACCCTTGGATATATGGTTGTCAAGATGTTAAGACACCTTTGGACATGATCATTTACCGGCTGGTCAAAGCTTACATAAGTTCAACATCCTTACGAAAATCAGCTTTGGGTGTATGTTTCTCCCATTTTTCCTGTAAATTACTTCAAATTTTTAGTTTAGGATATGCACCTTTTAAATCTTAATAGGGAAACAAAATGCACCATCTAATTTGTGAACCCCCGAGGATCCGGGTACTCGTTTACGCGCATTTCGCAATAATTCATTCACATGAGATTGCATTAAGTGACAGAAAAACAGGGAAATTTTTTTTTCGCGCGGATAATTTTTCACATGACCACAATCATAACCACAAGTTACTAGAACAATTGTCACCAAAATCTTATTTCATTAACTTCCATATATTTCACATGTACAAAGTCTGACAGTACATACAGTATATCCCAAAATTCTGACTGAAGAGAAAGGAACATAATACAATTAAATTGAACAAAAATTGGCACAAAATAAACCATACCATTGGGTATAAAATTTATCTCCTGAAATCATTAACCCGCTACTATGCTAAAGGCTCCTTGCCTGCCATGCGTGCAAGGAAGAAAAGACGTCAGCGGGTGCTGGTACTTCCCATAAGTTTATATAAAAATAACAGGCATTTATTATTTACAAAAGAAAGCAAGTAGAGAGGCATGAGCAACTCAAATTTAAAATTTAATTCTACTTGCAAATGTAAAAGGTTTCCAAATTTTTAGTAAGAACATCTCATGATCAGCCCTTATCCCCACATTTCCCACATAAGCATATGTCTACGGTAACTCATTGATCATAAGTACGTATATTTTATTCTCATATTACTTAGAGATCATATTTGTGAATTTTGATGATGGGAAAGATGAGATGAGAAGATATAATAATTTATTAACTTCTTAAGTCTAGTGGATAGTCTGTGGTCTTGGCTCTTGTGAAACCTCACACTATGACTTTAAGACTAGGGGAATGTCTTAGGGTTGGGGTGCCTCCGTAGGCATGCGGTGTTGTATAATGCATCCTAACTAAGTTCCCAACACGTCCACTAGCTTAATGAGATTTCGAATTAGATTATAGTCTTTTCCATTTATTCAACTTTAATTGTAATCCCTTAAAACCTCAAGTGTAATTGTCTCATATGTAACTCTAGATGATGTAGATATAGATATGGAGGATCTGGATATAGAATCGCCAAGTCTGTTGGCGAAAGAAAAACTCAAGCGGTGAAGAAGCCAACAAAAGGCTCTTCCGTCTCGCCCTCTAATTGGAAGGACGGTCCAATAGAGGGATAGGTCTACACTCCCAAACTACGCCACTGAGACGGGTAAGAGAGACTTCCCGGAAAAGTCGCTCTAGAAAACAGCCCGACCGGTAACGGGCAACCGAGCTCGCACGTAAAACTGAAAATTAAGGATCCCCCGCCTGGGTATCCTAAAACAGGGTCAGCGGAATGGTCTAAAGTCGGGATCCCAACGAGGTGCAAAACACTGTGAGCTCACGTTAAAAACCGAAGGGGGACTGGGATCCTAGACCCGCGCACTTGGCGGCCGCTGCCCAAACTGGGCTTCCTTTCCTCCGCCCAGTTGAGGGTCACCGCGCCCTCGCACGGTCAAGTGTAAAAGGTCACAATGACCGGCCAAATATTCATCATTCATGATTTATATCAACCATGTGTCCCACAAATTTCACAGTGATGTGTCACTCATAATTCCAACAACTATGATTTATATCAACCATGTATATTTCAAAACCCTCATGTAAGGTCATGATTCTTGATCTGAATATTGATATGTTTTAAGGTGATTCACAATCTAAATCCGGATGCTTCATCTTTTATCTCAAGGGTTCTAAAACTAAATGACAATATGAGATTTAATTTGATTCATATCAAAACACCACAAATAATCTCATCGAGATCCCAACAAAAGCTTAAGCTAAGAGAATAGTTAGATGGGATGGATAATGTGGTGAGGATCTTTTTAATACCACGGGAGGAAGGGAAACTATAATTTATTAAGAAGACAAAAACAATAGGGATGACTAGATGTAAGATCGACCTCTCCCGAGTAATATATAATGCATGAAATTCCAGTTCTATTCTTCTAATCGTGATCATAATAAGCATCAAAAGCAACTAGCGATCCATTCTGATTCTGACTGGAACAAAATTCAACCATATTCATTGACAGTTTTAACCAAATGAGTTTTACATTGTTACTGTACTATGAATTACAGACACAGTACTGTCAATACATAGGAAGCTTAACGATTTTATAAACAGAAGCCAACGTTAATTCAGAAGCATGTGAATGCACTGTTAGCATTTTCCTACTTTTCAACAATCTGTGGCCTGTCTTTGAATACAAACAACATATCTTCTCATATATTTTATATAAAACATCATTTGATATCTAAATCTTTAGTCATTGGCTGCTGAATATAGATATCCATAATGCCCATGTTTTTTTAAAGCATAAGATCATGCAGTGTTTGTAAGTTAATAACAAAAAAAAATCAATTCAAGTTCAGAAGTATGAGCTTTACAATTTACTGTTCAAAACACAATTATTACTAAGAAAATTTGACGGACTCTTTGGTGGATTAATGCATTCCAAAATTCTACCCTTAATATCGTAGAAAGCAGATGGCTTAACATAGATTAAACTTTTCACAATATTATGAAATAAAATAAGATGCTAAATATATGTTGCAGAAATATCCGAAGTACTAGTTGTTAAATGCAAGAAAGTTATTAGGGATGCTCTTAAGAAGTACAAACTCTTGTTTATTATCCCTCATCATATATATATATATATATATAATTTGCTCGGTTATATTAATGAAACTATCTTAGATAAAAAAATCATGATCTGTTTGAGAGGTTATCTTCATAGTACCCAGTTCTGTATGAAGAATAAAGTATGTGAAGAATACATAGAGAGCAACAATGGGGTCTAGTTTGCTCATGCATGGCAGCAAAAGAAGGATAAAAGGAGTGTACCTATTTGTCCCAAATTGGGGAAAAAGAGAAGTTTGATTTGGTCTTGTATGTAGCTGCCTTCACGAGGAGGAGTAGTAGTGAGTTGTTGTCTTTGGCATCCAATTGATCATCTCCAGCTGCTGGACAGCAGCAATTTGTAGGGGAAAATGAGAGAATTTGAGAGGAAAAGGGCTGGATTTACATGCATGGCAACAAGGAGAATTAGGGCAATAGGATTGTACCTCCTGATTTTTCCAGGAATTTGGGGTTCCCAACATGCAACAGTGGAGACTTAGAAAGGAATTGAGCAGTAGGAGCTGCTGCCACATGCAGATTTCCAGCAGCAGCCGATGCTTCAGACTTCCAGAAAGAGGATCTGCCGATTTCTGTAAAAGAGGGAAGGAAAAGGGCTCCCGATGGAAAGTTTGGAAAGGGGAATTTGGGTAGATACGAAGAGAAGAAGGTTTTGGGTTATATTTATAAGGGAGGAGAGAGCTCATACATTGCCAAATGTACGAAGTTAGTGGTAACAATTGTGTTTAGGTGTCCGTCACTTACACAGGTTACTGTAGCAAAGATTTATTTATATACATATATTTTGTGTAGACAGTCTGCTCCCAACCGAATAAATTAATTTATTTTTATTATATTTTTTTTACCAGATTCAAAGACGACCATACGTGCGCATCGGGTGTCGGATTTTGACGCATAATACCTCGTTTTGATCGTCTCGGGACGACGATCAATTTGAGTATAATGTTGATATGCTTTCACTCGGGTTTCGAACACCCGAAATTTTTGGATACGGTTTTGTTTAAGATTACATTTTGTAATCTAAAATATCAAACGACCTCCGATTGACGAACGGTCGATTCCGTTGGTCTTGTATCGTCAAATCGGATCTAATGACAGTCTCTGTTTGTTTTACGGTTTCCGAATTTGCGTCGCGGCTTTTTCGCGACGCGCATTACGGAGCGACCGATTTTTGGTCGATTTCACCCGAACGACTTTTGATTCACGATCAATTGATCGATTTAGGTTATCTAATATTGTCAGATAACTTAATTGGGTTATTCGGACCTTATTCGGGTCGAGTTCAGGTTTAGGCGGATCTCGGATGTTACAATTATAAAAACCTCAAAGGGAGTCTCGTCTTCGAGACTCGAATTAAGGTCATTAGGTGTCTTGTTTGAATTTCATGTGACCATAAAAACCTCAAAGGGTTTGAAACCCATAAAAACCTCAAAGAGAAAACAAGCCATATATTTTAACATATATATCTAATTACAAAAGCTTGTTTTGCGTATTACATTTGAAAAGCTGCGGGTATTGTATCCGCATGTCGGCTTCAGTCTCCCATGTCGCTTCCTTGACGCCATGTTGATGCCACAACACCTTGACCAATGGAATCTCCTTGCTGCGAAGCTCCTTCACAGCGTGGTCAAGTATCTGGATTGGCTTCTCCTCATAAGTCAGATCTGGTTCCACGTCTAGATTCTCGTAGCTGATGACATGTTGAGGGTTATGAACATATTTCCTCAAGTTGGATATATGGAAGACATCGTGTATAGCTGAAAGATGTGGAGGAAGGGCTACTCGGTAAGCAACCTTCCCCACTCGAGCAAGAATCTCGAATGGTCCAACATATCGTGGCGCCAACTTGCCACGAACACCGAATCTCTGCACTCCCATCATGGGAGATATTCGCAAAAATACCCGATCTCCCACCTGTAATTTACAGGGATGTCATTAGTATAAGGTTTAACTAATTTCGCAAAAGGAGTAATAGGAAAGTATTGGATACCTGAAACTTCAAATCTCTTCTCCGACGGTCTGCATAGCTCTTCTGGCGGGTCTGTGCCGTCAGAAGCCTCCGTCTTACAAAATCGACAGCTCTCGCAGTTTCCTCTAAGAGATCTATGGAATATAAAGCATGATCACCTACCTCCCGCCAACTGAGAGGTGTAAGACATCTCCGCCCGTACAGGGCTTCGAATGGTGCCATGCCGATACTGGAATGATAGTTGTTGTTGTACGTGAATTCTACTAATGGCAGATGGTCCTTCCAGGACCCTTTCCACTCCAAAGTGCATGCGCGAAGTAGGTCCTCAAGCGTCTGAATGGTGCGCTCACTCTGCCCATCTATCTGAGGATGGTATGCATAACTCATCTTCGGCTCTGTCTGTAGTGCTGATATGAACTGATGCCAATAGTGAGATGTAAATCTCGAATCCCTGTCAGACACCACCTCTCGTGGTATACCATGCAGCCTGATAATGTTCTGCACATAGAGCTTGGCCAATTTGGATGGAGTGTAAGTCGTGTTGACAGGTATGAAATGGGTTGACTTGGTCAACCTATCAACAACGACCCAAACGGAATCATGGCCACCTGGTGTTTCCGGCAATCCCGTAACAAAATCCATAGAAATGCTCTCCCACTTCCACTCGGGAATGGGGAGAGACTGCAGTAATCCTGGTGGTCTCATGTGCTCGGCCTTGACCATCTGACAGGTCATGCATCTGCTGATATGCTGCGCCACATCATTCTTCATTCCATCCCAGCAGAAATGTCGGCATAGATCACGATACATCTTTGTGCTGCCTGGATGGATAGATAATCGTGAACTGTGTGCCTCATCAAGAATATCTCTGCGTAAGTGCTCGTCGTTGGGCACAACAACTCGTCCTGCCTTTCATAAAATGGACTCTGCCACAACAAAGTCGTCAACCTCGTCCTTGACGGCGCGCATGTATCTATCTCGAATCCAAGGATCTGTCTTCTGTCCCTCTACAATACGATCCCAAAAACTGCTGTATCGTGGAGGCACGACCGTAGATATGGATACGCTCTCCTGAGGATGCCAATCGGTCAAAGCGGCAAGCGTATCCCATGTATATAGCCAGTTCGCCGTACCATCAGCATGCACTCTCCTGCTGAGTGCATCAGCCACCACTTTTCCCTTACCAGGATGGTAAGAGATCGTGCAATCATAATCCTTCAGCAGCTCGAGCCATCTGCGCTGCCTCATGTTCAGCTCCTTCTGATCAAAGATGTACTTAAAACTCTTGTGGTCTGTGAAGATCTCGAAACTCACCCCATATAGATAGTGGCGCCAGATCTTCAAGGCGAAAACAACTGCCGCCAACTCCAAGTCATGTACGGGGTAGTTCCGCTCGTGCGGTCTCAACTGCCGTGATGCGTAAGCAATCACCTGTCCTCTTTGCATCAATATTGCTCCTACACCTTCTCCAGATGCATCTGTGTATACCGCATAGTCCTGAGTGCCTGAAGGAAGAGCAAGAATAGGTGCCGTCGTCAATCTCTCCTTCAGTGTCTGGAAGGCCTGCTCACATGAATCGTCCCAATTGAATGGAACTCCCTTCTGCGTCAATCGTGCCAAAGGACGAACGATGCGTGAAAATCCATTGACAAAGCGTCTGTAATAGCCCACTAGTCCGAGGAAACTCCGAATCTGAGTAACAGTCTTGGGCTGCTCCCAAGACATGACTGCCTCAATCTTCGCAGGATCAACTGCGATGCCTGCTCCAGAAATGACATGCCCAGACGTGAGACCTGAGATAACCAGAACTCACACTTGCTCAACTTAGCATATAGCTGGTGCTCCCGTAATGTATCTAAGACGATCCGTAGATTATTTGCATGATCACATTCATTTCGTGAATATATGAGCACATCATCTATGAACACCACCACAAACTTGTCCAAGTATGGACAGAAGATCCTGTTCATCATATCCATAAAAGCCGCAGGTGCATTAGTGAGCCCAAACGACATCACCACAAACTCGTAGTGTTCATAACGGGTCCTGAAGGTTGTCTTCGGAATATCCGATTCGCGGATCCTCAGCTGATGGTAGCCTGAGCGAAGATCGATTTTTGAGAACACCGAAGATCCTTGGAGTTGATCAAATAAATCATCGATGCGCGGCAAAGGATAACGGTTCTTCACCGTTCTCTTGTTCAACTGCCTGTAATCGATGCATAACCTCATGGATCCGTCCTTCTTCCTGACAAATAGAACCGGAGCACCCCAAGGTGAAGTGCTCGGCCTCACGAATCCCAAATCAAGTAACTCCTGTAACTGCATCTTTAGCTCCCGCAACTCAACTGGGGCCATACGGTGAGGAGCCATAGAGATCGGCTGGGTGTCTGGTAGTAATGTGATCTCGAATTCGATCTCTCTCTCAGGAGGTAATGCTGGTAGCTCATCCGGAAACACGTCTGGGTATTCTGATACTACTTGGATGTCTTGTATCATTGGCTCTTGATCAGATACCTCCCGAATAAATGCAAGGTATGAATCGCAACCCTGATCAACAAGTCGCTGAGCTCGCAACACTGAAATGTACTCCATGGTGGAGTCATGTATGAAATGCCCTCAAAAGTAAACTCGGGTAAATCTGGGATTCTGAAGACAACTGTCTTCCTACAATAATCAACCAAGTGCATGGTGAGTAGATAGCCAATCCATGCCCAAAATTAAGTCAAACTCATCAAGCCGTAGAAGTAGACAATCTGCGAGCATCTCATGTCCTTCAATCAGTACGAGCAAGTGTCTAACTATCTAAGAAATAACAACCAGCTGGCCACCTGGCCCTTGAATGTGATATGAAGAAGAGAGAGTTTCTGCGACTCTACCTAAAGAAGCAATTAGCCTCGAAGTAAGAAAAGAATGTGTCACACTAGAATCAAATAGACTATGGAAAGGTCGATACGAGTAGTCAGTATGTGTGCTAGTTTGTTAGTCATCTCCTGGTCTGGTCGGGATGACATGGCTCTGCATGAGAACTATTTATTAGTCATAAAATCAATGGTTCGCAGATAATATGATATATGTTTTTCTCTTCTTGGGATATAATATGAAAATTAATGAAATTGGTGACAACTGTGGTATTTGAATCTGAATGTCATATTTCCCTTCTCGGACTCACGACAAGTCGGAAGACTGCCGCTATCCGAGAACTCAATGCGATCGGAATTGAAATACTGCAAATGTGTGTATCGGGGTACCACTGCTCTGATACCAAACTGTGAACCCCCGAGGATCCGGGTACTCGTTTACGCGCATTTCGCAATAATTCATTCACATGAGATTGCATTAAGTGACAGAAAAACAGGGAAATTTTTTTTTCGCGCGGATAATTTTCCACATGACTTCACAATCATAACCACAAGTTACTAGAACAATTGTCACCAAAATCTTATTTCATTAACTTCCATATATTTCACATGTACAAAGTCTGACAGTACATACAGTATATCCCAAAATTCTGACTGAAGAGAAAGGAACATAATACAATTAAATTGAACAAAAATTGGCATAAAATAAACCATACCATTGGGTATAAAATTTATCTCCTGAAATCATTAACCCGCTACTATGCTAAAGGCTCCTTGCCTGCCATGCGTGCAAGGAAGAAAAGGCGTCAGCGGGTGCTGGTACTTCCCATAAGTTTATATAAAAATAACAGGCATTTATTATTTACAAAAGAAAGCAAGTAGAGAGGCATGAGCAACTCAAATTTAAAATTTAATTCTACTTGCAAATGTAAAAGGTTTCCAAATTTTTAGTAAGAACATCTCATGATCAGCCCTTATCCCCACATTTCCCACATAAGCATATGTCTACGGTAACTCATTGATCATAAGTACGTATATTTTATTCTCATATTACTTAGAGATCATATTTGTGAATTTTGATGATGGGAAAGATGAGATGAGAAGATATAATGATTTATTAACTTCTTAAGTCTAGTGGATAGTCTGTGGTCTTGGCTCTTGTGAAACCTCACACTATGACTCTAAGACTAGGGGAATGTCTTAGGGTTGGGGTGCCTCCGTAGGCATGCGGTGTTGTATAATGCATCCTAACTAAGTTCCCAACACGTCCACTAGCTTAATGAGATTTCGAATTAGATTATAGTCTTTTCCATTTATTCAACTTTAATTGTAATCCCTTAAAACCTCAAGTGTAATTGTCTCAGATGTAACTCTAGATGATGTAGATATAGATATGGAGGATCTGGATATAGAATCGCCAAGTCTGTTGGCGAAAGAAAAACTCAAGCGGTGAAGAAGCCAACAAAAGGCTCTTCCGTCTCGCCCTCTAATTGGAAGGACGGTCCAATAGAGGGATAGGTCTACACTCCCAAACTACGCCACTGAGACGGGTGAGAGAGACTTCCCGGAAAAGTCGCTCTAGAAAACAGCCCGACCGGTAACGGGCAACCGAGCTCGCACGTAAAACTGAAAACTAAGGATCCCCCGCCTGGGTATCCTAAAACAGGGTCAGCGGAATGGTCTAAAGTCGGGATCCCAACGAGGTGCAAAACACTGTGAGCTCACGTTAAAAACCGAAGGGGGACTGGGATCCTAGACCCGCGCACTTGGCGACCGCTGCCCAAACTGGGCTTCCTTTCCTCCGCCCAGTTGAGGGTCACCGCGCCCTCGCACGGTCAAGTGTAAAAGGTCACAATGACCGGCCAAATATTCATCATTCATGATTTATATCAACCATGTTTCCCACAAATTTCACAGTGATGTGTCACTCATAATTCCAACAACTATGATTTATATCAACCATGTATATTTCAAAACCCTCATGTAAGGTCATGATTCTTGATCTGAATATTGATATGTTTTAAGGTGATTCACAATCTAAATCCGGATGCTTCATCTTTTATCTCAAGGGTTCTAAAACTAAATGACAATATGAGATTTAATTTGATTCATATCAAAACACCACAAATAATCTTATCAAGATCCCAACAAAAGCTTAAGCTAAGAGAATAGTTAGATGGGATGGATAATGTGGTGAGGATCTTTTTAATACCACGGGAGGAAGTGAAACTATAATTTATTAAGAAGACAAAAACAATAGGGATGACTAGATGTAAGATCGACCTCTCCCGAGTAATATATAATGCATGAAATTCCAGTTCTATTCTTCTAATCGTGATCATAATAAGCATCAAAAGCAACTAGCGATCCATTCTGATTCTGACTGGAACAAAATTCAACCATATTCATTGACTGTTTTAACCAAATGAGTTTTACATTGTTACTGTACTATGAATTACAGACACAGTACTGTCAATACATAGGAAGCTTAACGATTTTATAAACAGAAGCCAACGTTAATTCAGAAGCATGTGAATGCACTGTTAGCATTTTCCTACTTTTCAACAATCTGTGGCCTGTCTTTGAATACAAACAACATATCTTCTCATATATTTTATATAAAACATCATTTGATATCTAAATCTTTAGTCATTGGCTGCTGAATATAGATATCCATAATGCCCATGTTTTTTTTAAAGCATAAGATCATGCAGTGTTTGTAAGTTAATAACAAAAAAAAATCAATTCAAGTTCAGAAGTATGAGCTTTACAATTTACTGTTCAAAACACAATTATTACTAAGAAAATTTGACGGACTCTTTGGTGGATTAATGCATTCCAAAATTCTACCCTTAATATCGTAGAAAGCAGATGGCTTAACATAGATTAAACTTTTCACAATATTATGAAATAAAATAAGATGCTAAATATATGTTGCAGAAATATCCGAAGTACTAGTTGTTAAATGCAAGAAAGTTATTAGGGATGCTCTTAAGAAGTACAAACTCTTGTTTATTATCCCTCATCATATATATATATATATAATTTGCTCGGTTATATTAATAAAACTATCTTAGATAAAAAAATCATGATCTGTTTGAGAGGTTATCTTCATAGTACCCAGTTCTGTATGAAGAATAAAGTATGTGAAGAATACATAGAGAGCAACAATGGGGTCTAGTTTGCTCATGCATGGCAGCTAAAGAAGGGTAAAAGGAGTGTACCTATTTGTCCCAAATTGGGGAAAAAGAGAAGTTTGATTTGGTCTTGTATGTAGCTGCCTTCACGAGGAGGAGTAGTAGTGAGTTGTTGTCTTTGGCATCCAATTGATCATCTCCAGCTGCTGGACAGCAGCAATTTGTAGGGGAAAATGAGAGAATTTGAGAGGAAAAGGGCTAGATTTACATGCATGGCAACAAGGAGAATTAGGGCAATAGGATTGTACCTCCTGATTTTTCCAGGATTTTGGGGTTCCCAACATGCAACAGTGGAGACTTAGAAAGGAATTGAGCAGTAGGAGCTGCTGCCACATGCAGATTTCCAGCAGCAGCCGATGCTTCAGACTTCCAGAAAGAGGATCTGCCGATTTCTGTAAAAGAGGGAAGGAAAAGGGCTCCCGATGGAAAGTTTGGAAAGGGGAATTTGGGTAGATACGAAGAGAAGAAGGTTTTGGGTTATATTTATAAGGGAGGAGAGAGCTCATACATTGCCAAATGTACGATGTTAGTGGTAACAATTGTGTTTAAGTGTCCGTCACTTACACAGGTTACTGTAGCAAAGATTTATTTATATACATATATTTTGTGTAGACAGTTTGCTAGCAACAGAATAAATTAATTTATTTTTATTATATTTTTTTTACCAGATTCAAAGACGACCATACGTGCGCATGGGGTGTCGGATTTTGACGCATAATACCTCGTTTTGATCGTCTCGGGACGACGATCAATTTGAGTATAATATTGATATGCTTTCACTCGGGTTTCGAACACCCGAAATTTTTGGATACGGTTTTGTTTAAGATTACATTTTGTAATCTAAAATATCAAACGACCTCCGATTAACGAACGGTCGATTCCGTTGGTCTTGTATCGTCAAATCGGATCTAATGACGGTCTCTGTTTGTTTTACGGTTTCCGAATTTGCGTCGCGGCTTTTTCGCGGCGCGCATTACGGAGCGACCGATTTTTGGTCGATTTCACCCGAACGACTTTTGATTCACGATCAAATGATCGATTTAGGTTATCTAATATTGTCAGATAACTTAATTGGGTTATTCGGACCTTATTCGGGTCGAGTTCAGGTTTAGGCGGATCTCGGATGTTACAATTATAAAAACCTCAAAGGAAGTCTCGTCCTCGAGACTCGAATTAAGGTCATTAGGTGTCTTGTTTGAATTTCATGTGACCATAAAAACCTCAAAGGGTTTGAAACCCATAAAAACCTCAAAGAGAAAACAAGCCATATATTTTAACATATATATCTAATTACAAAAGCGTGTTTTGCGTATTACATTTGAAAAGCTGCGGGTATTGTATCCGCATGTCGGCTTCAGTCTCCCATGTCGCTTCCTTGACGCCATGTTGATGCCACAACACCTTGACCAATGGAATCTCCTTGCTGCGAAGCTCCTTTACAGCGTGGTCAAGTATCTGGATTGGCTTCTCCTCATAAGTCAGATCTGATTCCACGTCTAGATTCTCGTAGCTGATGACGTGTTGAGGGTTATAAACATATTTCCTCAAGTTGGATATATGGGAAGACATCGTGTATAGCTGAAAGATGTGGAGGAAGGGCTACTCGGTAAGCAACCTTCCCCACTCGAGCAAGAATCTCGAACGGTCCAACATATCGTGGCGCCAACTTGCCACGAACACCGAATCTCTGCACTCCCATCATGGGAGATATTCGCAAAAATACCCAATCTCCCACCTGTAATTTACAGGGATGTCATTAGTATAAGGTTTAACTAATTTCGCAAAAGGAGTAATAGGAAAGTATTGGATACCTGAAACTTCAAATCTCTTTTCCGACGGTCTGCATAGCTCTTCTGGCGGGTCTGTGCCGTCAGAAGCCTCCTTCTTACAAAATCGACAGCTCTCGCAGTTTCCTCTAAGAGATCTATGGAATATAAAGCATGATCACCTACCTCCCGCCAACTGAGAGGTGTAAGACATCTCCGCCCGTACAGGGCTTCGAATGGTGACATGCCGATACTGGAATGATAGTTGTTGTTGTACTTGAATTCTACTAATGGCAGATGGTCCTTCCAGGACCCTTTCTACTCCAAAGTGCATGCGCGAAGTAGGTCCTCAAGCGTCTGAATGGTGCGCTCACTCTGCCCATCTATCTGAGGATGGTATGCATAACTCATCTTCAGCTCTGTCTGTAGTGCTGATATGAACTGATGCCAATAGTGAGATGTAAATCTCGAATCCCTGTCAGACACCACCTCTCGTGGTATACCATGCAGCCTGATAATGTTCTGCACATAGAGCTTGGCCAATTTGGATGGAGTGTAAGTCGTGTTGACAGGTATGAAATGGGTTGACTTGGTCAACCTATCAACAACGACCCAAACGGAATCATGGCCACCTGGTGTTTCCGGCAATCCCGTAACAAAATCCATAGAAATGCTCTCCCACTTCCACTCGGGAATGGGGAGAGACTGCAGTAATCCTGGTGGTCTCATGTGCTCGGCCTTGACCATCTGACAGGTCATGCATCTGCTGATATGCTGCGCCACATCATTCTTCATTCCATCCCAGCAGAAATGTCGGCATAGATCACGATACATCTTTGTGCTGCCTGGATGGATAGATAATCGTGAACTGTGTGCCTCATCAAGAATATCTCTACGTAAGTGCTCGTCGTTGGGCACAACAACTCGTCCTGCCTTTCATAAAATGGACTCTGCCACAACAAAGTCGTCAACCTCGTCCTTGACGGCGCGCATGTATCTATCTCGAATCCAAGGATCTGTCTTCTGTCCCTCTACAATACGATCCCAAAAACTGCTGTATCGTGGAGGCACGGCCGTAGATATGGATACGTTCTCCTAAGGATGCCAATCGGTCAAAGCGGCAAGCGTATCCCATGTATATAGCCAGTTCGCCGTACCATCAGCATGCACTCTCCTGCTGAGTGCATCAGCCACCACTTTTCCCTTACCAGGATGGTAAGAGATCGTGCAATCATAATCCTTCAGCAGCTCGAGCCATCTGCGCTGCCTCATGTTCAGCTCCTTCTGATCAAAGATGTACTTAAAACTCTTGTGGTCTGTGAAGATCTCGAAATTCACCCCATATAGATAGTGGCGCCAGATCTTCAAGGCGAAAACAACTGCCGCCAACTCCAAGTCTGTACGGGGTAGTTCCGCTCGTGCAGGTCTCAACTGCCGTGATGCGTAAGCAATCACCTGTCCTCTTTGCATCAATACTGCTCCTAGACCTTCTCCAGATGCATCTGTGTATACCGCATAGTCCTGAGTGCCTGAAGGAAGAGCTAGAATAGGTGTCGTCGTCAATCTCTCCTTCAGTGTCTGGAAGGCCTGCTCACATGAATCGTCCCAATTGAATGGAACTCCCTTCTGCGTCAATCGTGCCAAAGGACGAACAATGCGTGAAAATCCATTGACAAAGCGTCTGTAATAGCCCGCTAGTCCGAGGAAACTCCGAATCTGAGTAACAGTCTTGGGCTGCTCTCAAGACATGACTGCCTCAATTTTCGCAGGATCAACTGCGATGCCTGCTCCAGAAACGACATGCCCCAGACATGGAGACCTGAGATAACCAGAACTCACACTTGCTCAACTTAGCATATAGCTGGTGCTCCCGTAATGTATCTAAGACGATCCGTAGATTATTTGCATGATCACATTCATTTCGTGAATATATGAGCACATCATCTATGAACACCACCACAAACTTGTCCAAGTATGGACAGAAGATCCTGTTCATCATATCCATAAAAGCCGCAGGTGCATTAGTGAGCCCTAACGGCATCACCACAAACTCGTAGTGTTCATAACGGGTCCTGAAGGCTGTCTTCGGAATATCCGATTCGCGGATCCTCAGCTGATGGTAGCCTGAGCGAAGATCGATTTTTGAGAACACCGAAGATCCTTGGAGTTGATCAAATAAATCATCGATGCGCGGAAAAGGATAACGGTTCTTCACCGTTCTCTTGTTCAACTGCCTGTAATCGATGCATAACCTCATGGATCCGTCCTTCTTCCTGACAAATAGAACCGGAGCACCCCAAGGTGAAGTGCTCGGCCTCACGAATCCCAAATCAAGTAACTCCTGTAACTGCATCTTTAGCTCCCGCAACTCAACTGGGGCCATACGGTAAGGAGCCATAGAGATCGGCTGGGTGTCTGGTAGTAATGTGATCTCGAATTCGATCTCTCTCAAGGAGGTAATGCTGGTAGCTCATCCGGAAACACGTCTGGGTATTCTGATACTACTTGGATGTCTTGTATCATTGGCTCTTGATCAGATACCTCCCGAATAAATGCAAGGTATGAATCGCAACCCTGATCAACAAGTCGCTGAGCTCGCAACACTGAAATGTACTCCATGGTGGAGTCATGTATGAAATGCCCTCAAAAGTAAACTCGGGTAAATCTGGGATTCTGAAGACAACTGTCTTCCTACAATAATCAACCAAGTGCATGGTGAGTAGATAGCCAATCCATGCCCAAAATTAAGTCAAACTCATCAAGCCGTAGAAGTAGACAATCTGCGAGCATCTCATGTCCTTTCAATCAGTACGAGCAAGTGTCTAACTATCTAAGAAATAACAACCAGCTGGCCACCTGGCCCTTGAATGTGATATGAAGAAGAGAGAATTTCTGCGACTCTACCTAAAGAAGCAATTAGCCTCGAAGTAAGAAAAGAATGTGTCACACTAGAATCAAATAGACTATGGAAAGGTCGATACGAGTAGTCAGTATGTGTGCTAGTTTGTTAGTCATCTCCTGGTCTGGTCGGGATGACATGGCTCTGCATGAGAACTATTTATTAGTCATAAAATCAATGGTTCGCAGATAATATGATATATGTTTTTCTCTTCTTGGGATATAATATGAAAATTAATGAAATTGGTGACAACTGTGGTATTTGAATCTGAATGTCATATTTCCCTTCTCGGACTCACGACAAGTCGGAAGACTGCCGCTATCCGAGAACTCAATGCGATCGGAATTGAAATACTGCAAATGTGCGTATCGGGGTACCACTGCTCTGATACCAAACTGTGAACCCCCGAGGATCCGGGTACTCGTTTACGCGCATTTCGCAATAATTCATTCACATGAGATTGCATTAAGTGACAGAAAAACAGGGAAATTTTTTTTTCGCGCGGATAATTTTCCACATGACTTCACAATCATAACCACAAGTTACTAGAACAATTGTCACCAAAATCTTATTTCATTAACTTCCATATATTTCACATGTACAAAGTCTGACAGTACATACAGTATATCCCAAAATTCTGACTGAAGAGAAAGGAACATAATACAATTAAATTGAACAAAAATTGGCATAAAATAAACCATACCATTGGGTATAAAATTTATCTCCTGAAATCATTAACCCGCTACTATGCTAAAGGCTCCTTGCCTGCCATGCGTGCAAGGAAGAAAAGGCGTCAGCGGGTGCTGGTACTTCCCATAAGTTTATATAAAAATAACAGGCATTTATTATTTACAAAAGAAAGCAAGTAGAGAGGCATGAGCAACTCAAATTTAAAATTTAATTCTACTTGCAAATGTAAAAGGTTTCCAAATTTTTAGTAAGAACATCTCATGATCAGCCCTTATCCCCACATTTCCCACATAAGCATATGTCTACGGTAACTCATTGATCATAAGTACGTATATTTTATTCTCATATTACTTAGAGATCATATTTGTGAATTTTGATGATGGGAAAGATGAGATGAGAAGATATAATGATTTATTAACTTCTTAAGTCTAGTGGATAGTCTGTGGTCTTGGCTCTTGTGAAACCTCACACTATGACTCTAAGACTAGGGGAATGTCTTAGGGTTGGGGTGCCTCCGTAGGCATGCGGTGTTGTATAATGCATCCTAACTAAGTTCCCAACACGTCCACTGGCTTAATGAGATTTCGAATTAGATTATAGTCTTTTCCATTTATTCAACTTTAATTGTAATCCCTTAAAACCTCAAGTGTAATTGTCTCAGATGTAACTCTAGATGATGTAGATATAGATATGGAGGATCTGGATATAGAATCGCCAAGTCTGTTGGCGAAAGAAAAACTCAAGCGGTGAAGAAGCCAACAAAAGGCTCTTCCGTCTCGCCCTCTAATTGGAAGGACGGTCCAATAGAGGGATAGGTCTACACTCCCAAACTACGCCACTGAGACGGGTGAGAGAGACTTCCCGGAAAAGTCGCTCTAGAAAACAGCCCGACCGGTAACGGGCAACCGAGCTCGCACGTAAAACTGAAAACTAAGGATCCCCCGCCTGGGTATCCTAAAACAGGGTCAGCGGAATGGTCTAAAGTCGGGATCCCAACGAGGCGCAAAACACTGTGAGCTCACGTTAAAAACCGAAGGGGGACTGGGATCCTAGACCCGCGCACTTGGCGGCCGCTGCCCAAACTGGGCTTCCTTTCCTCCGCCCAGTTGAGGGTCACCGCGCCCTCGCACGGTCAAGTGTAAAAGGTCACAATGACCGGCCAAATATTCATCATTCATGATTTATATCAACCATGTGTCCCACAAATTTCACAGTGATGTGTCACTCATAATTCCAACAACTATGATTTATATCAACCATGTATATTTCAAAACCCTCATGTAAGGTCATGATTCTTGATCTGAATATTGATATGTTTTAAGGTGATTCACAATCTAAATCCGGATGCTTCATCTTTTATCTCAAGGGTTCTAAAACTAAATGACAATATGAGATTTAATTTGATTCATATCAAAACACCACAAATAATCTCATCGAGAATAAGTGGTGGTTACAAATAGTAGTGCCGGTCATGGTGAACCTTACATCTGACTGTGCGAGGGCGCGGTGACCCTCAAATGGGCGGAAGAATAGGAAGCCCAGTTAGGGCAGCGGCCGCCAAGTGCGCGGGTCTAGGATCCCAGTCCCTTTTCGGTTTTTTTACGCGAGCTCGCAGTGTTTTTACGCCTCGTTGGGATCCCGACTTTAGACCAGTTACGCTGACCCTCTGTTTAGGATACCCAGGCGGGGGATCCTTGGTTTTCAGTTTTACATACGAGCTCGGTTGCCCGTACTAGTCGGGCTGTTTTCTAGAGCGACTTTTCCGGGAAGTCTCTCTCACCCGTCTCAGTGGCGTAGTTTGGGAGTAGACCTATCCCTCTATTGGACCGCGCTTCCAATTAGAGGGCGAGACGGAAGAGCCCTTTTGTTGGCTTCTTCACCGCTTGAGTTTTTCTTTCGCCAACAGACTTGGCGATTTTACATCCAGATCCTCCATATCTATGTCTACATCATCTAGAGTTACATTGAGGCTGTTGCACAGAGGTTTGAAGGGATTGATTTTACATCCAGATCATCCATATCTATGTCTACATCATCTAGAGTTACATTGAGGCTGTTGCACAAAGGTTTGAAGGGATTGATTTTACATCCAGATCATCCATTTCTATATCTACATCATCTATAGTTACATCTGAGACAGTTGCACTTGAGGCTTTAAGGGATTACAATTAAATTAAGTAAATGGAAAAGACTATAATCTGATTCGAAATCTCATTAAGCTAGTGGACGTGTTGGGAACTTAGTTATGATGCATTATACTACACCGCATGCCTACGGAGGCACCCCAACCCTAAGACATTCCCCAAGTCTTAGAGTCATAGTGTGAGGTTTCACACGAACCAAGACCACATACTATCCACTAGACTTAAGAAATCGTTATGTCTTTTCATCTCATCTTTTCCATCATCAAAATCCACAAATATGATATGAGAATAAAATATACATACTTATGATCAATTAGTTACCATAGAGATTTGCTCATTTGGGAAATGTTGGGATAATGGTTGATCATGAGAGGTGTTTGCTAGAAATTTGAAAACCTTTTTCATTTGTAAGTAGAATTAAATTTTAATTTGAATTGTTCCTGCCTCTCTACTTGCTAGCTTTTGATCATAATAAATGCATGTTATTTTTATATAAGTTTTTGGGAGGTACCAGCAACTGCTGACGCCTCTTCTTTCCTAACATGTTTGGCAGGCAAACAGCCTGCAGTTTAGCAGCAGCTCGGTAGGTATACATGGTTCCAGGAGATAGAGTTTATACTAGAAGGTATGTGTTTTTGTGTCAAGTTTTTGTTCTGTTAATAATGTAATATGCTCCTTTTTTCTTCAGTCAAATTTTGGGATGTTGTATGTACTGTCAGACACTGTACATGTTGTAAAATCATATGGAAATTAATGAAATGAGATTTTGGTGCCAATTGCCTCTATTACCTTATGGTTGTGTTGAAATTGAATGTCATAATTGCGCGAAAAAAATTTCCCTGTTTTTCTACAACTTCTGCGATCAATGTGAATGAAATATTGCGAAATGCGCGTAAACGGGTACCCGAATCCTGAGGGGTCGACAATAATAGTTATATTTATAAATCAAATCGAATTACTTGAATAGAATGAGTACACTATGATTCATTATATAAGCAGAACCCTGGGTTAGGGTTATAGTGAAGGTGACTATTATATAGAGAGTTGATCGAAATACCCCCAGGATTAGGGTTTACAATAAGCACTCAACACTCCTCTGCAACTTGGAACATATATATATATATATATATATATCAATTTTTCTCAACTTGTTGCAACATTTCTCGAACTGTATGATCTTGAGTGGTTTGATGAACGTATCCGTCTTCTGGATATGTAGATTGTACGCTATGAGTACGAAGCAACCCTCACTATATCAGATCTCTAGTGCAGTAACGGTCAATTTTCACATGTTTGATTTGTTCGTAGAACATGAGGTTGTTGGCTATATACATGGCTACATAGTTGTTACATCAAGCATCATGGTATTTTTAAGATGATATGAAGATCTGTGAATATGGAACGTATCCATACTAGTTCTGTTGTTGTATGGGCCATGGCTTTGTATTTACTCTCAGGACTTGAGCATGAGATCATTGCTTGTTTTATCTCCTCTAGGTAATTAGATTTCCTGCCAAGTAAGTATAAAATCATGTAGTAGATTTTATCTCTCTTATGCATCCTCCATAATTTGCATTTGAATATGCCATGAGATCGAAGCTGTTATCTTTGGTGACAAATAGAACGTTTGTTGAAGAGGACTTGATGTACCTTACGACCATCGTGCGTGCATTGAAGTTAGCTGAAGTAGGAGAATCATGAACTGACTCAAATTCCTAAACTGTAAGAGATATATCTGGTCTAGTAATGGTAAAATACAATAATTTCCCCACTAGCCACTTGTAACGCCTGCAGATCCAGGATACCCATTTACACAACACTTATAGTATCATGTTCGCTGGAGATCGCATTAGTTGCTGAAATTTAGGGAAAAATTTTCGTGTTTCGAATGACATTCACATTATACAAATAAGCCTTAGATTTACAATGCTATGAAGTATATTGCATTAATTTCCATGTAAATTAACATGTAACAAAAGAACTGCATTATATACATGTATCCCAACTTGTAGGGGAAGACAAAGAAAAGCATTTATAATATCCTGAACAAAAACTATAACATGTGTACCTGACAATAGTATTTGCGGAAACTTAGATTCATCTCTTCTAGTACCACGATGTAGATGTTTTCCTGCAATGCATGCATTAGGTAGAACATAACGTCAACAAATGTTGAGTACATCTAAACAATTAAAAATAACAGGAAATTTAGTGGCTCCAATAGAAAGTAAATAAATTGGGTTTGACAATTAATTTTAATGAGCTACTTGCATTGAAACAAGCTTTCAAGTTGTTTGATATATGAATTCCCTAGCTTGATCATCCTCCCTCAATTACCCATATTTGTCATTATTTATACATAGATTATATACTCCATATTTATGGTATCATCTTTTTATAATATATGTTTGACAGATCTTGGTATTATGGATGATGAGTCTCTGATCCGATCTTTATCTTTATCTAATCTTTCAGGTTTAGTGGATAATTTGTGATCTTGGTCTGGATGTGACCTTACATTACGACTCTAAGCGTGTTTCCAGTATAAAACAATATATGATTTCCATTCTTCCCCATTCTATTTCAAACTCTTTGATTTATTCAATGCTTATCATGATTGAGGTGATCCAGATCTCGTTATTTATCAAATGCTTATTATGATTGAGGTGATCCAGATCTCGTGATCTACTAAAGATTATTATGATCGAGGTGGTCCAGATCTTTTTCCGATATTTATGAGTCATGTGGATAGATCACAGTAAATGTAGATATCATGATGTGTCTCATTTTCGGATTCTTTTCTTGTTAAAGTTCTCATGCTCAGTGGATAGTCTATGGTCTTAGTCTGGATGAGACCTCATACTATGACTCTAAGGCAGTACAGAAGTCTTATGGTTGTGGTGCCTCCGTAGCATGCGATGGAGTAAAATGCATCCTAACTAGGTTCCCAACATGCCCACTAGCTTCATCTAACATCAGTGGTAGTATCTCTTAGTTTGATAATGATGGTTTTCATATAATGATCTCTTCACCGGATGTTTGATGAAGCTATTAGACGTGTTGGAAACTATGTTAGGATGCATTTTACTCCACTGCAAGCCTACGGAGGCACCCCAACTCTTTGACTTCCTTACTGCCTTAGAGTCATAGTGCGAGGTCTCACCTAGTTCAAGACCACAGACTATCCACTGAGCCTGAGAAATTTAACAAGAAAAAAATCAGAAAATGAGACACATCATCTACATTTACTGTAATCCATCTAAAAGACTAATAAACATCGGAAAAAGATCTAGACCACCTCGATCATAATAATCTTTAGTAAATCACGAGATCTGGATCACCTCGATTATAATAAGCATTTGATAAATAACAAGATCTGAATCACCTCAATCATGATAAGCATTGAATAAATCAAAGAGTTTTAAATAAAATGGGGAAGAACGGAAATCATATATGGTTTTATACTGGAAACACGCCTTAGAGTCATAATGTGAGGTCACATTTAGACCAAGATTATAGATTATCCACTAAGTCTGAGAGATTAGATAA
Source organism: Ottelia alismoides (assembly GCA_037367405.1). Lineage (NCBI taxonomy): Eukaryota > Viridiplantae > Streptophyta > Magnoliopsida > Alismatales > Hydrocharitaceae > Ottelia > Ottelia alismoides. The sequence continues at coordinate 635,058 of JAZKJV010000272.1, forward strand.
AGACAAAGATCAGATCAAAGACTCATTATCTATATTATCAAGATCCTTCAAACATATATTATAAAAAGATGATAGCTTAAATATGAAGCATATAATCTATGTATAAAAAATGACAAATATGAGTAATTGAGGTAGGATGAGTAAGTCAGGGAATTCACATACCAAACAACTTTAAAGTATGTTTCAATACAAGTAGCTCATTAAATTTAATTGTGAAATCCTATTTACTTGCTTTCTTTTGGAGTCACTAAATTTCATGTTATTTTTAATTGACTAGATGTACTCAACATTTATTAAGGTTCTGGTCTACCTAATGCATGGATTGTAGGAAAAACATCTGTATCGTGGTATCAGGAGAGCTGAACCTAAGCTTCATCCTTCCGCAGTTACTACTATCAGGTATGCATGTTATAGTTTTTGTTCAATATATTATAAATGCTTTTCTTTCTCTTCTGCTACAATTTGGTCTACACATATATAATGTAGCTCTTTTGTTATATGTTAATTCATATAGAAATTAATGCCATAAAATTAGTGACATTGCAATTCTGTGGCTTGTTTGTTAAATGCGAATTTCATTCGAAACACGAAATTTCCCCCCAAATTTCAGTAATTTAATGTGATCTCTAGCAAACATGATACTACAAGTGTTGTATAAACGGGTATCCCAGATCTGCGGGTGTTACTATTTGGTATCAGAGTAGTGGTACCCCGCTACATACATTCGTAGTATTATAATTCCGATTGCATTAGTTCTTGGATAACCAAATCTTCCAACTTGTCGCGAGTCCGGGAGGCAAAAATGACCTACAAAATCAATGACCACAGATGTTACTATTTGCAACTAATTTTCATAGTGTATCCCAAGAAGAGGAAAAGCACAATTAAAAAATATATTTGCGAACAACTATTGTAATTAATGATATCGATTTTTCAACAGAACAATGGCGTCTAGAATTGACCTTTTTATGTTTTAAATTAATTTTAGAGTGATGGATGAGCTTCGAGATTCTAACTTCAATAGGAAGAATTGCAGAGACCCCTTCTTATCACATCCATGGACCAGGTAATCAGTTGTTCATCATAAGTCTGATAGTCAGAGGGTTATCAATGTTGATTGGTAGTCATGAGATGATCACATACTGTCTGCTACTACCGCTTAACGAGTTTGACTTGATTTCAGGCATGGATTTGGTTGTCAGCTTATCATGTCCTGGTTAATTACTTCAGGAAGACGGTTGTCTTTAGGATTCCGAACTTACCCAAGTTTGCCTTTGAGGGTACATTACATGAATCCAAAATAGAGTACATTTCAGTGTTGAGAGCGTAGAGACTGGTTGACCGAGGATGTGACACATGTCTAGCTTTTGTCCAAGAGACATCTGATGGAGAGCCAATGGCTCAAGACATCAAGGTATTGTCAGATTATGTTGGTGTGGTTCCTGATGATTTGCCAGGATTACCGCATGAGAGAGAGATTCAGTTCGAGATCACATTACCACTAGATACACAACCAATATAGATGGTTCTTTACTGCATGGCAGTAGCCGAGTTAAGAGAGTTGAAGGTGCAGTTGCATGAGTTCCTTGACATGGGTTTTGAGAGGCCGAGTACTACTCCTTGGGATGCTCTCGTTCTTTTTGTCAGGAAGAAGGATAGATCGATGAGATTGTGCATAGATTACAGATAGTTGAACAAGAAAATGGTGAAGAACCACTATCCTATGCCATGCATCGATTATATATTTGATCATCTATACGGCTATTCAGTATTTTCAAAGATTGATCTCTGATATGGCTGCCATCAGCTGAGGATTAAAGAGTCAGATTTTTCGAAGACATCATTCAAGACTCGTTATGGGCACTACAAGTTTGTTAGATGCCATTTGGGCTCACCAATGGCCCTGCAGCATTCATGGACATGATGAACATAATCTTTTATCCATACTTGGACAAATTTGTGGTGATGTCCATTGATGATGTGTTGATTCATTCTCGGAATGAATGTGATCAAGTAAATGATCTAAAGATAGTCGTGGATAGACTTCAAGAGCATAAGTTGTGTGCCAAGCTGAGCAAATGTGATCCCAGGTCTCATTCCTTGGGTATGTCGTTTCTGGAGCAGGTATCACAGTTGACCCTACAAAGATTTAGGCAATCATGTCTTGGGAGCATCCCAAGACAGTCACTCAGATTTGGAGCTTCCTTGGACTAGCGGGCTATTACAGACGCTTCATCAATGGCTTTTCCTGAGTTGTTCTTCCCTTGTCACGATTGACACAGGAGGGGGTTTCTTTAATTTGAGACAATTAATGCAAGCAGACCTTCAAGACATTGAAGGAAAGATTGACGATTGTGTCTATTCTTGCACTTCCTTCAAGCACTCCGGATTATGCAATATATACATGTTAACGCATATAATAATAGTAGTATCTGTACTATTTTCTATTTTGTTTTTCTTCACAGTATGCTTTATGTAATTTACCCATAGGCTACTCTCCTATATAAGAGAGCCTAGGGTTCATGGAATAAACAAGTCATTCAGTTTTTCCCAATATGGTATCAGAGCGACGGTCCTAGACCGGAGTTCTCGAAACCCTAACCCTAACCCTACCACACCTTCCAGCCCTCCTCTTCCTGCTCTATCGACGCCGCCTCTCCAACCAACGTCGCGCCGCCGCGAGCAGCCTCTCCAACCACCGTCGCGCCGCTGCGAGCAGCACACGCTCGCTTGGGCGGCGCTGTAGCGACTAGCGCTGTAGCGCCTTACGCCTCGCAGCGCTTAGCGTTGTAGCGTCCTGCGCCTCGCAGCGCTTAGCGCCTCGCATCCTCAGGCGCACAGCACTACAATGCGTATCCAGAGCCAGTGCGTGCGCATATCCAGAGCCAGTGCGCATGCGCCTGCGCCTCCGTGCATCTCCCTGCGCATATCCAGAGCCAGTGCGCGCATTCCCCTGCGCATCTCCAGTGCCAGTGCGTGTATCTCACTGCGCATCCGTGCGCGTGCTGTAGCACCAGTGCACATAACCACCTGTGCGCATTCACGCAACCACCTGTGCGCATATCCTGTGCCTGCTCGTGACTGCTGCGTGCGGCTAGGGCTTAACGTGTACATTTTCATGGGGATAGTTGCTTGAGGTCTACACATGCAACTAATCCCGTCTATGTTACTGTAGACAAAGCTTATCTTCGATCAATTGCTCCAGTCTTCCATCTCCAGTATGTCAGAAATCAAGGCGGATATCCCAATTATTGGCGCCTTTCGTGGTCCAGCGCCTATTGTCAAGATGGACGGTACAAACTATGAACTGTGGGCAATGCAGTTCATGAGTATGATGAAGTCAACGGGTAAGAAGCACATTCTTACCGAATCTGAGCCTGCTGAGAAGACTGGAGCCAATGCCTCTTGGGAGGCTGATGATGCATATGCCAAGGTTTGGCTATCTGGTACGTTGGCTATTGAGATTGCCAATGACATCCTACATCAACCCACAGCCAAGGATATGTGGGATATTCTGGCAGCAACGTACTCCCAGGCGAAGAAAGAGACTAAGATTCTGCAACTTCAACATGACATATTCACAATAAAGCAGAATGGTCGCCCTTTACATTCTCTCTATACATCATTGAGAGGGATGTTCGAGAAGCTTTATAGCTTCATACCCCTTACTGTCACGCCAGAACAACAGAAGACGTACAGAAATGCGACAATGGTGGGTGTGTTCCTGGCTGCACTCGATCCAGAGTATGAGGCAGCACGATCACAGATTTGGCTGACTCAACTATTCCTCCCATGGAGGAAGCTTTTCATAGGTTGAGTCGAATCACAGTTCCTTCTACAGCCGTGAGTCAGAATTCGTCAGGTATGGCAGCTAGCAGAGGTCGTGGATTTCATTACCAAGGCCGTGGACGTGGACCCCGTGGAAGGGGTGGCCGCACTAGGCCAACATGTACCTACTGTCACCGAGTTGGACACAATGAAGATACATGCTACTCAAAGCATGGTTTTCCTGCATCCGCACGAGCTGCTGAGCAGATAGAGTCACCATCTGCTGCTACTTTAGACCAGCGGTTCGACGATCTAGTTGCCCGTCTGAGGGGCATTATTCCACCATCTGGCCCAACACCGACTATAAAGCCTCAGTCTGATGCTGCTGCTTCCGCCTCCGCTTCTACCAGTACCTCAGGTAGTATACTTGCACTGAATAGTAGTAGATCGGGTACTTTACCATGGATTATGTACTCTGGCGCTACACATCACCTATGTGGCGACCAGCGTCTGCTTTCAGGATACACTCGGATCCCTCCAGGTCGGACAGTAGTGATTGCCAATGGCACTCATTCCCCCATCACTGGTCAGGGGGAGATTAGCTTGACATCTTCTATGCAGCTCAAGAATGTGCTACATGCACCTGATTTTTCTATGAACTTATTGTCAATTAGCCAGATTACGAAGGATCTACATTGTCGTACAATTTTTGATCCATCTTCTTTGATTTTTCAGGACATCCATACGGGCAACGTGATTGGTCGTGGCTATGAGCAAGGGGGCCTCTATCGCTTGAATCAGGCTCCTTTTGCTGGATCTTCATCCTCTCCTTCTGGACAAGTATCAACCTTATTATGGCATCTGCGTTTTGGTCATTTAGCGCTTCCGAAGTTGCGTCAGGTTTTACCCTATAGTCTACCTCACACACCTATTAAGTGTGAGGCATGTCAGTTGGGAAAGCATCACAGGTCGTCCTTTCCCAGTCGTCCAGGTCGGAGTAGTACCTCCAGGTTTGAGTTATTTCATATTGATGTCTGGGGTCCGAGTCGTGTTCCCGATCATCAGGGACACAGATTTTATATAGTATTTGTGGATGATTTTTCTAGAGTGTCATGGGTATTTTTGATGAAAAATAAATCTGAAGCAGGAAATGTCATTATCCATTTTCTGAATGAAATAATAAATGTTTTCTCCACATTTGTGAAAATTGTGAGAAGTGATAATGCTTTAGAATTGTGCACCAATATTCTTGCCAATTACTACTCCTCAAAAGGGATTATTCACTAAACATCTTGTGCTCATACATCTCAACAGAATGGGATTGCTGAGCGAAAACACCGTCACCTTCTTGATGTCACAAGATCTCTCCTTATACAGAGTCATGCTCCATACTCCTACTGGGGTGATGCAGTTCTCACTGCATGTTACCTAATCAACCGTATGCCTTCGTCTGTCTTGAATGAACAGATCCCGTTCTCACTTATTCATCCTGACAAGGATCTGTTCACCCTTACTCCTCGTGTGTTTGGATCGGTTGCGTTTGTCCATCAGTTGATGCCGGGTACTGACAAGCTCTCTCCTAGGGCTGTCAAGTGTGTCTTTGTTGGGTACTCCAGAACTCAGAAGGGGTACAAGTGCTTTGATCCTCTGCGTCGGCGGTATATGATCAGTGCAGATGTTACATTCTTTGAATCTGTTATGTATTTTTCAGCATCAGGAGATAAGCAGATTCCACCTATACCACCTGATGCCATATACATGCCACCACCACCACCTCAGATGCCATCATCAACAACACCACCACCACCACCACCACGGCAACCTATCTCACCGTTCCCGTTCCATTATACCCGCAGGCCTCCTTCACTAGCTCATGGTCATGACTCGTCCACTAGCTCGCCTATGGTATGTAATGAGAATATTAATGTTGATGGATCTGACGACATTTCTGAGCAGGATGTGGTGCAGGAGCCAGATGAGCCTACAGCTGATTTGGATATTCCCATTGCTTTACGGAAGTCGACGAGGAGTTGTGCCAAATATCCATTATCAGCTTCTGTATCTTTTGAGCGGCTATTTGGAGATTTCAAGTCGTTTGCTATGGCACTCTCAGCCATAGAGATTCCATGGAATCATCATGAGGCTCTGCAGGATAGTAGATGGCGGCTAGCAATGGAAGATGAAATGGCAGCACTTCAGTCTAGAGGAACTTGGACTTTGGTTTCTATACCTCCAGATGTGAACCCAGTGAGCTGCAAGTGGGTGTTCACAGTGAAGCAAAATGCAGATGGCTCTATTGACAGGTACAAGGCGCGTCTGGTGGCACGTGGCTTCACACAAACATATGGGGTGGATTATCTTGACACATTCTCGCCTGTGGCACGTCATTCCACTCTAAGGATCTTGTTGTCAGTTGCAGTTGCTCGAGACTGGCCGCTCCATCAGTTGGACGTGAAGAATGCATTCCTATATGGAGATTTGCAGGAAGAGGTGTATATGCAACAGCCACCTGGTTTTGCTGTTGAGGGGGAGTGCTCCAAGGTATGTAGGTTGCATAAGGCTATCTATGGCCTTAAACAGAGTCCCAGAGCATGGTTTCAAAAGCTCTCGGATCTCTTCGAGAAACAAGGATACAGACGCTCCAATGCTGATCATTCCTTGTTTGTACAGAAAACCGCGAGAGGTATCATTGTCATTATGGTGTATGTTGATGACATCTTGATTACAGGAGATGATGAGCAGGGCATAAGGCAGGCAAAAGAAATGATGGGTAGTGAATTTGTCACTAAGGATCTTGGAGTCCTTAGATACTTTCTGGGGCTTGAATTTGCTAGAAATTCATATGGGCTAGTCATGTCACAAAGGAAATATGTTACAGATCTGTTGAGTGAAACAGGTATGCTTGAGTGTCGACCTGCTATGACACCAATGGATCCCAGCATGAAGCTTTATGAAGATAACACAGAAGAGGTGGACAAGAGAAGATACAGAGAACTGGTAGGCAAACTGTTGTATGTCACGATCACTAGACCAGATATATTATTTGCAGTAAGCCGTGTGAGCCAGTTCATGGAGCAACCACGCCAGGTGCATATGGATGCAATACATATGATACTTAGATATCTCAAATCTTCTCCAGGTGCAGGTCTGCTATTCAAGAAAAGAAAGGGGATCTCTATCTCAGCATGTGCAGATGCAGACTATGCAGGATGTCCCAAGGATAGGAAGTCCACCTCAGGGTATGCTGTCTATGTTGGAGATGCCCTAGTCTCATGGAGAAGTAAGAAACAAACGGTGGTAGCTAGATCTAGTGCTGAATCCGAATATAGGGCTATGGCCCAGGCTACTACAGAGATGATGTGGGTGAAAGCTGTGCTTACAGATCTATGTTTAGATGTACCACTTCCTATGAACTTGGAATGTGATAATCAGGCTGCCTTGTTTATTGCAAACAACCCAACATTCCATGAGCGGACCAAGCATATTGAGGTGGATTGTCACTTCATACGTGATATGATTCAAAAAGTGTTCATTGCTACATCTCATGTTACCTCAGAGAATCAGACAACAGACATATTCACCAAGGCATTGCTAAGAGGTCCATTTCAGAAGTGTGCTTCCAAGCTGAGCATGATTGATATCTATGCTCCATCTTGAGGGGGAGTGTTAACGCATATAATAATAGTAGTATCTGTACTTTTTTCTATTTTGTTTTTCTTCACAGTATGCTTTATGTAATTTACCCATAGGCTACTCTCCTATATAAGAGAGCCTAGGGTTCATGGAATAAACAAGTCATTCAGTTTTTCCCAACAATACAAATGCTTTAGGTGAAGGTTTAGGAGTGGTTATTGTTAGAGTATTTGGTTGTGTATCCATTCAGTTGTAGCAGGATAAATGGATCCTGGAGAAGATCCATTTACCCCATCCAGTGTTTAGTCCCACATCGTCTAGTGGTGGGACTTGGAGGCTCTGGGAAGGCTATATAAGGAGCCCCAGACCTCCTGTATCCATTGAGAAAAAGCAATGCATAGCATGCCCCTTCGAGGGCTTCTCCCGTGGTTTCATCCCGCTCCTCACGGAGTAGGGTTCCACGTAAAATCATGGTGTTCCATGTCTATTCTTTCTTGTTTATGCTCTGTTTATCAATCGCTTCCGCATTCTTCATATTTTCTAACATGGCATCAGAGCGGGTTCGATTCTCGAGGAGTTATTTTCAATATTTATTCGAGATTCGATTTCGATGTTTTGTATGTGAAGATTATTGTGTTTGTGGTGGTTAAGGATCGAGGGTTTAGTTCTGAAACCCTATCATCAAAAGTTCCAGAGAATAGAGGATTTTCAAGCTCCAGAAATTTTCTTTCCGAGTTATTCCGTCGTCGCAGGATTTCCAAGATCGGCGTGCCCCAGATGGCCATCCACATCAACGACCTGTTGGCATTCTATTAACATCTCCAAGTGCGCACTGCGCTGCGCAGGCGATGGCGAGTAGCGCCTTGCGCTGTGCAGGCGATGGCGAGCAGCGCCTTGCGCTCCAAGCAGTCACGACATCCTTGCGCCGACCCCGTGCGAGCCAACCTTCCAGGCATCGATGACAGCAATTCCATGTGCGGCTATGCCGCCCGTCTCCTCGCAGCGGCAGATCTCCAAGCGGCACGCGAAGTCGCTCGCGCGTAGGCGATCCTCTCTGCCAGGCTCTCGCGTACCTTCCAGCACTGGCGCGTGATCCAGGCGCGTGATCCAAGCAGCGGGCTCCAGGCGATGCGCTTCCCCGCGTTCCCACCATCGCGCCAGCATCAGATGCGCGATCTTCTCTTTCGCGCTAAGCGGCAGCAGCCAACGCGTAGGAACCCGAGCGCGTGATCTCCAACGACAACGGTGTTCTTTCCCAGAAAGGGTTCCACTGGGAACCCTAGGACTAATGGCCTATTTATTTAATTTTTTTTTCTGCTGCTATGGAACCCCTACATGGGCCGATGATAAAAAATGCTGTAATGTGTATAGTTGCATTTGGGTCCACTGTTGGGCCAAGAGTTATTTGTTAAGAAAAAAAAGAGGGACGCGTGCAATTAAAAAAAAGAGCTGCACACATTTCAAAAATGTTTTTTTTAAGGCCGAAAAAAAAAGAAATGGCTTTAAAAAAATATTTTCAAAAAAAATGATGATGACGGCTTAAAAAAAAAGAAAAGCCGCAACTATGTTTTGTTTTCCCCTTCTATCTTATCTTCTCCCAACTTTGTCGATGTTCATTTTCCGACAAGTATGTGAGAAAGGGGGAGTGTTGTGTAGAGTCACGGGGCTACTTCCAGCCATATTCAGATGTTCGAGATTCACAGGCAGATTTCCAGATCATTCAGATTCCAGACTCTACGTTCGGTTTCAGACTCGACGATTGATTCCGAGTCCAGTTTCAGACACGCACATGGATGCAGTCAATTTCAGATGAACATATGTTGCCATCATCAGTTCGAGGTCCCCATCATTCTTGTTTTTGTTCGGCCAGAGTCCTCATGTGAATCATAGGTACAGCAGAGCAGTGCACCATTCTCTGAGCCAGATGGGAGAGACCCAGTTCTCTGACGAGGAGACTATTTTCAGACTCCATTCTTCAGCGATCGTGGACTCCGACGAGGATTGCATAGCCACGGCCATTTCAGTTTGGCCCTTTTTTTCAGAGATGGAGCAGTTGTCCACATTATTGTGGCGGGCTAGAGTACTCCGACGAGGAGACTCATTTTCAGTTGCAGTGACTCTGACAGGCGCAGTTCAGAGCGCATGCTCTCCGACGAGGAGATTCAACAGACTCACACTCCAGCCCGTTCGTCCTCCTCACCTGCACGGCATGAGAAGCAACGTTGTCGACTGCAGCATTGTGCGCATTGGGTTGATATTGTCTGTAGTGTCATGTAGCATTGAATTGAGTTTCTTTTTGTTGTCCAAGCTGAGCATTGCATGCTCCAGCTTGAGGGGGAGTGTTAGAGTATTTGGTTGTGCTCCCATTGAGTTGTAGCAGGGTAAATGGATCCTGGAGAAGATCCATTTACCCCATCCAGTGTTTAGTCCCACACAATCTAGTGGTGGGACTTGGAGGCTCTGGGAAGGCTATATAAGGAGCACCAAACCTCCTGTATCCCTTGAGAAAAAGCAATGCATAGCATGCCCCTTTGAGGGCTTCTCCCGTGGTTTCATCCCGCTCCTCACGGAGTAGGGTTCCACGTAAAATCATGGTGTTCCATGTCTATTCTTTCTTGTTTATGCTCTGTTTATCAATCGCTTCCGCATTCTTCATATTTTCTAACAGTTATGATGCAGAAAGATCACGTGATTGCTTACACATCGCGATAGCTGAGTCCGCAAGAGCGGAATTACCCCACTCATGATTTGGAGTTGGTGGCAATTTTCTTTGCCTTAAAGATCTGGCACCACTATATCTATGAGGTGAATTTTGAGATTTTCACAGATCATAAGAGTTGGAAGTATATCTTTGATCATAAAGAGCTGAACATGAGACAACACAAGTGTCTTGAGCTACTGAAGGATTTTGACCAGACGATCTCTTACCAGTATGGTAAAGGAAACGTGGTGGTAGATGCGCTTAGCAGGAAAGCTCATACATATACAACAAATTAGCTATACACGTGGGATATGCTCCCAGCTTTGATTAATTGGCATCCTCATGAAATTGCGACCATATCTATTATCATGCCTCCGCAATTCAACAGTCTTTGGATTACATAGTCAATGGCTAGAAATCAGATCCTTGGAATCGAGACAGATACATGCGTGCCATAAAGGATGAAGGTGATGATTTTATGGTGACTATGTCCATTTTGTGGAAGGCTGGTTAGGTCATTGTGCGCAACGATGAGTAGTTATACAGGTATATTTTTGATGAAGCATAAGTTCATGATTGTTTATTCATCCTGGCTACACGAATATGTACCGTGATGAAGCGAGATGTGGTACATCATGTTGACCAATGCTTGATATGTCAGATGGTCAATGCTAAGCATAAGAGATCACCAGGATTATTACAATCTCTCTCCATTCCTGAGTAGAAATGGGAGAGTATTTCTATAGATTTTGTCACTAGACTGCCGAGGACACTAGATGGCCACGATGCTATTAGATTGTTGTTGACATATTGACCAAGTCAACCCATCTCATACCTGTCAGTATAACCTATACTCCATCTAAGTTGGCTAAATTGTATGTGCAGAATGTTATCAGGCTTCATGGTATACCATGTGAGGTAGTGTCTGACAGAGTATCGAGGTTTATATCTCACTACTGACACCAATTTATGTCAGCAAGTCTGCTAGTATTGCTCGAACCCACATCATCTCAGTACTTGCTTGTGCCGTCGCCCTATATTCAGGTTTGGCACTTGACCTAGCAACAACAGTTTGTTTCTTACTTTTCCATGACACAAGAGAACTGCCAACAAATACAGTGAAGCATGAGGTAGATGTCATGTCCTTAAGACATCCTGCATAGTCCGCATCAGCACATGCTGAAACAGAAAGAGTTTCCCCTTTCCTGAATAACGGTCTTGTACCTGGAGAAGCCTTTAGGTACCTCAATATCATATATGTAGCATCCATGTGTACTTGTCAGGGTTGCTCCATAAACTGGCTCACCGACTCTTTGGAAAGGAGTTATCATGTCTAGTGATAGTAACATAGAGAAGCTTTCCACCAACTGTCTATGTCTTCTCTTGTCAACTTCATCTGTATCATCATCATATAGTCCCATTCTAGGATACATAGGAGTAGTAGAGGGTCAACACCCAACCACACCTGTCTCAACAAGTATGTCAGTAACATACTTTCTTTGGGTCATCACAAGACTCTATGTGTTCCTAGCAAACTCTAACCCTACGAAATATATCAGGGTGCCAAGATCCTTGGTGACAAATTGATGACCTAAAAATTTTGTTGCCTTCTTTATCCCATGCACATCATCGCCTGCAACAAGTATATATATGCAACGTACACCATGATAACAATTGTCCCCCTGGGTATTCTCTACACGAATAGTGAATGATCTGCATTTAACCTTTAAACCTCTGATTTTCAATCAGATCTGAGAGCTTTTGGAACCACGACCTCAGACTCTGCTTAAGGCTATATATTGCCTTGTGAAGTCTACAAACCTGCTGACACTCCCCCTCAGCAGCAAACCCCGGAGGCTGTTGCATGTAGACTTCCTCCTGGAGATCACCATATAAAAATGCATTTTTAACATCTAGATGATATAATGGCCAATCACACACCACACCAACTGAAAGCATATGTAGAGTGGAGTGACAAGCAACAAGAGAGAAAGTGTCCAGATAATCCACTCCTTAAGTATGTGTAAATCCTCGTGCCACAAATCTAGCCTTGTAGCGGTCAAGACTGCCATCAACACGGTATTTAATGGTAAGAACCATTTGCAACTAACAACAAATGCTCCATTAGGAGCAAATACCAAGCTTCGGGTACCACGTGATCGTAGAGCAACCATCTCCTCTTCCATAGCGAGATGTCAATGTTTGTCTCTCAAGGCCTCCTGATAATTCCGTAGTATGTCCATGACAAATAGAACAATTGCAAACCTTCGAAATTCCCTTGTAAGATGATCAAATGTAACCTGGGAAGTAAGCGGATATGTGGCACATGTACGCTTCTGCTAGCGAAGCGCAATAAGAACATCCAAGTCATTGGGAATTTCCTCAATCTGTATATCATTCTCTTGCATCTGTCCCTACGCAGATATATCTCCATGTACTCGGAACATACCTTAGGCGTGTTGGATGACGGGCACTGACCTTGAGAGGAAGAAGGACGAAGTGTATAGAATCGTAGCAATGGTGGAGCGACAATTATGATATATGGTGTAACTGAAGGTGGAGGTGGTGGAGAAGCATTAAGAGGAGGTATAGGTGGAGGTGGTGTTGGTGGTACAACAATCGTGGGTGTAGGCAGTGACAGGTTCGTAGGAGGAGGTGGCATATTAATTTCTTCATATAAATCAAATGGAGACAACCGTCACCTATAGGAGAAAAATACATCACCGATTGAAAAATGTGACATCAGCACTAACATAATATTTTCTTTGTAGTGGATTGTAGCTTTATATCCCTTCTGCGTTCTAGAGTATCCGACAAAAATACATTTGGCAACTCTTGGAGAGATGTCAAGCACTGGAGACAACTGGTGAACAAATACAACGGAATAAAAGACACGAGGAGTAAGTAAGAATAATTCCTTGTCTGGGAATGCCATGGAAAAAGGAATTTTCTTACCTAGAACACACGATGGCATATGATTCACAAGATAGCAGGTCGTAAGAACAACATTACCCCAAAACTAATGTGGTTCTAGATAAGAAGCGTGCGGTGACATCAAGAAGATGATGATGCTTTCTGTGAACCCGCACGGATTCGAGTACTCGTTTACACGTCATTCACAATATTGCATTCAGTAAACGATCATATTTGTATTGAAATTCATGGGAAATTTTTCGCGTTTCTGCAAATGACATTCACAATTCAAGTAACAACCACAGAATAACAAGTGCTACCAAAATTTCATTCATTAATTTCCATATATATAACATGTACAACAGAGGCTCCAGTAATTACATGTATTCCCAAAAATGTGACTGAAGAGAAAGAAAGCATTTTACATCATAACTGAATAAAAACTGTAACAACTACAACTGTATTATCTGGTGTAGCAATGAATGTCAGGAATCATCAATCAGCTACAAAATCACAGGCTGCTTTCCTGCCAAAATATAAAAGGAACAAGAGACGTCAGCGAGCGCTGATACATCCCAAAAACTTATTAAAACTAGCATGTATTTAAGGTGGTTGCAAAAGAAAGAAGTAGTAAGGCATAAACAACTATAGTTTTACAACTACTTGCTATAAAAAAGTTTTCAAATACTCTGAAGGGATGCCCCAAATTTTGCCCATTACTTTTTTCTATGTCATATTTTATATAGTAGTTAATAACTCATATGTAATTATATTACTCTTGTTATTTAGAGATCAGAATTATGGATTTTGATGATGGGAAAGATGAGGTTTTAAATAGATTCTTGATTTTATCTAAATTTTTCAGTTTAGTGGATAGTCTGTGGTCTTGGTCTGTGTGTAACCTCATACTATGACTCTAAGGCATGAAGAGTGCCTTAGAATTGGGATGCCTCCTTAGGCTTGCGGTGGGGTATAATGCATCCTAACTAGTTTCCCAACACGTCCACTAACTTAGTATATATTCATTGTAGTAATCAAAAGATCCGATGATTTGCTGACGATTTATGGTTGATAATGATTAATGATTCTATAAGTTTGATTGCATTCAACTCTAATCAATACCACCTTAACTGATTTCAACTCTTAGTCATATTCCGTTGTAACCCTATATGATTCAGATGTAGCCATAGATGATTCAGATGTAGCATCGCCAAACCTGTTGGCGGAAAGTAACCAAAACTCAAGCGGTAAGGAAGTCTCTTAAGTGACTCTTCCATCTCACCCTCTAATTGAAAGTGTGGTTCAATAGAGGGATATGTCTACTCCAAAACTACGCTATTAAGACGGGTGAGAGAGATTCTCCGGAAAAGTCACTCTAGACGGACCCGACCGGTACGGGTAGATGAGCTCGTACGAAAAACTAAAAGTAAGGATCCCCCGCATGGATATCCCAAAACCGAGGGTCAAGGAGCTGGTCAAAAGTCGGGATCCCAACGAGGCATAAAAACGCTACGAGCTCGCATAAAATCCGTAAAAGGACTGGGAGCCTATACCCGCTCACTTGGCGGTCGCTACTCGAACTGGGTTTCCTATCTCCCGCCCAGTTGAGAGTCACCTCGCTCTCGCACGATCAGGTGTAAGGATCACCATGACCAACACTATTAGTTAGTCATTCTAATTCACCAGCACTTTTCCTTGCTCGACTATTTCTTTCTTTATTTTTATTTTTTTGTGGTCAGAATTTATAGCTAAAAGTATGAAATCACCAATTAATTCCATCTTTTAAGTTACCAAAAAATTATTTATTTATTTATTTATTTTTGCATGAAAGCTATAACACTTAGAGATTTGGACTTAGTCTAATTTTATGCCAACAACACTTCCAAGTCTTTGCTGACAATATGAAAATATAGGCGAAACACTATTGTGTTTCATTCAGATGCCTTGCTTTAAAAACTTAAAATTTTTAATTCCAAATATGAATGTAGAAAATTATGATTCTACTAGATGTTTTTTTACATACGTGGTGTTTTAGACGACAAACTGGTCCAAGTTCTAGTAGAGGTGTCAAATATTCTCGAGGCACTAGCCTAGGTGTAACAACAAGATAAGATAGACATGAATATGTAACATATAGCATAGCCCTATTATAGCCAAGAAAATATGTAGAATGTAGATATATTAGCATAATAAAGTGAAGAATATTTCTTATACAGAAATATATAGCATGCTAACTGTTAGAATAATTTATGTTATTTATTTTCTTTTATTGTCCTGTAAATTACCCATATAGCTTTTCTCCTATATAAGAGAGCTCTAGGGTTTGATGGAATTCATCTTGCTTATTCCCTTCAACATGGTATCAGAGCGACGGTCCTAGACCAGAGTTCTCGAAAACCTAACCCTACCCTACCCCACCCGCCGGCCTCTCTTTCTCTCTCTCTGTTGGAAATGCGAGCCCACGGCGAGCCATTATGCAATAAATGTTATTGCAATTCACTCCTTAATCTGAAATGAAGAATACATAATTTGCATAATAGGTCCCACAGTACAATTAGGGTTATGTACCATGGCCATCTTGATGATCATACAGCTGTTGATTCAACTATTGAATCATAGAGGCTGGTGCTTGGATGAATATCTAAAGAGTTAGATTGAGGACTCATCAAGTACCGTCAAATGATTGTTAAGAGATGATCTCCAGCCTGAGTAGGAGATGGCAATCCTTATCTCTGAAGGCTGATATCTGACCGACCTCTTGATGCAGGTCCTCTGCATAGGAATAGAGATTCGGAGGTGTCAGATTAGTTAGGTCAAAGAGTTGACTTAACGAGATCGAGATAACCAAAGTCCTATATCGTATGCTGTCATGATATAGGCACGCATCCTCTGACCGGAGACAGATGTGTTGCTATATGTCTAAGTATGTACATTTGGCAGACCAATAGGTTGATGACCTAATCAAAGTCTATACACCGGCGCGCTGGTGTGCATATAAGGGCATATGAGTAATACGATCTCTCAAAGGGATCATACAGGTTCAGTTACTGAACCGGAAGACATGAGCTCACTCATGAGATATTGGGAAGAATCAAATTCCGTGCGCACGGTCGTCTCGCTTTGGAAGCTTGACTAAATTTGTAGGTTTGATATATACTTTTGGAAAGTATATGATCAAGACCTAGGTATGATATACGCTTTTGGAAAGTGTATGATTGATACCAACTCCCAATGATCGAATGAGAAACTTACTGATAAAACCATGAAGTAGACAGTATAAAGTTGATCGAATACTTCGGGTTTAGTCTGAGTCTTCCAGTATGCAGGATGTACAGGTATTGGGAATACCTGAGGGTGATGTGATCATAAACGATTGTATAACCATGACGCTTCCATTCCTAGGGAGTGATGAAACGGGTCTGGATTTTAGTGACTCCTCTCAGTAGAGAAGTAATCTGATCTTGGTCCAAGTGTTGGACATTGATCTGAATGTGATTCAGATGCAATAAGAAGATTAGATTTACGGTCTTGATTTAATCAAGCATCTATGGGAGGTCCGCGATCTGGATTTGAGATATGATCTCAATATTCATGTCACTATACGTGGAACAATACAATCGCCCTGTCCTTATCTCCAAGTATCTGCGGAGAAAGCGCATTATCCTTGAAGGAGTTCATGGATAATTCTATTGTTGATATATGTATCAGAGCATTGAGAAAATGGATAATTAAATGTGATTTAATTATCATGAGTAATATGAATTTGATTCATATTATAAAGATAGTTATCTGAGATAATTAAATGTGATTTGATTATCAAAGATGTGAATAATGTGAATGTGATTCATATTATTTGAGAACAAGAGAATAAAGATCCAAGATGATTAAATGTGATTTAATTATCATGGATATGAATAATGTGGATAGCAATATCCATATTAGTCATATATATTATAAATGTGATTTATAATATATAAGAGAGAGCTATTTGTGATTTATATTTGTTAATTAAATGTTAATGTGAATTGGATTCACATTGGACATTGAATTGAAAATGTAATATACATTTTGTTTTGGGTGTGAATATGATTCACAAATTTCCAATGGCATGATTGCAATGTTCACAAAATAAATTGGATTTATTTTTGTGAAATAATTTGCAACAAATGTTGTTGCAAATATTGGAGAGAATCATGAGATAATGTAATCTCATGTAATAGGAAAAAGGAATCTCCCTTCCTAATGAGGAGAGGGGACGACCACAATTCCATAAGGAATGTGGTGGCCGTCCACCCTCCTTATGGAAGGAGGCTTGCCTCATTTCCTATCTCTCCAATGGAGATTGATTTGATATAAATCAAATTATATTTAATATATATTTGATTTTTATTAAATTAATTGTTGTTGTGTTTTTAGCAACAAATCATGACCATTGAAAGAAACACAAATTAATGTGGACCATTGGATTTGTGTTGACACATGGATTGAGATCCATGGATCCCAAAACCCTATAAAAGGAGAGGCACCCCATTGCTCTTCCAAGCACATAAGTGAGACAACAAGTCTCTCTCTCTCTCTCTCTCTCTCTCTCTCTTTCTTTCTCTTTCTCTCCCTCTCATGGCCGTCCACCATGGATGCCCTAGAGAGGCTCTCCATCGCCGCGGCACCGTCGTTATGCTGCCCAATGTTTTGCTCGTGGAACTCCGTCTACTTCGGCATGCCTTGCTCATGAAGAAGACGTCGAATCTCGTGTATCGAGATCAGGAGATCCACCGCTTGGATCATCAACATGGATTGCGAGAAGTACGCGGTTCATCCCCGCGCTCGCAAGCGTCTCCTCCGACGGATCGGACTTGAGACAGGAGGTCTCTTCGTTTAGAGACTTGATCGCAACCACGCTTAAAGAGGTAAACCTAATACTTGGTTGTGGTTTAGACGAAACGATCCGAGAAGTGTTCTTGGATCATGTGTTTTCGTTGCATTAAAATTTTTTAATTTTCGCTGCCTAGAACAACTAGTACGACTAGTCGTT
The DNA here is from genome assembly GCA_037367405.1 of Ottelia alismoides. Taxonomy (NCBI): domain Eukaryota; kingdom Viridiplantae; phylum Streptophyta; class Magnoliopsida; order Alismatales; family Hydrocharitaceae; genus Ottelia; species Ottelia alismoides. Next base: position 653,105 of record JAZKJV010000272.1, read on the forward strand.
CTTCGTCGTATCCGATACGACGATCACGCTTCCGTGATGCGCTTAAGGATCTAACCATATCCTTCAAGTGGTATCAGAGCCAGGTTGGTGGTTTTGGATACAATCCATAAACCGAGGACGACCTGGGTTCATTAGGGTTTGCGAAAGTTTTCTTGCATTTCATTTTCGCATCTCTGTTTTGATATTATTTTCGGCACTGTTTAAATTGTTTAAACACGAAAATAATATTTGGATTTTATTCCCCATTAAATAAGGAAACCGTAGGATCTGAGTTTGCGTGATTTCGATTCCGTTTGCTCTAGATATGCTCATTTTAGAAAACATGTATCCACTGTTTCGGGGACTGCGGATCATGACGTAATTAAGATGTTAATTGCCGATTTGAAACGCCTTGAAATGCGTGCAAATCACTTGGGTCCTGTTGTAAATCAAGTTAGCAAACTTTAGAAATTTACTTTGCTTAATTTGGATTTAAATTGATTGAGATATGGTATTTTTAGTAAGTGAGGGTCACTGCTGAAAATACTTTCCTAATCAAGAACCTAGTGATTGTCATTTAATTAATTAGTGAAATTAAATTGTTTAATTTCCTGGAATAATTATGCATAAATATTTGTGAAATATTTAATGATAATTATGTCCTTAAATGACTTTGCCCTAACCAACAAATGATTAGATGTGATCTAGATCAAGGTTGGTTACATGATCTACATGATCAACATTCCAACAAACATGTTGCTTGAATAGGACTTAGGATTTGTTTAGCAAATCTCATTATAATGTTAATCAAAATTGTTTTGATTATTACTATATGGTATAATTTCGGTTGAAGAACCGATGATCATCTCAAGTACAAAATGATCTATTTTGCATTATCCTTTCCCGAGGTGGATATGGTGTCTAGTCGGAGAGCATTGGGGTTGCGGGTTGCAACGTATGTGGTCCGTCCCACTCTCGTCGGTACTGGCCATGACAACGGGTAGGGTTAGTATAATGCTTAAGAAATCATGATGTATTTCTAATTATTAAAATTCGAAATAATGCGTATTTGAGATAATACCATAATTCAAGTAACTATTAAAATGTTTGTTGGATATTAATTGGATCATTAATTTAATATGATTAGATTAAATTGGAATCCAATTAAAATTAAAACACTCTATGTATAGAGATGTTATTTCCCTTGGAAGAATTAATCATAATGAATATGATTCATAATGATTAATTAGAATTTGAATATGATATGGAGGATCACATAAGTGACATCCATGGTCTCCCGTCAAGGCGAAGGGTTCCGTCGCCAGATATTGTATGTAGGAGATGCCTGTCCGAAGTGACAGCTCCTGCATATGATCCATTTGGATCGGGCTCTTCGCTTCTCGAAAGAGTAAGGACGTATGCGTAGTGACCCCAATATCGGGTCCTCATATTATTGGGGCGATATTGGATTGCGCATAGCGAGTTGTATTCCTGTTGACGGTTGGTTCAATTAATGACGGGTCAACATTGCCTTAGGGGTGGTGGGCCAGGGTGTTAAAGACCGAATTGGGAGATGCAAGTTGGACTTGCAAGGCAGAATGTGTTCCCGCTTCTTTTTATCCGAGTTGTAGGTTCTCATATTATTGGGATGCAACAAAGATAAGGAAGGAGATCCCAGATCTTGTTGAGATATAATGGTAAGTATATCTCTTACATTGAAAGTGATTAAGGGAATGAACTTTCAGTGTTGACAAGACAAGACAACTTTGATATAAAAATCCTAAATCAAAGTAAAATATATATATATATATATATTTATGCAAATTTCTTATTTCAGATAATCCTTCATTAAAACCCACTCAATGATATACTCAATAATAACCAGTAAAATATCATGGATTGGACTCATGATCCAGATATTGTACTTGCAATTGGACACATAATGTATGTGGTTGCAATGTGCAAGTTTCCTCATAATATTGAGGAATGACAATTAAATAGATAATAGGACTACAACCCTAGGGTTTGTCTCTATAGTCTTGATCTCTCATCGGATGTACTTTGGAAGTGACATGTCGTGATGATCGCAATTGTCAAATAATCCTTATAAAATTAATGAAGATATTCTGGCATACATATGTGCTCTTGACATTTAACATGAATGAGATGGTTCACTGCATCATGCAGTATGGTGGCTCTATAAGAGATGATGTATTCAAATTGTTTGAGTACCTACCTTAACCTATGTTTTAAGAGTTTAGATGGATGTAGATGATGAGTGTCATCATTCTACTATCTATACTCTGGTCATTCATGAAGCTTCATAATATTCATATTGTATGAATTTAATGATGCATGTATAAATGTTGAAATGCTCTTACATAAGAGATCCTTAGTCTTAAGCAATGGTTGCTTATAGATAAAGGGAGCGCGGTGGAAGCATGGGTTGGACCCGAGTAAGAAGTATGGTCAAAGAGTTGACTATACATCTATGACTTCCATATGTCATCCGAAGAGTTGGATGAATGTCAATACTGCAATAAGTTGATGTGTTGATAGTATGACTATCAAGTCTATCTAGAATCCTTAGAGAAGGACTCGGATGGAGCATCGGATTAATCTACATAAATCACTGATAAGATAAAGTCAAATAATTGTATCTCGATCTTCTGATGACATTTGCAATAGGTTGCATATGTTTTAGAAGACTGAAAAATTTGATCTTAAAGGTTTATAGTTATCCACATGGATATTGATGCAATTGTTGCAACAATCTCTGTTGGACTGATAAACTTGTTAATTTCAGTGGGAGAGTCCTTAGTCTTAGAGAATGTCTCTATGACCTAGATATAAGAATACACTCATTGTTTGTTTCTAAATGTTAGAAATAAACATGAATCTGAGATAGAACTATCATAAAGAGTTATGATGTATATATTTCAGATAGTAATCTAATAATCTAGTGGACTTCACTAAATTAGAAAATTAATGAATGGTTCATTAACATTTCTAAATACTGAAATTAAACCTTAAGATCAATAGGAGGATCAAGATCATTTGACAATGATCTAGCATCAAGCCTTGGACATTTGTCTATTGATTTGATCAATAGACTAGTAAGAGATGAAACTTTGGAATGTCTAAAATTTCAAGACTTACATACTTATGAATATTGTATTCAAAGTAAAATGTCCAATACACCCTTCTTCGAGAAAGGTGTAAGATGCCAAGGTATTCAGGATCTCATACATATTGATGTATGTAGATCATCTATATCATAGTAAACATTATGGATATGTGATATCTGTTGATGATTATGTATGATATGAGATTTCTTCTCTTCACCTAAGAAACCTTTGAAATGTTCAAAGATTTCATATTTTTGGTTTAGAACCAAAGTTTGAAGGAAGACAAAATGAATTTGATCTAATCTAGGTAGCAAGTACCTGTTAGATAAATTCAAAGAATACCTTATATATGAATATCATTTCTATCTCAATCCTCCTAACACACCTTAACTCAATAGAGTTATAGGTAGATACAATTGGATCACGTGTAACATGATTTTTTCAATGATGAATTTTAGCATAATTATCCCTTAGTTTCCAGGTATGTATGTGTAGTAGAGACTACAATATATATGCTTAATATGATTCCATGCATGCATGTTGGAATCTAGCACTTGAGAGTGTTGCTTCATTAGGAAAATAAAGGATGGTATTGGATACCTACTTTATGACCTTGAGATTCTTAAAGTATCTCATCTCCGAGAATGTGATTCTTAGAGGTTGAGACTCTTGAGAATCAAGATGAAAATGAAGTGTAGGAACTCATTTAATCTTGAGAAGATAATGAGGCTCCTGAAATTGGAAACTAAAAAGGACAATTAATGATGAAACATTAATACCTCTTCAAATGAGTTTGAGGATGTATTCCATGTGTCAGTTAAGTCTGACAATGATCGGACTTCATGTGATGAAGCTCCTAAGGATCATGACATGGAAAAGATGGATTTTAGCAATAAAAGTCTAACGTAGACTTCATATACAAGTGTTGTATATGGACCCTCGAGGATCCACCTATATGGGTAATACCTGTAAAGGTGTAAATGGATCTTCAAGAGAAAGGGAACCTGATGAGAAGGTAGAGACCTTCAAAGCACGGTTCGTAGCCATAAGCTACACATCGGAAGAGAAGACATTGCTTGCGATGAGACTTGCTCTTCGGTGACCATGCTTAAAAACATCAGAATATTGCTAATCTTGGTTGCACAACTTGACTATTGCATCTTCAAAGATGTAAGTCAAGATTGCATTCCTCTATAAATACCTCTCTGAGGATATTCACATGAAGTAGCCCCAGGGCTTCATGATTGAGGAAAGCAAGGTGTGCAAGCTAAGGAATCCATCTAAGGACTCAAATAAGCTTCTTTGAGATGGACCATAAGATTTGATGAAATTATAAATGTTATGATTTCAAATGGAATCTTGATGAGCCATGCGAATCTTAGTGCGAGTGCCTATGTGTTCATTGCGCTAAATGTAGATGATATCCTGATCATTTAAAATGATATAAGGATAATAATAAGTGTTTTATAATCTGATTGTTCCATAACTTGAGATATGATCTCAAGGATACCTCTTGGATCTTAGTTCTAAAGGTGTTCAGGAGCAAAGAGAAGAGGGTATTGGACTGTCACATTAGTAGTACACCTTGGACATATTCTATTTTAAGGAAAATCCCAAGAAAGGCTTCCATCCCTTAAGATATGGTTCTGACCTGTCTGAAGGGATAGCACCTCAAAGAGTTGAGGAAGTAAATGCTAGAACTACTTGCACTTGTGCATTAGTTACGAGAAGCTGAGTGTATGCTAGATGTGTACAAAAGCTAGATATCTGCCATGCAGTGGGTGTAGTAAAATGTTACTAATCCTACTATGGAAATAAAACACTTAATTGCAGTAATAATAATATCTTCAAAGATGATGAAACTTAGAGATAGTGATCTCAAAGTCTTATATTCAAAAGTTTAAGACCATGTAGATAGTGATCTATAAGGGTCTAAACTTTAGATACCTTAGGAGATAGAGATCTCCAGGAATGAAGGTATTCTGATAAGGATTATGGGGATACTGGTTATGATGTCAGGGACACTCTAACCAACTAGATTGAGTATTGGTTGCATGAGATGCAACATTCGCATTAGATGCGAGCACTGTTACTGGGGATATGCAAGTGCCGTGAAAGGACTTGGCATAGTCTCGCGGGAACAGAGTGACTGATCAGCTTACCTAGCTATTTTCTAAATAGCCTATGATTGTCACATGAGTGCGGGTTTAAATGATTAGCCCATTAATGGCTCTTTGGGCTAGTGGGAGATTGTTGGAAATGCGAGCCCACGGCGAGCCATTATGCAATAAATGTTATTGCAATTCACTCCTTAATCTGAAATGAAGAATACATAATTTGCATAATAGGTCCCACAGTACAATTAGGGTTATGTACCATGGCCATCTTGATGATCATACAGCTGTTGATTCAACTATTGAATCATAGAGGCTGGTGCTTGGATGAATATCTAAAGAGTTAGATTGAGGACTCATCAAGCACCGTCAAATGATTGTTAAGAGATGATCTCCAACCTGAGTAGGAGATGACAATCCTTATCTCTGAAGGCTGATATCTGACCGACCTCTTGATGCAGGTCCTCTGCATAGGAATAGAGATTCGGAGGTGTCAGATTAGTTAGGTCAAAGAGTTGACTTAACGAGATCGAGATAACCAAAGTCCTATATCGTATGCTGTCATGATATAGGCACGCATCCTCTGACCGGAGACAGATGTGTTGCTATATGTCTAAGTATGTACATTTGGCAGACCAATAGGTTGATGACCTAATCAAGGTCTATACACCGGCGCGCTGGTGTGCATATAAGGGCATATGAGTAATACGATCTCTCAAAGGGATCATACAGGTTCAGTTACTGAACCGGAAGACATGAGCTCACTCATGAGATATTGGGAAGAATCAAATTCCGTGCGCACGGTCGTCTCGCTTTGGAAGCTTGACTAAATTTGTAGGTTTGATATATACTTTTGGAAAGTATATGATCAAGACCTAGGTATGATATACGCTTTTGGAAAGTGTATGATTGATACCAACTCCCAATGATCGAATGAGAAACTTACTGATAAAACCATGAAGTAGACAGTATAAAGTTGATCGAATACTTCGGGTTTAGTCTGAGTCTTCCAGTATGCAGGATGTACAGGTATTGGGAATACCTGAGGGTGATGTGATCATAAACGATTGTATAACCATGACGCTTCCATTCCTAGGGAGTGATGAAACGGGTCTGGATTTTAGTGACTTCTCTCAGTAGAGAAGTAATCTGATCTTGGTCCAAGTGTTGGACATTGATCTGAATGTGATTCAGATGCAATAAGAAGATTAGATTTACGGTCTTGATTTAATCAAGCATCTATGGGAGGCCCGCGATCTGGATTTGAGATATGATCTCAATATTCATGTCACTATACGTGGAACAATACAATCGCCCTGTCCTTATCTCCAAGTATCTGCGGAGAAAGCGCATTATCCTTGAAGGAGTTCATGGATAATTCTATTGTTGATATATGTATCAGAGCATTGAGAAAATGGATAATTAAATGTGATTTAATTATCATGAGTAATATGAATTTGATTCATATTATAAAGAGAGTTATCTGAGATAATTAAATGTGATTTGATTATCAAAGATGTGAATAATGTTAATGTGATTCATATTATTTGAGAACAAGAGAATAAAGATCCAAGATGATTAAATGTGATTTAATTATCATGGATATGAATAATGTGGATAGCAATATCCATATTAGTCATATATATTATAAATGTGATTTATAATATATAAGAGAGAGCTATTTGTGATTTATATTTGTTAATTAAATGTTAATGTGAATTGGATTCACATTGGACATGAATTGAAAATGTAATATACATTTTGTTTTGGGTGTGAATATGATTCACAAATTTCCAATGGCATGATTGCAATGTTCACAAAATAAATTGGATTTATTTTTGTGAAATAATTTGCAACAAATGTTGTTGCAAATATTGGAGAGAATCATGAGATAATGTAATCTCATATAATAGGAAAAAGGAAGCTCCCTTCCTACTGAGGAGAGGGGACGGCCACAATTCCATAAGGAATGTGGTGGCCGTCCACCCTCCTTATGGAAGGAGGCTTGCCTCCTTTCCTATCTCTCCAATGGAGATTGATTTGATATAAATCAAATTATATTTAATATATATTTGATTTTTATTAAATTAATTGTTGTTGTGTTTTTAGCAACAAATCATGACCATTGAAAGAAACACAAATTAATGTGGACCATTGGATTTGTGTTGACACATGGATTGAGATCCATGGATCCCAAAACCCTATAAAAGGAGAGGCACCCCATTGCTCTTCCAAGCACATAAGTGAGACAACAAGTCTCTCTCTCTCTCTCTCTTTCTTTCTCTTTCTCTCCCTCTCATGGCCGTCCACCATGGATGCCCTAGAGAGGCTCTCCATCGCCGCGGTACCGTCGTTATGCTGCCCGATGTTTTGCTCGTGGAACTCCATCTACTTCGGCATGCCTTGCTCATGAAGAAGACGTCGAATCTCGTGTATCGAGATCAGGAGATCCACCGCTTGGATCATCAACATGGATTGCGAGAAGTACGCGGTTCATCCCCGCGCTCGCAAGCGTCTCCTCCGACGGATCGGACTTGAGACAGGAGGTCTCTTCGTTTAGAGACTTGATCGCAACCACGCTTAAAGAGGTAAACCTAATACTTGGTTGTGGTTTAGACGAAACGATCCGAGAAGTGTTCTTGGATCATGTGGTTTCGTTGCATTAAAATTTTTTAATTTCCGCTGCTTAGAACAACTAGTACGACTAGTCGTTCTTCGTCGTATCCGATACGACGATCACGCTTCCGTGATGCGCTTAAGGATCTAACCATATCCTTCACTCTCTTCGATCGGTGCCCCCCTTCTTCCGCCGTACGCGCGGCTGCGCCCTCGCGGCTCCTGCGCTAGCGCCTTGCGCGTGCTACGAGCCTCCTGCGTGTGAAGCCTGCCTTGCTCGTGCGCAACCTGCAAGCCACCAACGCGTAAGCCTTCTGCGCGTGCGCCCTCCACGGTCCTCCTGCGCGTGAAGCCCTCGCCTACGCGCACGCCCTCCAGCGCATAATCTTCTGCGCGCGTGCCCCTAGATCTTGTGTGCGTGCGCCTGGCTTGCCCTCTGTGCGCGAGAGCCATCCACGCGTGACTGCGGGTGCGCGTGAGACTACCAGTTCCTGTTTGCCCTCCACGCGTGGTTGGGTTGTAGCCCTAGCAGTCCAAGGTAGTCGAACTCGTCAGAGGAACCCTCAAGGTATGGAGGGCGTTGTGGCTTGAGTCTACATCCACAACGGCCTTCCTATATGTTCACGTAGACATTATTGTCTAGTTGTGTAACCCCAGTCACAGAATATTGTTGTCATCATGTCAGACAACATGGTAGATCTTCCGTCTCTGGGTGCCTTTAAAGGTCCAGCACCTGTTGTGAAAATGGACGACACGAACTATGAACTGTGGGCCATGCAGTTCATGAGTCTTATGCAATGCAATGGCAAGAAACATATCCTCATACAAGAGGAACCTCTTGAGAAGACTGGGGTTAATGCCTTATGGGAGGCTGACGATGCATATGCACGTGTATAGTTATCGGGTACCGTGTCCATGGAGATAGCCAACGACATTCTGAGTCAACCCACTGCGAAGGCTATGTGGGATATCCTAGCTGCCACATATTCTCCGGCAAAGAACGAGTCCAAGATCTTACAACTCCAGCATGACATTTTCACCTCAAAACAGAACGGGCGTCCTCTTCATACCCTGTATACCTCTCTGAGGGGTATGTTTGAGAAGCTACACGGGTACATTCCGTTGACAGCCACACCGGAACAGCTAAAGGCATATAGGGACTCAGTAATGACAAGAGTATTTCTAGCAGCCCTTGATCAGGAGTATGATGCCGCCAGAGCACAGATTCTTACAGATGCTACCATACATCCTATGGAAGAGGCCTATCACAGGTTGAGCAGACTTTCCATATCTCATGGTGGATCTCAGACGTCCTCAGCCATGGCAGCATCTCGTAGCAGGGGAGGATTTCCACAGTTTCGAGGTCGAGGTGGACGTGGCAGAGGAGGAGGTTACAGACCTCCTCGACAGCCGTGCACTTACTGTCGCAGGCCTGGTCACACTAAGGAAACATGCTATTCTAAGCATGGCTTTCCTACTACTACAACACGTGTGGTGGAGCAGACTCAACAGGATGGGAGTCCTTCCCATGTCCCGGATCAACCGTTCGAGGAGTTAGTGGCGCGTCTTAGAGAGATCATGCCTGGCCAGGGACTAGCAGGTACATCAGGATCTTCGGAGATAGCTGGTTCAGCATCAGCATCCACATCAGGTACAACATATGCTCTTACTAGTTGTTACAGAGCAGATCTATCAGAATGGATCATGGATTCGGGAGCATCTCACCATTTATGTGGTGATAAGAAATGATTTGATGGTTTTAATGCAACTTAGACATGATGATCTGTGGTGATAGCTGACGGGACACACTCTCCCATTACTGGTCAGGGGGAGGTGCAGTTGACCCCTGCGACACGGCTTCAGAATGTTCTTTATGCTCCGGATTTTTCAATGAATTTACTGTCGATTAGTCAAATCACTAAAGATTTAAATTGTCGTGCCATATTTAACCCATCTGCTCTTGTGTTTCAGGACATCCTAACGGGCAGAGTGATTGGAGCTGGCCGTGAGCAAGGGGGTCTCTATAGACTGGTGCAGTCTCCTTATGCTGGTGTCTCTTCGTTTAGTGCTGGAGTTGTCTCCCCTTACACATGGCATCTCCGCTTTGGTCATCTTCCGTTGCAAAAGATGGTCCATATCCTTCCACAGATTTCTCTCAGGTCTACTTTTCAATGCAAGGCGTGCCAGCTTTGGAAACATCACCGGTCGTCGTTTCAGAGTCGTCTAGGTCCAAGTCGTCATGGTTTGTTTGAGTTACTTCATTTTGATATTTGGGGTCCCAGTCGTGTTCCTGATCTTCAAGGGCACAGGTTTTATCTTGTTGTTGTCGATGATTTTTCTAGGTTATCTTGGGTCTTTCTTCTTAAAAATAAGTCTGATGATGCTGGACATGTTATTCAATCTTTTCTTATTGAAATAAAAAATATTTTCTCTGCTAAAGTGAAGTACATAAGGTCTGACAATGCTCTAGAATTGTGTAGTACTCAACTCTCTAAATTCCTTATGTCTCATGGGATTGTGCATCAGACGTCTTGTGCATATACATCCCAACAGAATGGGGTGGCTGGACGGAAACATCGTCATTTGTTGGATATTACCATAACCCTTTTGATTCAGAGCCGTGCCCCTCACTCCTATTGGGGGGATGCGGTTCTAACTGCATGCTATCTGGTTAACCGTATGCCCTCGTCAGTGTTAGGGAGAAGATCCCGTTCTTGACTGCGTTTCCCGAGACAGATCTTTTCTCCCTAACACCACGTGTGTTTGGGTCCGTTGTGTTTGTTCATTGCTTCTCTCCTGGTCTTGACAAGCTCTCTCCCAGAGCTGTCAAATGCGTGTTTGTGGGTTATTCCAAAACCCAAAAAGGTTATCGGTGTTTTGATCCAGTTAGACGATGGTACTATGTTAGTGCAGATGTCACCTTCTTTGAGTCCATTATGTATTTCTCTCCTACAGGTGACGGACTCACTCACTTGGAGGAAGGGGACGATATCTATGTGCCTTCTCCTCCTCCATCAGTTCCATGCTCTACTCCGACATCACCACCACCATCACAACCTACTCCACCACCACCACCGCCTCTACCATCTACTATTTTTTATCCTCAGGTTTATCAGCGTCGGCCCCCTGCTCCTGTGCCTCCTCCATCATCCAGCACGCCTGAAGTATGTACTGATCATTTGAGCTCTTCTGATGGCACGGTGATTTGCGTGTGCAGCTGGATGTACAGGGTACTGATGGTACTTCTACTCCTCCAGTTGATGACCTAGATATCCCTATTGCACATCGAAGGCAGAAGCGTGCGCGAACGATGAATCCCAAGTATGGGATGGAGTTTGGATCTCAGGTTTCGTTGGAGCGTCTATCCACAAACTTTTGCCGGTTTGTTGTTGGGTTATCGGCAATAGAGATCCCACGGTCATATCAAGAAGCACTACAGAGCAGTCCATGGCGTTTAGCTATGGAAGAAGAGATGGCGGCGTTGCAGTCGCGTGGTACGTGGAGTATTGTGCATCCTCCACCAGGTGCGTCAATAGTGGGCAGCAAATGGGTATTTACTGTTAAGCATCAGGCTGATGGTACAGTTGATAGATAAAAAGTCAGGTTGGTTGCTCATGGGTTCACCCAAACATATGGGGTGGACTATCAGGAGATGTTTTCTCCAGTAGCACGTCACTCTACCTTACGGATTCTTATTGCAGTTGCTGTTATCCGTGACTGGCCCCTATTTCAGTTGGATGTCAAGAACGCTTTCTTGTATGGTGATTTGCAGGAAGAGGTTTATATGCAGCAGCCACCAGGGTTTGCTGCTGAGGGGGAGTCCAGTATGGTGTGCCGTCTTCATAAGATCATACTCTCTTTGTAAAAAGAGACCAGCGAGGTATCGTAATCATCTTAGTGTATGTTGATGATATTGTTATCACTGACAGTAATAAGCAGGGCATTCAAGCAGCCAAGGATTTTCTTAGCGAGCGGTTTGTTACGAAGGATCTGGGTACACTTCGTTATTTTTTGGGATTGGAGTTTGTACGAAATGAACAAGGCATGGTAATGACACAAAGGAAGTATGTTACTGACCTGTTATCTGAGACAGGTATGGCAGGATGTAGACCAGCTACTACCCCTATGGATCCTAATGTTAAACTTTATGATGATGACTCTGAGGAGGTGGACAAGAGACGATATAGAGAGCTAGTGGGGAAGTTGTATGTTACTATTACCCGACCTGATATAGCCTTTGCGGTTAGTACGGTAAGTCAGTTTATGGAGCAACCTAGGCAGGCTCACATGAATGCTGTTTTTATGATCTTGAGATATCTGAAGTCGTCTCCAGGTGCTGGTCTTCTGTTTAGAAGAGATACCTCTATATCCGTCACAGGTTGTGCTGATGCAGACTATGCTGGCTGTCCTAATGATAGAAAGTCTACTTCAGGCTTTATTGTATTTGTTGGCAGCTCACCAGTAGCTTGGAAGAGTAAGAAACAAACTGTCGTGGCTCGATCCAGTGCAGAGTCAGAATATAGGACAATGGCCCAAGGTAGTGCTGAGATGATGTGGGTTAAATCAGTTTTGACTGATTTAACTATTGAAGTACCTCTTCCTATGCATCTTAAATGTGATAATCAGGCAACCTTGTTTATAGCTAATAATCCAGCCTTCCATGAAAGGACAAAGCACATTGAGGTGGATTGTCATTATACACGGGACTTGATTCAAAAAGGGCTTATTTCAACATCTTTTGTATCATCAGGAGAGCAGATTGCAGACATGTTCACCAAGGGCTCTTGCTAGGGGTCCATTTCATCTCTGTTGTTCCAAGCTGAGCATGTTAGATATATATGCTCCAGCTTGAGGGGGAGTGTTAGAATAATTTATGTTATTTATTTATAATTTATGTTATTTATTTTCTTTTATTGTCCTGTTTCTTCTGTAAATTACCCATAGAGCTTTTCTCCTATATAAGAGAGCTCTAGGGTTTGATGGAATTCATCTTGCTTATTCCCTTCAACACTAACAACACATAAAATTCTAAATTAATTTATTTAAAAATTGTTATAATTCTCGACATCTTGAAAAGAAAGCGGTGTAATCACTGTGCTTTGACTTCATAGGATCCTGATGTTGTTTTCCAACCTATGCCTTTATCAACACCTTTTAAAATAATAAAGTGTGTAATGAAAGTATGCTGGTATTTCTGATGTATACAGTGAATTTTTAACAAAGAAACCATATTACACTAAAGATATAACTATAAGGCATTTATTTCAGCTCACAGTTTTTAAAGTAAAATCTAGTATCTGGTAACATGTACACTCTTCTGTGACAGAAATAGTCAGTTTATTATACTTTACGACATGGGACATCATGTTGCCAGTTCTTTCTATTTTGATTGTCTTTATTGAAAATAGTTTTGGTGTGTTGGTTTTGTTACTAAGTTTATATATTTGTTGTTATTGTGCATACTGCTTTCTGAGAGTAACATGTCCTTGTCTGTTTAGGAATACTCGACATTTAAAAAATTTACCTCATAGTACGAGATGTGTGTAAGGCTACATAAATTAATGATTTATAATTTCGAATGATGGGTCCACATAATTGTACATGCACAACCTTGTCATCTGATAAAAATAATTGCATGTTTTCAAATATTTAGAGGTTCATGCATCCCACCATATCCCATTCTTGTTTTACCATGCTTTACCCCCATTCTTGTTTCCTCCCAACTGTTAACCGGGGGCATCAGACCTCATTCCTTTCCAAGGGAAAAGTTCAACAACTTACCAATAAGTAAACAAGACAATTTAAGTAGATATATTAGCAACTTAATTATCTATACTCAAACTTTAAGAAATTAGGAGCAAAAGAATGATCTTGAATCATGCATGGCAGCAAAAGTAAAGGGATAGATTGTACCTTATTAGATCTCTAATGGAGATCGAGTTGCATGCTAAGGTTGGTGATTTGGAGCAACTTCAAGGCTCCAATGTTGCAGAAATTCTGAAATGGAGGTCCAACAAATGGGAGGGACTGCAGCAGGATGTTGGTTGCTTATCTTGGTAGCACTTTGTGTAGCTCCAACAGAGAGGAGCTGCTCCAGTAAGGCTGCTGGACAACACAGAACAAGGGAAATAGCTGGAGAGATCCTATCGGTTGGAATTTGGGAGAATTTTTGAGAAAGAAGAGAGGGGTTCCTTTTCTTGCTAGAAATATAAAGGAGGAAGCGGGAGATGGAATGGGGACGGTTCCTGGAACCTTCCTCATCAAAAAAAATATTTTTAAACATGTATATATGACATCAGCATGCTGATATCACAACTACTAATGTCATTAATGGATTATTTATTTATTACATATGAATTATATTTTTTATTTATAAAAGTCTCTTGTATAAGCACCTCGGGTGTCGGATTTCGATGCGCAATATCTCGATTTGATCGTCTCTAAACGACAACCAAAATAAGTATAATATTGAATATACTTTTGATCTGGTTTTAAATCTCCTAAATTCTCGGGATACAGTTTTAGCTTGGGGTTAAATTTTGTAAATTTTATATAGCAAACAACATTCGATTGACGAACGGTCGATTCTGTTAATCTTATTTCGTTAAAATGAATTTTATGGTGATCACGATTTGTTTAGCGATTTCCGATTTCATGATGCGGCTTTTCCATGGCACACGTTACGATGCGATCAAATTTTGATCGATTTTGCCCGAACAACTTTCGATTTACAATCAATTGATCGATTTATTTCGTTTAATATTGATTGGTAATTTTATTGGATTAATCGGACCCTAATCGGGTCGAGTTCGGGGTTTAATTAGATATGAAAGTTACACTTTCCTGTAGCGACACCATTTTGCTTAGAGATATAGACACAACATGTTTGATGAATAATACCATGAGATGAAAAAAATGCGAGAGTACGTGAGTACAAAATTCCAAGGCATTATCAGTTCTCACAATATTGATGGAAGAAGAAAAAACAATTTGCACTTCATTGATAAATCATGTAATAACATTTCTAGCATCAGATTTTTTTGCAGTAAAATACCCATGACTGACGTGAGAAATGATCAACTGCAACAAAGTAAAAATTGTGTCCCAGTGATTAGGAACACAACTTAGACCCCAAATGTCAACATGAAATAATCCAGAAAGAGAGTTGCTGCTCTGAATCTAACGACTGGGAAACACAGAACGATGGTGTTTTCCCAACTGACATGCCTCACATTCAAAGGTAGAATGAGGTGAGATTTGAGGAAGGACTTGAAACGGCTTCTGGAAGGGAAGATGACTAAAGCACAAGTGTTACATGAAGGAGACATGTCCTGTGGAATGAGAGGATAGGCCCCGACTAGGGAAGGCAGACCGATGATGCTTTCCCAATTGACATGCTTCACAATGAAAAGAAGTATTGGGTGAGATCTGCGG
The DNA here is from genome assembly GCA_037367405.1 of Ottelia alismoides. Taxonomy (NCBI): domain Eukaryota; kingdom Viridiplantae; phylum Streptophyta; class Magnoliopsida; order Alismatales; family Hydrocharitaceae; genus Ottelia; species Ottelia alismoides. The sequence goes on from JAZKJV010000272.1 coordinate 668,376, forward strand.
CAGAATATGACACATCTTCTGAAGAGGGAGATGATCAAACCGGAGATGCCATGTAAAAGGAGAGACCGATCCCGACGAATGAGAAGATACACCAGCATAGGGATTCTGAACCAGACGATAAAGGCTACCACGCTCACGGCCACACCCAATCACTTTGCCTGTAAGGGTGTCCTGAAAAACAAGAGATGATGGGTCAAAAATGTCTCTGCAGTGTAAATCCTTTGTAATCTGACTAATAGAAAGTAAATTCATAGAGAAAGTAGGATCATGTAGCACATTCTGTAGATGCATCGAAGGCGTCAAAATAATCTCCCCCTGTCTTGTGATCGGGGAATGAGTTCCGTCAGCTATCACAATTGTTCTTCCTGGCGAAACATGTCTATATGATGAAAGCTGATGTCTGTCTCTACAGAGATGATGCGTAGCACCGGAGTCCATAAACCATTCTGTCGTGTCAAACCCATGACAAGAAGAAAAAACATAAGTACCTGTGGTGCTGGCTATAGAGGTACTGGCAGAGCCAGAGGCAGCCACATCCGAATGATCTGTCGAAGATGGTACTGCGGAAGGAGGTATAATATCTCTCAATCTGGCCACAAGGTGATCAAACCTCTGATCTAACGTGGAAGCAGCAGGGGACTCAATCTGCTCTGCAACCCTAGCCGATGCAAGAAACCCAATGCTTGGAATAGCATGTGTCCTCAGTATACCCTTGGCGATAACAAAAGGTACATGTCTGACGAGTGTGACCTCCTCTGCCACGAGGTCCACGTCTACGAAGTTAGAATGACCTCTTCCTCAAGAAGCCGCCATGGCTGAAGAAGTCTGACTCGAGGTAGTGGACGGAATAGTGATTCTGCTAAGCTTGTGAAATGCTTCCTCCATGGGGGGTATCGTAGCATCTGCTAATATCTGAGAGCGAGCTGCATCATATTCAGGATCAAGGGTTGCAAGGAATACCCCAACCATGGTAGCATTCTTATATGTCTTCTGTTGCTCTGGAGTTGCCGTTAATGGCATGAAACTGTGGAGCTTCTCAAACATCCCACGCAAGGATGTATACAAAGAGTGCAGAGGACGTCCGTTCTGTTTCACAGTGAATATGTCGAGTTGAAGTTGGAGGATCTTCGTTTCGTTCCTCGCTTGAGAATAGGTTGCTGCGAGGATATCCCACATTGCCTTGGCAGTAGGATGATGTAACACATCATTGGCGATCTCGATCGTCAATGTACCGGAAAGCCACACCTTGGCATAGGCATCGTCTGCCTCCCACGAGGCATTCACCCCAGTCTTCTCCACCGGCTCCTCCTCGATAAGAATATGCTTCTTACCATTTGACTTCATCAGGCTCATGAAATGCATAGCCCAGAGCTCATAATTCGTCCCGTCCATTTTTACAATAGGCGCTGGACCTCTGAATGCACCTGTGGCAGGTACATCAACCTTGTTTTCATACATATTGTCGGAAGAAGAATACTACGGGTTCTGTAAACTAAAGATTGTATGTCTACATAGACTTATGTGGGTTTGTGTGCAAGTGTAGACTCATGCACGCAACCCATAAGCCAAACGACGCAAGAAGCATTAGATGCGTGCGCAAAACAGTTGTACGCTCACGCGCGCGCCGCGGAGACTGCTGCAAAACTGGAGTTGACGTGCGCGAGAAGAGGGTTTGCGTGCTGGGGTGACGCGCGCGCAAGACGGGGGTTCGCGCGAGGAGAGGAGGGGGTGCGCGAGGCTGTGGCACGCGAGAGGAATGGTGGTGCGCCCGAGAGGAGGGGTTGAAGGTAGGGTTAGGGTTTTGGGAATCGAGAGCTCCAGTCTAGGACTGCCGCTCTGATACCATGTTGGAGGAAATAAGAGACTTGTTTATTCCTGTAACCCTAGGCTCTTTTATATAGGGAGAGACCCATGGGTAAATTACATATGGTGGACATGGGAAAATAAAATAGACAAAAAGATGCATAGAAAGAAGAAATATCTCAACACCTTGCCGATAAGAATGTCCCGAAATATAAGAGACGATGGGTCAAAATAGCTCTACAATGCAAATCCTTTGTAATCCGACTAATAGATAATAAACACATAGGAAAATCGGGTGCATGCAACATATTCTACGGGTACATTGGAGGCGTCAAACTACACTCCACCTGACTGGTGATCAGGGAGTGAGTCCTATCAGCAATGACAACTATCCTCCCTGGAGGAATCTGTCTGTAAGCTGTGAGCTGATCTCTGTCTCCACACAAGTGATGTGTAGCCCCAGAGTCCACAATCAATTTGGTAATATCAGGTCCATGATAAAAGGTAAGGTCATAAATGCTACCTGAGGTACTGGCAATGGTAGAGGTATTGGAAAAGGCTGCAACATTTAAGTGGCCACCTAGAGTAGGCAAAGAAGGAAGGAAACTCCACGAAGGCATAATGTCCCTCAATCTAGCATCGAGGTCTTCATACCTATGATCCGAAGAAGCAGCGACACGAGGGTCTACTTGCTCTGCTACACGCAACAATGCTTGAGAATCATGCTAGAAGAAGCATGTATCCTCTATGTGTCCATGGCGATGACAATAATTTTTTTTGACGCTCAAAAAAGGGGGAGACACTCAGAGGTGTTCGCCCCAATATATTAATAAAAAGGTGTGAAGAACTTACAGTGAGGAATAAGAAAGTAAAATAAAAGGGTCCCGAACCTCGCTACAACGATGACCAATCAATACAAAAGCGACTAGCAGTGATACAAATGTTTTCCTTATAAAACCTCTGCCCAGCAAAAAGTTTTTCGTTTCTTCCCAGCCAGATACTCCAAAGGCGCGCAAGGGGAACAATTCTTTCGTCCCTCGACCGATTCCCAGCGTTAGATAAGCTTTCGCAAAAAGCCTCAAGAGTAGAGAGATTCAAACACTCCACGTCATCCCAAATGGCACGCACATGGACGCACTGAAGGAAGAGGTGACCGGGTGTCTCAATTTCGGAATCGCACAGACCGCAAAGATGAGAAATATTGGGGAATATCGAAGCACAGCGATCGCGAGTAAGCAATCTTCCTCGCCGAAGAATCCACAAAAAAATACCAACCCGTTCAGGGAGCTTCAGGCCCCAAATGAGCTTGCAGTGACCGATCAAGGACGCATCTGATCCCGCGGCGTTAGGGAGGATAGAAAAGTACGCCTTCCGTGTAGTGAAGGTCCCCTCCCTCCAGGCGAAGTGATCACGGCCCCCGGCGGGAGTAGGGGCGTCCATAAGGAGAACCATCAAAGCCGAGAAGTCATGCAGCCGCTGATCGGAAAGATTGCCCACCAATAAAGGGCACCAGCACCCATCGGACCAGCATGAAGCCACAGTTGCAAATTTATCTCCTGCCAGTGCAAATAATCTAGGAAATATGTTCATTAGGATACCATTCCCAGACCAATCCATCGACCAGAATCGGAAGGAATTCCCATCGCCAAGAGACGGCTTGAACAAGGAGCGGTTGTTGATGAACGCAGAGAAGACATCGCGCCAAAAGGAAGGTGTAACTCCCTGGGCGCGCCCGCCAAAAGCGGAAGCAAACGCATTTCCCGCCGCCACGCGCAGGCACCGCACCAAGAAGCTATCATCCCGACCCAAAAGCCTAACCGCACATTTGAGAAGCATAGCATCGCGCACCACCGCCAGCCGCCGAACGCCCAGACCCCCATCGCGCTTTGGACGGGAAACATCATCCCAACTCACCAAATGAATTCCCCTTCTCCCATCGCCATTCTTACCCCAAAGAAAGCCCCTTATACATTTTTCCAAACGCTCTCGGATCCCCTTAGGTAGCCCGCGCGCGGACAAGAAATAGATGGGTATTGCAGAGATGACCGATTTAAGAAGAACCAAACGCCCCCCCCCTGAAAGCAGAGACGCGCGCCACCCCGCCAACCGGGATTCCACCTTCTCCACCAGCCGCTGATAATCACGTAAGCGAACACGTCCCACCGAGAGAGGCAAGCCAAGATACTCCAGCGGAAGACTACCAAGGGGAGAGCCCAAGATAGAGGAGCACGCCGCCACCTCCGGAGGCGGCATAGCGAAAGGCACGACCTTCGACTTGGCCCCATTGACGCGGAGCCCCGACATCTCGCAAAAAAGTTGGAGAGTAGTGGCCATCCCCAAAGCCTGGGGCCTATCCCCCTCGATAAAACATAAAGTGTCATCGGCAAATTGAAGGAGGGGGATATGAAACTCGCCAAGAGAGCATCCGCGCGTAAGCCCAGCATCGGCCACGCCATGGATCATACGCGGCAGCACGTCAACCGCCAAAACAAAAAGAAGTGGGGCTAGGGGGCATCCCTGGCGAACCCCCTTGCGAGGCTGGAACAGCCCCCCAGCCGGCCGGCCGTTAAGAGATAAGGAGAAGGAGACAGTAGTAACACACCGTCGAACCCATGAGATCCAAGTTGGGGGGAATCCCCGATGCTTCAAAACCGACCATAAGAATCGCCAGTCTAAGGAGTCATAAGCCTTAGCAAAGTCGATTTTCCAAAGTATCCCCTTCGAATCATTTCTGTGCCACCCATCAATAATCGCGGAGGCCAGCGCATAACAATCCGCGATTTTTCTCCCCTGGATAAAAGCGGCTTGAGAGTGAGATATGAGAGAGCCAAGGAGGGGCGCAAGCCTCCTAGCTAAAGCCTTAGCAATAATTAAGTATATTCCATTAGAGATGGCAAGTGGTCGGAAGTCTTCAATACGGCTAGCCCCATGGGTCTTCGGGATGAGAACCATATTGGCCCGGTTAATCTTGTTGAATCCCCTGTTCCCCTTACAGAAATCTAGAGCCACATCCAGCACATCATTGGCGATAACATCCCAAAAGTCTCTGTAGAAGGAGATGGGGAACCCATCGAGACCGGGGGAGGCGTCGACATTAAGGTCCCAGACCGCCCCCCTAAGCTCGTCCAGCGAGAAGGCCCGAGTTAGCAAGGCCGCATTCGATGCGGAAAGGACGGGGGCCCCCCGGGCTGACCACCGCCACAAGGATGGAGGCTGACGATCAAAAAAAGTCTTGAAGTGGTTAACCAAAGCCGAGCCCAACTCGTGCTCCCCCTGAAAAAGCGCACCTCCAATCTCGAGGGAGGAGATAGTATTAGCACGCTTACGTGCACTAGCGACCCGATGAAAAAAAGCAGTATTTGCATCCCCGTCCTTAATCCATCGAAGCCGCGATCGCTGCCTCCAATCGATGGCTCTTTTCCTGTCTTCCTCCGATACGATATGCAAAGCCGAAGAACGTTCATCTAATTCCTCCGAAGAAAGCTCCCTCTCGCTCTCCAGCCGATCCAAGCGAAGAATAGTCGCGTCAGCCTCGCTACGAGAAATAAGTCTTGCTTGACGAGTGTTATATTTAAAGGAAGCGAGAACACCTCGGAGGGATGAAAGCTTATGGTCAAAACGACGAGCCGCGCTGCCCGCAAAGGAGTTCTGGGACCAATGATTCCGTACCAGTTCTTCAAAATGAGGTTCCAGCAACCAACTCCTTTCATAACGAAAAAAACCACGCGGCCGAGAAGAAACACCAGCGTCCCAAATAATGGGACTATGATCAGAGAATGCCCGCGGCCGAGAGGAGACCGAGCACAGGGGGAAAGCATCCATCATTCGAGAATTAGCCAGGAATCTATCAAGCCGAGATCGAGAGGAGTTATTACGCCAAGTGTAGACAATATCGCTAGCCACCAGACCTTCCAGAGCCAAATCCTGGATGAAATCAAAGAAATCGCTAGAACCCGGATCCCTTCCCCCTCGACCACGTGGGCGGTCGTTGGAAAGCAAAGTTACATTAAAATCCCCCCCCCCCCAAAAGCCAAGGAGTATCCCCCAAAGCCGCGGCATCACCATGCAAATCCTCCCATAAAACGCGGCGAGCAATATGGCATAAAGGCGCATACACATAAGTAAAAGCCATTGATACATTAGAGTCCGCACACACAAGTACCGCAGTGATAGAGTGACGACCAATACGAGAATAGGAGAAAGAAAACTCGATGATCTCCAAGCCAAAATAGTTCCACCAGAAGCACCAACCGCGTCCAACGAGCAAAAGGTGTCGACAACCCCCGCCCCAAAAGATCTCCACATAGCATCATCGACCCCTGAAAGTTTTGTTTCCTGGAGGAACACGATATCGCAATCCTATTCGGCCAAACGAGATCCCAGAGCCCGGCGACGCGCTGGGTCACCCAGCCCACGAACATTCCAAGATAGTAGTTTCATTAAAAACACAAAAAGTCCCCAAAAAATGAGATCACAGGCCAAAGCACAGTTAGACCCGAGCTGGGCGCTGACCAGCGCGGCGAAGACCTGCCGCCACCGCCACAGCCTCGCGAGAAAGGTGACCATGCGAAGGAAGAGATCCGTCAATGGATGGCTGCAAGCGTCTCGAGTAAACATTTCCAAATCTAGCCGGGGAGTTAAACACAGCATTCCATGCATTCCAAGCAATATCAGAGCGGGTCGAGGAGTCCACCAAAGTGGCCGAAGAAGGGCCGAAAGGACCGCTGTCTGATCTAGAGAATCGATTAGAGAAAAACGGCTGGCTAATAAGCTGGGAGAGCATACCATCAACGGTCGCGATCGAGTGACGTAAAGAGGCGCCCTCCGAGGAGCCCGAACCATCCGTCAGCATAAAAGGCGAAGAGATTGAAGAAGAAGAGATAACGCCTTCGAAGAGATCCGTGTGATAGTAGGGCACCGCTGAGACCGGTTGAGGGCATAAAATATCTGACGAGCCAATAGGAGATCCGGAAAGAGTAATCGGGTCAGGCGTTGCCCGCGACAGGGACCGAGTAACAAGAAGATCCGACCCGAAGATAGGAATAGGAAACGCCACATTGAGGCCCGAAAGCGTCACGTGGTCCTGTAGATCGGATACAGCAGAGAGTTCTCCAGACAACGAATCGCCCTCGAAAAAGACCCCCGATACGTGAGAAGGCGCCTCTTCGGCTGCACACGCAAATCGAAAACCAAGCGACGTCCTCGAACGGTCGCCATGCACAAGCGACGCTTCGATAATATCCTTGCAAAATGACACGTGGCCCTTGGAAGTCGAACCGGTGGAACCCGCGCCTGAGAGAGAGGCGGCGACGTCGGAGGGAGAGGGCTGGGCCTTATCCTCCGGCGCCGGGAAGAAGAACTCGAGTTTGAAGGACCAGCGACCTAAACAAAGCTTCTCGAAGAGAACCTTTCCAGCCATGGAATGGCTAAGGGTAGAAGAGCACTCAACCAGAATCCTCGTGCAAGACCAATCCGAGCCGGGGGCCAGGCCATCGTCGAGAATCGCCACCACCTGACCCCAATCGCCGATAATCTTAGATAGGCAATGGACCGAGCGGAAAGGAATGGCACGCCGCGGACCTCCACCACGCACAATTCGGAGCGAAGGATGGCGCCATCCGCAACACGAGGACGTCGCCATTTGACGACCGAAACATCAGGAAGATTGAGGAGGGTCTCCCGTTGCTCCGGGGAAAGTCCTCGAGCACAGCAGCGAAAGTCGTCCAAGAAGAAGAAGTCCCCAGAGAAGGCCTCACACAAAAGAAGTAAAGTAGCAGAGCGGATCACCTCACGATCCACTCCTGGTCGCTGCACCACACCTATCGCCACTCCCTGTTTATCACCCAACACCTTAGCTTCGAACCTCGACGTCGCCGTCTTCTGAGACGAACCGCCTCCGAGGATGCCATCCGCAGGAGAATCACCAGCGCGCGAAAGGTCCCCATTTCGCTCCTTGCCATAGATAACGCCCTTGGAAGAACCATGCTGGCCCAGCTCCCCCACCATGCGTCGCTGAGCAAGCATCCCCGCCGCAGGAGGAGCCCCCGAACCGCCAGTCACACGAGAAGGAGAACCAAGAATGCTCTTCCCCCTGGGGTCCATGAAAGGGCCGCCGCCATCCCCTGCGGAAACCACATGAGCAAAAGAACGAGAATCCAAGAAAGCCGAAGAGCCTCGAGCGCGAGAAGCACCCGCCAAGTGCGAGGAACGCATCCGACGATGAGAAGCCATGCGTTCCGCCCTGCACGAAATAAAACGATGCCCAACCTTCCCGCAACGGAAGCAACGAGGGGGAGCCCAGCATGCAGAGGCAAAATGACCATGACCCTTACAGCGGAAGCAACGCCTTCCCGACTTAGCGTACGACACCTTCACCCATCCCTCACCGCCATCATCATGCGCATCACGACCCACAGGACGAGTGGCATCGATAGTGCCACCGCGGACACCCCGCGACTGCTGAACACCGCCTGCCTTCGGAACCCAAACCCGCTTCAGAAGACACTTCCGCTCGCCCTCTCGCTCCATCCGCCCTGTGTTCGCTCCATCCGCCCTGGTAGTCGCTTTTCCCATGTTCTCTTTCTTTCCCTAATTACAAGGCTGATGAATACGACCTCCTCTTCCACGAGATCCATGTCCACAAAACTGAGAAGAGCCCCCTCTACCTCAAGAGGCTACCATCGTAGAAGAAGTCTGATTAGAGGTAGAAGATGGGACAGTGATCTTATTGACTTTGTGGAAAGCTTCCTCCATGGGAGGAATAGTAGCATCCGCCAGTTTCTGTGAACGAGTCACCTCATACTCAGGATCAAGTGCTGCAAGGAATATACCGACTATGGTGGCATTCCTGTATGTCTTCTGCTGCTGAGGAGTAGGTGTGAGGGGAATGAAACTGTGCAGCTTCTCAAACATCTCACGCAGGGATGTGTATAGAGAATGGAGGGATCATTCGTTTTGCTTGATGGTAAATATATCATGTTATAGCTGCATGATCTCAGTCTCATTCCTCGCTTGGGAGTAAGTGGCTGCAAGGATATCCACATCGCCTTGGCGGTGGGCTAATGTAACACATCATTGCCAATCTGAATCGCCAATATACTAGAAAGCCATACCTTTGCATATACATCATTAGCCTCCCACGATGCATTGACATTCATTTTCTCAGCCGGCTCTTCCTCGGTATGAATATGTTTCTTACCCATAGACTTCATGAGGCTCATGAACTGCATGGCCTAGAGCTCGTAGTTCGTCCCGTCCATCTTGATAATCGGTGTTGAACCTTTGAAAATGCCTGTGGTGGGGATATCGACTTTGCTCTCTGACATATTATCAGATGACGAAAAGTAAGGTTTTGTAGACCAATATAATTTTGTCTACACAGACATGGGGATTTGATTGCATGTGTAGACTTATGAAATCAAATCCACCAACATTAGAGAGGGTTGTCGTCGACGAACAAGATGGCCAGTATCAGCGACGGTGAGGAGGATGACCACCGACAATAGCAGCACCTAGTGGGAAAGGCGGTTGCATGTGGCAGCGACGCTCGGAGGTGGCGGTTGTTGGCAGTAGCGATGCTCGACGGTGCTGGCGGTGCTCGAGGGGGGGGGGTGGTTGGCACGAGAGAGAGGGAGAAGGGCTTGGCAAGCGGTCTTAGGGTTAGGGGTTTTCTCGAGTATGAGCTTCGACGTAAAACGGTCGCTCTGATACCATATCGGGAAAAAAGAATAAATGTTGTATTTCTTGGGAACCTTAGGCTCTCTTATATAGAGGACAGACCTATGGGTAAATAATAGGGTTGTCAGGAAAGCTCGAGCTCGATGAGCTCAACTCGGGCTCGGTTCATTAAGGGCTCACGAGCCGGACTCGAAACCTTAACGAGTCCGAGCCCGAGTTGGATTTTATGGCTCGTTAGCTTATCGAGTCGAGTCCGAGTTGGGCGTTGTTCAACTCGGAAACTCGACTCGATAACTCGTTTCCCCTCTTAATATAAAAAATATACAGAAAAGAGTATAAAAAACTAAAGTTACAAATGTCATTTGCATAATTTAATGTATAAAATGGAACAATGACTCGTTAAGAGGTTTACGATCCTGCTCATTTTGAGGCTCGTGAGTTAGCTCAGAAACTCATGACTCGATAATAGGCTCATGAGCCAACTCATTTTGAGACTCGTGAGCCAGCTCAGAAACTCGTGGCTCGATAAGAGGCTCGTGAGTCAGCTCGAACTCGACGAGTTCGAGTTCGAGTTGGTGATCCAGGGATCGAATCTTATCGAGTCCGAGTTCGAGCCTTACGAGTTCGAGTCCGAGTTGAGGCCAACTCGGCTCGTTGAACTTGATAGACACCCCTAGTAAATAACATAAAATGAACAGAAATAAAGAACAATAAGGAAAATGTACAAGAATATACAATATTTCTACATATTTCAGCCGACTATCATGTCAATAAGTCAATGATTATATTTTTCAATCAACTATTACGCTAACTTAGTCGACCACCTTTGTAACAGTAACTTTAACATACTCTCTCAGTCTTTCCCGATCGATTAACACTTCATCATAATCGACTATTCCTATTCCTTTAAATATCTCTAGACCTTAGATGACTTCTTTGCTACCCAACATTTAATTGCATTTAATACTTGACTATTGTTAACTGCATTTCATGTAGATTAATTTTGCAATCGATTAAACCTATATTCAAATGCCTAATTGTTCAAGCTCGTTCCACTAATCAGTTTCGGTCGACTAATTCAATAGCTGATAAAGAATTGAAGATTTTGGAAGCCACTTCAAGTTGATTAATCCTCTAACTAATCAACTAAATACCATCAACCTCAACTACTGTTACTTTAAATCGAATAATTTTCCTCAGCCGGTCTCTTTTTTATCTATTATTAAACTCACACTTAAATAAATAATTATCTAAACCAACTACCAATAAAAGACTCCTTAAAAACGACCTTTAAGGTCCTCATTGAATTATTAACTCAAATGACTCATCTATAATCTATTCATCTAGAAGAGTTTTGTGAATTATGAACGGCCAGTTTCTTAGGTTCTTCTCAAGAACAAGTACTTAAGTCTATATCCTAATCTTGAGCTACTCTAAAGTTTTGTTTTATTATGATAAATCTCTGTAAGTTTGTGGAATAAGACCTTTGTTTACAGTTTTCTGTGTGAGTTTGAGGATCAAAATACCACTAGAGGGGAGTGAGTAGTTGTTTGAGGCAGTTTTTAAACTTAATGCGGAATATCCAACCAGCATAAAATATGTAGACAAGAAATCCAATCAACACATTTTTTTACGTGGAAACCCACATAGGTAAAAACCACGACTTGAGTTTTCCTGACTCAGGATTTCCCGATTAGCCAAGATAATCAGATAATTTACTATAAAGTCAGTGATATTTACGCAGACATCTCAACTGTTTACTACTGCCAATTATGGATATGAGGTCCCTTATATGTGGGTCCATGAAATATCGCCATTGGAAATAAATTTGTTGAAATATTATATATCTTGTGTTTATTTTTATGTATTTTCCATTCTTTCTGTTGTCTTTATGTAATTTGCCCAACAGATCTCTCTTCTATATAAGAGAACCCTAGAGCCTCATGAATATGCAATTGATTATTTCCCCTCATCATGGTATCATAGCGAGGGTCATAGACCGGAGTTCTTGTACCCCATACTGCCCTAGACCCCACCAGCAGACCTCTCCATGTGAGTCGTTGCCGTTGCCGTTGCCCTTATCCCCTCTGTGGGCCCCTGCCACCCCTTTCCCCTCCGCGCGTCGGCGTTGCTGCCAAATGTCGTGCGCGGCTGCTGCGTGGCGATCCCAGTCGTTTGTATGGGCCCTCTCAACCCCTATGTGTGCCTCTAACTCCTACGGAATCATTTATGGGCTACGATGTGACCTTTATCGACCCACCTGGGCAATTTTTGTCCTCTCCGTGACCAAACTGCAGTCTGAAACGGTTTCATTTTGATCGGAGAATGAGATTTCTTACTTATAAACCTCATGTTTCGGCCCTAGCACGGCTTGCGGAATAACAATGATGGTTGTATGAGTCTATATGTACAACCAATCCTTCATATGATTGTGTAAACTTGCTCGATTCGGTCTACTTCCTCAGTTGAGTTTTGTTTCTCAGCGATTCGGTCTACTTTCTCAGTCGAGTTTTGTTTCTCAGCCTTCTTTCATCATGTCAGAAAACAAGGGTGATGTCTTCTCTTCGTTCGGTGTCTCAAAGGCTCGGCTCCCATCGTGAAGATGGATGGGACTAACTATACGTTGTGGTCTATGCAGTTTCTGACCCTTATGCAGTGCAACAACAAGGAGCACATTCTGACAAAGCCAGAGCCGATAGATAAGACTAAGAACAATGCTTCATGGAAGCAAGATCACATGTATGTGTGTGTTTGGCCCTCCGGGATGCTCACCATAGAGATTGCCAACGATATTGTGAATCAACCCATTGCCAAGGTGATGTGGGACATTCCAGGTTTGACCTATGCCCAAGCGAAGAGCGAGGCCAAAATTATTCAGCTTCAGTTTGACATATACAAGGTCTAGCAGAATGGTCGTCCTCTACACACTTTCTACTCTTTGCTTCGAGGCATGTTTGAGAAGCTTCACAACTTCATGCCCATTACTACATCCATGGAGCAGCATATGACCTACATGAACTTCACCATAGTTGGAGTCTTCTTGGCAGCACTCGATCCAGAGTATTAGGCAGCGGACGCCAGCTCCTGACTGTGACGACTATATCGCCTATGGAGGAGGCTTACATTCGTCTCAGTATACTTCTTATCCTACCCGCAGACACCACACAAACCTCCTCAGTGATGGACGCATCTCGTGACAAAGGAGGTTCTACGCAGTTCAGGGGGCGTGGTCCCCATGGTAGAGGAGGTGGACGTCAGCGTGACATGACACTCTGAGGACAAATGCTATCAGAAGTATGGATACTCCGCATCTACTCACATGGCAAAGCATATTGTGCGTTGAGACACTACAACCCCTCAGGCAGATTCACGCCTTGATGACATTGTCTGTCGGATATGGGAGATCATGACTTCAATGATCGATACTACCACTACATGATTCACAGATATTGCAGACACAGCTAGAGCATCTTTGAGCTCCCCAGGTGTCGCATACGCTTTTCTGGTTGTAGCAATGCATATATGACATAGTGGATCATGGACTCATGTGCTTCTCACCATCTGTGTGGAGACAGTGCCCAGTTCAGGTCTTATAGATCTATATCCCATAGTAGATGGGTTGCCATTGCAAATAGGATTCACCTACCCATCATAGGATAGGGGGAGGTGCATTTGACGCCATCCATACACATGTAGAATGTTTTATATGCTCTTGATTTTCAGATGACCGATACTACCACTACATGATTCACAGATACTGCAGACACAGCTAGAGCCTCTTTGAGCTCCCCAGGTGTCGCATATGCTTTTCTGATTGTAGCAATGCATATATGACATAGTGGATCATGGACTCATGTGCTTCTCACCATTTGTGTGGAGACAGTGCCCAGTTCAGGTCTTATAAATCTATATCCCATAGTAGATGGGTTGCCATTGCAAATAGGATTCACCTACCCATCATAGGATAGGGGGAGGTGCATTTGACGCCATCCATACGCATGCAGAATGTTTTATATGCTCTTGATTTTCAGATGAACTTGCTTTCTATTAGTCAGATTACAAAAGATATGCATTATCATGCTATTTTTGACCTGCCCTCTCTTGTGTTTCAGGCACGGGCAGGGTAATTGGATGTGGTCGTGAGCAACGGAGGCTCTACAGACTGATCAAGCCTCCTCATGCTGGTGCCTCTACTATTCCTACTGGACCAGTCTCATCATACATGTGACACCTTAGTTTTGGCCACCTTCCTTTGTAGAAGCCATGTCATGTCCTCCCACAGATCTCCACGCGATCTTCCTTCCAGTGTGAGGCTTGCCATCTTGGGAAGCATCACTGTTATTCGTTTCCATCTTATCATATTGGAGCAGTTCTCAATTGTTTGAGCTCCTTCACTTAGATATTTGGAGTCCGAGTTGTGTCCTTGGTTACCAGGGACACCGTTTTAATCATGTTGTTGTAGATGACAATTCTAGACTTTCTTGGGTTTTCATGTTAAAGAATATGCCTAAGGCTGGGTCTGTCATTAAATCATTTATTAATAAGATAAAGAATATTTTTCTGCTATTGTCAAGTATTTGTGTTCTGATAATGCACCTTAGATTTTGCACTTTATAGCTATCTGAGTTTCTCAAGTCTCTTGCTATTGTACACAATACCTTATGTGTCTATACATCTCAGTAAAACGGTATCTTTGAGCGCATACATCGTCATTTACTCGATGTGACCAGAATCCTTCAGATTTAGAGTCGTACTCCTCACTCTTACTGGGCTGATGTGGTTCTCATTGTCTGCTACTTAGTGAACTGTTGAGAGGATTTTATCTCTTTGTCTTTATTTATATATTTCTAGTTTCTCCGTCTTCTTTATGTAATTTCACCTTAGAGTCTTTCTCCTATATAAGAGGGCTCTAGGGTTACTGGGAATATGACGATTACTTTTCATCCTTCCATATGGTATTTAAGCGACGGTTCTAGACCGGAGCCTGTGCCTTAGCCTCTCCCCACCAAAACCCTAGCCCCTAGTGGCACCGCCCTCCGCCGCTCCTAGAGACTTCGCTCGTCGTCGTCGCCTCTAACGGCTCTATCGCCCCTAGGGGCCCGACGCCGCGCCTAGCGGCTTTGCTCGTTGTCGTGGCATCTAGCGGTCTTGCCGCTCCTAGCGGTTTCGTTCGACGTCGTTAGACACCACTGCCTCTCTCGTGGGTAGACGCAAGGGTTGCAGCCCACCTCTTGTTGTTCTTGCAGACTAGGCGCGTCCTTTGGGTTCTAGGGTGTGACGGGATCATCTAAATCACTCTAGTCACCCAAGGAAACTCTTAATGATGGAAGAGGTTGTGGTATGAGTCTACACCCTCAACCATCTTTTCACATGTCAGTGTAGACAAAGATCTGATTGGTTGGTGCCCCAGTCTTGGTTATAGTTGTCATCATGGTTGACAACAAAGCTGATGCTCCATCCTTGGGTGCCTTCAAAGGTCCAGCACCCATCGTCAAGATGGATGGAACAAATTATGAACCGTGGGTCATGCAGTTTATGAGTCTGATGCAGTGTAATGGCAAGAAGCACATCCTCACGGTAGAGGAACCAAGTGACAAGACGGGGGTTAATGCCTCATGGGAGGTAGACGATGCTTATGCGCGTGTGTGTTTATCTGGGACTGTGTCTACATAGATAACCAATGATATACTGAGCCAGCCTACTATGAAGGCTATGTTTGACATTCTCGCCGCTATATATTCTCCGGCGGAGAATGAGTCTAAGATATTGCAACTCCAGCATGACATCTTTACATCGAAGCAGAATAATTGCCCTCTACATACCCGCTACACTTCCTTGAGGGGTATGTTTGAGAAGTTACATGGTTACATTCCCTTGACTGCTACTCCAGAGAAACTCAAGGCATACAGAGACTTTGTGATGACTGGGGTCTTTTTAGCGACCCTTGATCCTGAATATGACTCAGCTCGAGCCCAGATTTTTACTGATGTCACTATACCTCCGATGGAGGAGGCATATCGCAGATTGAGTAGGCTCTCTATACCCTCTAGTGGGAATGCGCAATCTCAGACATCTTCAGCCATGGTTGCATCTCGTGGTAGGGGGAACCTTACTTCACATCGTGGTAGGGGTGGTCCTGGTCATGGCAGAGGGGGTGGTCGATCCCGTCAGTCGTGCACCTACTGTCACAGGACATGTCACTCTGAGGACACCTGCTATTCTAAGCATGGGTTTCCTGTTTCAGCTAGAGTTGCATAACAGACTCAACAGGTTGGGAGTTCATCTCCAGTTGTTGACCATAGATTTGACGAACTAGTGGCCAGACTCAGGGAGATCATGCCTACTCTTGGGCCAACCAGCTCACCCTCGGGATCATCAGAGATAGCTACCCCTGCTGCATCCACAATCCACATCAGGTATAGCATATGCCTTTACTAGTTGTTACGAGGCAGATTTGTCGGAATGGATTATGGATTCAGGTGCACCACATCATCTTTGTGGTGATAGAGTTCAGTTTAGTTCTTTCAGTTCAACTCAACCTGGACGATCTGTTGTGATAGCAGATGGAACACATTCTCATATTACTGGTTCAGGGGGAGGTGCAGTTAACTCCTGCAATGAGACTTAGAATGTTCTTTATGATCTCGAGTTTTCAATGAGTTTATTATCTATTAGTCAAATCACCAAGGACTTACATTGTCATGCCATTTTTGATCCGTCTGCTCTTGTGTTTCAACTTTCAAGACATTCTAACGGGCAGGGTGATTGGTCCTGGCCATGAGCAAGGAGGTCTCTACAGACTTGTGCATTCTCCTTATGCAAGTGCTTCCACCATTCGCACTGAGTCCGCGTCACCTTATATGTGGCATCTCCGTTTTGGCCATCTTCCTTTGCAAAAGTTGTGACACATCCTTCCTCAGATTTCCCCTCGTTCTACCTTTCAGTACGAGGCCTGCTAGCTTGGGAAGCATCACCGGTTTACGTTTCAGAGTTGTCTGGGTCGAAGTAGTCATGGTCTTTCTGAGTTAGTCCAATTTGATATTTGGGGTCCTAGGCGTGTCCCTGATCATCAGGGGTATATATTTTATCTTGTTACTGTTGATGAGTTTTCAAGATTGTCATGGGTTTTTCTTCTCAAAAACAAGTCTGATGCTAGTCATGTTATTCAATCCTTCATTAATGAAATAAAAAAACATTTTTTCAGCAAAAATCAAGTACATACGTTCTGACAATACCCTGGAATTTTAGAGTAACCGGCTTGCTATGTTTCTTGCGTCTTATGGTATTGTGCATCAAACATCTTGTGTGTATACTTCCCTCCCAACAGAATGGGGTGGCTGAAAGAAAACACGGCCATCTCCTGGATGTTACTAGGACACTTTTGATTCATAGTCGTGCTCCTCATTCATACTGGGGGGTTGCGGTTCTAATTTCTTGTTATCTGGTTAATCGTACGCCTTCTTCTGTTCTGGGAGAAAAGATCCCGTTGATGATTGTGTTTCTCGAGACAGATCTTTTCTCTCTCACATCTCGAGTCTTTGATTCAGTGGCTTTCGTTCACCATATGTCTCCAGGACTTGACCAGCTCTCTCCTAGAGCTGTCAAATGGTTTTGTTGGGTGCTCTAAGACCCAAAAGGGATATCGTTGCTTTGACCCGGTTCGAAGAAGGTACTATGCCAGTGCTGATGTCACCTTCTTTGAGTCTATTATGTACTTCTGTCTTATAGGTGACAAGCTTGTTTCGTCTGAAGACGGGGAAGAGGTCTATATGCCTCTACCTCCTATCTCCACTCTACCTTCGTCACCATCTCTTCATCCACCATCACCTCCTCCACTACCTCCTCCTCCACCACCTCCTCCACTACCACCGCCACCACCTGCGCCGCAGTCCACCACACCTACATGCTTTCCCCAGGTTTACCAACGTCGACCCCGTGCTCATGTGCCTCGTCCATCATCTAGCCCGCCCAAGGTATGTTCTGAGCATTTGAGTTCTTTTAATGGCAGTGGTGATTTGCATGTACAACTTGAGGAGCAAGATGTCGACGATGCTACATCTGTTGTGGGCACTGAGGATCTGGATGTGCCTATTGCTCTACGAAAGCAACGGCGTGCATGCACTATGCATCCTCTCGCTGTCCATGTATCATTGGACCACCTTTCAGAGGACTTTCAGAGGTCTGTTATGGGACTATCCACAGTGGAGATACCACGTTCTTATCGGTGCTGAAGAGTAGTCACTGATGACTTGCTATGGAGGAGGAGATGATAGCTTTACAGTCTAGAGGTACGTGGAGTATTGTGCAGGCTCCTCCTGGTGTGTCTGTTGTTGGAAGCAAGTGGGTGTTTACAGTGAAGCACCATGTTGATGGTATTATTGATAGATATAAGGCAAGACCGGCTGCTCGTGGGTTCACCCAAACGTATGGGGTGGACTATCAGGATACTTTTACACCTATTGTGCCTCACTCTATATTACGTATCCTTATTGACGTGGTTGTGGTCCGTGACTGGCCACTTTTCCTGCTAGACGTCAAAAATGCTTTCTTGTACGGTGATTTGCAGGAGGAGGTTTACATGCAACAGTCACCCGGGTTTGTTGTTGAGGGGGAGTCTACTATGGTGTGCCGACTTCAGAAGGCCATATATGGTCTCAAGCAGAGTTCGAGAGCTTCGTTTCAGAAGCTCACAGAGTTGATTGAATAGAATGGATTTGTCAGATTTAATGCAGATCGTTCTCTTTTTGTTAAGAGAACTCAGAGCGGTGCGGTGGTTGTTTTGGTTTACGTTGATGATATAGTTGTCACTGGTAGCGATGAACAAGGTATTCATGCAGCAAAGGATTTCCTTGGAGGACAGTTTGTGACCAAGGACCTTGGAAAGCTACGTTACTTCCTTGGCTTGGAGTTTGCACGCAGTCAACAGGGCATGGTTATGACGCAAAGGAAGTATGTTACTGATCTTCTGGCTGAGATGGGTATAACAGGATGCAGATCGGCTACCACACCAATGGATCCTAATGGTAGACTCTATGATGATGACTCTGAGGAGATAAATAAGAGGTAGTACGTGGAACTGGTAGGGAAGCTGCTATATGTTACTATTACCAGGCCTGACGTAGCATTTCTTGGGAGCAGGGTTAGCCAGTTCATGGAGCAACCCAAACACGTTCATATGGATGCAGTGTGTGATCTTGAGATACCTCAAATCTTCTCCAGATGCAGGTCTATTGTTCAGAAGAGATACATCACTCTCAGTTACTGGATGTGCAGATGCATATTATGCTGGGTGTCCCAAGGACATGAAGTCCACCTCAAGCCTTACTGTGTTCGTTGGTAGCTCGCTTGTTTCATGGAAGAGTAAGAAACAGACAGTTGTTGCCCGATCCATCTCTGAATCAGAATATAGGGCTATGGCCCAAGGGAGCACGGAAATGATGTGGGTCAAGTCCGTTCTGACGAACCTTGCTATTGAGGTGCCTCTCCCAATGCAGCTCAAGTGTGATAATCAAGCAGCACTATTCATAGCTTATAATCCAACCTTCCATGAGAGAAGAAAGCACATCAAAGTTGATTGTCATTATACCCGTGACTTGATCCAGAAGGGGCTTATTTCTACCTCTCATGTTGCTTCAGGAGAGTCTTTCTTATATAAGAGGGCTCTAGGGTTACTGGGAATATGACGATTACTTTTCATCCTTCCACATGAACCATATGCCATCTTTTGTTTTGGAAGAAAAGGTTCCTTTCTCGATTGTGTTTTCCTAGAAGGATCTGTTATCCCTTACATCTTGTGTGTTTGGATCTGTAGCCATTGTACACAATCTTTCGCCTGGTCGTGGCAAGTTCTCCCCAACAGTTGGATACCCATACCCAGAAAGGTCTACATGCCTCCACCTCCTACAACTCTACCACCTCCATCACCTCATTCACCGCCACCAATGTCGCCTCCACCACCACCTCCAGTACATACACCTGCTCCTGTGGCTGCCTGTGGTCAGCATCCACCTTGGCTTAGTTTTTACTACATGTGATTACTAGCAGGTCTCTTTCTATTCCCCCTGTTCATGGGCCTTCCCAATCATCCAACATGCTCAGGTATGTAATGAGCATATTGTTTCTACTGATGGCACGATTGAGTTGTCTATGCAGAAGGATTCCTTACAGGATGAGCATGTACCCTCTCAAGAGGGAAACTTATAGGTTCATGAGATGGTAGATGACCTTAATGTGATTATTGCTCTGTGAAAGCAGAGACGCACTTGTGCTTCGTATCCTCTTGGAGCCCAAGTTTCTTTGAGCAGACTTTCAGAGGATTTCAGGAGATTTATTGTGGCACTATCAGCCATGGAGATACCAGAGACGTATCAGGAGGCCATCCAGGACAGTCAGCGGCATCTTGCCATGGAGGAGAAGATGGTTGCGCTACAATCGCATGGTACTTGGGACCTTGTTTCAACTCCACTTGATGCATCCGTCGTTGGGTGCAAGTGGGTATTCACGGTGAAGCACCGAGCAGATGATAGTGTAGATCACTACATGGCGAGACTTGTGGCACGTGGGTTCACCCAGACTTATGGGGGAACTATCAGGATACATTATCTCCAAAGGACATGCATTGTACTCTACGTATACTTCTTTCAATTACGGTGACATGAGATTGACCCTCTACTAGCTAGATGTTCATAACGTTTTTTTACTAGGGTGACCTACATGAGGATGTCTGCATGTAGCAGCTACCTGGGTTCGTTGTTCAGGGGGAGTGTCAGAAGGTTTGCATGCTTCATAAGGCTATTTATGGTATTAAGAAAAGTCCAAGAGCATGGTTCCAGAAGCTCTCAGACTTGATAGAGTAACATGGGTTTGCGAGATCGACTGTCGATCATTTACTGTTTGTTCAGAGGACTCAGAGAGGTCCAGTTGCCATACTTGTTTATGTTGATGATATAACTGTTATAGGGGATGACAGGCAAGGCATCCAAGTTGCTAAGGAATTCCTAGGTCAACAATTTGTGACCAAGGACCTTGGTAGTTTACGTTTCTTCCTTGGACTGGAGTTTGCCAGGAACCAGCGAGGTCTTGTGATGACCCAAAGGAACCACATTACAGATCTTCTCTCTGAGACAGGTATGGTAGATTTCAGGTCTGCCACTATTTTCATGGACCTGAATATGAAGTTGTATGATGATGACACTGAGGAGGTAGACATGAGGAGATACATGTAACTCGTTGGGAAGCTCCTTTATGTGACTATCATCAGGTCAGATATATGATTTGAAGTAAGCAAAGTGAGTCAGTTTATGGAGTAACCTAGACAGACACATATAGATGTAGTCCATATGATTTTGAGGTATCTGAAGGCATCACCTAGCACTAGTCTTCTATTCAACAGATGAACATCCCTTGTCGTTATAGCTTGTGCAGATGTAAATTATGTGCGGTGTCCCAAGGACAAGAAGTCTACTTCTGGCTTTGCATTGTTTATAGGAAGTTCCTTGGTATCATGGAAGAGCAAGAAGAAGACAGTGATTGCCAGATTTAGTGCAGAATCAGAATACATGGCCATGACACATGCTAGTATAGAGATGATGTGGGCTAGACTGACCTAATAGTTGAGGTACCTCTTACCATGCACCTCCAATGTGACAATCAACCTGCTCTCTTCATCGCCAACAACCCAACCTTCCATGATGAGGACCAATCATATCGAGGTAAATTGTCACTACACTCGAGACATTATATACAAGGTTCTCATATCCACTACTCATGTTAGCTCATGAGATCAGACTTCAAATGTACTTACCAAGGCCCTAGCCAGAGGGCCTTACCAGAGATGTTGTTCCAAGCTGATCATTATTGATATCTATGCTCTTGCTTGAGGAGAAGTGTTGAGATATTATCTATCTTATGTTTCTTTTTATGTATTTCCTATTCTTTCTATTCTCTTTATGTAATTTGCCCAATGGGTCTCTCCTCTATATAAGAGAACCCTAGAGCCTCATGAATATGCAATTGATTATTTTCCCTCAACAAAATCAGCAATAATTCAGTGAAGATTTGTAGTAATAATCAATTAGGAAAAATGCAATGATCGATAAGATAGAAATGATCGATCATATTAAAAGGTATGGCAAATCATTTCTAACCGTTGGAATGGAATTTAAATTATGATCCATCAAATCAAAAGGTGATGGTCTAGTAGGCATGCTCGATTAGATAGCTAAGCATGATCGATCAATGATAGTCCATCAATGAGAACAAATGGTCAATCAGAATTGAATTGTTCGATTTCTCGATTTAGAAGTTATATGTTGAAGCTTGTCGGAGATTACAACTTTCTAAAACAATCAAAGTAAATAAGCAATAACTTTTTGAATAAATCTAACAACTTTCTAATCTTTTGTTACGCTTGAAGTCGATGATGCTTTGAAGACTAGTTGTGCTGAAATAACACTTGTAGTCCTGTCATCAGAATAAACAAGCGAACAGCTACGATATATAAGTGTGTATGTGCTATCTTTTAAGCATCAGAGAACAAAGTACTAACATTTGTACACTGGTTATTGAATTACTATTTCTTTTCCCTTGGATGGGAGATATAATTCTTGGGGTTGTCCAAGGAAGGAAGCTTTATCAAAGATATTGTGCTATCTTTGTTGAAGTAGTGTGAGATATTGGAAGGTTTCTCCAATGAGGAGCATATGGGGGAACTCAAGAATGAGATAGTTTGGAGTGTAATTTTACCTAAGAGGGTTTCCACATAAAAAATAGTATACAATCAGTTTGCTCATCTCCTTTTTTGTACTTTTTTAAAGACCTGATAGAGCTAAAATGCTATGGTGTATGCGTGGTCATACATGGAAAGACCGGATTCAGAACAATGTGATAAGAAGTAAAGTCGGTGTAGCTCCGATATAGGATAAGATGAGAGAGAATCCCACTTAAGGTGGTTTGGACATTTGCAAAGGAGATCGACCGATGCACCGGTTAGAAGATGTGAGATTTGAGATGTTGAGCATGTTAAGAGAGGGTGAAGAAGACCAAAGAAGTATTGGAAGGAGACTATCCGAAGGGATCTTAGTTATTTAGATTTAAGTCTGAGAATGGCTCAATATAGATCTGAATTGAGGCAAAAAATCCATGTAGCCGACCCAATGTGGGAAGAAGTCTTTGTTGTTATATTTTTTAGAATTCTATTTGCACAATTCAACTCCCATTCTTGTGCCAAATCACACATCCCTCCCTTTCTTTTTCATAGAAATAAAACTTAGCCACCCGAGAGAGCTTTTGCTTGGTCATTGTCCCATGATTTTCTCCCTCTCATATAAGAGGGTCCCACATGAATCCTTTATCTCTGTTGTTTGATTTGTCTATTTATTGTTTACTCAAGGAGTCCTTTAGGTTATTGTTTTTGTGGTTTTCTCCCTCACATAGAAGAGGTTTTCCACAAAAATCATGGTCTTTGTTGTTTGTTTGCTCAATTTATTTTTTTCTAGAGCTTTATGCAACTGTTCTTGGCATTCTCAAAATCTTGAGTTGCATTTTCTCTTGCTTGCATTAACATTGATTTAAAGTGAACCATGCTTCTAGTTCTTAGCTCACTACTGCTGAACTAAATCTACCTTTTGCGCACTTGCAATTGCATAAATATCCTCAGTTTTGGACAATCACTGTCGATATTTTGCACAACTTATTCTGATGTGCAGTCATGTAATGAGATTTTAGAGGTTACGGTTATGCTTTTTGGCCGACGCACTGCTAAGGACTCATTCTCAAGATAAACCAGTGCTAACCGAGACTGTTTATTATGCTTCTTTGAAACAACTATAATTACCTGTCAACTAGAAAGTCTTCAGAATTTTTAGGTGGTATGTATTTTTGAGGATATTTTCTAGTACTTGCTAATATCTAATTAGTCATTCATGAACCAAGCAAGAACTGCAGTAGGTATGCTTTAGCTGTGCTGCGAGAAAATCAACCACAATTTAATTTTATGCACGAAAGAACTTCCTGAGATCTATATAAAGGGCAGGTCAATGCGCAAAACTCCCGTATGTGGGACCAGGGGAAAGGATTAACCCATCTGGGTCTGTTGTAAATGTTTCATTTATTTTGCAAGAGACTGTTTCCACAACTCAAATTCTTGATGTCTTTGTCAAACAGCAAATTTTTTTCTTTATAAAGGTTATAGAGAAAAAACAGTTAGAAATTGGCAGTGCTTCCCCCTTTGCTAGAAACGTGGGGAATATGCACATATATTGTCCAACAGCATGCTGTTAAACTACAGTAATCGGTCAGTTCACATGGCACAAGATCAAAAAAATGTGTTAACAATTAAATGGTCAATCCTTTTTAAAATTCTTGTATAGATGGTTGAATTACTCGTGTTCTATAGTAATCCAACTTTAAATGGCAATACATAATACGCCTCGATGCTGAAGACATTTATGATGTGACATGTGCTTGACAGGCTCTTGCTAAAACGTTAACTGTGAGCCAGCTTTCATATCTAAGAGAGCAATTTTCATTGTTAGGGCCAGCCAAAAATGGGTCAATTTCCCTGCAGAACTTTAAGACGGTAAGCCTCCTAATGCAGTCTGTTTCACAAAGTGTTGTATGTGGTTCTCACGAGTTGCCATTCTGTTCATTGCAGGCTCTCATGAAGAACTATAGTGATGCCATGAAAGACTCGAGAGTTATCGATTTTGTCAACAAGGTAGTTTGCCAATAACATCCAGAGATGATGTTTTCTGTGGCAAAAAGTAAAATCAAGATGAGTGCTTTTCCTTATTGTGGTGCTCTTTCAGGTAAGTTCCATACAATACAGAAAGTTAGATTTTGAAGAATTTGCAGCCGCTGCCATAAGCGTGCATCAAATGGAGGCTTTAGATAGTTGGGAGCAGCATGCACGGCGTGCTTACGAGATCTTTGACAAGGATGGTAACAGGCAAATTATAATTGAAGAACTTGCCTCTGTAAGTACCCATCTAACTTCCAAACCCTGTTGCTTGTCTACCTTAAAATGCGAGATTTAAGCTCTCTTTGGTGTTTGCAATAACAGGAACTTGGGCTTAGCCCATCTATCCCTGTTCATGTTGTTCTCAAGGATTGGATAAGACACTCAGATGGGAAACTGAGCTTCCTTGGATTTGTAAAGCTGCTGCATGGGCCATCGTCACGTCTGATTCCAAAGATCCAGTAGCAGCAGACACTCCTGTCTGTATATCAACTTCCACCTTAAAATCCAGCAGCAAAATGCATACCCAGAGAATTGACGTCTGAAAATGTCGGAAATAGTAAATTCAGTCTGATTTTTCTACGTTTTCCTTGTGAACTCCAAAATCGTGATGAGTGTTGTACAGATAGTAGTCGATGGAGGACTTTCGAGTAGTGTAATGTATTCAATTTATCTGAATAACAGGACTGTATTGCGCCTTAGCCTTTTCGAGTGTTATTAGTAAAATGCAGAGAGTTCAGAATGACCCCTTGGGTTTTAGATTCTTCTTTTGCATATACATCTGAACAAGCTCGGCTGGCAGACTACATTTGAACCATATCCCAGTTGTCACCAATAACTTGCCAACTTGGGTGTAGAACATTATTCCCAGAGCTAAGTACTGCGTATTTTGCGAGCGTGTTGTCGTGGGTGCTAGGAAGCGAGTGAATAACATTGTAACACCATCTTATTTGATCATCTTTTCTCAAGTATTCAGTTCAATACATTTTCATAGCATGAAAATTCTTGTTTGTGTATATGCATGTGAAGTCAGAAACACGTCAACATCATGTGGTTTGTAAATATATTTTGGCAAAAAAATGAGCATACGTGAAAAAGATTACTTATTTGCCTTCATTGAGGATCATACGCCGTCGTATTTGATATTAAGTTGCAATTTAATCAAAGGGATGGAGAATTGATTGAAGTGATGAACTTCAATGCTCAGCTTAATAAGAATACACATTTAAAGATAAAGGTAAATAAAAAGAAGTTTTTTTACGGTAACATTCATGTATTTCATGAGAATGGAACTTACATGACCGAGTTTCCAATTAAGGGAGAAGCGTAAGCTCCCGCAAATGGGAGTATTACTGTAGATGGTATAAAAGACAGAATAAAGAAATTAAAAAAGATAACAAACTTGGTGAATAGATAGGTGTCGCCTATCATGGGGATTAATCCACCTTGGCTAACAATGGGCCTTTTGTCGAGAGAACAAGTTCTCGAGGGAGAAGCTGATAAAATAACAAATAACAGGAAATGAAAAAAAATAGGACAATCTACTTTTCCTGCAAATCCAACAACGAAACCTATGCTCTGAAGCATGATGGAACAATCAAACGCTCGCAATGAGTCGGCCACATGGAGACGAATCAGATCGAGTCCTATCTTATCACATAATAAGTGATGTATCTCTTAAATTTTAGCATCATTATCTCACATGTTATTGTACCCACTTAAATGGTACGGTAGCACTGCATTGTGCCTACCACTCAAAAAGAACATGGTTCGAATCCTCCTATGTAGTTGAATCTTTCTACATGTATTTGAGCAAGAATCCGTATGGCTGACCCTACTTATAGTGAGAGAAGCCTTTGCCGTTTTATTGTCTCACATGTTATAGTGCCCCCTCCCACGCAAAAACATGAGTCCGCCCTTGCCTTACTCTTCTGTCTTTTAAAATGGGGTTGTAGAGGGCATCCACCCTTCCCTCTTCTTCTCAAACTACATGCCCATATATGTATAGATTGCATCTATACTAGTGTCTATTGTTGAGCTAAGATTGGAAGGTGATCTTAGGTTAGCCTTTTGACCCTCACATCTTGTTTCCTATTCTTTGACAACATAAATGACAATACATCTATTTGTGTGTTGTTTTGGGGAGTTAGAGGGCTTTGACATGGATTTAAGGAAGGAGCTTGGACTTGGCCTTCTATCTAATGCTTTTCCGACAAACTTCGAATAAGCTAAAGAACTGCATGCTCTTGATATCCTTATGGATTTGTTGATGGCTAGAAACCATCCTATTTAATCAATGTATGCGCATCCAATCTCTTGAGACTTATTTATGTGTTGAACTCCTATACCCTCTCCTTATGTTGCATGTCTCTTATGGTTCATAGTGGTATGCGTGATCTATTGTTATGATGAATGTTATGTATGCCAAATACGTATAAACATATATTTGAGATGTTGAACATAAACGTCCATTCAAATGATTGAGTATCAAATAATAAGTTTTTTTATCAAATGAACATAAACTTCATTTTATCATATCTTTCTCATTTGGACTTCAATTTTAGCCCACAATATGTCATTTTGAAGCTCATTTTGTACTCTTTCTATTTTGTGAACAAATAAAAGCTTGATTATTGAATATTAATATTTTGATGGACCTCTTGATCTATGAAAAGCTAATTTTTGACATATTTTGTGATGCATTTTGACAAATGATTTGGAAAAAAAATTGATCTGATTGCAGGGTCTTAATCGAGGGGACTTCTTAGATTTATTCATTTGATATTATCCAATATTTGAATATTAAATCACATGAGTTTTGGAAATAGATATCCAGCTTCAAAATTATTATTGATCTATTTAGTAGGAGCATCAATCAATCTATTTACTTTAGAACATGCATCTTGGATTCAATTGAACATATTCCTTGGATTTATTCCTTTTCATTGATATGTGATTGATTGAGGATTTCTTGATCATTCTTTGAGGAATTAATCTTTGACGGGGACTTTGTTGTAAAGATATTTAATTTTTTAATCCTTTTTGATAATTGATCATATTAATTGAGGAATTCATCATTGTAGGGGCATAATTAAGGAGAAATTAATTCAATTCTCTGATATTTTATACGATTAAGATTCAATTAATTTGAGTCTTAACTTACAGGAAAAATCAAGAGGTAGAGTATCTTGAGAAATTCTTGCAGAATAAATCTTCAATACATTGATCTTTTTTGCATGCATCTGAGATATTAATTGATAAATATTTCTAGATTTAATCTTTTTGATCTATGTTTTATTTTGCGGATTAATTGATCTTATTTTTATTGGATTGAATTATACATAATCACAAATCTTGGCTCCACTACTTTGCATTGCATTTCCATCATCACATTTCTTTTTTTTATTTTCACTTTATTCCCTAACACAGAGATTAACTTAACGATAAATTAATTATTCAAATTAATTTAAAATCATGAAACTAAAATATACAACATTCTCTGTGTTCGACCTTGGTACACATACGAGGTAAAAATTATTCCACAATATTCAAATTTTGTGGTTTTTGATAGATCGCTTTTCATCTCCTATACTACAATTACTGACTTTTAAAGAGGTGAAATTCACGTACATCAGTGCACAATTTAAGTTTACTTACTAACTATTTATCTTGATATGATCGTTATGTTGCACTTTTTTGAGGAGAAGTGCGAGCCCATTCCTTTAGAAGAGCGGCCACGATTCCATCCCAAGCTTTGGCATAAGATTATTGACCAATGATGAGTGGGGTCGAACAAGAATCAAGCCTTGGATGGAATCCACCCCAAATTCCCCTCAAAATCTAGTTGTGGCACTTTTGGTACGATCAGTGTCAATGGTCCACCCCTTCACAATACACGCAGACGTTGGGGCCGACAATAAATCTTGATAAACTAGATAAAATAGTGGATGATATGTCCAAAGTTCATAGCATATTAGGTGGTATGAATGCTCGACTTATCACACTGGGGACCCATATCTATGTCGGGTAATGGATTACATACTACATTGAAATTTATTATTCTTGTACGTGTCCTAATATTTTTAATATTATAGGAAACCCTCAAAGGTTGGAAAGAAGAAAGTCATCCAAGAGGATAGCGATGAGGAGGAGGAAGAGGATGAAGAAGAAGAAGATGGTGTGCCACAACAGGTGGTTCCTCACAGAGTTGTGATTCGCAAGAGGGAGGAAGAAGCAAAAGGAAGAGAAGGGAGACGCAAAGGATGAGAAGAACGGATAAAGGACAGAGATCTCGTAGAAGTGGAAAGTAGGAAGAAACAATGTTCTTTTAGTTTTGCTTTGTACAAAGTGTAATATGTTTAGTTATCAAAGAACAATGAACATGCACGTACACACATATGAATGAAATTTAGACTTCTATTAGTAGACATATATTTTTACCTAACTTCTTTCTGTTTCAAGAGATTTCAACTTGGTTGATATCTTGTTTATATATGTGTCTGCTTTATGTCTATGTGATTAATGTGCATGTGCTTGAATGGGTATAATATTGTAGCTCGCACTAGCCCAAGTTGACCAAGCGCAAGGAGAAGTACATGATGATAAGGAGATGGAGTAGGAGGAGGAGGGGGAGAGGAGAAGATCATAAGAAGGAGGAAGAGGGAGAGGATCGAGAAAATGCATCATATGAGTAAGAAAAAGATGGAGTAGGAGGAGGATGAGTAAAATAAGATAAAGGAGGAGGTGGAACATGAAGAAGATTGAGAAGACTAATCTGAGGAGCATGGAGAAGGAGGAGGATGTGGAGGAGGAGGATATGGAGATGAGGAAAAAAAGAAGATGAGCACAAGAATGTGGATTAAGAATAAAGAGGTTAGAGTGAGATGGAAGAAGAAGGATATTGAGGGGAGGAGAAGGAAGGAGGAGGAGGAGGAGGAGGAGTAGTATGAGGAGGGGATTGGAGAGGAGGAGATCGTTACAGGTACAATGAAATGACGTTCGACCAGGAGAGGAGGAGATCGTCACAGATGGTCCCCCTTGATGGGCTTGAGATGCGAGCATAGTGCTTGTTGCACCTGTAGCCACAAACACTACTCAAGATCATTTTGGTATATGCGTCCATTTTGGGGCCATTTTTGTGAACACAAAATCTACTGTATCTTGTAGTGGAATCCATGTAGCCGACCCTACTTAATGTGGGAAAGGCTTTATTGTTGTTGTTCTTTTATCAGACCAAATATATTGAGATATTCCTCTCTATCTACTTTATCGATAGCATTCATGTTTTTAACATCACGCATGATCTAACCAGGTGATTTAGATCTAAATAATAATTTATTTACATCACATGCTTAATTGTTCATCTTTATTTGTATAAAGAATATTGCTTTTTTTGAAGATTTTGTTAGCTTTTATCAGACTAAACTTTTTGAGATTATTTTTATTGATTAAATTTATCAGAAGACTTCATTATATTTCTCAAAATATAAACATCACATGAACATTTCCTTGGTTGTTCCATATGGAATGGTTTTCCTGTCCAGTGATTGAGAGCATGTTCTTTCCCAGTCAAATCTTTCATATCTTGGTTATATTTGAAATCTATATGATGATGATATCTTTGTCATGAGTAGATACTTCATTTCCCACTTAGTTTCTTTCTCTCTTTAAAAGTAATCAGAAAAGCTCATGTACAATAGTTATTCATAGTGTTCAAAATGAGAGGAGAACATGTTATTTCCCAGTCATGTTTTCTTCTACATGCTGGTTAGATTTAAAGCATTGATATAGTGGCATATTTGCTATGAGTAAGTAGTGTAGGTACTCTCCTCTGCCCAACTAGTTTCCTCTAAATTATACATATTTAGAAGGAAAGAATATGTGATGATGCAAAGTATTGCTGTGTTTGTTAGGTAACCTTTACATGGAGGGATTTGGATTCCCTTTGCCATCTTCCATGGACATTTCTTGAGCTATTTTGCGAACATCATTTAGAAATATCATGGTAAATTTTGTTTTTGAATGTCAATGAAGTGTAAATGACTTCTTGCTCTGCTTCTTATTTTTGGGGTAGGTAGCCTACTTTTCTCTAGATGTTTTTCACATGATATAGATTCAATACTAACTAGTACTTACACTGCACATGAAAATGTACAAAATGCAATAAAATTTGTATGCAAAAGTATTAGGTTCGTCATCATATCCAATTCATGTTATGCTTTATGCATGTATTTACGTATCTATTTCTATATACGACTACTACTATAGAACTATTCGCAAAGGTATCTAACAAACTCCGTTCTTTCTTACTGCTAAACAAATTGCGAAATCTTGTCCAAGTATGTTATTACCCTTAAAATTGTTATGATTACATCATGAACCATGTAATCTTACGAACTCTTACACCACAACACTTGGATACAAACATATATGTTAGAGTAATATTAGAGTAGCCTTTATTGTGTAATTGAACATGCTTTCGAATGTCGTCATGTAAATACATATAAATTTACCCTTATTGTCATTTAATCGTGATGCAAAGTTCGAGGGAATATTAGAAAGAAAAAACCAAGTTTTTTGTGCTAATTTGTTCCAGTGTTCCATAATAATTGACACGAAATGTCATCTAATTTCTATTTGTTACTGATTTAGTAAATAAAATGGATACTAAATTTTGAGCTTTAATCTATTTGAATATTTTGTCGAAAATATTACTTGGTAAATTTTGAAAATGACTGCATTTGCATAGTTTATGCATAATAATCTTATCATGTCTTTATTATATGTATGTATACTGGCAATATTTCAACTTGATAAGAAACATACTCCACATTTAAGGAGAAAAGTTTACATCGAAACAGGAGGTAAGCGGGTAACAAGTTGTGCCGCTAATCATTTTTGAATTGCAAATCCAATCCTCCTAAACATTACATATTTTATGTTTAATGCACAAGAGGAGAACTTGTGGTTAAATATGACTAGATGGGCATATGATTTTATGGTTTGAGAGAATTTACAGTGGGCCATCCTCATCAAAAGGGCATCACATGGTGGAAGTGATGGTAAGTACTCATCATATTATTTTACATATGGATTTGGACCTGATTAACATAACTTAAATTAGCAAACTCCTCAAGTGCTCACATAACTATGGAACTCTTACCTAGGTACTAGTTGTTTGTGCTAGTACGCTATAACTATGTCATAAAGAATGGCGGGAAAATGAGTGGCTCAATGCGAGCAAGTGTAATCTTGTATACGCATGTTTTGTAGTGCATATGTGTGTATCTAGGATGCTTGGCAGAGGACTAAATTCCTAATATTAGAATCATAGATGATGATCTAAAACTCATCGAGCGAATTGACAAGAGGATGAATGAACTGGAGAGCTTGCTTGGTCTTCTGAATGATATGGAGGAATTGCCCGAGAGGGTATCTAGGATGAAGATACATGCCGTGTCTGCACCTCCTGCTCCTGTCTATCGCGTACATCATATATATGAGCATCAATTGTTAGGACCTTAGTATACATGGTTAGAGGACCATTCCTTTTCCCATCATTACAGTAGGATCCATCAATGGAGATAGTTTCAAAAATGACTCCTTAAGTGTGGGAGGTGAATGATCTGTGGTGTACACATGATCCTACCACCAGACAAACAGGAGTGGGGGACAGTCAGCAGTACCAACGTCCCCCTACTTTCCATAATATCAGCTTCACCCATACACCTCTTCGGGCATAGCCAGCACAACAATGCCCTGGACCTTACTACTCCCAACCACAGTGGCATCAGCAGTATGGGTGCTACCATACATATTTGTCGGTCTAGTAGGGCCCATATTTTCCGAGTCACCAACAATAGCGTCAATATCAGGGCCGGTAGGGACAATCCTCACGTTTTTCTTCATTTGAGCATTTACATCTTAGGCAGAACCTAGGTCAATAATATTCTTCTTCATCAGCTCCATTATACTTGTATTAGAAGATACTTGAGGAGATCCATACCTACACAAACAAGATTCAAGATATGAGGGTTGACCTCAACCATCTATCCCTATAGCAAGATGAGAGATATGTACATTCTACCTCTACTCCCACCCAAGTTCAGGCCAACCCCAATAGCTTGAACAAGACACAAAAACAACAGAAGCACTTTTATTAGGTATATTACTTGGATTCACATCAATCTGAGCTTGAGCTCCTTTCATTTTATAATGCTAATCATATGTCACTCAAGAACGTAAGGATAGTAGACCTCACTGATTAGGCACGCGACATGGAGGACGTCTCTGAGGCTCCACCTGAGGAGACCTTAGAGGATGGAAAAGACTAGCAACATCAGACACAACATCTAACCCTTCATCAACAAAGAAGGAAATTACCTGATGGAAGAGAGAAGGTAAAGAGTACCAAAGCACATCATTTAGGAGAAGCCAATTCGGAGTCTATGGAGGACCATACGCCTTTAGTTGAGGAGGATGTACCAGCAACAGACATTCCCCAACTTGTAGTAGATAATAATATTTATAATTCCAAGATATTTGTAAAAGATCATGTATGAAGAACTCAGTTTCTAACAATAAAAGAAAACATGTTTATGTTTATGATTCTTCATCATCATCTTCTATAAAGCTTCAAACCTTTTCTCCCTGCTCTTATGGCACGAAAGCGAGTCATTAAAAAGATTCAAAAAAATGATACAGAAATGACATGATTTTGTAATCAGTACATCATGATTAAAGTGATATTTTATACATATGTGGTGAATAATCCTACCTTCTAGAAATACCTTAAGGTAAGATGTACACCTACTAGGGTTAATAGGAAGAAATCGAACATCCAAGTGAAGACACACGTCTTAACAGTCGCTACTATGTATTATGTCAAAAACCAGTAGCTTCCTAGAAAGAGAAGATCAAGAACCAGTAGCTTCTTAGAAAGAGAAGAGATATGTGTGCACATTATGTGTTGAGTCATATATATGACATCGCGTTTGCAAACACTCTCCTAGATAACGGGTCATTCATTAACCTTCTACATCTAGCCTAACCTAGGCCCTCTCAGAAAGTCAAGGACCCTACTTCAGTTTGCAGATAAATCCACAAAGAGGTCTAATTGAGAGGTTAAGAACGTTGTCATTTTGATTACAGGACAAGAGTGTATGGTTGACTTCACTTTTCTTGATATGGAAATCCCCAATCATTGGAGAGAGCCCCAAATTATTTTAGGGAAATTTTCCTTAGGACCATCGGTGCTTCATTTGATTATCAAACTGGGATAATGAAGTTATGATCGCCAGATAGAGAAGTGGAAATAGAGTTACAACAAACAAAGTGGCAGAGACCTGACTGAGAATCTAGCACAAACTATTCTTCTTTTGAGGCAGAATGTAGAGTGATAGGCATAGTTGGGCCATGCAAACAAACCCCAACAGTTTTTAGTGATACCCTTTCATTTGGAGAGGATACTGTACACGACGCAGTACGCAAAATGTTGTAGAGTTTCTTGATTGATGCATTCCCCTATTCCCTTAACGACATAGAAGTCTTTCTTGACTTGTCATTTCCATCTCTTATAAAATAGTCGAGGGTAGAGAATGTTGAATTGGACGTAGCTTTAGCTGACATACTGAGGATCTTTGACACAAAATAGTTGGTGGAAGGCACAACACAACTAGATCCACCTTCATGCATCATGGAACCAAATTCGGATATGGTGAAACATGAACGATTAGATGATAATTCATTGTCAAAACTGAAGCCATTACCTCCTACATTGAGTATGATTTTCTTGCGGGACTTGAGAATAGATATCATGTCATCATAAGATCTAGGTTGACTATAAAACATGAGTCTATGTTGCTTAAAGTTTTAGAGAAGAACTGCAAGTCTATAGGTTGGAGAGTGTCAGATCTTGTTGGGATTAACTTTGCTCTCTGTTCATACCACATTTATTTGAGGATAATGTTAGACCTTCCCGTGAATTTCAAAGTAAACTGAATTCAAATTTAAGTAAAGTGGTTAAGAAAGAAATTAAAAAATGTTGTGGTGAAGGTTTTATCTATCCCATATCAAACTCCAAGTGCGTGGCCTCATTGCAAGTAGTCCCGAAGAAGTCGGGAATTAAGATGGTCTCTATTGTGGAATGAGATGAAATTGCA
The DNA here is from genome assembly GCA_037367405.1 of Ottelia alismoides. Classification (NCBI taxonomy): domain Eukaryota; kingdom Viridiplantae; phylum Streptophyta; class Magnoliopsida; order Alismatales; family Hydrocharitaceae; genus Ottelia; species Ottelia alismoides. Next base: position 702,753 of record JAZKJV010000272.1, read on the forward strand.
ACATGAGTACCCATGTTGTGGCATGTCTGTGTCGAATACATATGCTTGAATGTCACGACTAAGAAAGATCACTTTACCTTACTCTTTATGGATCAGATTTTGAAGATATTAACAGGGAAGGAGTTCTTCTATTTTCTTGACAGGTACTCTATCTAAATCAGATAGCCTTAGCTCTCGAGGACCAGGAAAAGACCACATTTGCATGTCCATTTGGCACATACACATTCAAGTGTATGCTTTTTGGTTTATGTAATACCCTAAGTACCTTTCAACGATGCATGATTGTTGTATTTACCAAGATGACAGGATATTTCCTGGAGGTCTTCATGGATGATTTCTTGATTCATGGTGATTCCTTTTAATACATATCTTGAAACTTGGACCGAGCTCTTCAAAGGTGTAGATAGGTCAATCTAGTACTCTCGTGATAAAAGAGTCATTTTATGATTCAGGATTGTATCATGTTGGGGCATGTCATCTCCAAAAAAAGAATGGAGGTTGACCTTACCAAGGTGGATGTGATCAAGAAGCTTTATCTACCAACCAACATAAAGTTAGTGCATTCCTTCTTAGATCATGTTGGATTTTATAGAAGATCTATCAAGGATTTTTCAAAGATTTTCTGACTGGTGACTAATCTCTTAGTAAAAGATACAAAGTGCATTGTAGATCATAAGTTTATTTATGTGTTCAAGATCTTGAAAAGAAATATTATTGACTCACTTTTCTTACAAGCTCCTCTATGGTCTCTTTCCTTTGAGATCATGATTAATGCATCAGATTTTGCCATAAGAGTTGTGTTAAGATAGAGATGGGATGGGATTCTATTTGCACTTCACTACACGAGCATAGTCTTGTATTCATCATAGAAAAACTAGACATTGGTGGAAAAGGAAATGCTCGTCATAGTTTGGTCCTTAGAGAAATTTAGATATTATATTTTGGGTTCCAAGATAACCGTTTACACTAATCACACAACTATTTGGTACTTAATGGAAAAGAAGGATGCGAAGATGTGTCTTCTTAGGTGGATTTTATTACTACAGGATTTTGATTTAGAAATTAAGGATAATCTTGTATTCAAGAATGTTGTGGCAGATCATTTATTCCGAATTGAGCTTAAGGATTTCCCTGACTCAGAACCTATGAGAGAGACTTTCCTAAAAAAGTCAATTTGTGTTATTGACTCACTACCTTGGTATGCCAACATGGTGAGCTATTTTATTTCCAAGCAAATTCCCCAAGATTGGACTATGAACAACATTGACCAATTGAAGTCGGAATCGAGCAAGTACCAATAGAAGGATTCGTCCCTTTTCTTGGAAGGGTTGGATTGTGTCTGGCAAAGGTATATTCCTTAGGAGGAATACCGGAGTTTCCTCATACACTGTCATACTTTAGAAGTATGAGGACACCACTCGAGAAAGAGAACCTCCCACAAATTGCTCCAATGTGAGTCTTGTTGGATGACCTTCTTTCGAGATGCTTTTGATTTTGTAAGGTCATGCCAAATTTACTAGAGAATGGGAAGGATAGTTGGATCGAAAGATGAAATTCCCATGAAGCCTGTGATATTTTTGATGCATGGGGTATTGACTTTATGGGTCCCTTCCCTAAAAATAATGAACACACATTATTGTTGGTTGATTACTTATCTAGATGGGTGGAGGATATCACAACCCTAATTGCAGACAGTAAGACCGTCTGTATGTTTGTGAAGGATCACATTGTTTCTAGGCTCGGTGTTCCAAAGATACTCATTTCAGATGGAGGTAGCCACTTTATGAATCGAGAAATGAAGAGTTTGAGTAAGGACTATGGGATTGATGACCGAATTATTATTTCTTACCACCCAAATCTAACAGCATGGTAGAGAATTCAAATAGAGAAGTTAAGAGCATACGTTAGAAGTTAGTCTGTCTTGATAGGAAGAACCGTCCCAACTATCGGATCATGTTTTATGGGCCTACATGACTATTTACAATACCCCGCTTGGAACTTCTCCTTTATGGATGATCTATGGCAAGCCATGTAATTTGCTCGCTGACTTAGTGTACAAATCTGAACAAGCAATCAAAAAGATTATTTGAAATGGTCATCTAGGGAAGTTGTGTAGAGACTTAAGTCTGAATGAACTCATAGAGATACACACATATCAGTGACAACAGTGTGGTCTACAAGGACAAAGTAAATAAATTGCATAATCAACACATCAGGTGTAAGAACTTTATCCTGGGACATAAGGTATGGTTATTTAATGTTAGGTTGAAGTTTTTTCATGGCAAACATAAGTCTAAATGAACGAATATAGTGAGAGATGCACACAGTAATGGCAGTGTAGAGATATCTGATCTCACAGATGGTGCACGTTCTTTCTTGGTGAATGGACAGATGATGAAGCACTTCGTCAATTAAAATGAGCAATTAGTCTATATTGAGCAGATTTTTTTCATGCAGAGTGACTAATCTGATGCCTTTCCTACCAGCTCTACATGAATACAACTGTGGAAGATTCAGCTTAGAATAGACTCAGCAGCAAGGAAGATGCACTTTTCTTTCCTTCTAACCCTAACTCAATTAACATGATTCTTTACGTTTCCATGTTTCTCTCGGTCACATCTTAGTCATGTTCTTTCTTTATACTTAGGTTATTTAAAGCCTTAATATAGGGGGCCAAGACCCTGTTTGTATATTCATCTTGTTCTTCTATTCATTTGGTACCCCATTCTTCTACATTTTCTTCCTACAATTAGGCTATTTAGAGACTAAGTATAGAGGGGGAGTACCCATTTCAGTTCTCATGTAATTTCTTCTCTATACTTACTACGTGATATGTTCTTCATTCACTTTGTGCCATGAGGACATAGCACACGCTTAAGTATATGGGTGTGTGTGTGTGTTTTGCATATATACTTTTCATAGCTCATACTTAAAAAAAATTGATATTACATAATGTGCTAATTGTATGGGAATTTGAAAATGATTTGTAAAATATTTTGAATATGTGTGTGTGACATAGTTTTCTAAAAATGGTTTACATATTGTTTGAAAAGGGGTATAAATTATTTTGACACATTATTTATATATATACTTATAAATTATTTGAAAAAATATAACTAATGATTGGTTTTATCCGACACCTTCACATCGCACAATACTTGTGCAGTTCAGGATACTTGGTTTAAAGTGACACTTAACTCAATGTTTGACCATTATTGTTCATTAGGATCTTATGACTTAATTACTAAAACTCCCTAGTTTAAAGCATATACACACTATATTATATGTAGAATCTCTATAATTAAAAGAATATGACCACCACTACACATGCATGGTTGCATAATCATTGTTATGAGTCAATGTTCGCATGAGGAATTAGGATGGGAGGTTTGAGTTATGACATGATTTTATGATTCTTTAGGATGGGATAATATTAAGGATTACTTCATGAAATCTATGTGTCAGCATATGAGTCAGTATGGGAACTTGATGAAAACCTAGGTACCAGTGCATATAAAATCATTAAAATTGTTGATCAGTATGCGTCAACTTGGTAAAAGTAGTGGAGCTATCCAGGATAATAAAAAAGAGCTTATATTAATGGCAAATGCTCCCGACCTTTTTCAAAGTATCCCATTGGAGCAAAGCTACTAGATCATATGAGTCGGGTGAGCACGATAAAATGGACCTATACCGTAAGCGATACACTTTTGGGTGTAAGTATACTAGATACTTTAAAAAGACACTTCCCGGTGTATCCTAGAAAAACAAGTGTAGATGACTCAGAAATCTTGATGGATATATTGATCGACACCAAAAAACAAGGGTGTGTTAATAAGGCACTCTGACCCTTGTTCTTATGAGGGGTGAAAAGAAATGACACAATCCTACAATCCTCCATACTTGGCCAGTCCATTTCACACTTTTCAATCTGAAAACTAAAGAGACGGTGAAATGAAGTGAAATTATATTTATTCCCTAGAGTTGAGGGTTGGGTCCAAAGGATGACTTTTCAGACTGGAATCTTTAGTGAAACTTATACTCTACACTTGTTTATGTGATCCACACTAAATCTCGTACTTCTTACATGTATATGTGTATAGATATTTTGATAAATTAGGGAAGCTTAGTTCCTTTTGAGTGAGAATTTAATATATAGAGTATAAGAGTCACATGAAACTCGTATCCTGAATTTCAAGTCTTCTATCTTACATGCACAGTAAGGGATTCAACTTACTTATTCATTCTTTATTTGTTCGCAGATGAGTAAAGTTTAAGTATAGGTGGGTCATGAAGCTTACATTCATCATCATTATTTTCATTATTTATCCCTCTATCTTGAACTACTCCATAAAATTATTAATTAATGAATTAGAAATAACATTTGACATATTATAAATAATTAAGGCTAATTATTGTGAATAAATAATTGTATAAATATTGTACACATGTATCTTTGGTTCTATTTATTTTCTGTATTTCTCAGGTTATTCAAAACCCAAGAAAAATTAGTTTAACATTGTATATTGTATATTACATATTATCCTAAAATACAAAAAAATAAAACAAATAAAATATTTTTTATATTCATAAAAATACTTAGAAAAATATTACCACATATATATGATGTATTTTGGCTTTGATTTCTACACGGAAGCTGTAGATCTTAAAAAATACACAACTTTCATGTAGAAAACTTTTTAATTTGACTCAGTTTACTATTTTATTTTTATTTGTATTTCTATTTCTATTTCTCTTTTTATTAGTCCATATGGACGCACAAGTGAGAGCCATGTGATCGCCCCTTCTTTCTCCTCGCAACATTTCTCAACTGTCTGATCGCACGATTAAACAACCCTCCTCTTTTCAGTCCGACTCTAATCTAGAGCATCTGATCAGATGATCAGACAACTCCCTTCATTCCAGGCGTGCCCTCATCAGAACGGTTAGATCGCTCGATCCAATGGCTCCCCATTATCGTCAAGCTTCTTTCATTGCAACTCCAGGTCAGACGCTCTTTGCCAGAGTCTATTCTCCAAATAACCACCACCAATCCATAGGTCATCACCTCCTCCTTCCGATGCCAATAGACATATCCTTCGTTCCTCATCTTCACCATCCCCTCAACTTCTGTGTCCTTGTCAGCAAAACAACCTTCTGGTGGTTGAAACCACCACCTCCAACTCCCCATTCTTCGCACAAAACATGATGGAGCCCTAAAGTTGGAGGTATCCACCCTTTGTGAGAGGTTTCCCCGAGCTTGATCTCCCCTTCAATGATAATGATGGAGAGATAACAAGAGCGACGAAGGAGTACAACCTCCGGTGTGATCTACGGTCATATTACCATGTTGTAGACCCATAACGACTGCTCGAGTTTCAAGCTTAGCCGGACTCGTGAAGCAAAGACCATGGAAGCTCTTGGAGCTTCAAATCCCAGCCATTTCCTCCATTTTTGTTCTTCCTTGTTCTCTAGGTAATCCCTAATTATCCCCTTTTATCTTCTTCTTTGATTTTATTCTTCACACACACACACACATTTTCACTATCAATTGATTAATCCCACCTTCACCAAACATCAATAATTCACGCGCATTCTTCCAAATCCATCTTCTACTTCTTCATCATCTCTTCCACCTCGAACTCAGGTCATCACCTTGCAAAGGTGAAGAATCCACTAAGGCGCTGCCTTCCAATCTCCTCGATTAGCCCTCTAGTTCACATCAAAGCATTCCCTTATTCCCTTGTGATTCGGTTATACATCTCTAACCATTGCAGGTGACTGAATGCTTCATTGATCGGAGGTTACAACACCTCTCTGACCATCTGCTCTGTCTCCGACAAAGAGGAGTTGATCCACTACTCCAGCCACTGTAGCCCCTTCTCCGACCTTCACCTGCATTCGTGAGGTCCTCACTCCTCAAGAAGGTTCTCTGATCTTCATCATTTTTTGAGGACTTCGGAAGAGCGTCAAGCACCTTATAGGAGCCCCACCTTAGAGCCACCACGCACAGAGGAGGTGGGTCAACATCAAGCAGCAGGAGCCATTAGATTATCTTGATATGACAACTTATAGCACTCCTGCACCTCACTTCGACCCTACAGCCTCGGAGGGAGCCGACCCATCCCAAAAGCGTTAGAAGACCCCATGGAAGCCCCACCAGCTTTTGATTATTGCGGAGATACCCCTGCGTAGGGACCTTTACGAATAATGCCTACTGGGTTTTGTCACTTACGTTTTAGTCCAATCAGGATTTGCTTATGATGTTTTGTATATTTTGAAGTCATGTTTTCTTGTAGTTATGCCCCTTGTATGAATACCTAATAACTTTTGCATCCTAAATACAATTAATGTGATATTAGTTTCATTTAAAAGCTTATGAGATGTTATTTGATATAACATGTTCAATTTCTTGAATTGACTTATATATTTCATTAAAAATTTAGACAATTATAGTGCTTATAACACCTTGATTTTATTCACATTTATTCATCCCAGCTTCATCTTGTTAATAATTGAGACATGATTTGCTGAGGATATTTGTAATTTAATAGGAGTGTACTAAATTAAGTTTATATACATCATTACCCTGGTTAGAGACAAATGAACCTTGAATGATTTAAGAGCAGATTAGTTAGGATGTTTAATGCCTCTTTATAATTGAGATCATTGAACAATCATTGATGTGGATCATAATGTATGTGCATGTAATTAGATTTCTTATTACCAATATTTAATTCAGGAGCATTATGTTATCATCGTGCATTTGTGTATATCAGGTTATATTGGCATCCATTTTGTTATATATTATTAACTTTGCCTTATAAAACCATAAAAAATCCATTCATTCATATGTGTTGTCAACCTTGACCTAGATTTACACTACGTTGATTTAACATGATATTTAAAACTTAATTGAGTAGACTAATTACTCGTGTCCTTGTGATCGACCCTGGATTTATCCAGGATTAAAAAATTAAAGCCCTGATCTCTTCATCGATATTCTTATCAAGGTTCTGATCGGTTCCTAATTGGCTCGTATTATAACAATACGACTTTAGCTTAACCAATTAGCGCTCAAACAAACATATGTGAAATTCGAATCACATTTGGAAAACAACCATTGAAAGTCACTTGTGAAAAAGGGTGTAGAGTACATGTCCTTCTAGGATTTTGTAGCGCAATAAGGAGATCTAAATGATCATCTAGATTAGTAGTGGTGGGACCATCCGAAGAAGACTCATCTACCTACATGATACAAATAAGAAAAGTGAGGAATCAAATTATTTGGAGCCTCCTTTTATAAACATGGAGAGGAAGGAACTCCCAAGAGAATATCACTTACAGACCTATAGAAAAACTAGTTTATTTTTTTTAAGTGACATATGCAAAAATGTAATAGTGACAACTAGTAGGGTCATAGCAGTTGTACCCATATGGGACCTGCAATACCAAAGGAAGATACACTTGATAGCACGAGAAGATAATTTATCTCCAATATGAAAATATTGAACAAATGTTGTGCAGCCAAATATATTTGATAAAGGAAATTTCACATAAATCAAAATTAATGTTACATGGATAATAAAATAGTCTAAAGAAAATAAATAATGCAAAATGCAAAATTCTTGCAAAATCCACCTATCGAGGTCATAGTCATGCACAACAGATGATGGTGGTTCGCCGAAGAGACACATCCCATCGAGGGTAGCACAACCACTATAGTGTGTATGTCGTCAACAATGGAGGGCCATAGAAGAAGTACTTGCAATGGGTGGAGCTCATGTGGGAGCGATCGACAAGTTAAAGAAACTGGCGGTGTCACAATATGATGAGAGAGGAGCAACAAAGAATAGTGAGACATGGTACTCGATCCATCGATAAGCTTGAAAGAGGATGGAGGACCAGGAGGAGTAATAAATACATTATAGTGGAGGGCGTTGCAATAAAGCAACGGCATGGTGTGGTAAAGGTTATAACCCAAAGGTTGTATTTTTAGGGGAAAATGATGAATGCATTTTGATGGAAAGGATGAGTGAAGCGGAAGGGATGTCGAAGGAAAACTACCTCTTATAGTAGTTGTGCATCAAGAAGGCGAGGGGCAATGAACGGTCGAGTTGTCCTTTTGAATATGGGTCAAAACAGATGGAGGCCTTTCTTTCGGGGGAAAGATGGACTAGAAGGGCACTGACATCAACATCCTAAGTGTTGATTATTTGCTGATGATTTGCGTGGTTTACCTCTGAGTCGAGAGATTGATTTTAAGCCAGAGAAAATGTCACGACACCAATTCCGGACCGCCGAATCCACCCATATTCAGATCTCGTTACTCAACAATAATTTATTCAGCAATCACAACTAACATTTAGAAACAGATTGCAAATATAAATACTCAGAAGAAAGTATTTCAACACTTTTCCATTCACAAAATAAAGTTCACATGATACATTGTCCCACTATAACCATTTACATGTACATCAGCTCGAAAGGAAAATATACAAAAAGATTACTTACTACCTTACAGAGAAAAGCTACTGTGGTTACGATGGTTCACCGACACCTATTTAGTTCTCTATAAATCATAGGATAACAATTAGTGAGTGATAAGTAACGAAGAAGAGAAAAGTAAACAATTATGTGATTTTTCAAAATGTTATTAGCACAAAAAGTTTCATGTATTCTCATTCGTTTAAGTCATATTCCTTGTATTCCACATCAGGGATTAGTCCAGGCGAACCCCACCATTTTTGGACTCCGAAGCTGTGAATACTTCGAGATTGGATATTGCGTTGATCTCGTGATCTTATGCTGTCGCACATCGCCTTAACCAATCCTCCAATACTATCCTAACAATTTTCCTTTTCTTTTATTAATCAGGTTTCAAACCCTCAGCCTAGAAGACAAAGGAGCACACCGTCCTCGAGGACCCACTAGCTTAAAACCTCAGGCTAATTGTTAATCACATAACCTAGCGGCTTTAAATACATGTTATCGTGACCCAACCGCTATTGAACCACCCATGCCTCCACATGAAACGACCACGTCTTTCGATGTTCAACCCGAATATATTGGCTCCCGATACCACGCGTTGCAAAATATTTATTTCGTGTGCACTTATCATAACAGGGCAATCGTATACTACCTAGGTAGGACAAAACCAATACGGGTTCCTTCCGACAAATCTACAGGTTGCATGCTCGACCTGTAGTTCTACTCCCAATCATTTCTAACGTAAGACACAATCCTTTTTCAGGATCCAACTCAAAAACATCAATTCCCATGATGTAATTCCTCTGTTAAGCCTTAGATTTGCATAAACATAATACTGAGTATATACTTACACATAAACTAATTTATATATTTATAAACTCATATTTATGCTTATTTTAACTTCTAAATCCTAACTTTTCGAGCCATTACATCCATTTGATGCTTAGACTTTATTTTAGTTGAAATCACAAAGTAACTTTTCATACTTTCTCAAAAATAGCCAAATTAGGATTTTTCGTAACGAAGAACATAAAGTCAGGAATCTCAACAATCTCATATGAAAATCCAACAACAAAAGGAAGGATTTTGTTACCTAATCAAGCTCTCTCACACGTATACAGTGCTTTATCGTGATTATTTTTCAAAAATAAAGATTTACATCTCCTGAAATGGTCAGATTTCATTTTCATATCAAAAATGCTAAAAACATGCCAAGAACGCGAAGAACGAACGAAGAACACGAATAACGCGAAGAACACATGAAGAACACAAAGAACATAGTTTCTCTTTAAATTTCAGCATAATTTCCTCTTATATCGGGACATATTTCTAGGAAAATTTCGACAGAGTTTCCCCTTATATCGGTACATATTTCTAGAAAAATTTCGATAGAGTTTTTCCTTATATCGGGACCTATTTTAAAAGAAAAATGGAAAGAATTTCCTCTATAAAATTATCGAGAGGAAAACAATAACGAAATTAAAAGAATATACTCAAACAACAAGAGATGAAGAAACATAGACACCATGCGTCTTAGGTGAGTGAATGTGTGACGAATCACAGGATTCACTAACGTGCATAGCCGTCTGCACCTAAGTAGGGTATCACATAGATTTCTTCATCAAAATAACTATAAAAGCGTAAAATAAAGAATAGAATCATAAGAAATGGAGAATCGGTAGACACCATGCATCTTAGGTAAGTGAAGGTGTGACGAATCACATGGTTCATTGACGTAAATAGTCGTCCGCACCTAAGTAAAGTATTACACAGATTTCTCCTCAAACCACTACAGAAAATGAATCGAAAAGAAGATGAATCAAAAACCAAACTAGAAAAAGAACATGAATCGAAATGAAGCCTACTAAAAGAGGATCGTACCTTTCTCCTCCTCGTTCTCCCAACAACGCTTCGCCGGTGCTCTTTCCCCGCCTCCCACTCCTCCTCCTGACCTCTCAACCCCAGCCCTTGGGTGGTGGTGGTAGCGGAAATCGTAGAGAATGAATCGGTAGGGGGTATTTATAGGCTTCAGAATATCGCTAACCATGGTTAGAAAACCATGGTTTAAACCTTAACCACGGTTAACGGGCCATGGTTTTGGCCCCTAGTTTTTGCCAAAACCTATCCCAAACTTAGGGCTTAAGTTAGAATATTCCAGAAGTTTCTATATTTGCTAATGACGTTTAATTAGCGCTAATCATGGTTTACTTTTATTAATCATGATTTAACCTTCGCAACGTATGCTTAACTTTTCTAACCATTGATTAGTATTTATTAATGGTCGTTAATGATCCTCAATCATTTATTAGTTTCTTTAACCATGTTTAATTAGTCTTAGTGATGTCTTAAACCTCTTTACTTTTCTTTCTTCTAAAAATCATAACAATTCCAAGCGAAGTCCGATTCATACGAAACAAATTTCGTTGGTTTCCTCTTGATGAGTCGGATCATGTGATATAGCATCCGAGAGAGACCAAGTTCCAGGCTTTACAATTATAGAAACCTTAAAGGAAGTCTCATCCTTGAGACTAGAAAAGCAGGCATAACAACCTTAAAGAGGATTGAAAACATAACAATCTTAAAGAGAATGAACGTCATTTCATTTACAATAAAGATATACACACAACACATAGTGTTATCAATCAAGCAAGTACGGGTATTTTTCATTTCTACCTCAGGTTCCCATGTGGCTTCTTCAAACTCTTGGTTGCGCCACAACACTTTAACTAGAGGTGCCTCTTTGTTCCTCAACTTCTTGATATCCCTATCAAGTATTTGCACATGTATTTCTAGGTATGTCAAGTCTGGTTCAACATGTAGATCATCATAGCTTATCTTATGCTCAGGATCCTTAATATACTTTCTTAGATCTGATACATGAAAAACATCACGTATTGTCGAAAGATATGGAGGAAGTGCAAGTCTATATGCCACTTTTCCAAACTGTTGAATAATTCCAAAGGGACCCACAAACCTGGATGCTAGCTTCCCATGCAAACCAAACCTCTGAATTCCCTTCATAGATGATACTTTGAGAAATACGAAGTTACCTACCTCAAACTCAACGTCTCTTCGCCTGGTATCACTATAGCTTTTTTGCTGACTTTGAGCAGTCAATAGTCTTTTTCGAGCAATCTCTACAACTTACTAACACAAAGAAGTAGGACGCTTATGTCCATAAAGTGCTTCAAATGGTGCCATGTCAATACTTGTATGGTAACTATTGTTGTATGTGAATTCTGCAAGAGGCAAATGTTTCAACCATGATCCTTTCCATTCTAAGGCACATGCTCGTAACATATTCTCTAAAGTCTGAATAGTACGTTCTGATTGACCACATATTTGTGGATGATATGTTGTGGTCAAGCATAGTTGTATGCCTAAGGCTTTCATGAAGTTCTCCTAATAGTATGAGGTGAATCGTGAATCTCGATCGGAAACTACTTCCTTTGGGATACCATGGAGGCGGATCACATGTTTAATATATAACACAGCAAGCTGATCTGGAGTGAAAGATAAACTTACTGGAATAAAGTGTGCTACCTTTGTCAGACGATCTATTATAACCCAGATACTATCTTTACCACCAGTCGTCTGAGGTAAGCCAGTAACGAAGTCCATGGAAATACTTTCTCATTTCCACTCAGGTATAGGGAGGGGTTGTAACAATCCTGGTAGCTTTTATGTGGAGATTTTACCTGTTGGCAAGTGAAATATGAATTCACAAACTCAGCAACATCTTTCTTCATTCCCGACCACCAAAAGTATGAATGAATATCCTTATATATCTTTGTAATTCCTGGATGAATGGATAATCTAGAATAATGCGTAAGATGTACTTCCTTAGTTCAGTTGTGTCTGGTACACAAGATCTGTGATGGTTATATAGTAGCCCATCTTGTATCTGGAATTTCTCTATCTCATTCTTCTCAAGGTTTTGTCTCAAGTCTTTAAGGACTGGATCATCCTCCTGTCCTTCCTTTATTCTATCACTGATCTCTGATTTGTATCGATGGGGAATAATTATAGTATCCGCACTACTATCAAATGGTTTCCATTCACTTAACGTTGATAGTAAACCCCAGAAGTGGATAGCACTCACCAACCCAGGTGAATAAGTTCTTCTATTAATGGCATCTTCGACATCATTCCCCTTACCAGGGTAGTAGGAGATAGTGCAATCACTCTTTCAATATGAAACCCCAACCCCGAGTAGGGACTTAACTGCAAAATCCAGCTGGATCTGAGCTTAATTGCAAATCTGCTTTTATTCCAATGTCCAAAAAATTTATTTGACTCATCCATTGCATAGGGCTCGTCGATAGCTTTCCAACGAGTCCAAGAATGCGAAAATCCGAGTTCGGGAGCCCGAGTTACGGTCATTTTTACGAGAGGGGGTTCAGGCCATATACGGATCCGGGCCCGGATCCGAATCCAGGCCCAAACCAATAAAATCCTTCCCTATCTCGTCCAAACCTCCCATGCCTTCCTTCTTTCGACTACCAACAGTTCCTTCCTCCCTCTTCCTCGTTGGAGCCTCAATGGAGCTGACCGGAGCAAGCGGATCAATGATCCGGAGTTGCAATCACGTCGGGGAGGTCTAGGAAGCCCTCAGGGACGGTTGGGTGTCATCATCGGAGTACTGATTGTGTTCTTCCATGGGCGGAGTGACCGAGGAAACAAGATCATCGAGGTACGATGTTCCCCTCCCTCTTACTGCGGCTTCACTCGATTTTAACATATATATTTGCTCAGTTAGAGCCTTAGTGAAATTGGTGTTGCTGGATTAAATCTAACTATAAATGTGCCATTGAATATCCATGAATATGTATTATCTCTAGTTATTTGACTTCAAGCACCCTCTACTAGGTCTTCTACTTCTTGGATCACTGACTGTGATCTTAACCTAAACTGGTTGTGAACAATTTTCAACAACTAAAAAAAGAATACTTTTCCTTGACTTAGATGCATATACAAAGACATTCTCTGCTATCATGGTTCGCCAAGCCATTCTCAATTCACAATAAATTGTGATGACTCTCAAGTATGTAATGTCTCCAAGTGGACCTCAATATGAAATAGATGAAAATAGGTCCACATTAGCATTGAACTGTGTGACATTTGATAATAAATGGGCAGTAAATGGTGTTGGAAGTTTCCTTGATGTTGGAACACCCTCATATTCCATAGCCATTATTTTAGATTTTCAAAATCACGGAACTCAAAGGTATATCAGGAAACATGATTGACACCATTGAACTTAAGGGACTATGGTCTTGGTCTTAAGAATTGAAATTAAACTCTGTTAAACTCTCCTTCGGTGAGACACTATATTGGGATGTTCATAAAGGAAGATGCTTCTTTGACATAATCATTCGATTCCTGTGAGTGCTCCAACTGATGTAGATATCATTATAGATGGCATTGATTGGAATAGTTATTTGAATGAGCTTCAAATGGACGGTGGCATTGGACCATTAGAAGTGCCTGACAAATCTTCTGGTTCCAATGAGATAATGAATTCTAGTAAAGAATTACCGATTACTGTGACAGAGTACAATGTCATATCGACTCCACAATCTCTTTTAGATGCTATTTCTCTAGATCATGCAGCTTGCAGTATAGTATAGGTGCAGATGACTTCTTGGAAAACTTTCATTTGACTTCAAAATCTGAACATTTAAATGAGGACGCTAATGGTCATGATGTTGTAAATTGTGATCCATCCAGTGCCCTAAATTCTACAATTGAATAATGCTTTGAGAATGGCAACATGTTCATTGATAGTATGACCATTCGCAAATTTCATGGTGTCTTCAAACATACATTTGATCGAGGGATACTTTCATCAACAACAAGGATTGGAACAATAACCATTCCCTCCGATAGCCAAAATATGAAAATAATTTCATGTTGATGTTAAGCAGATTCAACTGTCGCAGAGCTTGGAAGTACCTTAATTTATATCCGTTATGAAAGATGTCATTGGAGCAAGATCTATTCTAAATCACCAGGACCAAGTCTCCACTTACTTGCTGTAATTCTTTGGTTTGCATTGGAATTGGTAGAGCATATGAGTACTGGGTAGTTATCTCTTAAAGTCAAGTGTTACGCAGTCCCATGCTTTTGGTATCCTCACTGAATGTGTGCTCTCAAATATATGATAAACCATTAATAGTTGCAGTTCATCATGAGACAGATATTTCATGAATTCAAAAGTTCATGTGTTCTCTAAAGCTTCTGCAAAAAAATATATATATTGTTAGATTTTGTTATGCCATCCTACATCTATGGATGCAAGAAGTCAAGTTTTATCACTTATGCCTTGTCTAGGTTGATCATTGAGTTGTGGGCCTCTCGTGTCCAAGTTGTTATTGACAAGGGTAGATGTTGCTAGAGTGCACTAAAAGGATAAGGATGGTGACGATCACACTTCAATTTATACATGTCATTCATCTAGATGGAATTCATTGGGGGTGGCCAGTGGAGTTTCTCATAGAAATTCTAGAATAATACACTTACTATTGTTATGATATTTGGGTAGTGGAGTAGTTGCCTCCAAGGGAGGGGCATGCACCCTTGGGGGCCCGGGTAGAAGACTAAATGACCGTAATCCCAACTGCTATTGTAGCTGCGATGGTTGGAGGACATGTTGCTTGGCACACCGAGGTGCTAATTTGACGGTGTTGGCCTTGGCACTTGCGTGCTTTAACCCAGTGCTCGAGCGCGAGCCAAGTAGTCATGGTTGGTTTGCTAGTATTTTGCTTGTCACTTATAGTTAACACTCGTGTATGGGCCAATGTAGGCCACATTGGTCGGTATACCGAGTAGGAGCGCTAAAAGGGGAGTTCCGGGAAAATATGGTTAATGAAGTTGGGAATGTGACGTGAATCTCCTATGCATAAGGAGGATTTGGGTTGTTGCGAGGATTCGCGGGTTGGAATCTAAATTGTGAATCGGAAGTATCATTGTGAAGTGGAGTTAAGTGGATGTGTTGGGAACTTAGTTAGGATGCATTGTACCCCACTGCATGCCTACGGAGGTACCCCAACCCTAAGGTATTTTCTTTTACCTTAGAGTCATAGTGTGAGGTCTCATCCAGAGAGTATCTACGAAGCTTGGTTACTCATATCCGTATCCAGATCAATAATAATAATAAAGATGTAATTCCTGTGAGACCAATTAAACATTTACTCTTTTGCATACGTTTAAATTATATCCTACTTGTTGTTATATAGTTTTGTTTAATTCGTATTGGGCAACTTTTCTTATAACGTACCTATGCGTGGATCCGCAGGTCCTCATCAGCGAGCAGCTTGGAGTCACCTTTTTGTGAAGCTTCACGACTCCTTCTTGTGGTACAGTTGCTAGAAGCTCTTTTATTTTCCTTGTAGCATTGTGAGAGATATGGCATGTATAATGTATGTGTGGACATCTTTATTATGCATTCATGTATATTTTATGGACATGGATGGACATTGTAAATGTAATGTAAATGTAAATGTGAACATGTCATGAATGGAAAACAAGTTTTTAAATTTCAAGGTTTTGTTCTATTTTCTCCTGCTTGCATGTAAGTTAGTATTCGAATGTGGAATGTATGTGCGTGGATTTGGCATGCCGAGTACCTGGATCCGTCTCCCTCTCATATTGAGCTCCTTCTGATCAAACAAATGTTTCAAGCTTTTATGAATGGTAAAGATTTCAAAAGTAATACCATAGAGGTAGTGTCTCCATATATTTAAAGAAAAAAATACGGCAGCTAATTCAAGGTCATGTGTTGGGTAGTTCTTCTCATGTGTCTTGAGCCGTCGTGATGCATACGCAACTACCTTACCATGTTGCATAAGAACTGCCTCTAGTCCTACTTTAGATGTGTCAGTGTACACTGTAAACCCTTCACTCCCGGAGGGTAGAGTAAGGATGGTTGCAGATATTAGGCATCTTTTCAGTATTTGGAAACTAATTTCGCATGCATAGGACCATATGAATGGAACCTCTTTCTGAGTCAGAGTCATTGGCAATGCTATTCGTGAAAAGTCCTTCACAAATCTTCTATAATATCCAGCTAATCCCAGAAAATATTGTATTTATGTGACAGTATTTAGGCGTTCCCAACTTATCATGGCACTAACCTTTGTCGGATCAACTGATATACCTTTCTCCGAGATAAAATGGCCTAAGATGGATACTTCAAATATCCAAAAGTGGCATTTGTTATATTTAGCATATTGTTTGTTCTTCCTTAGAGTTTCAAGTGCCCGCCTGAGGTGGTGTTCAGCAAATACTTATCCTTGGAGTAAATAAGCACATCATCAATAAAGACTACTACAAAGTGATCTAAGAACTCCTTGAATACTCTATTCATGAAATCCATGAAAGTTGCTAGGACATTTGTTAGTCCAAAAGGCATAACTAAGAATTCATAATGTCCATATCTAGTTCGAATAGTTGTCTTGGGAATATCTGTATCTTTAAATTTCAACTCATGGTATCCAGATCTTAAATCAATCTTGGAATGCACAGTTGAACCCTGTAACTGATCAAAGAGATCATCTATTCTTGGCAGATGATACTTGTTCTTTATAGTCTTCTTGTTTAGTTGTCTATAGTCAATGCACAACTGCATTGACCCATCTTTTTTCCTAACAAATAAGATAGGTGCATCCCATGGTGAAGTACTAGGACGAATGAACCTTTATCTAATAGTTCTTGCAACTGTACATTTAACTCTCGTAACTCAGTTGGTGCCATCCTATATGGAGGGATAGAGATAGGTTGAGTATCAACTATGAGAGAGATTTCAAATTTAGTCTCTCGCTCAGGTGGTAATCCAGGCAGTTCCTCTGGAAATACATCAGGAAACTCGCATACTATAGGTATATCTTCAATTATTCTGTCTGACCCTGATGTAGTGTTTACATAGGCTAAATAACCTTGTCACCCTTGCTCTAACAAGTGTTGTGCCTTCAAAGTAGAGATATATTCGACATTATCATTGGATGTCTTTCTAATGAACTGGAACTCTATTGAGTTAGGAAGGTGAAACGTTAATGTTTTATGAAAACAGTCAAGACATGCATGATGCCTTTCTAGCCAATCCATCCCTAGGATAAGATCAAAGTCCTCCATTTCGATTAATAGTAGTAAAATGGGTAACTGATGTCCCGATATTAGTACTATATCCAGGATTTCTCGAATTATAAATACTTGTCCTCCTTATCTCTTGACCAGATAGGACTGTTGTATTTCTACTGGTATCTTACCCAAAGTGGGTACTAACCGTCGAGCAATAAATGAAAGTGAAGCACCAGAATCAAATAAGGCATGTACTGAAAAGCCATGAATAGTAACGGTACCCTCGTAGGGCCATGCATTAATTGTAGGCTTGTTCTTCAGTAATCGCATGAGATGACCATTAGGAATAGGAAAGCTAGAACCCACAACACTTTGTGGTGGTTGTTGTATAGGAGACGCTCCTTGTGAGCCACGACCTCTACCCTATCTTCCTCTGTGTATTGCTCTATTGCTCAGGGTGGATGTTATATTATTGATTGGAGTTGGTTCAAACCCCAAACCTCTCAACTGCGGACAGTCTTTCCTAATGTGACCATCTTGATAACAGTGATAACATGTACGTGTTCCTGTTTGAGCTGAAGATCCAACCACAGAGGTACTAGTTCATGTTGCTAAGTTACGAGGGTATAGTGGAGGTCTAGAGAAACCTCCTCTTCCTGATAATTTCTGACCCAAAGCCTGTGGTGAGCTTATACTAGAATGAGCTGGATGATAGCAACGATCTCTACAGTTATAATGTGCTTTGTGTTTAGATGTTCCACCATTAAAGTGGAAACTTCTTCTTTGGAAGATTTCATCCCTCTACATCTCAATACGAGAGGAGATATCTATTGCTTCATCTATGGTTGTAGCTTTAAAACCCTCAACCTTTTCTCTTAGATCTCCCTGAAGACCGCTAACAAATTTGATAAGACACTCTTGTGGTGAAGCTTCTAGAGCTAGATAGTAACGTAGTAGCTCAGTAAAGTGGATATGATAATCTCGTACGATCTTATAACCCTGGTTCAGAGAAGCCAACTCTCTCCTCTTTAATTCTTCTCGATGAGAGGGACAGAAGTGAGTTCGGAACCTCTCTTCAAAGATATCCCATGGAACAGGATCTGCTAATTTCTTGGAAATTGTTCTCCACCATCGTCGTGCATAATCTGCTAAGGAGTAATCAGCAAAGTACACCCAAGTGTATGTCGTGTGTGTATTATTCTCAACATCACGTTGACATCATCAAGCCATATTTCTGCCTAAACAGGTGTCTCTATACCTTTAAATCGAGGAATCTTTCCCTTCCGGTAATTATCTAGTAATGTTTGGTGTCTAAGAGAGCCTTCTCCATTGCTTCGTCAGCTGGAGTAGGAGTAGATTCGGTTGAAGAATGGTAACTAGATTCTTCCTTAAAACATGGATAGAACCTTCAATCCTAACATCTACAGGTCTGGATGCCTCAGGTCTCTCAGCTTGTGGATTGAGCCTCTCTTCTAAAGCTTGTTGCTTTTGCCCCATTTTTCGCAGTATTGTCATCGTAGCCGCTAATTGCCTAGACACGTCTTGGTCTGCCATGATCTTGGGATGAGTTAAATCCAAAGGTTAGATCCTATACATTTTTTGCATGATGTACATAAAGGACAATGACTTGTGAATGGTACTGCAAACACTTTTTAATATCAAAGGATCTTAAGGCAGTGATGAACCTCCATTTCATCATCTTTATTCTATCATTTTGATCTCAAAAGTCCTAGTAAATACATGTAAATACCCTTAATTCATGCATTTTAGCATCCATGCATGTGCGTGTAAATAGTGTATAAAATACGGTTTTTAAAGCCAAAATTATATAATAAAGAAAAGAAAAAGAATAAAGTATTGTGAATATTTTATGACCCGAAACCCCGAGACGTAGGCATCTAGATGAATAGGTCGACAAGGAATAAAGTAGGGGGAGATAAGGGCCAACACACAATAAAAATACCTTTTATTTAATTCATTCTTTATTTATTTTGGGATCTATTTTTTGATTCCACTTTTTATACTTCAAATAAAGAGACTTTGTACATGAAAGTTATATATAATTAAATATAAAAAAATACAAATTGATTTCACTCGAAATTAATGTATAGATAAAAATTGTGATCTGAGTAAGTTTTCAAAACCCCAACTTCTCAGACTTGTATCTCTCAAATAAAAACTTGAAATGTATCAAAATCACCTTTAATTGTATATAATTTTCAATAAGCTATTTAATGAAGGTGGTTTCATATTTTTCGGAACTACGGTTTGAAAGTTAGGTTTTGGACCCCTATTGTATACTTGTGTAGATTAAAATATACATTTTATTCATTATTCATTATTTTTTATACTTTTATATTTTTATAATTGTGTAAATATTATTTATACTATATATGTATATTAAAACAGGAATAAAAACACAAAGAAAACATAGAAGAAATACCTCTGTCTATACCTATGCAGATTATGTATCTATTTATTTACTTGTACAAAATACCTCACAAAAATAAATAAAAAATATATTTAATTCCATAAAAATAAGTTATAAATTTATAAAATGATAAAAAAATAATAAAATCAAATATACAAAATAAAAAAATAGTAAAATATATAGATAAATATACCAATATATAAGCTACCAAAGGAAGCTTGTAATTTTTAATCTCAAAAAAATAAATAAAAATCATAATAAAATACTTTAGAAAATAAGAAACATTTTTATTTTATAATCCAAAAATAATAAAATCATTTGCTATTTTAAAATTAATTTTCAAATATTTTTGCCAAGGAATTTTCTGGTTGGTCCACGTGGACCAACCAGAAGCCTCCGTTGGTTGACCTCGGACAACTCTCTGACTGAGGTCTGGCTCTGTCAGACCGTGGTTTTCAAGCCTACTTCATGATTTTTTCGAGGATTAATCTTGCACCTTCTCAGCTTAGAGTCTCCTTGACTTTTGATCCTCGTTTAGTGGGCATACACGCCCAGGCGTCACCTCGATCATAGGATCGATGCACCGACCGATGTGCCTCGTTCTTCCCAGTCGTTCGTCAACTCCCTCAAATACCACCTTCGACTTTCGATTCGAACTTGAACCCCATTTTGTCCCGTTCTTCTCCCCCTTTCTTGTGCTCCGGCCAGCTGGTGGTGACAGCTCTAGCTCCAGCCAACTTGGGCGGAGTTTTGACGCGGATTTGGGCGAGTTCCACCACCTCCAGCGAGCTTTGCCATTAAGGTTCTTCATCAGGTGACGCACACCTTCGAGGATCTCTATTCCCCCTATTTTCTTGTATTTTCTTGTTAGCCGTAGTCGTAGGAATCATTTCCCCCCTTTTATCTCCGCGTTTCACCTATCGATTCGCTTATTCGACCCCTCCCTGAAGCACGCTCCGGTCGTTCGTCACTTCGCCGACCTCCGCCTGTTTCCACCCCGTTGTGGGGTCGAGGCACTTTGCCCTCGACCCTCTCATCCTTTTTGCAGGTCCAGGAGCCGTAAACGAGCCTG
The DNA here is from genome assembly GCA_037367405.1 of Ottelia alismoides. Classification (NCBI taxonomy): domain Eukaryota; kingdom Viridiplantae; phylum Streptophyta; class Magnoliopsida; order Alismatales; family Hydrocharitaceae; genus Ottelia; species Ottelia alismoides. Next base: position 723,824 of record JAZKJV010000272.1, read on the forward strand.
GGGGCTCATTTTGGTTTCTCGCCAGGGTGCTTGGGGCCTTCCAGTTCCGCCACCTCCTCGCGAGAGCTCCAGCCATCGCCGGAGGGATTTGGAGCCACCAACATAGAGAGGACCTTCGCAGGAGGCGTCACTGACATTTTGGGAGCTCGAAGCATCGTCGGGAACCGAGATCGAGGTCGGGGAAGGTCGCTCCACCGACGATTCTTCCATATTCTTCGTCCGAGGGTCTCCATTGTTGGATCAAGGCCAAAGCCCAGATCGTACAACCGCCATTAGATCTTAACGCGTCCCCACCATTCGATCAGCCCTTGGAGATATAATCGTAGCCTTTAAAGCCGAACCGTTATTGGCCATTCAGATCGCAACACGTGGCAAGTGGAAGCGCATCAGCCGTCAAATCTGCAAGCGTTGGGTATTTTGCACCTTCACCCTTGCCATTTTATGTATTTATTTATTAGTCGAAAACTTTCATTTGTAGTTAAAAATTTTGTGTAATATTTGCATAGACACCTACATACTTTTCATATTTGCACTCGGGTCCCTGTCTACGTCACCTCACATGCTTGAGGGGGTGGACATTTTGCAGCGGCCCCCTTGCGGGTTTAGTTATTTCCATTCAGCACTGAAATTTCCATATTAAGTGCAATATTTTTGGAAAATTTGCAATATAGCCCCTCAGGTTTTATTAATTACATTTAGGTCCTTACCCGTCACGTGTTGCGTGCACGTGATCCTGGAGATTTTGCACTTTATCCCTTGGGTTTTTGGCTATTTCTGATTGGTCCGAAGATTCTGTAAATTAGTTGTTTATTTTCTGGAAAAATTGCACTTTGGCCCTGGATGTTTTAGATATTTACACATATGCCCTTGCAAGTAGTGTAGTTTCTCTTTTTGTCTCAAATTATTTCATGCATCTATAAAACTCTAAAAAAACTCCAAAAAATCATTGTGTGTCTATCGCATTGTGTTTTGCATTTTTGTTGCATTTTATTATTTATAAAAATTCAAAAACATGTATTTTCTTCACTATTTACATTAGAAAATACATAAAAATTATAAAATGCTTTTGAAAAATTCCAAAAAAATACATTTTGTGTGTTTTTATGTGCTTTAACTTCAAACCAAAAATCATAAAAAAATAGAAAAGAAAACCCCTAAAAATAGCAAAACACCAAAAATATTCATAAAAATCTTAAAAATTCCACAAAAATCCTAAAAATACAATTTCTATTTTTGAATTTTCCTTATTTTATTATATTTACTTTAAAATTAATTTGAGGAATTTCAGACTATGTTTGATATTTTTCATCCTCATTTTAGTTTCAGCCTTCAATTTTGTTCACTGTTTTTATTATTTTTTACTTTAAAAATACTAAAAAAATAGGAAAATTTTAGAAAAATCATAAAAACATTATAAAAAGATAAACAGCATAAAAATATTTTATTCCCTGGATTTTGAGTATTTTTACCTATATATATCCCTCTCTTATCTCTCTCGTGCGTATATATCCTATATAGTTTTATAGCCTTATTAAAAAAAGAAAATATAAAAATATAAAATATAAAAATAAAGCACAAAATCAGTAAATAGAAAATCAAAATATAAAAATATAAAATTTAAAAATAAAAAAATATATAAATTAAAAACCCACAAAAATAGCACACTTGTAGACACTTGATCACTCTCATTCTTGAGCTTGTTTACGATTTATCCTGCTTGTTCCCTGTGTTCGACACTCTACACATACTTGCACCTATACACATCTTTGTTGTAGAGTTATAACAAATTTTAACTCCACACATTTACTTTCATTGCTTGATTTATCTGTTGTGGGTTAATTGTTGATTGACCCGGGTTTTGTGAGCGATCGCCACCGCGACTTTATCTCCGCCTTTTGTGAGACATATTTAGACCCTCGCAAATTTCGTGTTATCAGGCAGCCTTAGTTTCTGAACACCACTCATATTTATCAATTACTGAGTAAATTACTGGAGTAACCGGGCTTTGATATCAAACCGTCATGACCCTAATTCCAGGCTGCCGGATCCTCCCATATCCGGATCTGGTTACTCAGCAATAATTTATTCAGTAATCACAACTAACATTCAGAAACAGACTGCAAATATAAATACTCAGATGAAATTATTTCAACACTTTTCCGTTTACAAAATAAAGTTCACATGATACATTGTCCCACTATAACCATTTACATGTGCATCGGCTTGAAAGGAAAATACAAAAAAAGATTACTAACTATCTTACAGAAAAAAGATATTGTGGCTGATTGGATGACTATGTTAGCTAGCTAGATTATCAAAGTCTTTACGATGGCTCACCGACCCCTGTTGGATTTTCCATAAATCATAGGATAACAATTAGTGAGTGCTAAGTAACGAAGAAGAGAAAAGTAAACAAAATTGTGTAATTTTTCAAAAAGTTGTTAGCACAAAAAGTTTCATTTATTCTCATTAGTTTAAGTCTTATTCCTTCTATTCCACACCAGGGATCAGTACAAGGGAGCCCCACCATTCTTGGACTCTAAAGCTGGGGATACTTCAGGATTGGTGATTGTGTTGATCTCGTGAGCTTATGTTGTCGCACGTCTCCTCAACCAATCCTACAATACTATCCTGACAATTTTCCTTTTCTTTTATTAAATAAGGTCTCAAATCCTCGGCCTGGAAAACAAAGGAGCACACCTTCCTCAAGGACCCATTTTCTTAAAACCTGAGGCTAACAATTAATCACATAACTTAGCAGCTTTAAATACATGTTATCGTGACCCAGCCGCTATCGAACCACCTGTGCCTCCACATGGCATGACCACATCTTCTGTCGTTCAATCTAAATATATTGGCCCCCGGTACCACGCGTTACAAATCATTCATTTTGTGCGCACTTATCATAACAGGGCAACGGTGTACCACCTAGGTAGGGCAAAACCAATACGGATTCCTTCCGACAAACCTACAAGTTGCATGCTCGACTTGTAGTTCTACTCCCAGTCGTTCCCAAGGTAAGACACAATCCTTTTTCAGGATCCAACTCAAAACACATCAATTCCCATGATGTAATTCCTCTGTTAAGCATTAGATTTGCATAAACATAATACTGAATATAAACTTATACATAAATTAATTTATATATTTATAAATTGATATTTATTATCATTTTAACTTATAAATCCTAACTTTCCGATCCATTGCATCCATTCGATGCTTAGACCTTATTTTAGTTGAAATCACAAAGAATTGTTTCGTACTTTCTCAAAAATAGCCAAATTTGGGTTCTTCGTAATGAAGAACATAAAGTTAGGAGTCTCAACAATCTCATATGAAAATCCAACAGCAAAAGAAAGGATTTCATTACCTAATCGAGCTCTCTCACGCATATATTGTGCTTTATCGTAATTCTTTTTCAAAAAGAAAAATTTATATCTCCTGAAATGACCGAATTTCATTTTTCTTATCAAAAATTCTAAAAACATGCCAAGAACGCGAAGAACAAATGAAGAACACGAATAACGTGAAGAACACAAGAAGAATACAAAGAACATATTTTCTCTTAAAATTTCGGCATAATTTCCCCGTATATCGGGACATATTTCTAGGAAAATTTCGGTAGAGTTCCCCTTGTATCGGGACATATTTCTAGGAAAATTTCAATAGAGTTTCCCCGTATATAGGGACTTATTTTAAAAGAAAAATGGAAAGAATTTCCTCTATAAAATCATGGAGAGGAAAACAATAACGAAACTGAAAGAATATACTCAAACAACACGAGATGAAGAATCGGTAGACACCACATGTCTTCGATGAGTGAATGTGTGATGAATTACAGTGTTAGCTGACATGCATAGCCGCCCGCACCTAAGTAGGGTAGGACACAGATTTCTCCATCAAAATAACTATAAAAGTGGAAAATAAAGAAGAGAATCATAAGAAATGGAGAATCGGTAGACTCCACGCATCTTAGGTGAGTGAAGGTGTGGCGAATCACAGGGTTCACTGGTGTGCATAGCTGCCCGCATCTAAGTAGGGTATTACACAGATTTCTCCTTGAACCACAATAGAAAACGAATCGAAAAGAAGATGAATCGAAAACCAAACTGGAAAAAGAACATGAATCAAAACGAAGCCTATTAAAAGAGGATCGTATCTTTCTCCTCCTCGTTCTCCCGACAACGCTTCCCTAGTGCTCTTTCCCCACCTCCCACTCCTCCTCCCGACCTCTCAACCATAGCCCTTGGGGTGGTGGTAGTAGTGGAAATCGTAGAGAATGAATGGGTGGGGGTATTTATAGGCTTCAAAAAACCGCTAACCATGGTTAGAAAACCATGGTTTAGACCTTAACCACGATTAACGGCCCATGATTTTGGCTAAAACTTATCCCAAACTTAGGGCTTAAGTTAGAACATTCCAGAAGTTTCTATATTTGCTAATGACGTTTAATTAGCACTACTCACGGTTAACTTTTACTAATCACAATTTAACCTTCGCGGCTTATGCTTAACTTTTGCTAACCATTGATTAGTATTTGTAATGGTCATTAATGATCCCCAATCCATCATTAGTTTCTTTAACCATGTTTAATTGATCTTGATGGCGGTCATTACGGGTTAATAACGTCTTAAACCTCTTTACTTCTCTTTCTTCTGAAAAGCATAACAATTCCAAACGAAGTCTAATTTATACGAAACGAATTCCGTTGGTTTTCTCTTGACGAGCCGGATCTTATAATATAGGATTCGAGAGAGAGAGACCAAGTTCCATGCTTTACAGAAAAGAATAAGGTCTCGTTACTATATGTCAGGGTCATTGCTCACTTACTTGTTTTCCCTGCTAACTTGTTCTCGCAGGGAAACCTAGAGGTAGTGTCGGATCAGAATATTAATGGGTAACCGACCTTGCCCTCACTAGCTAGCGTTCTTCTCTAGCTTTCTAGATCCTCTTCCATACCGACAGGAACTCAAGTATACTACAAATCTCTCACAGTATTGTCTTATTATTTATTACAGGAACTCAAGTAATCCAAGTTGACTACATCGCTTACTGAGCAGCTTATAAGCTTCGTATAAGTCCTACAGTGTGATCTTTATGCTTTTAATCATATCACAATGACATATGCATGTTTATGTACTTGTATAAGCATTTACATGGTCACATGACATTATTCAAGCCTCAGTTATAATTTGACAAGACCAATCGATAAATTCAGCACCCTTGATTGGTTAATTTTACTCGCTGCTTATTTTTATCAATCATCCAAATATCACGATCGATCAATTTTGCTTCCTATATTAAATTTAGTCGACCAACTTTACAGCTGATCTATTACTTGATTATAATTGATCACTATAATGATCAAAATCAATCACTTTTAGGTTATATCTTGAATCTCTCTTGAATATCGATAATTAGATTTTGTAGGTATTTTGCCTAAATTGAATTATATCACCCTGTAGAACCCAATTAGCAAACAAATATATTTAAAACTCTTGAAATTAACCATGTATCTTGGGTCGAACATGAGGAGGCAACCCACTCACCAGGTTTGAGAAATGCATACTCAATCCTATGTTCAATTACTTAACTTATTTATGTGTTTTTGTTTTTGTTTTTTAAATTTTAAATCCTTTTATTTTTGAAAATTTTGATAATTTTAATTTAGATAATAAAATGAGAAAGAAAACGATTTAATATATTTATATATATTAATATATATGAAGGAAACTGGGATTTAAGATATAACAAAAAGAATAAATAATAAATAAAATATTTTTTGATTTTTATATTGTATGAATGGGTGTTTTCTGATGAAATAAAACATAAAATAAAATCAAATTAAAATAAAAGATCAGAATTAACTAAAGGGGATGTTAGCAGTAAAGTCTAAAGTAGACTACATGCATAATTGTTGTCTATGGACCCTCGAGGATCCAACTAAAGGGGATGAGTTGGTTGTAAATGGATCTTAAAGGGCAAAAGGAAATGTGTTGAGAAGATAGATACCTTTAAGCATGGTTCGTAGCCAAGAGCTACGCATAAAGAGAAGAAATCACTTGCGATGAGACTTCCTCTCCCGTGACCATGCTTATACGTATTAGGAAATTTCTTATTATATCTACACAACTTGACTATGACATCTAGAAGATGGAAGTCAAGATTTTATTTCTAGATAGATACCTCAATGAGTATATTCATATGAAGTAACCCCATGGCTTAATCATTGAGGAAGGCAAATTGTGTAAGCTAAGGTACTCCATCTACAAGCTTAAACAAACTTCTTGTAGTTGGAACATAATATCCGGTGAAATTGTGAAGTTATGATTTCAAGACAAAATCTTGATGAACCATGTGAAGATTAGTGGGAGTGCCATTGTGTTTATCATGCTTATTCTAAATGAAATCCTAATCATTTTGGAATGTTATAAGGATTATATTAGATGTTTTATAATTTTGTCATCCCATACCTTTGAGATAAAAGATCTCAATGATGCCTCTTAGATCTTAGTACATGAGTTATTTAGAAGCAAAGAAAAGAGGGCATTGTGATTGTTACATAGGGAACATCTTTGACAGATTCCACATGGAAATTCCAAGAAAGGCTTCATTCTCGTAAGATATGGATATGACCTATCTAAAGATATAACAACTCAAGTGTTGTGTATGTGGATGATATAAATGCATGCCCTTGTGGATCGGCTACAGAAAGCTTAGTGTATGCAATGATATGTATAAGAATTAGATGTCTGCCATGTAGAGGGAGTGGTAAATTGTTACCAATCCTACTGTGGAGATGAAATAGTTAATTGTAGCAATAAAACATCTTCAAAGACACAAGACTTTAGAGATGGTAATCTCAATGTCTTTCTTCAAGGACTTAGTACCTTAGTAATGGTAATCTCAAAGTCTTGTCTTCAAGCCCATTAATGACCCTTTGTGCTTGTGGAAGATTGTTGGACATGTGAGCCCTGATTAATTGCTAAATGTATATAATAATAAGTTTCCATTGTAGCATGGGCACTTAGCGAACCAGTACGGGAGAAATATCTCTGCTAAGAGTTTCTCGGTTTTAATTTATACCTGGGAAGTCCAAGGTCGAACATAAGTATGCGAGCAATTATTTAATTTAAGTTAATGCTAATTAATAGTCTCAGCGATTTTTAGATCCTAAGTTAATAATAATACAAGTACACTCAAAATTCAATGCAAAAATTTCAAAACCCTTTTTATGTATCTAATCGTTATGACAAATAAAAATGCAATGAACAAACAAAGATCAAATGACACAATAATAGAACCCAATTATGTGAATAATGACTTGTGATTTTATTTAAATAATTAATATAAGTTTAGTGTCAAAAAATTTCAATTCAGTAATTGAAGGATTTAAATTAATCCATTAAGCAGGTTGACTAACAAGTATACCTCCTCTCAAATTAAAAAGCATGGAAGGTGAATAATCATTGTGATTTGAACATACCAACTTAAAGAGGATAAAACAAGCTTTCCAACTGCACTAATTTCATTTAATTTTGTAAAAGGATCACAAGTTACTAATACAACAAGCCAAGGGCATAATTATAATAAAAATACAAAGTTTCTCACAAATAAGTCCTTATAGGTACTGAAATAAATAAAACTAATCAGATATATAATTTACAAATTTTCCAAATGCATGGACTTATCTGCAATCTTTAATTTCTTGAGGGGCTCTGATGCAAAAAATACTCCGTCGTGTGCCTGAGGCACATGATTCTAGCAGGATCAGATGTATGGTTCAGGTATGACGTGGCATATTCTTGGGACTCAAAGCGGGCTAGGTACTCCAAGGTTGTGGTCTGAAATGTTACTTTAGAAAGGGGAACGTGGTGCGACGAGGAACGTAGAATGATGCCCAATTCTCCCCGATCCGACGGAGACTGTAGATCAAGAATCAACCCTCTTCCTCCTCTAGCAGTGGAGAAGGATGGGCTCTAGTGAAGATGCTTCTGCTCCACCGTCTGTCCCTCGTCTTCATGAATGTTGCTATATTTTTATGAAAGATCTGCGAAGAAAAGGGTATTCAATTTATCCTCCAACACGTGCTGAAGAGGTTATTCAATGAAGGGTCATTGGAGATTGAGGATATGAAAGTTTCCTCTGATGTAAGTCTAGCCAATGAATACATGTAGGGATTAGTTTCAAAACCAAAGCATGGGAGAATCTATATAGATGCTCACGAGGTGAAATGGTTCAGGGATGAGGACTCAACATGATTGAGGGATTTTGCACCGGTCTGCTAATCAAACACGCTTAGCAACCACGGTGTAATCAAGAGTTCCTCTAATCAACAATCAACCCTGTAATTATAAATAAATAATGAATAATCAATAAAGATGTACTTGTACAAGCGCCCGCTTAATAAATGAATCAGTGAATGAGTTAATATTTTATGGGTCTTTCCGTTTTTTTAAAAAATATATTTTACTTTTAAAATTTAATTTTCTGATTATTAATTTCTTTTTATTTTAATATTATATAATATTACATAGAAATGTATATATAAGAATGTATATATAAGATAACGTATATATAACATAAAGTTAATATATAATATAATGCATATACAAAAAAAAGAAAATACCCTAAGGTTTAGTCCTTTCTATTTTTTTAAAGTGTTAAAAGTATTTATAAGTCATTTGTAATAGTTAATAATAATATAAGCTATATATAGGTATATAACACAATATGGGATACTATAATTTTAAATATAATTAAAAATAATTGAAATTTGCAAAATAAAATGTTTTTGTGTTTTCCATATTTCTACTATTTTTTGTGATTTTCAAGTATTTTTGCTAATCTTTATGTATTTTTAATGCCCAAAATATCCCAAAATAGGGAAGCAATAAATATGTTAAATGTTTTAAGGTGTTAAAATATAAAATAAGTCCAAAATTACTTTAAATAGTTTTTAATAAATAATATATACGATGCAGAAAATTCATAGACATGAATAAAGTTTTTTAATTTTTTTGAAGAATTTTTATATTTTTATAAGGATTTTAAAGCTTTTAATTGTTAGTGACTTTCTTTTTCTATTTTCAAGGACTTTTGGTCTAGAGTTATAAAATACTATAAATAATAAAATAAATTTTTTTGGAATTTCTCAAAAAGGTTTTACATTTTTTTATTATTTTTTAAGTCAAATATGGGGAAAATATGCACTTTTGATTTTTAATATAATAACAAGTGCATAAAATGCAAACAAATTACATAGCATGAAAGATGATATATCCATGTACATTTTCCTATTTTTCCATGGTTTTTGGAGAATGGATGATATTTATAAAAATTAGGCAAACATGCACAAAAATATTTAAACTAACCCTGTGCATATTTGCAATTAAAGTATGAGGTATGGGGTTACATGCAAATTTCCCTAAAGTTTGCAGCTGATATTTAAATTTTATTAACTAATTTATAATTACAAAAAACTGGAGGTATACCCCTGCAATTCCCCACTCACATGCCCGCCCATGTGAGGTGAGCTTGTATGGAACAAAATGTGAATCTTAAAAACCATGAGGGTTTGGTTGCAATTACTACAATTTTTAAAACTTAGAAAACTATTTACATTACTAAAAAGGAAATAAAATAAATGAAGGGGTATATGTGACATCTACCCCTTAATCGGCGGAAGGGAGTGGTTGTGGTGGCGCTATGTAGGCGCCACTTAACTCGATCGATGGTTGAGGCGAGGCACTATTTCTTTTGCAATCAACCACCCATATTAGATATGTGTCGCGTGTATTATCCAACGACTCTGAGGGCAGTAGCGAGAATAGGGAATAATACTTACTTGCTCTCCCTTAGATAGTGGAATCCTCATTATCCTGGCCACCATTCTTCGTCTTGATAGGCTCCTAGGCTTCCTGGAAGCTGCCTGCGACGGATGGTATCGACAAGAGGGTTCGTACCTTGCTGGGGAGAGGCTTGGATATCGATGATGATCTAGGCACTTGGGAGCCTTCTCCTACTCCAGATTCGACCCTCTCGGGTTCTTTGGCTTCGCGCACCTACATGAGAAGACTCAGGGGCTCGAGGCGAATCGCCTTGACCCGACTGGAAGCTGCTATGCATAGAGAGGTGAGTGAGATGGAGGAGCTCCGGTGAGAGATGACAGAGGAGCTTTGATTCACTAATCCACAAAGGACCATGAGGGATCGAAAGGTGGAACGAGCGCATCATTTCGCAGTGAAACATGGCCGGAGCAGTGAGCTCCGGCGATTGAAGATTCGATATTTAGCCTAATCTACTGACTACTTGCAAATAAATGACAGAATGAAATTAAACTAACTAAAACTACCTAAATGGATAAAAAGGGTGCATCTCATACCTGGAAACCAAGGAGCAGAGGTGTCTCTGGAGCTCTACCGTGGGCCTCCTATTCTCCTCCTAGCGCCACCTCGAACCTTGGGGGATGCTCTCTTTGTCACCAGGAACACACACAGAGAGGCGATTTAGGGCTTGAAGAGTGATCAAATGGAGAATGGAGGCGAGGAGTTTTATTTATAGACAAAGATGATGTCCCTTATCGACCGATGATTTCTAGAGAACCGATGATATATACAAAAGGTTTTAGGATTACGCGTTAATCATGATAGAGTAAGGTAGAGATTGCGTGAAAAATAAAGAGAAAAGGCGTGAGGGTTCGCTCAGGAAACAGAGGGAATATGGTTGTTCAAATGCCTGACACGGTCAAAAGCATCAAAGGACGCAGTTGACCTTGAGTCGACATTGGTCCAGCTAGATCACAAAAAGATAAAACCGATTGGGAAATAAGAAATAATTAAAATTAAAATAATAAATGAATTAATTCAATAAAAATTATAAAATAAATCTTGTTTATTATTTTATAAGTATTTTATTACACTTTTTTATTTATTTTTTTGAGTTAATTTATTACATGTTACCTTTATATGTATAAACATATATCTGTTATAATATTTAGTATATATTTTATTTTTATTTTGTATTTTGGAATTTTTTATTTTATATACATATTTTATATATTTATAACTTAATTAAATGCACATGAATATAATTTTATTATTTTTTATGATATAATTTGTACACTTAAAAAAATATATGTAATTATTATATAAGTATAGGTATAGGTCATTCATCTATATATTTGATACACTTACTTATTTTAATTTATTTTTAATGATTCTATTTCATTATAAATGTGTATTTATTATGGAGAATATTTACAAAATTATAAAAATATAAAATAATGGAAAATATAAAGAATATATAAAATGAATATTTTATTCAATTATATTGTACAATAGGGGTCTAAAACCTAACATTTGCCCCTTAACTCCAAATTAAGTGAAACCACCTTCATTAAATAGCTTATTAAGAGTTATATATAATTAAAGGTGATTTTCGTACATTTTGAGTTCATATGGAGGAAATACAAGTATGTGAAGTTTGGGTTTTGGATTTTTATTCTGAGTGTAGAATGTACACTGTATATTATTTTTGTGCAAAGTAGATTTTGTATATTTATATGAATTTTTATATACACTTTCACATACAAAATTTCTTGATTTGATGTATAAATAATAAAAAATAAAATAGTTCACAAATTGGACTTATGAAGAATTAAAAATGAGATTTTAATGTGATTTTCGTACAATTTATGTACCCTATCTCCTCGACTAAGTCATGATGATGACTGAGTCTCAGGGGTTAGGGTCATTCAGTGCTTGACATTTCATCTTTTTCTTTTCTTTATTCTTTTTGGAAATAAATATATTATTTATGCAATAATTCACATAGTATTTTGTACAATTTTTGAAGTGTTTATTTTGATAATTAATGATATATACGTGTATTTAGCTAGGGAATTTATGATAAAATTAAAGAATTAAGGTCATGAAATGGAGATTCATCAAGCCCTAACTTTAGTTCTTCTTCATATAGAAGAAGGAGATGAATCGAAGTAGATCGAGTAATGGAGAAGTGTAAAGAAGTAACTTGATATTACGCGTGGATGGGTGATGATTTACGAAGGTGACGAATAGATCCTTTGATGGACGAGATAAACCGATGACATCAGACAAAAAATGGAAAAACACCAAATTAAATAGAGAGAATTTCTAACTAGAGTAAAATGAAGAAAGACGAATCTTTGCAGCAATGGAGCTTTAAAATCTCCAAGGGTCTTCGCTTAACTTCGATGGCTAGTCAAAGAAGCTTGAGTAGGCACAAAAGTGTTGCAACAAGACGTACTTCCAGCTTGGATCTCGCATGAGAATAACCTCCGTCGTCGCTCTCAGACACCAACTATCTTTGTCACCGACTAAGGGGAGGCTAAGGGTTGCTCTCCTAAAGTGGCGGATGCGGTTAACAGAGGCAGCGGAATGGGATTTGATGTGATGGAGGATGATGGTCGTTGGATCCAAGGTAGTGGTTTTAACCACTACTAACTTGAGAAAGAAGTAGGGTTAGGGGTAGTTTAGTCATTAGCATGAAAGAGGGTGCTTAGACAAGGAATTTGGTGTTAGGAGTTGGGTAGAACGATGTCGGAGGTGGACAAGGAAATATGGGTGGAAGTTGAGTAGAAGAGAATAGACGCGTCTCTTCGAGAGTTGTTTGGAGGTTAAGGACGAAGTAATGACCATTGGATTAAGATACAACGATCCATAATAGGGCGCATGCTGACAGTCTAGATGAGGTCTAAAGGGCACGATCGTGCAACCCAGCTAAAGGCGCACACTGACAATCGAGATGAAAATATCAAAGCCATCTGACGGTTGTCGTTTCAGGTGGGTAAAGACAAGATGGCGGGCCATGTGGCGGGTAAAGGTGAAACCATGTGTCCCAATAAAAATTTGAAGAAATAGGAAATTCAAATAAAATTAGAAAAGAAATAATTAGAGCCAAATTAGAAAAAGCAGAAAACATGAAATTGTAGCTCTTGATGAGATCTACAATTTCATGTAGAAATCAACGAGATAAAATGTAATCTATACAGAGAAAAAATTAAACAAGTAATTAAATCATGAAAACATTTTTTTATTTTCTTTTCTCTTTCTTTTTGTATTTTTAAATTATATTTTTTGTTCTATTAATTATGTACAATACTATTCTAATTTTTATTTAATTTTTAATGAGAAATAAATACATAAATTATTAGTAGCTTAGTATGTTTTATAATATAGTATATTTACAACGCACAATTATATAATTAAAGTTAATTGTCAATGATCTTGTTGAATTTCTTAAGCATTAGAGATAATTATATGAAATAAAGTAGATACATCTGGGATTTATCAATCCCCAAACAGGCATGTAGATCACTCCTTAATCTAGAATGAAGAATAACTAATTTGCACAATAGGTCCCTTAATACAATTAGGATTATGTACCATGGTCATCTTGATATCATATAGTTCTCAATCTAAAGGTTGGATCATAGACACTGGTGCAAGGTTTAGTGTCTAAAGAGTTAGATTGATGACTCAATTGCACCGTCAAGTGATTATCTAGAAAGGATCTCCAACTTGAGAGAGAGAGAGAGAAATGGAAATCCTTACTTAAAAGTTTGACGTATAACTGGCCTCTTGATGTTGGTCTTCTGCATAAAATAGATATTTGTAAGCACTGGAAGAGTTAAGTGACATGTCGGGTTTTCGGCCTCTTAATAAGTCGTTTTAGTGCATTGTAGTTGGCCAAATCAGTGCGTCCTTTACTTGGTTTGGGGTTTTATTGAGCAATTTATTCAAGTCAGCAATTTTGGTATTTTTCTTGTTTTCTTAGTTAGTATGATTTACAATACAGACTGAATTTTTGGCTTCTTATTTTATGCAGATGCGAATGCTAAAATGTGAATGTTGTCAACGCATGCATGGATGCTAATTATGCATTTTTGGTGGAAATGTGCTCCTAATTACTCGGGAACAAGACTCTATTTTCAACTTTAAGAGTGATGAATCACAGAATCATCATTAAGTCAATGAGTTAACTTTACGAGATCGAGATAACTAAGACCTATGTCGTATACTGTCATGTATAGGCATTCATCTTTGACCAAACACAGAAGTGTTTCTATATGTCTAGAAATATACATTTGTCAAATCACAAAGTAGATGACCTATTAATGGTCTATACATTGGTGTGTTGGTGTGCATACGAGGGCATATGAATAATGCAATCTCTCAAAGCAATCATACAGTCTTGCTACTGAATCAGAAGACATGAGCTCACTCATAAGATATTGGGATAAACCTGATTTCTAATGTTGGTCATCTTGTTTTGGAAACAAGACATTATTTGAAGGTGTGATATATGCATTTGGGCATCATATGATAGATATCAATTTCTAATGATCAAATGAGAAACTTATTGACAAAACCATGAAGGACATTACAAAATGGGATTAGAACTTCATGTTTAATCACAATCTTCCAGTGTGCATGATGTACAGGTCTTGAAAATTTAAGGGTGATGTGATATCAATCGATTGTATACCATGACACTTCCATTCCGAGGGAGTGATGAAGCAGGTTTGGATTTTAGTAACTCTTCTAAGTGAATAGTTATCCAATATTAGTCCAAAGTTTGGACATTTATTTGAGTTAGATTCGGATGCAATGAGAATATTGGGTATCGTGTTTGACATGATCAAACATCTCTGAGTGGTCCTCTAGATATAAAAATGAGATTAGATCTCATATTCTAAGTCACTATACATGGCTTATACATACACCATGTCCTTATCTGCAAACATCTAAGGAGAAGGGACACTATCCATGAAAGAGTTCAAGGATGGTTCCCATAAATAATATTTTAGTAATGAGATATAAGGAGAAATGATAATAATTAAACTATATTTAATTATCAGGAAAAATATGGATATGATGCACATTATTTGAATATGTACAGAGAGACACCTAAGACCGTTAAATTGGATTTAATTATCTTGGATATAGTTAATGTGGTAATAGTATCCATGGTAATCTTAGATAGTGTGAATGTGATCCATATTATCCTAGAGAGTCTTAATTGTGAATAAGATTCACAATATCAAAATCGATGTGAATTTGATACACAATGTGCATTTAAATGTAAATATAATTTACATTTAGCTTTGGATGGATGGATGTGATTAATATATGTCAATGTTCTGTTTGCAATTGTCACCAAATAATCTTTAGCTATTTAGTGATAGTTTGTTGTTTAAATATTTTTATATAGATTTGTTTGTAATAATTTTACATCAAATTAGAATTAGTGGAGAAAGAAGAATCCAGCCTTTTAAGGAGTGGACGACCATGGTGGGAGTTGCCAAGGTGGCCTTCCACCCCTTAATGGAAGGATGCTCTCTTTCTCTCTCTCCTTTATTCATGAGAAGATTTCATGTAATATTGAGAATACATATAATATTGGAGATTACATCCTTTTGGTGTAGTCCTTATCATTAATAAAGAATATATTTAACCATGATTATCATTTAGACAAGAAGCAAGGCTTTCACAGTGAATGCCTCGAGGTATGAAACCTCACAACCAGGTGTCTCTTCTTTTTCAGAAGAAAGGTCTTCACAAAGAATGTCTCTTAGCCAAGAATAAGGTAAAATACAAATATTCTGATAAAGCCTTTGAAACATGCAAAATGTAAATGTAACTCGAAATTGAAATCAGAGATGAAGGCTTTTGAAAGAGAAAAGCAAGTTATCGCAAAATTTGTAGAAAACTAAGAGTGACTGCAATGACAAATCTTGTTTTGAGCATACAAAATAACTCATGAGAGTGTGAAGAGTAGTGTAAGTGAGTAGAGAACTTGTATTATGGGAGTGTAATCAAGGGGATGAGTAGAAAGTTCTTTTATTTGCTCGGAGAAGCCCTAAGAATAGAAAGAATCAAAATATTTGAATTCAAAAGGGTAGAAAAATCAACTTTCTTCTGGCGTACTTGTGCAACTTGCCATGTTCTAGTTCAACAATACAAAAACACACTATAAGAATTGTTCAATGACTAGTGTATACATATGTAGAAAATTGTTCGCCAAACTATGATTCAAGATATGTTGAAATAACTATGTTCGATGGCTATTAAAAAGTGTATCGATGTAAATGTATATGCACCGGTATAACAGTAAGCAAAAATTTCCAACATGTCCACTAGATTCTTAAACCAATGTGAAACTCCTTGTTTAACCCCCAAGTATTCAACTTGATTATCGTATTCCCAGTTCCGGTCACCTTATCAATTTCCAACTCTCAAACCATCGCAAACTGCCCAATTCTACTACCCATGTGTAAGAGTCCACGATGGCATGAGACATAAATTAGGGCATCGATCACTAAAATCGTCATTTAACATAGTTGGAATACCATCGACTAACACAATCGCTCCTTATACACAGGAGAGTATGTTTTGTTCCCAACTTCAATAACCACAAATTCGAAAACTCATCTTTTAGTGCTCCCACCCAGAATACTAGCTAATGTGGTCTATGCCATCCAGTAGATGAGTGTTAATCCTAAGTGGAAAAGTGAAACAAAGACTACCAGTCGTGACTACTTGGCATGTCACCAAGTATAAGGTTGTCACCATGCTAAAAGGCATCTCGGTGTGCCAAGCAACGTGTCCCCCAGCCAACATGGATGTTGAGATCGTGTCCATCTAAGCTTCTACCCGGGACCCCAAGGACGCATGCCCCTTCCTTTGGCGGCATCTAATCCACTATTGATGAATGTCAAATTTGCCTCTTTAATAATCAGGAATTGACGTAGTATAGGAGGTAAATTCGGTTCAGCAAAAACCACAATCCTTGAATGTTGTGGAAAATTTTTCTTGGCAAGTCTACCAAGGTCAAACACAAGGAATGGTGATTTTTAGTTGCGTGGTCTTAAATTAATTTAATTAATTAATTTATGTTTGGTTAATTTCTGTGTTGGAAAAATAAAATACAATGCAATGCAGATGCAAATAAATAAATAGAGAAAATGTGTTTAAGATGCAATGTAAAGAAAATTTAAATAGAGCGGATGAATTCAGTACATGATCTGTGATTAAGATTTTTACTCCAAATGATGTTAATCGATATCCTCAAGTATCATCACAGATTAAAAAATACAGATTCAAGAGAGATGTTCGAATTATTCCAAGACTGCAGGCATGTAGATTAATAGATCAATGATAATTCTGCAATAATCCTCAAATAAGAAAGTGATCTATAAATTCTTTTTAAATTAATCCTCAAGTAAATCAAGTTTGAACTCATAAAATATCGAGAACTAAATTCAATTTTTCTTCAATCGATCCCCTGCAAGTTTTAAATCCACAATTAACGATTAATAAATCAGTCAATCTCCTCGATTTAGCCCCTGCAAAAATTAATCATGGAGGAAAAATTAACAATGATCACAAAGAATTAATCAACTTAGATTCCTTGATTGAATTCTTGCAAAAGATGTCATTAATTTTTTAAGCACAGATATGTAAAAATCAGCCTACACAAGTAAAAATAAGATCCTCATCAATAGACAACCTCAGATATGTTCTTAAACTAGGCTAAATGATAGAGCATGAAAAAAGCTTCAAAATGACATATTATATGTTAAAATCAGAGTTCGGATGAAAACGATATGATAAAATGAAATTTTAGGGACTAAAATGTAATTAAAATAAACTTTTTTTAAAAGGTCCCTAGAGGGGCTTATCTATAATTTAGCATAGTCAGGGGCCTTCTATAATTTACCCCTATCATGGGTATATTTGTAATTTCAGGAACTTCCGGGGTGTTATTGCAATTTACCCCAAAGTACGTGCCTCGCACGTGCCTCAGGAGGCTTGGAGGTGGACCAGAGGCTCGAGGGGCCTAAGCGGAGGATCGAGGGCCGAAGCGGAGGTTCAGGCGCTGAAACGGAGGTTCGGACGCCCCCAACCGAGGTGGAGGTGGCTGGAGGTTCGGATGGTCCGAGCATGTGATTCGGAGAGCCCGAGCCTCTAGCAGGGGCCTAGGCACGGGCTGGATGACGTGGTGCCCTGTGGGCCGGCGGATTAAGGGATGCCTGCCCGATCCGACGACAACTGTATGATGTAAGGCTGGGGGCAATCGGGGCGGGCCGGCTGTGAGGAGGTCGAGGCGCTCGACCGACGGAGGTGCTGATCGAGCGGAGGCGGGGCGACCGTCAACGAGCCTTCGTAGGTGTGGCAGGCCGATGGCGGAGCTCGGCCAACACATGCCGAGAAGTGGCGGAGCTCGGCCGACACATGCCGAGCAGTGGCGGAGCGGTTGGTGGACGGTGGCCATGATTGGAGCGTGGAGATGGTGGTGCGGCCGTGGGGGCGCGAAGCGGAGGGTGGCGATGCGGTTGGCGGAGCTGAAGCCGGGGCTCCAACCGAGGACTTCCACGGTGGGGGAGGGCAGAGGATGGTCGGCGGCGATAATCTACATGCATGAGGTTAACAAGGAAAAAAAGGGGCAGCAAAGCTCGTGCGCGGCGAAGCGTGAAGGGCGGCGAAGGTCTGTGATTGGGTGAGGGAAGGGGGTTGGGGCTTCAACATGTGCAAGGATGGAAGGATGGCGATCGTGGAGTGGGACCAGGGGGAGGGAATGAAAGGAAAGTACCTGGAGTGGTGGCTCGGCGGCAAGTAGATGTTGCCGGAGCGGAAGGAGCTTCGTTGGGGAAGCTGCGACGAGGAGACAACTCCTCAGATCACGCCATAGACGATGATCGGGCTGTCACCACTAGAGGAATCTCTCTGATGAAGGTGGATACCTGAAATGGTCGGCTGCGAGGAGGCTTTATTGGAGCGAGAGGGCATCTGCTACATGCAGAGGAGGGGTCGGCCTCCTAACGGCCAGAGAAGATGAAGGGGAGGGGGTGCTAACGGGGCCATTGGGCAAAGCTGCGTAATGGTTGGGAAGGAGAAGAAGAAGGTCACATGCTAGGCACGTGACCCAAGGGGTGCTGGAGAGATAACGTGGGGTGCCACGTGGCACCCCAAAAAAATTCAAAATTTAAAGATAAAGAAAAATAGAAAAGAAATAGAAGAACACCTCGGAATGAAAAATTTCCTTAATGAAAGTTGTTCGTCTTGACGAGATCTACAACTTTCGTGAAGAACCTAGGAGAAAAAAAGGTCACATGTGCGAAGTGGTATTTTTGGTGGTTTTCCATGTGTATAGAAAACTGGCTTTTGGAGTTTTGTAATTTTTTGGTGGATTTAAAAAGAATAAAAATTTTAGAAAAAATACGATAAAATACAAAAAAAAATATTTACACAATAATCTATTTTTTTTTTGAATTTTTAATAAATAAGAAAATAGGAAAATAAAATAGAAGTAAGAAACACACAATTTTTGTACAGACTCACAACGGACACTTGGACTCAGTCAGTTTCTTTGACTTTAGTTTTAATCTGGATTTAGATTTTCAGGTTGCTTAATAAAACTTTCATCAAAGGACACAAGTGAAGAAGAAATAAAGTTAAAAGGGATAATTATGTACATAAAAACTTAGGTCAAAATAGCAAAAAGTCAAAATGTGCAAAAGAGGCCCAAAACCCAACTTTCACATATGATCTTCGAATTTTATGAAATTGGTTTTGTTTTGAAGGTATTTGAAAATGGAGTATTTTAAAAGTGAGTAGACCAAAATCGGACACTGTTTGAGGGAGATATACTCGTTTTAGTCCATCATATGTGAAATCAAACTTTGAGATTATTTGACACTTATTTGAGTTAGTATTTTTTTTGTTAGTAATATCTACACAATGGAGTGGTTTGGGTCAATCGGAGTTAGGATGAATTAGTTAAAAATATGAGAAGTTAGCGGCTTTTTGGGCTAATTACAAATGGAATTTTTAATGCAATTACGCATAATGAAATGCAAATATTATTTACATATGTATTAATGCTAATTATGCTCTATTGATCATTAGATGCATGTGAATTTTGAGGAACATAGCCTAGTTACCCAATTTTAGCATGATGAGTACGAGATTCATCAACTATCCATATGTCACTTAACAAAAATCACCACAACATGTAACAAAGGACACAACGGGAAAGGCATCTATTGATCACAATGATGTATGTCAAACTTGGGAATCCTCCAATAACCATTTGATCGGTACTTAAGATGCTCTCATCATCGAGGCTCGCCGCATCTAGTTTTAACTCAATTTAACTTACAGTGGACCCATTTCAGTCGTTTATCAACTCATTTCATTTAATCCAGATATTTATCATACATCATAATGTTCTAGGTGGGTCTACATCTTTTTAGGATCAATTTTCATTATTTTTAAGTTCAAATGGGTTCACGATCCCAAAATGATCGATCGTCTTATTTTCTTGGTTGATAAGGTATTGATTGATCAACAATACAATCATGATCAATCATTTTGGATTAAACGATCAATCAACCAAAATGGTCGTATCAATTAAACATGATCAATTGATCCATTTGGCATGATCGATTATGCATGGGATAAATGCTGAAATCATATTTGGCGATGACCTGATCGCGAAGTAAATTCTACCTTAATTTTCACGATGTTACCCGCATCACAACCATATTTTTTCCAATTACATGAACCAAATGTAGCGATGGGGAAATCCAAAAATGCGGTGGATACGAGATGGATTTCAGTACAAAACTCATCCAAACTCAAAATACCAACACCTTGCACAAGTAATATATGGTGTTCTCAACATGTGGTAAGATCGTGACGATCCGACGACAAGAGGAGTTAAAAATCACACCTACAGGAATGTTCTCCCATGACTTTTCTTCACCCAAAATGAGAGTTCTGTGGCACAGACATGTCCACGACGACCTTACTTTGATCTCCTCGAAACAACAAACTTGGACTTCCAATCGGTGGCCTGAAAATTACGGGTAGTGAAGCTCTAACAAGAGAGGGAGGAGCTCATGTGAAGTAACTAAGTTTTTCGATCCAACCCACTTGACTCATCCTCCCTCTTATATAGGTTCAGACTTAATCGGATCTGTGTTCGGATCTAGATTCAATAACCGCAACCCGATCGTATGTCACTCATAACTCTCTCATTCAGATTTTGATTTCGACGCTCTTGAGATGATTGGAAATAGATGACTACTTTCTTTCGTATACTTTTGCTGGTTTTTGAGAGACATGAAGTATATGTACAGGTTGTTATACATTATGGTGCATTGTACATCTTTTGTGGACATTGGTGCAAATGGAAATTGAATGGAAAATGTAGTTGATTTTTCTTTCTTTACTACTATCATACATAATTTTACACCTCAGTATTTCAAACGCAAAATCGTATTTTGGATATGTATTGTTGAGTACTTAGACTCTGGGGGTGTGACACTAAATCTCCAATTCTATTAGTATCATTGACTTTAATGCGCATTGATTTCTAACTTCTTCTTCAATTGGTGTTTGCGCTAATGTTGCTAAGGCAAATAGATATCTAGCAAAGACTTTATTACTTTGTATTGTTCTATATCATCTACATAACCCAACTAGGCTTGAAAAAGGTAGTAGGAAGTTCATGATCATGAATCAACTTAGATCTTTGATAGTATGTGGATATATAAACGACCTCTAGGGCTCGTTTGGTTGAAGGATTGAGGTGGTTGGGGTAGCCTCCTGTAAATAGTAGCTATGTGGATGGTTATATGGGTTGATAGAGGGTTGTAATAAGGAATGTGATGCGATGTTGCATTGATTTGTGATGGAAATCCAACCCAGGCATGACCCAGGAAAAAGGAGGATAAATCAGGTTACCCCTGGGGTAACCCAATATCCAAACGAGCCCCTAGTTTACCTTGAATAAATGATAGAACGGTAGGAAAATGCTCAATATATAAAAAATATATCATTCCAAGAACATTTTAGGCAAATCAAGTGGAGTAACAGTGTTTGGAGTGCTGAGAACAGAACCCAATCGTGGGTGTACTAGTTATCTATAATTCACGTTGATTTGAAGTCTATCAAGACTCAAAGCATTCCTTAGATCATCATCCACATAATTGTGAGACTTTGAAGGTCATGTGCCTGTAAAGAAAGACACATAACCAGATGTCGAAGCTTTATGTATTCTTCGATCAAAGATTGAGACGATGAAGTAGATATGAGTTAGATCTGTCGAGTTAGGTGTGAATGAAAAGTAGTGGACTTTGGGTGTCATTTCACTCTCATGTCGAACGGTGATGGTCGGAGTGAGGATGACACATAGAGGGAAACTCAACTATAAACATATAGATCATAGGGGAAGTAGATTTCTAATGATGAAACTAGATGGAGGATTGATGAATCCACGATTCATCATCTCAATATCTTGATCTTAGCAAAATCCCTGAGTAAAGTCTCAAATAAATGTATATAAAATCAATAAATTAACAAAATGACTCTAGTAAATAAAACACACCAACTATTGTATATTAGATTGTACAAATAAATTAACAATAAAAGGTCGTAAAAATTAAAGGAGTTTTTCACGTGTAAATAGCTCAAAACTTCATGTATTTTTAATAATTTCATTTCAACTCTTTTTTGGCTAATTTTTCCTCTAACCTGTTCATAAAAATGTATATAAAAATACAAAAATATAAAACAAATTTTAGCTCAAATAAATGTTTCTAGATCTCAAAGGGAAAAAAACGTGAAGTCCAACTTCCAAGCCAAATTCCCGCTCCGTATGAACTCTGAATTCACCAAACTCACTTTTAAAATTCAAGTTAGAAAATTATTTATCCAACGGAAGTACTTTCATTAAAATCAGTGTTCATTTGCAAAAGTTGGGTTTTGGGACCTATATGTACATTGTATATTATGTATATATTCATTCTTTCTTTTTTTATATTTCTTCTTTCTTAATTACTAAAAATACAAAAAAAACTCATGGTTGTATTATATTTTAATTGTAGTATTTTATTGTATTTTTTTCGTTGTAAATATCTCTTATTAAACAGATAAAAAAATACATATTAGAAAAGCAAACAAAAAAATGTACATGTTGTTTGTCTTCTTTTGTAAATTCTCCACAATTAATTTTCTTCTCTTTTATTCTATTGTATTTAAAGTAGCCTACTTTATTTTATTTATTTATTTATTTATTTTACATTCTCTACAATAACCACCATTCAACTCCATTCTACCATCAACCTCCATTCAACCCCACCATTTTTTAAACCTCCCATTCAACTCCATTAATAATATAACCTCCCACCACTTTAATAACCTCTCATTTCATCCTCTTTATATACACCCCATCCTCCACAATTTGCACTTGATCCATCTTTATGTGAGGAGAGCTTGGTTCCCAGAGTGGAATCAGTGACAGTGACGCAGCCGCGGTCGAGCGACGACAGCCCTCTCTCCGGTGAGATCCATTGGCTTTTTGGCCAACATCGCAACCGCAATCGCGCGCTGCTCGAGCTCATCGCTCGTCGATGATTTGAGCGAAGATCGTGCTCTCGTGAGTACACCATAGGCGACCGTCTCCATCGTAGGTAAGTTTAGTTTCATCTTGTCATTATATTTATTTTTGTAATTTTTTTAGTCCATCACATTACCATCCATATACCCACATTTGTTCCACATCACCTTCACCACCATCATCACATCATTTTTTCCCACATCATTTGCATTTCTTATTAAAAAATAAAAAAATTAATTAAAATCTAAAACAAAAAAGGTTTCTTATTTCAATCAAAAAAAACACAGCATTAAAAAATCAAAAAATAATAAAAAAAGGGAATCGCAGCAGCGGTGGGAGCACCCATCGTTGTCGCCGAACCCAGCCACCGCAGGCAGCCGCCAGCAGCGCGCTCGCCGACCAACGGCCAATTCCAAGCTGCAGTCGTGCGGCGATCGCCGCGTCTCCTCCGCACAGCCGCCCCAGGCAGCACAGCCCCTCCTCGCGCGGCCGCGCTCGAGCTGCGGCAGCAGCTGTGGCCACCTACACGAAAGCCCCCCAGTCGGCCGTCGTCCACTCCATCGCGCCGCTCCCAACCGCTGACGCACGCCTCGCCGCCTCGCCGCGCTCGGTGTGTCGCCTCCACCGACGGTCGCACCTCCTGCGCCCTAGCCATGAGCAAGGTAGAAGAAGGTAAAAAAATTATTTTTTATGTAAAAATTACATTGTGATTATTTATAGTTTTTGTAACTACAAAAAGGTCCATGTACATATTTTATTGTAAATATTATTTTTCTGAATTTGTAAAGACAACCCTATGTTCGTATTTTAATTTGGACCTCATTTATGCGTCATTTTAATCAGCAAAAAATGTCATTGTGTTGAGCAACTAATTGTCTACCTTTTGAATGTTTACTTGTATTTTTGTGAGTTGTGGGTAATTAATTAAAATTATTTAATTGAAATTGTTCATATTTTACCCAATCTGAACTCTTAAATTAATATCAGACACATAGTTGCTCTAAAAATTCCACAAAAATTAGATATGATGCCCTGAAATGTGATTGAGATACTATCCAAATTTTATCCAAAGTGGAGTTGTCTTGTTCATGAAATAAATCATAAAGCGATTTTTGTATTTAATTTTTAATTAATTCCACATACATCCTTTTTACAAAATTTCAACTCTCCTGAATTGAGCATCTAAATATGTTTTTGAGATAATTTGCACTCTGATTAATTGTTATTGTGGATTAATTAGAAATTAATTACTCACTGTCACTCTGTTTTCACTAAAAATCCATAAAAAAATCCATATTTTGTCAAAAAAAACTAAAAAAAAATATTGTAGTCTCATTTCATCATGTTTTAATTCCAGTAAAATTTTCATTGTTTTTGCTTACTGTTTGTATGAAAAATTGCGAAAATACCAATAAAAAGTGTGCATTTTTCATTGCTGCATCTTAACTCTGAAAAATACAAAAAAAATGTATGATGCATTCATATCTGGATTAGAATTCTAGAAAAAAATATAATTTGGCGGAATTGGATTAATTTCTCATCAAAATTAATTTGGCTAAGTTGTATGATTTCTTAATGTATTAATTCAGTCGTGTTTGCGTTTGCATTTATTTTTGCATTAAAAAAATATAAAAAATTGCATTTGAAATCTAAAATTTAATTTTCAAATTATCCCGAAGTTGTTCCTTTACCTACCTCTATTCGACCCCGTACTTACCCTGGATATAAATTAAGTCGAGACACTCTTCACGGAGATCTTCTCTCAGTTCTGACTGATTCGCTAAGTACACGTACCACAACGAACACGAATTAAAAAATGTATTTAGCGACTCATCAGATGGCGTCGTTGCTAGGGAGGCAAACGACTTAGGGATTAATTTAAAAATTTAGATTTAGATTTCACTTACTCGGGTAGTCTAACCCCCGAGCCACCTTGTATTTAGTCCATTTTCTTTCAATTATTTCTCGTCATATTCTTGTATATATTTTGTTTTTATCTCTCTAATATAAATCTTATTTTCCTTGTGAGGGTCCGATGGACTTGGAGTGCATCGGAGGTGGACGGATGCGACGCGTGCCGACGGCTGAAGAGCTAGGAGAATCTATTTATTTCGAGAGAGTTTTTGTAATTGTTGTAATTATTTAGGTAGTTTGCTCATTTACAGCGGCTCTTGTTTAAGAGCTCGCGCATGTAAAAAAGACTTGGACATTATTTGTGGTGTCGAGACCTGTTTCACTCTCCGGTGAGGGTGGGGCTCGACTTGAGTGGCGAATTTAAGGATTAGGCATACGGTAGTTTAGCATCAAATTTGTCTGTGCCCATCGTAATTTAGGCCACACATATCTTAGAAGATTCACATATCTTATAAGATTCATAATGAGACGCGCATAGACACGTACTACTTAGCTCAAATCAAATCAATTCTTCCCCGCTAATAGTATATTGTTTAGGTGTGGTTTTCTCGATCTGCATGCATTTAGTGTAATATTTACAAATTCAGTTTTGCATAACGCATGGAGAGTGTTGGGATTCACTGTAAGTATGCCTTCTTCTGAGCATGCATCATAGTTTCACGTTTGCATTCTGATTTCTGATTTCCCTCTTGTTTCATAACTTAAGGTCAAAAAGGAAATTGGGACTGAACGGTAGACGTGTTTTTCTGTTTAGAGTAAATTTCAAGTGATAACCTAACTCTAAAATTGGGACTGAATTGAGCAGGTCGATTAAAAAATTGGAATAAAAAGAACCCCTATTCTCGGGTGCATAAAGCTCTCATTGTTTGTTTTACTTGCAAGTGAGAGAGAGACGACCCTAGGATAGGCCAAGCCAGGATTTCTTACTTACTACTGGTTCTTTATTTTTAGGCGATTAGCTACTTTTTAGTGAGGAATACGGGTAGCTGTATTTATATGGTCCGGACTTCCTTAGCAGAGTGGGAGGTTTAGAGGACGCTTTAGTCCTCAAGGAATGGGTTCCGGCTTGTACTTACTCCTATACTGGCTGAAAGTAGGTCCAACTAGTCGTAAGAACCGGGCCAGCCTGTAGGAAATTACGGGCACCTAACAGCTCGTTAATTTTTCCAAGATTGTATTTCTCACCAACTAAAATTGACAAGATAATTCGGCCGAACTCTTACGGCCATCACGTGTTGAGTTGGTGAAATTAAGGATTTGAATTGCGTTTGTATTGTGTGAGTATACTCCGTACATTTACGTGCACCGTAGAACTAGCACCTCATTGAATATCGTGATCTAATCGGTTCTTTTGACATCAAAGATGATTGATTGGGGGATATTTATTCGGACTTCACGAATCTCTCGTTGAACCCTCCAAGAAGTATGTCTTCACATGTCCATGCGCAACTTGGACCAACCTGGACTCATGACCCTCTTGAGCCCAGGATCACCCACACTCGGGATGGTTACTCTCAAACCATTCCATTTCTCTCTTCCCACCACACCGAGGAAGACCTTCGCCTCGGTGAGAATATCTTGATTCATAAATTCTTTTCTAATCCAGAACACCTTGTTGATCCAGGCCATAAAGAAGATTCAAGTAAAATGCCTCCAAAGAAGAGAGACAAGGAAGAAGAGAATCATGAAGACCCAATGAGAATGGTACTTGCCAGATTAGCTGCATCTGAGCAGCAACGCATACTTCTCAGAGCTCAGTTAGGACATCTCAATGTTGGGGTCGCACCACCAATGGATGCGGCATACAACCCCAGACAATATAAAATTTGGAACTACTTGAGTCCGGCCGAACCCACTGTTGATTTTGAGTTGAAGCCGCATTTTCTGAACCTGCTGCCACACTTTGATGGGAATGCTTCTGAGGAGCCATATGCATTCCTAAGGGACTTTGAGCTCATTTGTGCTGACCTCAAACATAATAATGTTAGACATGATTATATTAGGCTCAAAGCCCTTCCATTTGCCTTGGGTGGAAAAGCCGACTTCTGGGTGAAGAATCTTGGAATCACCGTCACCACTTATGCCCAGTTCAAGGACCTATTCCTAAAGAAGTTCTACCCTTTGAGTAGAACTAACATGATGAGGATGCGCATTACGAGTTTTTCCCAATTACCCATGAAGGCTCTTGTGATGCTTGGGAAAGATTCAAGGATATCCTGCAGAAGTTTCCCTGTCATGGATTAGATGACAATATCTTGGACCAGTTATTCTTTACTGGTCTCAACCCTGAGATGCAGGGTTTAGTGAGCGCTGCCTATGGAGGCAGCTATACATCACGAGCAGCGGATATCGTCTGGAAGGTATTCGAGCAGATAGCTGAAACTAGCTGCTCACAGATGGCCAGCAGGGCCTATATATCGTCCCCCATTTTACTCTCATCTGGAGGGGAAAAATCAGTTGTAGTCGATCTCTCTCAGAACGTGATCTCTAGCATGGGACTCCTTGCTGACAAGCTTACTGTAGTCGAGAGGATTGACAGGAGAATTGATGCCGGAGCATCTCCAAGATCCCAAAACAAATGGAGGAGTTGACTGATAGGGTATCTAAGATAAAGATATATGCCATGACTACACCCTCTGCTCTTGTATACCGAGTTCATCATATTCAGGAGCAGTTGGTGTCAGGGCAACCCCAACCGTGGGAGCAGGACCAATCCTACACCCATTCTTTCTAGCAGCCACCTCCATTAGCAGAGACAGTTCAGGAGGAGCCTCCACCGGTTTGGGAGGTGAATGGAGTATGGTATACTCAGGACCCTGCCAGGCAAGGAAGTACGGGAGACCGACATACCTATCAGCGTCCCCCGACCTTTCACAACACCGCATTCACCTCCGCACCACTTCCTTCACAGCAGAGCCCTAGATTCCAGCCACCTCAACAGCAGCGGTAGCAGTACCAGCAGTATGGCCGACAGGGCCATTACCAGACGGGCTAGCAAGGCCCGTAACCCTAGCAGTAGTAGCAGAGGCAATACCCTGGCCAGCAGGGCCAGTCTTCCCGTTCTTCTTCCTAGTCCTATCCACTTCCTTCTTCATCTAGTCCCGTGGATATTCAGCAGCAGATACTCGACGAACTCCGTTCCTACAGGAACGAAATTCATGACTTACGGGTGGATGTCAACCGCATGTCCAGATGGCGAGACAAGCAGACTGTGCCCTTTACCTCTATCCTAGCCCAAGTTCAGGCTAACCCCAATAGCCTGAACCGTTATACTTCTCAGCAGCACTTTGGTCAGGTATATTATTCAGCATCTCCTAGATCTGAACATGAGATTCTTTCGTGTGACGAGTCTAACCACATGTCACTCAGGAGCAGAAGGACCGTGACCGTACCTGACCGGGCGAGGGATATGAGGAGGGGCATCTCTGGAGCTCTACCTGAGGTGTCTTCAGAGGACGAGGAGGAGAGGCAGCATATTTTGGAGCCCCATCAACAACATCTGAGGATTTCTACTCAGGGAGTCGAGAGGAGGAGGAGGGCACGAATGCAGCATCAGCAGCACGGATATACTTCTGATTCTACGGAGGACCTTGCATCTCCGGTTGTGGCGGATACCACTCCAGCTTCTATTCCACAACCTATAGTAGATAGATTTGATCTCGATTCCATGTTGCATCAAAAAGATTCTTGTATGAAGAACTATATTTCAGTTAATGCCAAGAATGATCTTTCAGTTCATGATTCAGACTCTTCATCCTCTATTTCCATAGCTTCAATCCCTTTCCCCCGTGCTCTAACGGCAGGAAAGCGCATCAAAAAGATTCAGAAAGATGACCATGATATGGCACGGTTTGGTAAAGAAAATATCGTAGTTAAGGTGCCATTTGATGAATATGTGCCTAACCATCCTGCATTCCAAAAAAACCTTAAGGTTTGATGCACACCTACAAGGGTTAGCAGGAAGAAAGATAACCGAAATATAAAGACACATGTCTTATCAGTAGCCACAACCTATTGTCTCAAGAATCAGACTTTTCCAAGGAAAAAGAAAGACATGGGTGCTCACTATATGGAGAGTCGTATTGACGACAATGTGTTTGCACTCACACTCTTAGATAACGGTTCTTCAATCAACTTACTTCCCTTAGCATTATATCAGAAATTGGAGTTGGGACCACTTCGCAAATCTAGAGCTTTACTCCAATTTGTTGATCGTTCAATGAAGAGACCTAAGGGAGAAGTGAAGAACGTAGTTATCTCGATTGAGGGGCAAAACTATCAGGTGGACTTCACAGTCTTGTACATGGAGACCCCCAATCATTGGAGAGAATCTCAGATCATTCTTAGGTGGCCCTTCCTTAGGACCGCAGGGCAGCTTTTGATTATGATATCGGAATGATGAAGTTCCGTTCTCCAGGCAGAGAAGTGAACCTTGAGATGAAGCAAACCAAGTGTCAGCGACCCGATTCAGAGAGTGGCACAGAGTACTCATCTTCAGAGGTAGATTACAGTATGATTAGCACAGTTAAGATTTGGGGACAGATTCCTTCAGGACAAAGCGAGTCCCTTTCATCTGGAAAGGGCATAGTGGATGATGCAGTTTTCCAGGTGTTGTCTGATCTTGTGAGAGATGCACCGATCTATTCTCATGATGACATAGAGATCCATCTGGATCTGTCAGTTCCATCCCCTTCGGAACGATCATGGGACATAGATGATGAGTCGTACGTGGCTTTGGCCGAACTACCGCGTTTCTTTTGCGATCCGACTCCCCATACTTCTGAGTCGGTGGCGAGTACTACTCATCTTAGCCCGCCTTCATGCAGCACGGAATCAGATTCAGTTCAGCCAGATCTTCTTGATGATACTACATTGCCAGAACTGAAATCACTACCTCCTACACTCAAGTACGCCTTTCTTGCGAGACCCAAAGAGAGATATCCTGTCATCATTAGCTCTGACTTGACTTTAAAACAGGAGTCTAGGTTGTTAGAAGTTTTAGAGAGGAACCGCAAAGCAATAGGCTAGATAGTGTCGGATCTCATGGGGATCAACCTCGCTCTCTGCTCGCACCACATTTTTATTGAGGATAATGTGAGACCTTCCCGTGAGTTCCAAAGGAGACTTAACCCCAATCTACGGGAAGTAGTGAAGAAAGAAATTGAGAAATGGTGCAAAGTAGGGTTTATATACCCTGTTTCTGACTCCAAGTGGGTGGCCCCGCTTCATGTTATCTTGAAGAAGTCAGGAATTCAGATGGTCACCAATGAGGAGGGGGTAGAGATCGTGACACGAGTACCCACGTCGTGGCGCATCTATGTTGACTACAGGCCTTTGAATGCCGCGACCAAGAAAGATCACTTTCCCTTGCCTTTTATTGATCAGATATTGGAGAGACTAGCAGGGAAAGAGTTCTTCTATTTTCTCGATGGGTACTCAGGCTACAACCAGGTGGCCATAGCCCCTGAGGACCAGGAAAAGACCACATTCACATGTCCATTCGGTACTTATGCTTTCAAGTGCATGCCATTCGGGCTCTGCAATGCTCCAGGCACATTTTAGCGGTGCATAATAGCCATATTTGCTAAGATGGTGGAAGATTTCCTAGAAGTGTTCATGGATGGCTTCTCGATCCGCGGTTATTCTTTTGATACATGTTTAGCGTACTTGGACCGAGTCCTCACGAGGTGTAGATAGGTGAATCTGGTATTCTCCTGGGAGAAGAGTCACTTTATGGTGACGAAGGGTATCGTATTGGGGTATGTCATCTCCGAAAGGGGAATGGAGGTTGATCTTGCCAAGGTGGAGGTAATCAAGAAACTCGATCCACCTACCAACGTGAAGTCAGTGCGGTCATTCTTAGGGCATGTTGGATTCTATAGAAGATTTATTCAGGATTTTTCAAAGATCGCCCGCCCACTGACTGAGCTCCTAGGGAAAGACACAGAGTTCATTGTAGATCACAGGTGTCTGGAGGCCTTTGAGCTCTTGAAGAGGAAGATTTGTGCCTCGCCTATCCTACAAGCTCCCGACTGGTCTCTCCCCTTTGAGATCATGACTGACGCCTTAGATTTTGCTATAGGAGCTGTGTTAGGACAACGGCGAGAGGGGATCCCATTTGCGATCCAGTACGCGAGCAAAGTATTTGATCCTACACAGAAGAATTATATAGTGAGTGAAAAGGAAATGCTCACGGTATTATGGGCCCTCGAGAAGTTTAGATCATATATTTTGGGCTCTAAGGTGACAATTTACACAGATCACACATCCATTCGATACTTAATGGAAAAGAAGGACGCGAAGGCGCGTCTTCTTAAGTGGATTTTACTCCTCTAGGAATTTGATTTGGAGATTAAAGATAAACTTGGAGTGAAGAATGTTGTGGCTGATCACCTTTCTCGGATTGAACTTAAGGATTCTCCTGATTATGAGCAGATTAGAGAGACCTTCCCAGATGAGTCAATTTGTATTATTGACTCACTCCCGTGGTATGCCAACATGGTGAACTATCTTGTCTCCAAGCAGGTTCCCCATGGTTGGACTAGGAGCAGCATTGACGGACTGAAGTCGGATTCGAGGAGATACTGTTGGAAATGCGAGCCCACGGCGAGCCATTATGCAATAATTGTTATTGCAAATATCATTCCCTGATCTGAAATGAAGAATGAATAATTTGTACAATAGGTCCCTTAGTACAATTAGGGTTATGTACCATGGCCATCTTAATGATCATACAGTTGTTGATTCAACTATTGAATCATAGAGGCTGGTGCTTGGATGAATATCTAAAGAGTTAGATTGAGGACTCATCAAGCACCGTCAAATGATTGTTAAGAGATGATCTCCAGCCTGAGTAGGAGATGGCAATCCTTATCTCTTTAGGCTGATATCTGACCGACCTCTTGATGCAGGTCCTCTGCATAGGAATAGGGATTCGGAGGTGTCAGATTAGTTAGGTCAAAGAGTTGACTTAATGAGATCGAGATAACCAAAGTCCTATATCGTATGCTGTCATGATATAGGCACGCATCCTCTGACCGGAGACAGATGTGTTACTATATGTCTGAGTGTGTACATTTGGCAGACCAATAGGTTGATGACCTAATCAAGGTCTATACACCGGCGCGCTGGTGTGCATATAAGGGCATATGAGTAATACGATCTCTCAAAGGGATCATACAGGTTCAGTTACTGAACCGGAAGACATGAGCTCACTCATGAGATATTGGGATGAATCAAATTCCATGCGCATGGTCGTCTCGCTTTGGAAGCTTGACTGAATTTGTAGGTTTGATATATACTTTTAGTATATGATCAAGACCTAGGTATGATATACACTTTTGGAAAGTGTATGATCGATACCAACTCCCAATGATCGAATGAGAAACTTACTGATAAAACCATGAAGTAGACAGTATAAAGTTGATCCGATACTTCGGGTTTAGTTTGAGTCTTCCAGTATGCAGGATGTACAGGTATTGGGAATACCTGAGGGTGATTTGATCATAAACGGTTGTATAACCATGACGCTTCCATTCCTAGGGAGTGATGAAACGGGTCTGGATTTTAGTGACTCCTCTCAGTAGAGAAGTGATCTAATCTTGGTCCAAGTGTTGGACATTGATCTGAATGTGATTCAGATACAATGAGAAGATTAGATTTACGGTCTTGATTTAATCAAGCATCTATGAGAGGCCTGCGATCTGGATTTGAGATATGATCTCAATATCCATGTCACTATACGTGGAACAATACAATCGCCCTGTCCTTATCTCCAAGTATCTGCGGAGAGATTGCATTATTCTTGAAGGGTTCAAGAATAATTCCATAAGATCTAAGCAATGAAGAAATGATTAAATGTGATTTAATCATCTTGATGTGTGAAGAAATTATCCAATTTAATTAAATGTGATTTAATTAATGTGGATAAGAATAATGTGGATAGAAATATCCAATTATTCATATTATATTATAAATGTGATTTATAATGTATTAGAGAGAGCTAATTATAATTTATATGTGTTGATTAATTATTATGTGTATTGGATACACATTGTGTAATTAATTAACAATATGAATTATATGTTGTTTTGGGTTGTGAATATGATTCACAATTTTTTCCATGGCAAGAATGCAATATTCTCAAAGATAATTGTGAATTATTTTTTGGAGAATAAAACCCAATAAATTTGTTGCAAATAAATAAGAGAAAAAATCAAGAAGATATGCAATCTCATGGGAATCCATGAGATTGCCTCCTTGGACTCCCATAGTGGGCGGCACACCACTCCTATATGGAATGGGTGGCCGTCCAACATGGAAGGTGCATGGACATGAAATCTCCATGCACATTCTCTCCTTATTTATTGGGTTGATTTAGGAATAAATTATATTTGATTTTATCAAATATATTTTGACCTAAATTTGTTGCTTTTGACAACAACAATCTTGGCCATTGGATTGACACAAATCAATCTCACCCATTGATTTTATGTGTCCCATGGATTGAGATCCATGGATCCCAAAACCCTATAAATAGAGAGGCATACTATGCTCTCTAACGACTTGTAATAT
Organism: Ottelia alismoides; assembly: GCA_037367405.1. NCBI lineage: Eukaryota > Viridiplantae > Streptophyta > Magnoliopsida > Alismatales > Hydrocharitaceae > Ottelia > Ottelia alismoides. The sequence continues at coordinate 757,760 of JAZKJV010000272.1, forward strand.
TGGAGCTCTCTCTCTCCCTCATTTCTTCATACACGACAGCCCTCTCTCCCTCTCTTGTTGGTGGCCGTCCACCATGCCCTAGAGGAGAGAACCGTCGTCGCCTTCGCCACCGCACCGCCGCTTCGACGTTCTTCGGTTCTCCGTCTTCTTGGAGAGTTCCTCTCACGAAGGAGACGTTTGATCTCGTGCGACGAGATCAGGAGCAACCATGCTTGGATCATCTTCTTGGATTGCGAGGACAACGCGGTTCATCCCCGCGCTCGCAAGCGGTCTCGCCGACGATCGGACTTGAGACAGGAGGTCTCTTTCTTTAGAGACTTGATCAACCACGCTTCAAGAGGTATTGCATTATACTTGTTGTGGTTATAGATGAAATGATCTGAGAATGGTTCTCGGATCATGTGGTTTCATCGAATAAAAATTTTAAATTCCGCTGCATCGAACAACTAGTACGACTAGTCGTTCTTCGTCGTATTCGATACAACGATCACGCTTCCGTGATGCGCTTGAGGATAATTCCCTATCCTTCAAGTGGTATCAGAGCCTTAGGTCGACGGTTTCGAATATGATTCGAAAAACCGAGGACGACTTGGGTTCGTTAAGGTCGCGAAAGTTTTTATCGCATTTGATTTCGCAGATCTGTTTAGTAAATAAATTCGGCACTGTTTAAATTGTTTAAACACGAATTTAATACTTGGATTTTGTTCCCCATTAAATAAGGAAACCATAGGATCTGAGTTTACGTAAATCGGATTTCGTATGCTCTAGATATGGTTGTTTTAATGAACATGTATACACTGTTGCGGGAACTGTAGATCTGAACGTGATTAAAATGTTAATTACTGTTTAGACTTGCCTCGAAATGCGTGTAACATCACTTGAGTTCTGTCCTAAATCAAATTAGCAATCTATGAAAATTGATTTTGTCTAATTTGGATTTAATATGATTGAGATTTGCTAATTTTAGTAAGAAGGGGTCACTGCTGAAATTACAGTCCTAATCTAGAACCAAGTGATTGTCAATTAGTGAAATTAATTATTAATTTCGTGAAATAATCATGAAAAATATTTGTGAAATATTTGAAGATGATTATTTACATAATTGACTTGGCCTCAACCAATTAATTGATTAGATTTGATCTAAATCTTAATTGGAAACACATTCATCAAACTTAATGTTTGATTGGTGATTGTCATTTAATCATTTAGTGAAATTAAATTGTTTAATTTCCTAGAATAATTGTGCATAAATATTTGTGAAATATTTGATGATAATTATTCCCTTAAATGACATTGCCTTAACCAATAATTGATTAAGATGTGATCTAAATCTTAATTGGAAACACAATCTTTCAAACGTGATGCTTGAATAGGATTTGGGAATTTGTCTAGCAAATTTCCTTATAATAAAAAATGGTTTGATTATTACTATATGGTACAATTTCGGTTGAAGAACCGATGATCATCTCAAGTACAAATTAATCAATTTGGCATTATCCTTTCCCGAGGCGGATATGGTGCCTAGTCGGAGAGCATTGGGGTTGCGGGTTGCAACGTATGTGGTCCGTCCCACTCTCGTCGGTACTGGCCATGACAGCGGGTAGGGCCGAGATAATGTCCGAGGGATTAAGATGTATTTTTCTAATTATTAAAATTCGAATTAATACGTATTTTGAGATATTACCATATATATTCAAGTAAAATAATCAAGTTTGATTGATTGAATTGGATTGATAATTAATTTAATATGATTAAATTGATTATGTCCAATTGAAAAACTCTAATATGATTAGAGATAATAATTCCCTTGGAAGAATTAATTATGTGAATGTGATTCACGATAATTAATTAAAATTTGAATATGATATGGAGGATCACATAAGTGACATCCATGGTCTCCCGTCAAGGCGAAGGGTTCCGTCGCCAGGGATTGTATGTAGGAGACGCCTGTCCGAAGTGACAGCTCCTGTATGCAAGCGCATCTGGATCGGGCTCTTTGCTTCTCGAAAGAGTAAGGCCGTATACGTAGTGACCCCAATATCGGATCCCCATATTATTGGGGCGATATTGGATTGCGTATAGCGAGTACTATTCCTGTTGACGGTTGGTTCAATTAACGACGGGTCAACATCGCCTTAGGGGTGGTGGGCTCGGGTGTTAAAGATCGAATTGGGAAATGCAAGTTGGACTTGCAAAGCGGAATGTGTTCCCGCTTCTTTTTATCCGAGTTGCAGATTCTCATATTATTGGGATGTAACAAAGATAAGGAAGGAGATCCCAGATCTTGTTGAGATATAATGGTAAGTATATCTCTTACATTGAAAGTGATTAAGGGAATGAACTTTCAATGTTGACATGGCAAGACAACTTTGATATAAAAATCCCTAAATCAAAGTAAAATATGTATATATAAATACATACATCTATGCAAATTTCTTATTTCAGATAATCCTTCATTAAAACCCACTCAATGATATACTCAATAATAACCAGTAAAATATCATGGATTGGACTCATAATCCAGATATTGTACTTGCAATTGAACACATAATGTATGTGGTTGCAATGTGCATGTCTCCTCATAATAATGAGGAATGACAATTAAATAGATAATAGGACTACAACCCTATTGTATGTCTCTATAGTCTTGGTATCATCAAATGTACTTTGAAAGTGACATGTTGATGATGATCATAATTGTCATATAATCCTTATAAAATCAATGAAGATTTTCTGGCATACATATGTGCTCTTGACATTTAATCATGAGTGACATGGTTCTCTGCATCATGTAGAATGGTAGCTCTATAAAGAGATGATGTATTCAAATTGTTTGAGTACCTACCTGAACCTATGTTTTAAGAGTTTAGATGGATGTAGATGATGAGTGTCATTATTCTACTATCTATACTCTAGTCATTCATGAAGCTTCATAATATTCATATTGTATGAATTTAATGAAGCATGTATAAATGTTGAAAAACTCTTACTTTGAATTCTTTTGAATTTAAAATAAGAGATCCTCTATCTTGAGCAATGGTTGCTTATAGATAAAGGGAGCGCAATGGAAGCATGGGTTGGACCCAAGAAAGAAGGAAAGTCAAAGAGTTGACTGGACTTCTGTGACTTCCATATGACATCCAAAGAGTTGGATGAATGCCAATACTGTAATAAGTTGATGTGTTGATAGTATGACTATCAAGTCTGTCTAGAATCCTTAGAAAAGGACTCGGATAGAGCATCAGAATAATCTACATAAATCATTGATATTGACTTACTTATTGAATAAGATAAAGTCAAATAATTGTATCTCAATCTTCTGATGACATTTGCATTGGGTTGCATATGTTTTAGAAGACTGGAAAATTTGATCTTAAAGGTTTATAGTTGTCCACATGAATATTGATGCAATTGTTGCAACAATCTCTGTCGGATTAATAGACTTGTTAATTTCAGTGGGAGAGCCCTTAGTCGTAGAGAATGTCTCTATGACCTAGATATAAGAATACACTCATTGTTTGTTTCTAAATGTTGGAAATAAACATGAATTCTGAGATAGAACTATCATAAAGAGTTATGATGAAGATATTTCAGATAGTAATCTAAAATCTAGTGGACTCCACATAATTAGAAAATTAATGAATGGTTCATTAAGATTTCTAAATACTGAAATTAAAACCTTTATAAGATCAATAGGAGGATGAAGATCATTTGACAATGATCTAGCATCAAGCCTTGGACATTTGTCTATTGATTTGATCAATAGAATAGTAAGAAATGAAATTTTAGAATGTCTAAAATTTCAAAACTTACATACTTATGAATATTGTATTCAAAAGTAAAAATGTCCAATACACCCTTCTTTGGGAATGGTGTAAGATGTCAAGGTATTTAGGATCTCATACATATTGATGTATGCAGATCATCCATATCATAGTAAACATTGTGGATATGTGATATCTATTGATGATTATGTATGATATGAGATTCTCTTCACTTGAGAAACCTTTGAAATGTTCAAAGATTTCATTAATTTTGGTTTAGAACCAAAGTTCGAAGGAAGATAAAATGAATTTGATCTAATCTAGGTAGCAAGTACCTACTAGATAAATTCGAAGAATACCTTATGGAGATATGAATATCATTTCTATCTCAATCCTCCTAACACACCTTAACTCAAAAGAGTTATAGGTAGATACAATTGGATCATGTGTGACATGATCTTATCAATGTTGAATTTTAGCATAATTATCCCTTAGTTTCCAGGTATATAAGTGTAGTAGAGACTACAATGTATATCCTTAATAAGGTTCCATGTATGTTGGAATCTAGCACTTGAGAGTGCTGCTTCATTAGGAAAATAAAGGATGGTATTGGATACCTACTTTATAACCTTGAGATTCTTAAAATATCTCATCTCCGAGAATGTGATTCTTAGAGGTTGAGACTCTTTAGAATCAAGATGAAAATGAAGTGTAGGAACTCATTTATAATGAGACTCATGAAATTGGAAACTAAAAGGACAATTAAAGATGAAACATTAATACCTCTTCAAATGAGTTTGAGGATGGATTCCATGTGTTAGAGAAATCTGACAATGATCGAACTTCATGTGATGAAGCTTCTGAAGATCATAGCATGGATAGATGGATAGCAATAAAAGTCTAATGTAGACTTCATATACAAGTGTTGTATATGGACCCTCGAGGATCCACCTATATGGGTAAGACCTGTAAAGGTGTAAATGGATCTTCAAGAGACAGGGAACCTGATGGAAAGGTAGAGATCTTCAAAGCACGGTTCGTAGCCATAAGCTACACACTGGAAGAGAAGACATTGCTTGCAATGAGACTTGCTCTTCGGTGACCATGCTTAAAACCATCAGAATATTACTAACCTTAGCTACACAACTTGACTATTGCATCTTCAAGATGTAAGTCAATGTTGCATTCCTCTACGAATACCTCTTTGAGGATATTCACATGAAGTAGCCCCAGGGCTTCGTGGTTGAGGAAAGCAAGGTGTGCAAGCTAAGGAATCCATCTATGGACTCAAATAAGCTTCTTGAAGTTGGATCATAAGATTTGATGAAATTATAAATGTTATGATTTCAGATAGAATCTTGATGAACCATATGAAGCTTAGTGGAAGTGCTTTTGTGTTCATCGTGCTAAATGTAGATGATATCCTAATCATTTAAAAATGATATAAGGATAATAATTAGTGTTTTATAATCTGGTTGTTCCATAACTTGAAATATGATTTCAAGGATGCCTCTCAGATCTTAGTTCTGAAGTTGTTCAGGAGCAAAGAGAAGAGGGTATTGGGGACTGTCACATTAATAGTACATCTTGGACTTATTCCATTTTATGGAAAATTCCAGTAATGGCTTCCATCCCTTCAGATATGGTACTGACCTATCTAAAGGGATAGCACCTCAAAGAGTTGAGGAAGTGAATGGTAGAACTTCTTGCCTTTGGGCATCAGTTCTGAGAAGCCGGGTGTGTGCTAGATGTGTACAAAAGCCAGATGACTGCCATGTAGTGGGAGTAGTAAATTGTTACTAGTCCTACTATGGAAATAAAACACTTGGTTGCAGTAATAACAAAATCTTCATAGATGACAAGATTTTTGAGATAGTGATCTCAAAGTCTTATCTTCAAAAGTTTAAGACTTTATAGATAGTGATCTAAAAGGTCTTAACTAAAGATACCTTAGGAGATAGAGATCTCCAGAAATAAGGATATTCTTATAAGGATTATGGAAATACTGGTTATGATAATTGTTAAGCTGTAGTGTCAAGGACACTATAACTAACAAGATTGAGTATTAGTTACATAAGATGCAACATTCGCATTGGATGCGAGCACTGTTACTGGGGATATGCAAGTGCTGTAAAAGGACTTGGCGTAGTCTCGCGGGAACAGAGTGACTGATCAGCTTACCTAGCTATTTTCTAAATAGCCTATGATTGTCACATGAGTGCGGGTTTAAATGATTAGCCCATTAATGGCTCTTTGGGCTAGTGGGAGATTGTTGGAAATGCGAGCCCACGGCGAGCCATTATGCAATAATTGTTATTGCAAATATCATTCCCTGATCTGAAATGAAGAATGAATAATTTGTACAGTAGGTCCCTTAGTACAATTAGGGTTATGTACCATGGCCATCTTAATGATCATACAGCTGTTGATTCAACTATTGAATCATAGAGGCTGGTGCTTGGATGAATATCTAAAGAGTTAGATTGAGGACTCATCAAGCACCGTCAAATGATTGTTAAGAGATGATCTCCAGCCTGAGTAGGAGATGGCAATCCTTATCTCTTTAGGCTGATATCTGACCGACCTCTTGATGCAGGTCCTCTGCATAGGAATAGGGATTCGGAGGTGTCAGATTAGTTAGGTCAAAGAGTTGACTTAATGAGATCGAGATAACCAAAGTCCTATATCGTATGCTGTCATGATATAGGCACGCATCCTCTGACCGGAGACAGATGTGTTACTATATGTCTGAGTGTGTACATTTGGCAGACCAATAGGTTGATGACCTAATCAAGGTCTATACACCGGCACGCTGGTGTGCATATAAGGGCATATGAGTAATACGATCTCTCAAAGGGATCATACAGGTTCAGTTACTGAACCGAAAGACATGAGCTCACTCATGAGATATTGGGATGAATCAAATTCCATGCGCATGGTCGTCTCGCTTTGGAAGCTTGACTGAATTTGTAGGTTTGATATATACTTTTAGTATATGATCAAGACCTAGGTATGATATACACTTTTGGAAAGTGTATGATCGATACCAACTCCCAATGATCGAATGAGAAACTTACTGATAAAACCATGAAGTAGACAGTATAAAGTTGATCCGATACTTCGGGTTTAGTTTGAGTCTTCCAGTATGCAGGATGTACAGGTATTGGGAATACCTGAGGGTGATTTGATCATAAACGGTTGTATAACCATGACGCTTCCATTCCTAGGGAGTGATGAAACGGGTCTGGATTTTAGTGACTCCTCTCAGTAGAGAAGTGATCTAATCTTGGTCCAAGTGTTGGACATTGATCTGAATGTGATTCAGATACAATGAGAAGATTAGATTTACGGTCTTGATTTAATCAAGCATCTATGAGAGGCCCGCGATCTGGATTTGAGATATGATCTCAATATCCATGTCACTATACGTGGAACAATACAATCGCCCTGTCCTTATCTCCAAGTATCTGCGAGAGATTGCATTATTCTTGAAGGGTTCAAGAATAATTCCATAAGATCTAAGCAATGAAGAAATAATGATTAAATGTGATTTAATCATCTTGATGTGTGAAGAAATTATCCAATTTAATTAAATGTGATTTAATTAATGTGGATAAGAATAATGTGGATAGAAATATCCAATTATTCATAATATATTATAAATGTGATTTATAATGTATTAGAGAGAGCTAATTATAATTTATATGTGTTGATTAATTATTATGTGTATTGGATACACATTGTGTAATTAATTAACAATATGAATTATATGTTGTTTTGGGTTGTGAATATGATTCACAATTTTTTCCATGGCAAGAATGCAATATTCTCAAAGGTAATTGTGAATTATTTTTTGGAGAATAAAACCTAATAAATTTGTTGCAAATAAATAAGAGAGAAAATCAAGAAGATATGCAATCTCATGGGAATCCATGAGATTGCCTCCTTGGACTCCCATAGTGGGCGGCACACCACTCCTATATGGAATGGGTGGCCGTCCAACATGGAAGGTGCATGGAGATGAAATCTCCATGCACATTCTCTCCTTATTTATTGGGTTGATTTAGGAATAAATTATATTTGATTTTATCAAATATATTTTGACCTAAATTTGTTGCTTTTGACAACAACAATCTTGGCCATTGGATTGACACAAATCAATCTCACCCATTGATTTTATGTGTCCCATGGATTGAGATCCATGGATCCCAAAACCCTATAAATAGAGAGGCATACTATGCTCTCTAACGACTTGTAATATTGGAGCTCTCTCTCTCCCTCATTTCTTCATACACGACAGCCCTCTCTCCCTCTCTTGTTAGTGGCCGTCCACCATGCCCTAGAGGAGAGAACCGTCGTCGCCTTCGCCACCGCGCCGCCGCTTCGACGTTCTTCGGTTCTCCGTCTTCTTGGAGAGTTCCTCTCACGAAGGAGACGTTTGATCTCGTGCGACGAGATCAGGAGCAACCATGCTTGGATCATCTTCTTGGATTGCGAGGACAACGCGGTTCATCCCCGCGCTCGCAAGCGGTCTCGCCGACGATCGGACTTGAGACAGGAGGTCTCTTTCTTTAGAGACTTGATCAACCACGCTTCAAGAGGTATTGCATTATACTTGTTGTGGTTATAGATGAAACGATCTGAGAATGGTTCTCGGATCATGTGGTTTCATCGAATAAAAATTTTAAATTCCGCTGCATCGAACAACTAGTACGACTAGTCGTTCTTCGTCGTATTCGATACAACGATCACGCTTCCGTGATGCGCTTGAGGATAATTCCCTATCCTTCAGATACCACTGGGACGATCCTTTCCTTTTCTTCGAAGGACCGGATTGTGTTTGGAGAAGGTGTATTCCTCAGGAGGAATACCAGAGTGTCCTCACATATTGTCATTCACTTGAGGCTGGAGAACACCATTCGGGAAAGAGAACCTCTCACAAAGTACTTTAGTGTGGATTGTATTGGCCAACCTTATTTAGAGATGCTATTGAATTTGTACGGTCGTGCCCGATCTGTCAAAGGATGGAAGGGACAGTTGGACAGAGAGATGAGATGCCCATGCAACCGATGAATATTTGTGATGTTTTGATGCGTGGGGCATAGATTTTATGGGTCCCTTTCCCAACAGCCAAGGACATGAGTACATATTGTTGGTGGTTGATTATTTATCCAAGTGGGTGGAGGCTATCCCAACCCGAATTGTAGACAGCAAGACTGTCTGTAAGTTTGTGAGAGGCCATATTATTGCTAGGTTCGGGGTGCCAAAAGTTTTTATATCTGATGGGGGTAGCCATTTTGTGAACCGAGATATGAGATCTTTAGCTAAGGACTACAGATTTGAGCATAGAGCTACTAGTCCTTACCACCCACAGTCCAACGGCATGGCAGAGGTTTCGAACAGAGAGGTGAAGAGTATTTTGCAGAAATTGGTTCGTCTCGATAGGAAGAACCGGTCCCAGCTCTTAGACTAAGTTCTGTGGGCCTATAGGACAGCCTACAAGACACCATTGGGTACTTCACCATTTACAATGATCTATGGCAAGCCATGTCATTTGCCCGCAGAATTGATTCATAAATCCGAATGGGAAGTTAAGAAGATTAATTGGATTTGTTGCCTAGGGAAGCTTTGTTGTGACTTGAACTTGAACAAGCTCGTGGAAATCCGAAACAGGGCATATGGCAACAGTTTGATTTATAAAGACAAAGTAAAGAGATGACATGATCAGCACATTAGGTGCAAAGACTTTGTCCCTGGACAAAAGATATGGTTGTTCAATGACAGGTTGAAGATGTTCCATGGGAAGCTCAAATCTAAATGGACGGGTCCCTTTGTAGTTAAGAAAGTGCACAAGAATGGAAGTGTAGAGATAGCTAATCTCACAGATGGTGCGCAATCTCATGTGGTGAATGGGCAACTGTTGAAGCATTTTGTTGATTCGAAAGAGCAGTTAGTCCAAATTGAGGTCATTAACTTCATGCAGAGTGAGCACAGAGCAGATACATCATATCACTCGTCATGAAGATGCAGCATCAAGATTCAGCATCATAGAAGATTCAATCACTCTTGTATATTCTCCCTTCTATGCATATTCTCCAGATCACATCGGTTCTCACACTTACTCTTGTCCTATACTTAAACTGACCAGAGCCTAAGTATAGGGGGAATCGATGCCCGCCGTGTTTATATACTCATTCATTTCTCCTCTTGACCTCATCCGCCCATTTTTGCTCTTCTTCTACACTTAGGTTGACCAGAGCCTAAATATAGGGGGTGGATGAACTTCTATATTTTTTAACCATCTTACGCTTAGCACGAGCTATGTCTTTTTTCTCGCTTCTGAGCTCTAAGGACATAGCACATGCTAAGTATAGGGGGCGTGTATATATTACATATATACTTTACCCATAGCTTGTATTTTCACGTATTTTTGTATATATTATACAATAATTATGGGGTGGGTAAAAAATTCAAAAAAATTATTTGCTTAAAAAACCTTTTTAAAAAAAATCATGTCTTATCTACCAATCTTTTTCAAAAAACTTTTGAAAAAAACAGAAAAGAAAAACTTTTTCTAACAAAAAAAGAAACTTTCTTCTTTTCCTTTGTCTTTCAAAAAAAACTCTCTAAAAAATCACAAAAAAACTAACTAATAAGTTGGTTTAATCCCTGACACAATTCACTTTCACACAAGACTAGTGATGTTCAAAAACACTTGGTTTATGAGGTCTTGAGATTTTGAGTTAACCAACCTTAGTTGTTAGGGTCTTGACTTAATTATTCACATTTCCTTAGTTTGAAAGATTCATGTGCTATATTGCATGCTTAGTCTCTACCTAAAAAACTATGATCAGCACCTCACATACAAGACTGCAGTTATGATGAGATGAGTTGAAATTTCACTTGAGGAACTGGGGTGAGGGATTTGAGTTTGGACTTGTTGATGATGCTCGAAGATGGGATAAAATCAATGAAGGCTTCGTAAAACCTGAGTGTCAGCATCTTTAGCCAGTATGAGAACAAGGTTCTTCTACTATCTCTTGACATTTACCTATGTTCCAGGGTGTGATAAAATAAAAAAATGTTGATTAGTGTGCGCCAACTCTTGGTAAAAGCAGTGGAGCTAGCCAAAAATACTACAAAGCAATGAAATGTTAAAGAAAAGCTCTCATTACATACAAAGTCAAATTATCAAAAGAGCTTCCACCAAAGGCGAGCGCTCCCAACCATTTCAAAGTGTCCACTTAGACCACCGCTATTAGGACCAGGAGTCGGGCTCGGGCTTGCACCAAAAAAGGGATCTACATCGTAAATGCTACAAGTCTGGGTGTAGAAGGTATAATAGATACTCAAAAAAGGTACACCTCGATGTACTTCCATGAAAACAAGTGCAGATGACGAACGCAGTGATCAACACCAAAAATATGTGTTGCGTAATAAGGCACTTGAGAGGGTCCTTCTTCCAATGAGAGGGAGAGAAGAAATGACACAATCCTATGCCCTCCATCAACTGCCCTTCCATCTACACTTTCAAGTCTGACAACTAAAGAGACGGTGAATTGGATGCAAGAAATGGTTTATTCCCTAGTGTTGAGGATCGGGTTCTTAGGAGAGTCTCTTGGACTGGAACCTTGGGTGACGTTGTGACTCTACTCTTGTAACTGCAGTTAACACATAATGTCATACCCCTACTATACATGTATACAAAGAGAGTCTGATGATTAGGGAAATTGGATACCTTTTGACTAGAGCTTGGTTCAGCTTAGAATTTTAGGATCTCTAAAATCGAGAGTTCTTGAACGGATCAAGTCTTGTATTCACATGCACAGTCAGGGGTTAACCCAACTTATTCATTCTTTATTTGCTCGAGGACTAGCAAAGTTTAAGTATAGGGGGTGATGAATCCACGATTCATCATCTCAATATCTTCATCTTAGCAAAATCCCTGAGTAAAGTTTCAAATAAATGTATATAAAATCAATAAATTAACAAAATGACTCTTATAAATAAAACATACCAATTATTGTATATTAGATTGTACAAATAAATTAACAATAAAAAGCCGCAAAATTTAAAGGAGTTTTTCACATGTAAATAGCTCAAAATTTCATGTATTTTTAATAATTTCATTTCAACTCCTTTTTGGCTAATTCTTTCTCTAGCCTGTTCATAAAAATGTATATAAAAATACTAAAATATAAAACAAATTTTAACTCAAATAAATGCTCCTAGATTCCAAAGGGAAAAAGCTGTAAAGTCCAACTTCTAAGCCAAATTCCTGCTCCGTATGAACTCTGAATTCACCAAACTCACTTTTAAAGTTCAAGTTACAAAATTATCTATCTAACGGAAGTGGTTTCATTAAAATCAGAGCTCATTTGCAAAAGTTGGATTTTGGGACCTAGATGTACATTGTATATTATGTATATATTCATTCTTTCTTTATTTTATATTTCATCTTTCTTAACTACTAAAAATACAAAAAAATCATGGTTGTGTTGTATTTTGATTGTTGTATTTCATTGTATTTTTTCGTTGTAAATATCTCTTATTAAAAAGACAAAAAAATACATATTAGAAAAGCAAACAAAAAATGTACATGATGTTTGTCTTCTTTTGTAAATTCTCCACTATTTATTTTATTCTCTTTTATTCTATTGTATTTAAAGTAGCCTACTGTATTTTATTTTATTTATTTATTTATTTTACATTCTCTACAATAATCACTATTCAACTCCATTCTACCACCAACCTCCATTCAACCCCGCCATTTTTTTAAACCTCCCATTCAACTCCATTAATAATATAACCTCCCACCACTTTAATAACCTTTCATTTCATCCTCTTTATATACACGTCATCCTCCTCAATTTGCACTTGATCCATCTTTATGTGAGGAGAGCCTAGTTCCCAGAGTTGAATCGGTGACAGCGACGCAACCGCGGTCGAGCGACGATAGCCCTCTCTCCGGTGAGATCCGTCGCCTTTTTGGCAACATCGTAGCCGCAACCCCGCGCTGCTCGAGCTCATCGCTCGCCGGCGATTTGAGCGAAGAATGTGCTCTCGTGAGTACACCATAGGCGACCGTCTCCATTGTAGGTAAGTTTAGTTTCATCTTGTCATTATTTTTATCTTTGCAAATTTTTTTAGTCCATCACATTACCACCATATACCCACATTTGTTCCACATCACCTTCACCACCATCATCACATCATTTTTTCCCACATCATTTACTTTCTTGTTAAAAAATAAAAAATTAATTATAATCTAAAACAAAAAAGGGGTTTCTTATTTCAATAAAAAAACACAGCATTAAAAAAATCTAAAAATAAATAAAAAAAGGAAATCGCAGCGGCGGTGGGAGCACCCACCGCCGCCGCCGAACCCCGCCACCGCAGGCAGCCGCCAGCAGCCCGCTTGTCGACCAGCGGCCAATTCCAAGCCGCAGCCGCGCGGTAGTTGCCGTGTCTTCTTCGCATAGCCACCCCAGGCAGCACAGCCCTGTTGGACATGTGAGCCCACGGCGAGCCATTATGCAATAAATGTTATTGCAAATATCATTCCCTGATCTGAAATGAAGAATAAATAATTTGCATAATAGGTCCCTCTGTACAATTAGGGTTATGTACCATGGCTGTCTTAATGATCATACAGCTGTTGATTCAATTATTGAATCATAGAGGCTGGTGCTTGGATGAATATCTAAAGGGTTAGATTGAGGACTCATCAAGCACCATCAAATGATTGTTAAGATGTGATCTCCAGCCTGAGTAGGAGATTGCAATCCTTTCTCACATAGGCTGATATCTGACCGACCTCTTGATGCATGTCCTCTGCATAGGAATAGAGATTCGGAGGTGTCAGATTAGTTAGGTCAATGGGTTGACTTAACGAGATCGAGATAACCAAAGTCCTATGTTGAATGCTGTCACATCATAGGCACGCATCCTCTGACCGGAGACAGATGTATTGCTATATGTCTGAGTATGTACATTTGGCAGACCAATAGGTTGATGACCTAACCAAGGTCTATACACCGGCGAGCTGGTGTGCATATAAGGGCATATGAGTAATGCGATCTCTCAAAGGGATCATACAGGTTCACTACTGAACCGGAAGACATGAGCTCACTCATGAGATATTGGGAAGAATCAAATTCCGTGCACGGTCGTCTTGCTTTGGAAGCTTGACTGAATTTGTAGGTTTGATATATACTTTTGGAAAGTATATGATCAAGACCTAGGTATGATATATGCTTTTGGAAAGTATATGATCGATACCAAATCCCAATGATCAAATGAGAAACTTGGTGATCAAACCCTGAAGAAGACAGTGTAAAATAGATCTTGATCTTCGGGTTGACCATGGGTCTTCCAGTATGCAGGATGTACAGGTATTGGGAATACCTGAAGGGTGATGTGATCATAAACGATTGTATATCCATGACGCTTCCATTCCGAGGGAGTGATGAAACAGGTCTGGATTTTAGTGACTCCTTTCAGTAGAGAAGCGATCCGATCTTAGTCCAAGTGTTGGACATTGGTCTGAATGAGATTCAGATTCAATGAGAAGATTGGATTTGCGGTCTTGATTTAATCAAGCATCTGTGGGAGGTTCGTAAGATCTGGATTTGAGATAAGATCTCAATATCCAAGTCACTATACGTGGAATAATACAATCACCCTGTCCTTATCTCCAAGTATCTGCGGAGAAAGCACATTATTCTTGAAAGGGTTCAAGAATAATTCTTTTGATGAAATATCCAAGCAAGGACTTGATGATTAAATGAGATTTAATTATCAAGCTTAAATATGAATATGTTTCATATTGTGAAAATGATTATCTAAGATAATTAAATGGGATTTAATTATCAAGGATTAAGAGAATGTGGATAACACTATCCATGATATATGTGTGTTATAAATATGATTTATAATATACATATACAAGAGAGAGAATTTATGTAAATAGCATTTGTTAATTAATAATGTGGATTGGATTCACATTTATTAATTAATTGGAAATGCAATTTACTAATTAGTTTGGGTTGTGAATATGATTCACATAATATTCAATGGCATGATTGAAATATCCACAAATTAATTGGGAATTAATTTGGTGAATATTTTTGTGAATACAAAATTAATTAAGGAATAATAAGATAAATAAAAGGGAGCCAAAATTGACCACCCTCCATAGGTGGCGTCACCCATGAATTGTTCATGGGTGACGCCCCCCAATTTTAGGGAGGTTGGTTGACTCCATTTTTATTTATCACATTATCTCTTAATTAGTTAATGTTAAATTAAATTATGTTGATAATGTTGCAACATTTTTTAATTTAAATTAATGTTGTTGGTTTTAACCAACAACAATCATAGCCATTGATTTAGCATGGACCAAGCATAGCCCTTGGATCCATGTGTCCCATGGATTGAGATCCATTGGATCCTAAACTAATATAAATAGAGGGCTAGGGTAGCCTTCCATGGTACATCATTAAGAGTTGTACAAGGTGACAACTCTCTCTCTCTCTTTCTCATTCTCGCCCTCTCTCTCTTTCTCTTCTCCATTAAGTGGCCGTCCACTTTGTGTTGAGAAAGAAGAGACTCTCGGCTTTCGCCTTCGACGACTCGTGGATCTCCATCTTCTTTGGAGTTGCTTTCTCTAAAGGAAGATGACGGATTTCGTTTTACGAAATCGGGGGAGCCATCGCTTGGATCTTCATCGAGGATTGCGGGAAGGAACGTGACTCATCATCGCGCCCGCAAGTGCGTTCTTCGTGGATCGGACTTAAGATAGGAGGATCTCTACTTTGGGATCTCGTGATCACAACCACGCTTCAAGAGGTATTCCTAATACTTTGTGGTTTGATGAAACGATCCGAGAAGTGTTCTCGTGATCATGTGGTTTCATCTTTAAAGTTAAAATTTTAATTTCCGCTGCATCTAGCGACTAGTGCGACTAGTTGCTCCGATTGCATACGATGCGATCGACACGCTTCCGTGATGCGCTTGAGGATTCTCAATATCCTTCAAGTGGTATCAGAGCCATAGGTCGAATAAGGTTTTGGATATGATCCATAGACCTTAGACGATTTGGTTCTTGAAAGGGTTGCGAAATTTTTACTGCATTTCATTTTTTCGCACCTCTGTAAAATTGAATTTTTCGGCTCTGTTTAAAATGTTTAAACACGAAATTTTCAATTGGATTTTGTTCCCCATTAAACAAGGAAACCATAGGACTTGAGTTTACTAAATTTGGACTTTATTTGCTCAAGCTATGGCCTTTTGAATATGACTATATTCACTGTTGCGGGAACTGCGGATTTGAACGTGATTAATGAGATAATTACGGTTTTAATCCGCCTTGAAATGCGTGAATTATCACTTGGGTTCTTTAATAAATCAAATAGGCAATCTTTGGAAACTGAGTTTGCATTTTTTGGATTTAAATTGATCAAGATAAGTTAATTTTAGTGATTGGGGGTCACTGCTGGAAATTAACAAATTTCTTGATCTTGAACCTTGTGATATGTCATTCAATTATCATGATGAAAATTAATTGTTAATTTTCTGGAATAATTAGTTATAAATATTTGTGAAATATTTAAAGAAATAATTATTTCATTTAATGACACTTGCCTAAACCACAATGATGAGATATTAGATCTTGATCATTGGTTCATCAACAAACATTGCCTTCATGAAAACTATAGTTTATCCTACAATGGTTGTAGGACAACTTTTACATGAAAAATCCTTTTGCTTGAATAGGATTGGGGATTTGTCTAGCAAATCTCCTTATAATCAAAAATGTTTTGATTTATATTATATGGTATAATTTCGGTTGAAAAACCGATGAACATCTCAAAGTACATGATGGTCTATCTGGTATTATCCTTTCCCGAGGCGGATGTGGTGCCTAGTCGGAGAGCATTGGGGTCGCAGGTTGCAACGTATGTGGTCCGTCCCACTCTCGTCGGTACTGGCCATGACAGCGGGTAGGGACTGTATAATACCGGAGACAGACAATGTGTATTTTTTTCTAATTATTAAAATTCGAATAATACGTATTTTGAGATAATACCTACTATTCAAGTAAAAGACATGTTTGTTGATTGATGATTGGATTGATGATTAATTTAATGTGATTAAATTAATTATATCCAATAAACACTCTATTATGAATAGATGTGTATTTCCCTTGGAAGAGTTAATTATGTGAATATGATTCACGATAATTAATTATACAATTTGAATATGAGATGGAGGATCACATAAGTGACATCCATGGTCTCCCGTCAAGGCAAAGGATTTCGTCGCCAGTTGTTGTGTATAGGAGACGCCTGTCCGAAGTGACAGATCCTGTACATGATTTAATTGGATCGGGTTCTTTGCTTCTCGAAAGAGTAAGGCCGTATACGTAGTGACCCCAATATCGGGTCCTCATATTATTGGGGCGATATTGGATTGCGTATAGCGAGTATTAATCCTGTTGACGGTTGGTTCAATTAATGACGGGTCAACATTGCCTTAGGGGTGGTGGGCCCGGGTGTTAAAGATCGAATTGGGAAATGCAAGTTGGACTTGCAAGGCGGAATGTGTTCCCGCTTCTTTTTATCCGAGTTGTAGGTTCTCATATTATTGGGATGCAACAAATATAGGAAAGGAGATCCCAGATCTTGCTAGAGATATAATGGTAAGAATATCTCTTACATTGAAAGTGATTAAGGGAATGAACTTTCAGTGTTGACAAGGCAAGACAACTTTGATATAAAAAATTCCTAAATCAAAGTAAAACATGTATATATAATATATATACCCTTATGCAAATTTCTTATTTCAGATAATCCTTCATTAAACCCACTCAATGTTATACTCAATGATAACCAGTAAAAATATCTTGGATTGGACTCATGATCCAGATATTGTACTTGCAATTGGACACATAATGTATGTGGTTGCAGTATGCAAGTCCCCTCAACATAATGAGGAAGGGCAATTAAATAAGACAATAAGACATCACCTTAGTGTTTGTATGTCTCTATAGTCTTGATCTTTCATCGAGTGTACTTTGGAAGTGACATGTCGATGGTGATCGTAATTGTCGAATAATCCTTATAAAATAAAAGAAGATATTTTGGCATACATATGTGCTCTAGACATTTAATCATGAATGACATGGTTCTCTGCATTATGCAGAATGGTGGCTCGAAAGAGATGATGTATTCAAAATGTTTGAATACCTACCTGAACCTAAGTCTAAGAGTTAAGATGTATGTAGATATGATGAGTGTCATCATTCTACTGTCTATACTCTAGTCATTCGTGAAGCTTCATATTAATTATTTTGAATGAATTTAATGAAGCATGTATAAATGTTGAAATGCTCTTATATTGAAATCCTTAGAATTCAACACAAGAGATCCTTAGTCTTAAGCAATGGTTGTTTATAGATTAAGAGAGTGCAGTGGAAGCATGGGTCGGACCCGAGTATGAAGGAAAGTCAAAGAGTTGACCTACTTCTGTGACTTCCATATGACATCCAAAGAGTTGGATGAATGCCAATACTGCAATAAGTTGATGTGTTGATAGTATGACTATCAAGTCTGTCTAAAATCCTTAGTGAAGGACTCAGATAGAGCATCAAAAATAATCTACATATAATCATTGACTTTGACTTACTTATTTCATAAGATGAAGTCTGATAATTGTATCCCAATCTTCTAATGACATTTGCAATTGGTTGCAGATATATATTAGAAGATTAGAAATTTGATCTTAAGGTTTAATAGTCATCTACATGGATATTGGTGCAATTGTTGCGACAATCTCTATTGGATAGATGGACTTCATATTTTCAGTGGGAGAGCCCTTAGTCTTGGAGAATGTCTCTATGACCTAGATATTAGAATACCCTCATTGTTTGTTTCTAAATGTTGGAAATAAACATGAATTCTGAGATAGAACTATCATAAAGAGTTATGATGGAAGTATTTCAGATAGTAATCTAACATCTAGTGGACTCCACAAAATTAGAATATTAATGAATGGTTCATTAAGATTTCTAATACTGAAAATCAAACCTTATAAGATCAATAGGAGGATGAAGATCATTTGACAATGATCTGGCATCAAGTCTTGGACATATGTCTATTGATATGATCAATAGTCTAGTAAGAGATGAAACTTTAGAATGTCTAAAATTTCAAATCTTACATACTTATGAATATTGTATTCGAAGTAAAATGTCCAATACACCCTTCTCTGGGAATGGTGTTAGATGTCGAGGTATTCAAGATCTCATACATATTGATGTATGTAGATCATCTATATCATAATAAACATTATGGATATGTGATATCTATTAATGATTATGTATGATATGAGATTTCTTCTCTTCACCTGAGAAACCTTTGAAATGTTCAAAGATTTCACAATTTTGGTTTAGAACCAAAGTTTGGAGAAAGATGAAATGAATTTGATCTAACCTAGGTAG
This sequence comes from Ottelia alismoides, assembly GCA_037367405.1. Taxonomy (NCBI): domain Eukaryota; kingdom Viridiplantae; phylum Streptophyta; class Magnoliopsida; order Alismatales; family Hydrocharitaceae; genus Ottelia; species Ottelia alismoides. The sequence continues at coordinate 777,026 of JAZKJV010000272.1, forward strand.
CTTGTACCTATTAGATAAAATTCAAAGAATACCTTATGAAGATATGAATATCACTTCTATCTCACTCCTCCTAATACACCTAAACTCAATGGAGTTGTAGGGAGATACAATTGGATCATGTGTGACATGATTTGATCAATGATGAATTTTAGCATAATTATCCTCTTAGTTTCCTGGTATATATGTGTAGTAGAGACTACAATATATATCCTTAATAAGGTTCCATGGATGTAATCTGGAATCTAGCACTTGAGAAGTGTTACTTCATTAGGAAAATAAAGGATGGTATTGGATACCTACTTTATGACCTTGAGATTCTTAAAAGATCTCATCTCTGAGAATGTGATTCTTAGAGGATGACTCTCCTGAGAATCAAGATGAAAATGAAGTGAAGGAACTCATTTAATCTTGAGAAGATAATGAGGCTCCTGAAATCAGAAACTAAAAGGATAATTAAAGATGAAGCACTAATACCTCTTCAAATGAGTTTGAGGATGTATTCCATGTGTCAGCCAAGTCTGACAATGACCGGACTTCATGTGATGAAGCTCCTAAGGATCATGACATGGAATGATGGATATTAGCAATAAAGTCTAAAGTAGACTTCATATACAAGTGTTGTATATGGACCCTCGAGGATCCACCTATAAGGGTTAGACCCATTAAGGTGTAAATGGATCTTCAAGAGAAGAGGGAACCTGATGAGAAGGTGGAGACCTTCAAAGCTCGGTTCGTAGCCATAAGCTACACATCGGAAGAGAAGACATTGCTTGCGATGAGACTTGCTCTTCGGTAACCATGCTTAAACTCATCAGAATATTGCTAACCTTAGCTACACAACTTGACTATTGCATCTTCAGGATGTAATTCAAGATTGCATTCCTCTTAAGAATACCTCTCTGAGGATATTCACATGAAGTAGCCCCAGGGCTTCATGATCGGGGAAAGTAAGGTGTGAAAGCTAAAGAAATCCATCTATGGACTCAAATAAGCTTCTTGTTGTTGGAACATAAGATTTGATGAAATTATAAATGTTATGATTTCAAATAGAATCTTGATGAACCATGTGAAGCTTAGTGGGAGTGCCATTGTGTTCACCGTGCTAAATGTAGATAATATCCTAATCATTTGGAATGATATAAGGATGATAATAAGTGTTTTATAGACTGGCTATTCCATACCTTGAGATATGATCTCGAGAATACCTCTTAGATCTTAGTTCTGAAGTTGTTTAGAATCAAAGAAAAGGGGGTATTGGGACTGTCGCATTTGTAGTACACCTTGGACATATTCCATTCTTGGAAATTCCAAGAAAAGCTTCCTTCCCTTGAGATTTGGTACTGACCTATCTAAAGGGATAGCACCTCAAAGAGTTGAGGAAGTGAATGCTAGAACTGCTTGCACTTGTGCATCAGTTACGAGAAGCTAAGTGTATACTAAATGTGTACAAAAGCCAGATTTCTGCCATGCAGTGGGAGTAGTAAACTGTTACTAATCCTACTATGGAGAAAGAACACTTGATTGCAGTAATAACGATATCTTCAAAGATGAGAAGGCTATAGAGATAGTGATCTCTAAGTCTTATCTTCAAGAGCTTAAGACTTTATAGATAGAGATCTAAAAGGTCTTAACTGTGGATACCTTGAGAGATAGTGATCTCCTGGAATAAGGGTATTCTGATAAGGATTATGGAAATACTGGTTATAATAGTTATTGAGCAATAGTGTCAAGGACACTATAACTGCTTTGACTAAATTGAGTATTGGTTGCATAAGATGCAACATTCGCATTGGATGCGAGCACTGTTACCTAGGGATATGCAAGTGCCGTAAAAGGACTTGGCATAGTCTTTTGGGAACAGAGTGACTGATCAACTTACCTAGCTATTTTTCTAAATAGCATATGATTGTCACATGAGTGTGGGTTTATATGATTAGCCCATTAATGGCTCTTTGGGCTAGTGGGAGATTGTTGGACATGTGAGCCCACGGCGAGCCATTATGCAATAAATGTTATTGCAAATATCATTCCCTGATCTGAAATGAAGAATAAATAATTTGCATAATAGGTCCCTCTGTACAATTAGGGTTATGTACCATGGCTGTCTTAATGATCATACAGCTGTTGATTCAATTATTGAATCATAGAGGCTGGTGCTTGGATGAATATCTAAAGGGTTAGATTGAGGACTCATCAAGCACCGTCAAATGATTGTTAAGATGTGATCTCCAGCCTGAGTAGGAGATTGCAATCCTTTCTCACATAGGCTGATATCTGACCGACCTCTTGATGCAGGTCCTCTGCATAGGAATAGAGATTCGGAGGTGTCAGATTAGTTAGGTCAATGGGTTGACTTAACGAGATCGAGATAACCAAAGTCCTATGTTGAATGCTGTCACAGCATAGGCACGCATCCTCTGACCGGAGACAGATGTATTGCTATATGTCTGAGTATGTACATTTGGCAGACCAATAGGTTGATGACCTAACCAAGGTCTATACACCGGCGAGCTGGTGTGCATATAAGGGCATATGAGTAATGCGATCTCTCAAAGGGATCATACAGGTTCACTACTGAACCGGAAGACATGAGCTCACTCATGAGATATTGGGAAGAATCAAATTCCGTGCACGGTCGTCTTGCTTTGGAAGCTTGACTGAATTTGTAGGTTTGATATATACTTTTGGAAAGTATATGATCAAGACCTAGGTATGATATATGCTTTTGGAAAGTATATGATCGATACCAAATCCCAATGATCAAATGAGAAACTTGGTGATCAAACCCTGAAGAAGACAGTGTAAAATAGATCTTGATCTTCGGGTTGACCATGGGTCTTCCAGTATGCAGGATGTACAGGTATTGGGAATACCTGAAGGGTGATGTGATCATAAACGATTGTATATCCATGACGCTTCCATTCCGAGGGAGTGATGAAACAGGTCTGGATTTTAGTGACTCCTTTCAGTAGAGAAGCGATCCGATCTTAGTCCAAGTGTTGGACATTGGTCTGAATGAGATTCAGATTCAATGAGAAGATTGGATTTGCGGTCTTGATTTAATCAAGCATCTGTGGGAGGTTCGTAAGATCTGGATTTGAGATAAGATCTCAATATCCAAGTCACTATACGTGGAATAATACAATCGCCCTGTCCTTATCTCCAAGTATCTGCGGAGAAAGCACATTATTCTTGAAAGGGTTCAAGAATAATTCTTTTGATGAAATATCCAAGCAAGGACTTGATGATTAAATGAGATTTAATTATCAAGCTTAAATATGAATATGTTTCATATTGTGAAAATGATTATCTAAGATAATTAAATGGGATTTAATTATCAAGGATTAAGATAATGTGGATAACACTATCCATGATATATGTGTGTTATAAATATGATTTATAATATACATATACAAGAGAGAGAATTTATGTAAATAGCATTTGTTAATTAATAATGTGGATTGGATTCACATTTATTAATTAATTGGAAATGCAATTTACTAATTAGTTTGGGTTGTGAATATGATTCACATAATATTCAATGGCATGATTGAAATATCCACAAATTAATTGGGAATTAATTTGGTGAATATTTTTGTGAATACAAAATTAATTAAGGAATAATAAGATAAATAAAAGGGAGCCAAAATTGACCACCCTCCATAGGTGGCGTCACCCATGAATTGTTCATGGGTGACGCCCCCCAATTTTAGGGAGGTTGGTTGACTCCATTTTTATTTATCACATTATCTCTTAATTAGTTAATGTTAAATTAAATTATGTTGATAATGTTGCAAAATTTTTTAATTTAAATTAATGTTGTTGGTTTTAACCAACAACAATCATAGCCATTGATTTAGCATGGACCAAGAGGTATTCCTAATACTTTGTGATTTGTTGAAACAATCCGAGAAGTGTTCTCGTGATCATGTGGTTTCATCTTTAAAGTTAAAATTTTAATTTCCGCTGCATCTAGCGACTAGTGCGACTAGTTGCTCCAATTGCATACGATGCGATCGACACGCTTCCATGATGCGCTTGAGGATTCTCAATATCCTTCAAGCCCCTCCTCGCGCGACCGCGCGCAGGCTGCGCCAGCTGTCGCGGCCACCCATGCGAAACCCCCCCAGCAGGCCGTCGTCCCCTCCGCCACACCGCTCCCCACCGCCAGCGTACGCCTCGCCGCTACCCCGCGCTCGGTGTGCCGCCCCCACCACGGTTGCACCTCTTGCACCCTAGCCGTGAGCAAGGTAGAAGAAGGTAAAAAAAATATTTCTTTTATGTAAAAATTGCATTGTGGTTACTTATATTTTCTGTAACTACAAAAAGGTCCATGTACATATTTTGTTGTAAATATTATTTTTCTGAATTTGCAAAGGCAACCCTATGTTTGCATTTTAATTTGGACCTCATTTATGCGCCATTTTATTCAGTAAAAAATGTCATTGTGTTGAGCAACTAATTGTCTACCTCTTGAATATTTATTTGTATTTTTGTGAGTTGTGGTTAATTAATTAAAATTTCTTAATTGAAATTCTTCATATTTTACTCAATTTGAACTCTTAAATTAATATCTCACACGTACTTGCTCTAAAATTCCACAAAAATTAGATATGTGCCCTGAAATGTGATTGAGCTACTATCCAAATTTTATCCAAAGTGGAGTTGTCTTGTGCCTGAATAAATCATAGAGCGATTTTCATATTTGATTTATAATTAATTCCACATAATCCTTTTCACAAAATTTCAACTCTCTTGAATTGAGCATCTAAATATCTTTTTGAGATAATTCGCACTCTGATTAACTTGCTATTGTGGATTAATTAGAAATTAATTACTCATTGTCACTCTGTTTTCACTAAAAAAATCCATAAAAAATCATATTTTGTCGAAAAATTCAGAAAAAATTATTGTAGTATCATTTCATCATGTTTTAATTCCAGTAAAATTTTCATGATTTTTTCTTACTGTTTGTGCGAAAAACTGTGAAAATATCAATAAAAAGTGTGCATTTTTCATTGTTGCATCTTAACTCTGAAAAATACAAAAAAAATATACGTTGCATTCATCTCTGGATTAGAATTCTAGGAAAAAATATAATGTGGATGAATTGAATTAATTTCTCATCAAAATTAATTTGGCTAAGTTGTATGCTTTCTTAGTGTATTAATTCAGTCGCATTTGCATTTGTATTTGTTTTTTCATTAAAAAAATATAAAAAAAACACATTGGAAATCTAAAATTTAATTTTCAAATTACCCCGAAGTTGTTCCTTTGCCTCCCTGTGTTCGACCCCGAACTTGCCCGGGATATAAATTAAGCCGAGACACTCTTCACGGAGATCTTCTCGGTTCTGACTGATTCGCTAAGTACACGTACCACAACGAACACGAATTAAAACACGTATTTAGTGACTCATCAAAGATTGGAAAGGTAACATGGAGAGGTATGTGGAGGCGAGAGGAAAAAATGAAATGGTGGACGAATTGTGCATGGGGACATGAGCATCTTCCACTATTCTTGATGACAATTCTTACAAAGATTGCTTTGAATTTTTGTTTGACGACCTTGATTGTGGGAATAATAAAACCCTTTACCGTATGATGGATCTGATTCCGAGAATAACAACACCCTTGTCCGGATCTGGTTACTCAGCATAACTTTATCCAATAATAACAGCTGACATACATAAACATACGGTAATAAAATTTTTTATACAGAAAGAATCTCACAGTTTTTCATTCACGAATAAAGCTCACATATCAAATTGTCCCATTGTATTCTTTTACATGCATATCAAGTTGAAAGAAAAAGACACAAAAGAATCACTAACTACTTCAGAATAGAAAGATCTACTATTTGCCAGCTGCTTGGATGGTCTCCTAAAGTTTGGGCAATGGATCGCCGATGCGTATTGTTTTTCTAGGAATTTATAGGGTAATGGCTAGTCAGTACTAAGTAATGAAGAGGAGAAAAGTAAGAAAGCATGGTAAGATAACAAAGCTTAAAAACTAAAAAATCTATTTCTTCTTGTTAAGTCTCATTCATTCTATTATATGAAGGGATTAGTCTAGGTGATTTATCTAACCTCTTATGGACTCTAAAGCTATAGACACTTCGGGATTAGAGGTTGTGTTGATCCAATGAGATTATGTTGCTACACGTTGCCTTAACCAATCCTCGAATGCTATCCTGACAATCTTTTTTTATTTCTTTATTTACGATTTTCAAACCCTCGACCCGTCAAACAAAAAAGCTCCTCGAGGACTCATTGCTTAAAATCACATGCTAATAACATTTAATTTTAAAAAGCATGTTGTCGTGACTCGTCCACTATTAAACCACACGTACCTCCATATAGGTATGATCACACCTTCAGTCAGTCAAATCATCAAATGGCAGACAACTACCACGCACTGCAAATAATTTACTACATGCACTTAACATATACGGGCAACAGTGTACAACCCAAGTCTTGTTAGACTTGTGAGCCCTGGGCGAACCATTCTTACAATAAATGTTATTGTAATATTTAAGTTTATCAATAAACGTTATTGATGTTTTACTCCCTTTCTGAAATTATATGAATGAATGCACAATAAGGTCCCTCTGTACAATTAGGGTTATGTACCATGGCCAGCTTGATGATCATATAGCTGTTGATTCATTAAATGAATCATAGAGGCTGGTGTTTGGATGAATATCTAAAGAGTTAGATAGAGGACTCATCAAGCACCGTCAAATGATTGTCAAGTGGAGATCTCCATCCTGAGTAGGAGATGGCAATCCTTTCTCACATAGGCTGATATCTGACCGACCTCTTGATGCAGGTCCTCTGCATGGGAATTGTGATTCGGAGGTGTCAGATTAGTTAGGTCAATGGGTTGACCTAACGAGATCGAGATAACTTAAGTCTTATGTTGAATGCTGTCACAGCATAGGCACGCATCCTCTGACCGGAGACAGATATATTGCTATATATCTAAGTATGTACATTTGGCAGACCAATAGGTTGATGACCTAACCAAGGTCTATACACCGGCAAGCTGGTGTGCATATAAGGGTATATGAGCAATATGATCTCTCAAAGGGATCATACAGATTCACTTGTAAACCGGAAGACATGAGCTCACTCATGAGGTATTGGGACCGATCAAATTCCATGCGTGGTCGTCGTGCTTTGGAAGCATGACATGAATTTGAAGGTATGATATATGCTTTGGGAAAGCATATGATCGATACCAAATCCCAATGACCAAGATTCAGAAACTTAATTATTAAACCCTGAAGAAGACAGTATAAAATGATCTTGATCTTCGGGTTGATCATGGGTCTTCCAGTATGCAGGATGTACAGGTATTGGGAATACCTGAAGGGTGATGTGATCATAAACGATTGTATATCCATGACGCTTCCATTCCGAGGGAGTGATGAAACAGGTCTGGATTTTAGTGACTCCTTTCAGTAGAGAAGCAATCCGATCTTAGTCCAAGTGTTGGACATTAATCTGAATGAGATTCAGATTCAATGAGAAGATTGGATTTGCGGTCTTGATTTAATCAAGCATCTGTGGGAGGTTCGTAAGATCTAGATTTGAGATAAGATCTCAATATCCAAGTCACTATACATGGAATAATGCAATCGCCCTGTCCTTATCTCCAAGTATCTGCGGAGAAAGCACATTATTCTTGAAAGGGTTCAAGAATAATTCTTTTGATGAAATATCCAAGCAAGGACTTGATGATTAAATGAGATTTAATTATCAAGCTTAAATATGAATATGATTCATATTGTGAAAATGATTATCTAAGATAATTAAATGGGATTTAATTATCAAGGATTAAGAGAATGTGGATAACACTATCCATGATATATGTGTGTTATAAATGTGATTTATAATATACATATATAAGAGAGAGAATTTATGTAAATAGCATTTGTTAATTAATAATGTGGATTGGATTCACATTTATTAATTAATTGGAAATGCAATTTACTAATTAGTTTGGGTTGTGAATGTGATTCACATAATATTCAATGGCAAGATTGAAATATTCACAAATTAATTTGGAATTAATTTGGTGAATATTTATTGTGATTAATTAAGGAATAATAAGATAAATAAAATGGAGCAAAATAAACCACCCTCCATAGGTGGCGTCACCCATGAATTGTTCATGGGTGACACCCCCCAATTTTAGGGAGGTTGGTTGACTCCATTTTTATTTATCACATTATCTCTTAATTAGTTAATGTTAAATTAAATTATGTTGATAATGTTGCAACATTTTTTAATCTAAATTAATGTTGTTGGTTTTAACCAACAACAATCATAGCCATTGATTTAGCATGGACCAAGCATAGCCCTTGGATCCATGTGTCCCATGGATTGAGATCCATTGGATCCTAAACTAGTATAAAAGGAGGGCTAGGGTAGCCTTTCCAAGTTACAACATTCTTGAGTTGAAGAACTCTACTCTCTCTCTCTCTCATTCTCGTGGGGTCTCCCTAATATTCAAGTGGTCGTCCACTTTATGTATTAGGAAGGAGAACAAATTTTTCTACGCCTCGACGCTTGGATCTTCGTCAAAGGATTGCGGGAAGGACGCGACTCATCATCGTGCCCGCAAGCGCATTCTCCGTGGGTCGGACTTAAGATAGGAGGATCTCTACTTTGGGATCTCGCGATCACAACCACGCTTCAAGAGGTATTCCTTGTATTTTGTGGTTTGATGAAACGATCCGAGAAGTGTTCTCGTGATCATGTGGTTTCATCTTTAAAGTTAAAAATTTTAATTTCCGCTGCATCTAGCATCTAGTACGACTAGTTGCTCCGATTGCATACGATGCGATCGACACGCTTCCGTGATACGCTTAAGGATTCACAATATCCTTCAAGTGGTATCAGAGCCATAGGTCGAATAAGGTTTTGGATATGATCCATACACCTTAGACGATTTGGTTCTTGAAAGGGTTGCGAAATTTTTACTGCATTTCAATTTTCGCACCTCTGTCTAATTAAATTTTTCTATACTGTTTAAAATGTTTAAACACGAAATTTTCAATTGGATTTTGTTCTCCATTAAACAAGGAAACCATAGGACTTGAGTTTACTAAATTTGGACTTTATTTGCTCAAGATATGGCTTTTTGAATATGACTATATTCACTGTTGCGGGAACTGTGGATTTGAACGTAATTGATGAGATAATTACGGTTTTAATCCGCCTTGAAATGCATGAATTACCACTTGGGTTCTTTAACAAATCAAATAGACAATCTTTGGAAACTGAGTTTATATTTTTTTGGATTTAAATTGATCAAGATAAGTTAATTTTAGTGATTGGGGGTCACTGCTGGAAATTAACAATTTTGATCTTGAACCTTGTGATATGTCATTCAATTATCATGATGAAAATTAATTGTTAATTTTCTGGAATAATTAGTGATAAATATTTGTCAAATATTTAAAGAAATAATTATTTTATTGAATGACACTTGCCTAAACTATAATGATGAGATATTAGATCTTGATCATTGTTTCATCAACAAACATTGCTTTCATGAAAACTATAGTTTATCCTACAATAGTTGTAGGATAACTTTTACATGAAAAACCCTTTTGCTTGAATAGGATTGGGGATTTGTCTAGCAAATCTCGTTATAATCAAAAATGTTTTGATTTATATTATATGGTATAATTTTCGGTTGAAAAACCGATGAACATCTCAAAGTACATGATGTTCTATCTGGTATTATCCTTTCCCGAGGCGGATGTGGTGCCTAGTCGGAGAGCATTGGGGTCGCGGGTTGCAACATATGTGGTCCGTTTCACTCTCGTCGGTACTGGCCATGACAGCGGGTAGGGACTGTATAATACCGGAGACAGACAATATGTATTTTTCTAATTATTAAAATTCGAATAATACGTATTTTGAGAATATACCTACTATTCAAGTAAAAGACATGTTTGTTGATGATTGGATTAATGATTAATTTAATATGATTAAATTAATCATATCCAATAAGCACTCTATTTTGAATAGATGTGTATTTCCCTTGGAAGAATTAATTATGTGAATATGATTCACGATAATTAATTATAAAATTTGAATACGAGGTGGAGGATCACATTAGTGACATCCATGGTCTCCCGTCAAGGCGAAGGGTTTCCGTCGCCAGGGATTGTATGTAGGAGACGCCTGTCCGAAGTGACAGCTCCTGTATGCAAGCGCATCTGGATCGGGCTCTTTGCTTCTCGAAAGAGTAAGGCCGTATGCGTAGTGACCCCAATATCGAGTCCTCATATTATTGGGGCGATATTGGATTGCACATAACGAGTTCTAATCCTGTTGACGGTTGGTTCAATTAACAACGGGTCAACATCATCTTAGGGGTGGTGGGCCCGGGTGTTAAAGACCGAATTGGGAATGCAAGTTGGACTTGCAAAAGGCGGAATGAGTTCCCGCTTCTTTTTATCGGAGTCGCAAGTTCTCATATTATTGGGATATGACAAATATAGGAAAGGAGATCCCAGATCTTGCTTGAGATATAGCGGTAAGTATATCTCTTATTTTGAAAGACAATTAGGGAATAATCTTTCAAAGTTGACCTAGCAAGACAAATTTGATTTAAAATGCCTTAATCAAATTATTCTTAAAATGAATATATAACTATTCTGATATAGTGCATTCTTAATTTCAGAAAATGAAGTCCATGAACCCACTTAGCAGGCTTCTGGAGGTCAACCACTTGACCGGACCAAATTATTCGGATTGGATCCGAAATTTGGATCTTGTTCTCTCTGCAGAGCGTATCTCCTACGTGCTTAACAAGGACAAGATAGCAAACCCTGTGACTGGTGAAGATAAATCATATAATGATAAATATGATGAAGACCATAATCTGGCAAGGTGTTACATCCTTGGGTCATTATCCAATGTGCTTCAGAAGCAACATGTGGAAATGAACCATTGCCAAGAGATTGTGCTGAATCTGAAGGAGATGTTCGGTGACATAAACCGTACACAGCGTTACAATGTGGTGAAAGAGCTTATTCGCTACAAGATGCATGAAGGGACCTCTGTCAGAGAACATGTACTCAAAATGTTTGGGTACCTCTCTGAGCTGGAAACCCTGGGAGCCTACTTGGATTCTGAAATGCAAGCTGATTTCATTCTCCTGTCGCTCCCTAAGTCTTTCAACAACTTTGTTGTGTCTTACCACATGAACAAAGGTGACTTCACAAACGCTGGGTTCTTAGCTGCATTGAAGTCTGCAGAAGACGTCATGAAAAAGGACGCCCCCTCTGCTAGTGCAATGGTTGCACAGGTGAGAGGAAAGCACGGGCGGAAGCAAGGTTCTCAGAAGGGCCCAGCCTCGAAGAGAAAGAAGAAGAATCAAGGAGTTGGTTCATCTTCTAGTGCTTCCACACTGATGACATCGAAGAAGACCGATGTCTGTCACCACTGCAAGAAGTCGGGGCACTGGCGGCGTAACTGCCCAGATTACCTGAAGTCCACTGACAAAGGTAAAGCCCCCAGCAGGTATAAAATCTACTTTCATCATAGAAACTAGCTTTCTCGTTGGACGAGAAGGAAGTTGGGTTGTAGATTCTGGTGCTTCTGTTCATGTATGCAATTCGTTGCATTTGTTTCAGGAAACTAGGAATCTGGAGCATGGGGAGATAGTTATCCAGATGGGATCTTGATGGACAAGTGAGCCCACGGCGAGCCATTATGCTATAAATGTTATTACAAATATCATTCCCTGATCTGAAATGAAGAATAAATAATTTGCATAATAGGTCCCTCTGTACAATTAGGGTTATGTACCATGGCTATCTTAATGATCATACAGTTGTTGATTCAATTATTGAATCATAGAGGCTGGTGCTTGGATGAATATCTAAAGGGTTAGATTGAGGACTCATCAAGCACCGTCAAATGATTGTTAAGATGTGATCTCCAGCCTGAGTAGGAGATGGCAATCCTTTTCTCACATAGGCTGATATCTGACCGACCTCTTGATGCAGGTCATCTGCATAGGAATAGAGATTCGGAGGTGTCAGATTAGTTAGGTCAAAGAGTTGACTTAACGAGATCGAGATAACCAAAGTCCTATGTTGAATGCTGTCACAGCATAGGCACGCATCCTCTGACCGGAGACAGATGTATTGCTATATGTCTGAGTATGTACATTTGGCAGACCAATAGGTTGATGACCTAACCAAGGTCTATACACCGGCGCGCTGGTGTGCATGTAAGGGCATATGAGTAATACGATCTCTCAAAGGGATCATACAGGTTCACTACTGAACCGGAAGACATGAGCTCACTCATGAGATATTGGGAAGAATTAAATTCCGTGCACGGTCATCTCGCTTTGGAAGCTTGACTGAATTTGTAGGTTTGATGTATACTTTTGGAAAGTATATGATCAATACCTAGGTATGATATATGCTTTTGGAAAGTATATGATCGATACCAACTCCCAATGATCAAATGAGAAACTTGGTGATCAAACCCTGAAGAATACAGTGTAAAATAGATCTTGATCTTCGGGTTGACCATGGGTCTTCCAGTATGCAGGATGTACAGGTATTGGGAATACCTGAAGGGTGATGTGATCATAAACGATTGTATATCCATGACGCTTCCATTCCGAGGGAGTGATGAAACAGGTCTGGATTTTAGTGACTCCTTTCAGTAGAGAAGCGATCCGATCTTAGTCCAAGTGTTGGACATTGGTATGAATGAGATTCAGATTCAATGAGAAGATTGGATTTGCGGTCTTGATTTAATCAAGCATCTGTAAGATCTGGATTTGAGATAAGATCTCAATATCCAAGTCACTATACGTGGAATAATACAATCGCCCTGTCCTTATCTCCAAGTATCTGCGGAGAAAGCACATTATTCTTGAAAGGATCGAGAATAATTCATTTGATGAAATCCATATCCAAGCAAGAAGAACTTGATGATTAAATGAGATTTAATGATCAAGCATAATGTGAATGAGATTCATATTATGAGAATTATTATCCAAGATAATTAAATGGGATTTAATTATCAAGGATTAGAGAATATGGATAATACTATCCATGATATATGTGTATTATAAATATGATTTATAATACATATATTGAAGAGAGAGAATCCATGTAAATAGCATTTGTTAATTAATAGTGTGGATTGGATTCACATTTATTAATTAATTGGAAATACAATTTATAAATTAGTTTGGGTTGTGAACATGATTCACATAATGATCAATGGCATGATTGAAATATTCACAAATTAATTTGGAATTAATTTGGTGGATATTATTGCAATAATAGTTATTGCAATTTATTAAGAAATAATAAGATAAAACAAAAGGAGACAAAATAACCCCCTATATTTTAGGGAGGTTGGTTGACTCCATTTTATTTATCACATTATCTCTTAATTAGTTAATGTTAAATTAAATTATGTTGATATTGTTGCAACATTTTTTAATTTAAATTAATGTTGTTGGTTTTAACCAACAACAATCATAGCCATTGATTTAGCATGGACCAAGCATAGCCCTCGGATCCATGTGTCCCATGGATTGAGATCCATTGGACCCTAAACTAGTATAAAAGGAGGGCTAGGGTAGCCTTTCCAAGTTACAACATTCTTGAGTTGAAGAACTCTACTCTCTTTCTCTCATTCTCGTGGGGTCTCCCTAATATTCAAGTGGCCGTCCACTTTGTGTATTAGTAAGGAGATCATCTTTTCTACGCCTCGACGCTTGGATCTTCGTCAAAGGATTGTGGGAAGGACGCGACTCATCATCGTGCCCGCAAGCGCATTCTCCATGGGTCGGACTTAAGATAGGAGGATCTCTACTTTGGGATCTCACGATCACAACCACGCTTCAAGAGGTATTCCTTGTACTTTGTGGTTTGATGAAACGATCCGAGAAGTGTTCTCGTGATCATGTGGTTTCATCTTTAAAGTTAAAAATTTTAATTTCCGCTGCATCTAGCGACTAGTGCGACTAGTCGCCCTGATCGCATACGATGCGATCGACACGCTTCCGTGATGCGCTTAAGGATACTCAATATCCTTCAAGTGGTATCAGAGTCAGGTTGAATAAGGTTTTGGATATGATCCATAGACCCTAGACGATTTGGTTCTTGAAAGGGTTGCGAAATTTTACTGCATTTCAATTTTTCGCACCTCTGTAAAATTGAATTTTTCGGCTCTGTTTAAAATGTTTAAACACAAAATTTTCAATTGAATTTTGTTCCCCATTAAACAAGGAAACCATAGGACTTGAGTTTACTAAATTTGGACTTTAGTTGCTCAAGATATGACTTTTTGAATATGACTATATTCACTGTTGTGGGAACTGCGGAATTTGAACGTGATTAATGAGATAATTACAGTTTTAATCCGCCTTGAAATGCGTGAATTATCACTTTGGTTCTTTGATAAATCAAATAGGCAATCTTTGGAAACTGAGTTTGCATTTTTTGGATTTAAATTGATCAAGATAAGTTAATTTTAGTGATTGGGGGTCACTGCTGGAAATTAACAATTTTGATCTTGAACCTTGTGATATGTCATTCAATTATCATGATGAAAATTAATTGTTAATTTTCTGGAATAATTAGTGATAAATATTTGTGAAATATTTAAAGAGATAATTATTTCATTGAATGACACTTGCCTAAACCACAATGATGAGATATTAGATCTTGATCATTGGTTCATCAACAAACATTGCCTTCATGAAAGCTATAGTTTATCTTACAATAATTGTAGGACAACTTTTACATGAAAAACCCTTTTGCTTGAATAGGATTGGGGATTTGTCTAGCAAATCTCCTTATAATCAAAAATGTTTTGATTTATATTATATGGTATAATTTCGGTTGAAAAATCGATGAACATCTCAAAGTACATGATGGTCTATCTGGTATTATCCTTTCCCGAGGCGGATGTGGTGCCTAGTCGGAGAGCATTGGGGTAGCGGGTTGCAACGTATGTGGTCCGTCCCACTCTCGTCGGTACTGGCCATGACAGCAGGTAGGGACTGTATAATACCGGAGACAGACAATGTGTATTTTTCTAATTATTAAAATTCGAATAATACGTACTTTGAGTATATACCTACTATTCAAGTAAAAGACATGTTTGTTGATTGATGATTGGATTAATGATTGATTTAATATGATTAAATTAATTATATCCAATCATGAATAGATGTGTATTTCCCTTGGAAGAATTAATTATGTGGATGTGATTCACGATAATTAATTATAAAATTTGAATATGAGGTGGAGGATCACATAAGTGACATCCATGGTCTCCCGTCAAGGCAAAGGATTTCGTCGCCAGTTGTTGTGTATAGGAGACGCTTGTCCGAAGTGACAGATCCTGTACATGATTTAATTGGATCGGGTTCTTTGCTTCTCGAAAGAGTAAGGCCGTATACGTAGTGACCCCAATATCGGGTCCTCATATTATTGGGGCGATATTGGATTGCGTATAGCGAGTATTAAGCCTGTTGACGGTTGGTTCAATTAATGACGGGTCAACATCATCTTAGGGGTGGTGGGCCCGGGTGTTAAAGACCGAATTGGGAGATGCAAGTTGGACTTGCAAGGCGGAATGTGTTCCCGCTTCTTTTTATCCGAGTTGTAGGTTCTCATATTATTGGGATGCAACGAAGATAGGAAAGGAGATCCCAGATCTTGCAGAGATATAATGGTAAGAATATCTCTTACATTGAAAGTGATTGAGGGAATGAACTTTCAGTGTTGACAAGGCAAGACAACTTTGATATAAAAATTCTTAAATCAAAGTAAAATATGTATATATATAATATATATATACCCTTATGCAAATTTCTTATTTCAGATAATCCTTCATTAAACCCACTCAATGTTATACTCAATAATAACCAGTAAAAATATCATGGATTGGACTCTTGATCCAGATATTGTACTTGCAATTGGACACATAATGTATGTGGTTGCAATGTGCAAGTTTCCTCAACATAATGAGGAATGACAATTAAATAAGACAATAAGACATCGCCTTAGGGTTTGTATGTCTCTATAGTCTTGACCTTTCATCGAGTGTACTTTGGAAGTGACATGTCGATGGTGATCGTAATTGTCGAATAATCCTTATAAAATAAAAGAAGATATTTTGGCATACATATATGCTCTAGACATTTAATCATGAATGACATGGTTCTCTGCATTATGCAGAATGGTGGCTCGAAAGAGATGATGTATTCAAAATGTTTGAATACCTACCTGAACCTAAGTCTCTAAGAGTTAAGATGTATGTAGATATGATGAGTGTCATCATTCTATTATCTATACTCTAGTCATTCATGAAGCTTCATAATATTCATATTGTATGAATTTAATGAAGCATGTATAAATGTTGAAATGCTCTTGTATTGAAATCTTTGAATTCAACATAAGAGATTCTTTGTCTTGAACAATGGTTGTTTATAGATGAAGAGAGCACAATGGAAGCATGGGTCGGACCCATGTAAGAAGGAAAGTCAAAAAGAATTGACCTACTTCTGTGACTTCCATATGACATCCAAAGAGTTGGATGAATGTCAATACTGCAATAAGTTGATGTGTTGATAGTATGACTATCAAGTCTGTCTAAAATCCTTAGTGAAGGACTCAGATAGAGCATCACAATAATCTACATATAATCATTGACTCTGACTTTATTATTTCATAAGATAAAGTCTGACAATTGTATCCCAATCTTCTAATGATATTTGCAATTGGTTGCATATATATTAGAAGATTAGAAATTTGATCTTAAGGTTTAGTAGTCATCTACATGGATATTACTGTAATTGTTGCAGCAATCTCTATTGGATAGATAGACTTCATATTCTCAGTGGGAGAGTCCTTAGTCTTAGAGAATGTCGCTATGACCTAGATATTAGAATAACCCCATTGTTTGTTTCTAAATGTTGGAAATAAACATGAATTCTGAGATAGAACTGTCATAAAGAGTTATGATGGAAATATTTCAGATAGTAATCTAACATCTAGTGGACTCCACAAAATTAGAATATTAATGAATGGTTCATTAAGATTTCTAATACTGAAAATCAAACCTTATAAGATCAATAGGAGGATGAAGATCATTTGACAATGATCTGGCATCAAGCCTTGGACATTTGTATGTTGATTTGATCAATAGACTAGTAAGATATGAAACTTTAGAATGTCTAAAACTTCAAATCTTACATACTTGTGAATATTGTATTCAAAGTAAAATGTCCAATACGCCCTTCTCTGGGAATGGTGTTAGATGTCGAGGTATTCAAGATCTCATACATATTGATGTATGTAGATCATCTATATCATAGTAAACATTATGGATATGTGATATCTATTGATGATTATGTATGATATGAGATTTCTTTTCTTCACCTGAGAAACCTTTGAAATGTTCAAAGATTTCACAATTTTGGTTTAGAATCAAAGTTTGAAGAAAGATGAAATGAATTCGATCTAACCTAGGTAGCTTGTACCTATTAGATAAAATTCAAAGAATACCTTATGGAGATATGAATATCATTTCTATCTCACTCCTCCTGATAAACCTGAACTCAATAGAGTTGTAGGGAGATACAATTGTATCATGTGTGACATGATTTGATCAATGATGAATTTTAGCATAATTATCCTCTTAGTTTCCTGGTATATATGTGTAGTAGAGACTACAATATATATCCTTAATAAGGTTCCATGGATGTAAGCTGGAATCTTGCACTTGAGAGTGCTACTTCATTAGGAAAATAAAGTATAGTATTGGATACTTACTTTATGACCTTGAGATTCTTAAAAGATCTCATCTCTGAGAATGTGATTCTTGGAGGATTGAGACTCTTGAGAATCAAGATGAAAATGAAGTAAAGGAACTCATTTAATCTTGAGAAGATAATGAGGCTCCTGAAATCGGAAACTAAAAGGACAATTAAAGATGAAACATTAATACCTCTTCAAATGAGTTTGAGGATGTATTCCATGTGTTAGCCAAGTCTGACAATGATCGGACTTCATGTGGTGAAGCTCCTAAGGATCATGACATGGAATGATGGATATTAGCAATAAAGTCTAAAGTAGACTTCATATACAAGTGTTGTATATGGACCCTCGAGGATCCACCTATAAGGGTTAGACCCATTAAGGTGTAAATGGATCTTCAAGAGAAAGGGAACCTGGTGAGAAGGTAGATATCTTCAAAGCTCGGTACGTAGCCATAAGATACACACCGGAAGAGAAGACATTGCTTGCGATGAGACTTGCTCTTCGTTAACCATGCTTAAAATCATCAGAATATTGCTAACCCTTGCTACACAACTTGACTGTTGCATCTTCAAGATGTAATTCAAGATTGCATTCCTCTAAAGAATACCTCTCTGAGGATATTCACATGAAGTAGCCCCAGGGCTTCATGATTTTGGAAAGTAAGGTGTGAAAGCTAAAGAAATCCATCTATGGACTCAAATAAGCTTCTTGTCGTTGGAACATAAGATTTGATGAAATTATAAATGTTATGATTTCAGATAGAATCTTGATGTACCATATGAAGCTTAGTGGGAGTTCCATTGTATTCATCATGCTAAATGTAGATAATATCCTAATCATTTGTAATAAATTAAGGATGATAATAAGTGTTTTATAGACTGGCTATTCCATACCTTGAGATATGATCTCAAGAATACCTCTTAGATCTTAGTTCTGAAGTTGTTCAGAAGCAAAGAGAAGAGGGTATTGGGATTGTCACATTAGTAGTACACCTTGGATATGTTCCATTTTTTTGGAAATTCCAAGAAAGGCTTCCTTCCCTTAAGATTTGGTACTGACCTATCTAAAGGGATATCACCTCAAAAGAGTTGAGGAAGTGAATGCTAGAACTGCTTGCACCTGTGCATCAGTTACGAGAAGCTAAGTGTATGCTAAATGTGTATAAAAGCCAGATATCTGTCATGCAGTGGGAGTAGTAAATTGTTACTATTCCTACTATGGAGAGAAAACACTTGATTGCAGTAATAATGATATCTTCAAAGATGATAAGGATTTAGAGATGGTGATCTCTATGTCTTATCTTCAAGAAATTAAGACTTTTAGATAGAGATCTAAAAGGTCTTAACTGTGGATACCTTAGGAGATAGTGATCCCCGGGAATAAGGGTATTCTGATAAGGATTATGGAAATACTGGTTATAATAGTCATAGTGTCAAGGACACTGTAACTGCTTTGACTAGATTGAGTATTGGTTGCATTAGATGCAACATTCGCATTGGATGCGAGCACTGTTACCTAGGGATATGCAAGTGCCGTAAAAGGACTTGGCATAGTCTTTTAGGAACAGAGTGACTGATCAGCTTACCTAGCTATTTTCTAAATAGCCTATGATTGTCACATGAGTGTGGGTTTAAATGATTAGCCCATTAATGGCTCTTTGGGCTAGTGGGAGATTGATGGACATGTGAGCCCACGGCGAGCCATTATGCAATAAATGTTATTGCAAATATCATTCCCTGATATGAAATGAAGAATAAATAATTTGCATAATAGGTCCCTCTGTACAATTAGGGTTATGTACCATGGCTATCTTAATGATCATACAGTTGTTGATTCAATTATTGAATCATAGAGGCTAGTGCTTGGATGAATATCTAAAGGGTTAGATTGAGGACTCATCAAGCACCATCAAATGATTGTTAAGATGTGATCTCCAGCCTGAGTAGGAGATGGCAATCCTTTTCTCACATAGGCTGATATCTGACCGACCTCTTGATGCAGGTCCTCTGCATAGGAATAGAGATTCGGAGGTGTCAGATTAGTTAGGTCAAAGAGTTGACTTAACGAGATCGAGATAACCAAAGTCCTATGTTGAATGATGTCACAGCATAGGCACGCATCCTCTGACCGGAGACAGATGTATTGCTATATGTCTGAGTATGTACATTTGGCAGACCAATAGGTTGATGACCTAACCAAGGTCTATACACCGATGCGCTGGTGTGCATGTAAGGGCATATGAGTAATACGATCTCTCAAAGGGATCATACAGGTTCACTACTGAACCGGAAGACATGAGCTCACTCATGAGATATTGGGAAGAATCAAATTCCGTGCACGGTCGTCTCGCTTTGGAAGCTTGACTGAATTTGTAGGTTTGATATATACTTTTGGAAAGTATATGATCAATACCTAGGTATGATATATGCTTTTGGAAAGTATATGATGGATACAAACTCCCAATGATCAAATGAGAAACTTGGTGATCAAACCCTGAAGAAGACAGTGTAAAATAGATCTTGATCTTCGGGTTGACCATGGGTCTTCCAGTATGCAGGATGTACAGGTATTGGGAATACCTGAAGGGTGATGTGATCATAAACGATTGTATATCCATGACGCTTCCATTCCGAGGGAGTGATGAAACAGGTCTGGATTTTAGTGACTCCTTTCAGTAGAGAAGCGATCCGATCTTAGTCCAAGTGTTGGACATTGGTCTGAATGAGATTCAGATTCAATGAGAAGATTGGATTTGCGGTCTTGATTTAATCAAGCATCTGTGGGAGGTTCGTAAGATCTGGATTTGAGATAAGATCTCAATATCCAAGTCACTATACGTGGAATAATACAATCGCCCTGTCCTTATCTCCAAGTATCTGCGGAGAAAGCACATTATTCTTGAAAGGGTTCGAGAATAATTCATTTGATGAAATTCATATCCAAGCAAGAAGAACTTGATGATTAAATGAGATTTAATGATCAAGCATAATGTGAATGAGATTCATATTATGAGAATTATTATCCAAGATAATTAAATAGGATTTAATTATCAAGGATTAGAGAATATGGATAATACTATCCATGATATATGTGTATTATAAATATGATTTATAATACATATATTGAAGAGAGAGAATCCATGTAAATAGCATTTGTTAATTAATAGTGTGGATTGGATTCACATTTATTAATTAATTGGAAATGCAATTTATAAATTAGTTTGGGTTGTGAACATGATTCACATAATGATCAATGGCATGATTGAAATATTCACAAATTAATTTGGAATTAATTTGGTGGATATTATTGCAATAATAGTTATTGCAATTTATTAAGAAATAATAAGATAAAACAAAAGGAGACAAAATAACCCCCTATATTTTAGGGAGGTTGGTTGACTCCATTTTATTTATCACATTATCTCTTAATTAGTGATGAATACCCATTCATCACTCTTTATTCTTCTATTTTAGCTACAAAAACCTTTGCAAATACATGTAGATATGTGTAAATACAAATAATTACCAAAAGCATGCATTGTGTAAAAACCTATAATTAGCATGTTTTTGTGCAAAAATAAAAGAATAAAGAGCAAAAAGAAAAAGAGGGAAATATTTAGAATAAATATTGAGCAACCTAACCCAAGGGAGGGCTCAGCATGGGCCTGACCGCATAAAAACCACAGTAGAGGGAGATAGGAGCTCATGTGTAGATATCTATGTAAATAAATAAAATTATATTTTCCTCAACCAAAAATATTCTTGTAAATATTTGTATATATTTAGAAACAAAATAAAAATCTAAAAAAAATCAAAAATGCAAAAATATCCCTCCACCATGTGCATAGACCATCATTCTTTATTTATTTATTTAACCCTATAAATAAATGTATTTATTTTCAAAACTTTTTGTGAATATTCTATGGTATATATTGTAAATAAAATAAATAAAAAGAATTAAAACAAAAATCAAATGAAAATAACAAAAATTAAAAATACAAAAATATATTGTGCACATACCATGTATATAAGTGTACATATATATTTATTTCACCCTTGTATATAAACAATAAAAATAAAATAAAAATACCCTTTTATTCCTAATTTCATACTATAAATAAATAAAATATAAAATAGGAATAAAATTACAAAAATAATAATTAAAAAATTCAAAAATCAAAAGCCCACATATTGTATATACCCCTATATAATGTAAATACCTTATTCCTATTTCCAAAAATTAATTAAAAATCACCAAAAAATAGAAAAAAATAAAAGAAAAATATTTCATGTTTTAAGTTTTTCTTAATTCGGCCATTTTCTACCTTAAAATAAATAAACAAAAAAATCAATAAATGGCAGCTCCTGATTGGTCCACGGGGGATTGTTGACCCCGGTCAACTCCCCCGCGGACTCTTTCCTTTTTGAGAAAACGCGCGCCGCCCCGACTTCGCCAATTTCTCCACGCGCCTCCATCCTGTCGCCCACGCAAACCCCGCGCCCGGATCCTTCGCCGATCATCCGACATCTTCGCCAGATCCTTCGCCGTGAGATCCACTAAGCGAGCCTGCAACTATATAGATAACCACCTCCGCCGCCTCCGCGCCCCATCTTTGGCCCTTCCCCTTCTTCCCAGTGAACTCCAGAGGCACCGCGAGAGTGACAGCAAGCGATCGCCCCTGTTGCAGCGAGGCGAGGAGGCGAAACCACTGATCCGGCGTTCTTCGCCGCCGTTGCTCCGCCACCAGCGTGAGCACCGAGCCTCGGGCCGAGACGACCCTTGAGGCTACGACCAGGAGCACCCCCTGCTCTTCCCCAGTCTCTCCGACCACCCAGGTAGATCTCATAGGCCGTAGATTAGCGTAGATTTAGATTTTTAGCTTACGGGTAGCATAGCTCCGCCGCCGTCGCCAGCCACCTCCGATATCCCATCTGTCATTCCAACCCGACCATCATCTTCGCCAGACCTCTCTGCACCTTCTTCACCCCTTCGCCCAACCCAGATCGCACAGGATCTGGGAATCGAGCTCCTCCGTCCATCGCCTCGCCGGAGCTCGCCCATCTCGTCTCCCCGATCACCTTCACCACGCCTAACAGGGTCGAGGCACTTTGCCCTCGACCCGCGAAGCTTCTGGTGCATTTTGCAGGTCAAAAGGAGGCCATCTGAGGCCCCCTCACATTCAGGCCAGGAGCTTGTCGCCGCCGACCTCGCCGGAGCCCCTCCAGGGCTCGGTTGGACCATCGGAGGCTACCACCAGCTGCGGGACTTCATCGCGGACCTGTTCCGATCTTCAGAGGCAGCCGAGGAGGACCACCGCGCTTGCACAAGGCCGGCGAAGCTCGCCGGCTACGTGTTCTTCCACCATCCTCCCCGACCGTCAGATCAGCCTTAGAGCTCCAGATCAGATCACGACCGTTCATTCGCGGAGCTGCAGATAGCGTCAGATCAGTTGAGGTGTGATCTCTGTCGTTGATTCACCGAGGGTTCGGCCACTACGTACGAGGATCGTCCGATCTCCACGTGGAGGACCCTCCACCGTCCGATCAGGTCAAGCTTTTCAAGGACAAAGGCGCCACCGCTCGCGTTCGTTGGATCTGCTACGTGGCGCGCATCCGGCCGTCGACATAATAAAAGGGGTAAATTACCATAGGCCCCCTCTTAGTTCATGCTTTACGTTTCAGTCCTGTAAATATTTTGCGTCTTTTATTTACGTAGAGTAAATTGCATAGTGGACCCCGTACTTTAGTTTATTTGCACTTATGCCCCTGTTTGTGTGAGCCACGTGCTTCGTCACGTGTAGATTTGGTGTAATTGCAACCTTAGCACCTGTAGTTCTGGATGTTTGTTATTGAATGAAACCTTTTTGGTAATTGCATATATGCCCCTGTGAGTGTTTTATTTGCACATGTGCGCGTTTTAGTGGGTTAATTGCATAACCGTCCCTGGACTTTTTGGTACGAGTTACCAAAAGGTCCTAGGACTTGGTTTTTATTACCAGAAGGTCCCTGAGTGCCTCAAGCACGCGCCACGCGTGTGATTTCTTGGGTATTTTGCACCAGGACCCCCAGAACTTTGGGTATTTGCACTTTGGTCCCTGTGCACAGTGCCCCCTTTTGGATTTTGAATAAAATATCAAATCACCTCCAAATCCAACGAAAATTTGACACATGGCTCCTGCCATGGTGTAGGATTTTTGTAGATTTTTGAGGACATTTTTGATCTTGTTTGCTATTTTTAAAAATTCAAAAACATCTATTTTTGGCACTGTTTCACTTGAAAAATCACAAAAAAATATAAAAACACCCCCAAAAATTCTATAAAAATTAGTTACTGTTCTTTGTGTGTTATTTGATTTTCTAGCCAATTTTGGCTATTTTTCATTGAGTAAAAACCCTAAAAATCTAAAAACACCTCAAAACTCATAAAAATCATATTAAATAATCTAAAAATCCAAAAACAATAATTTTGGTGCTCAAATTTCCCTTGTTTTCTCTAGAATACAGGAAAATTACCTCCAGGTCCCTTTGAGATCCTTAGATATTTTATCTTTGGGTTTTGGGCCTGGCTGGACAGTGCCTTGTATTTTCAGTACTGTTTGATTTTTAGAAAATAAAATACCCATTATAAAAATCTCAAAAATTCACCAAAAACACTTCAAAATCTAAAAAACATAAAAACAATTTTTCTTGAATTTTTGCTTGCTTTTGGATGCATTAAATAAATTGCTTAAGTGTGCTTGTTTATACTTTCTTTTATTTTCTTCATTTATTAAAAATCCAAAAACATTTTAAAAATCCAAAAACCACTAAAAAATTAACTCTGAAATTTGACTACATAGTTTTTAAATCGTGCTCCTTGTGTTCGACCCTGGTCGCTATACCAGGTAAAAAGAATAGCGAAGACCGCTTACATTGTTTTCATTGATATTTATATCTTCTGAAGTGGTTTCAATAAATTTTTCTCGATTGACCGCGCTTGGTGATTTGGGTCACGACGACCTTTGATTATTTAAATACTTAACCCGATTGTCAGGCGTGTCATCAGAATGGCGTCGTTGCCGGGGAGCACGGCTTTGTAGTCATTTTTCTATTTTTTTTCTCTCTCTATATTATAATTGTTTTCTGACATTCTCTCTTGGATTTTTGTGCGAGGTACTGCGTGGAAGACTTGGAGTTTCTTTTTAGAGGACCCGTGCAGGAGGAAGAGAGAGAGGAGCAGGAATTTTTATTTTTGAGAGGGAGAGAGAACAATATTTTTGTAATAATTTAGGACTTTTGAACTGTGGACTTGGACACTTTTCGGGGTCTGTTTCGCCGAGTACCGGTGTGCTCGGGGGACCCATTTGGATTTTCGTGGCTTTTTCTACGGTTTTGATAGCTAGCTGCCTTTTCCGGTGTTTACGCGGTTTTTCTCGAGCCCCTAGATTTAGGAATTTCTCTTGCTTGTGCCGTAATTAGTAGGGTCCCCACACTTAATTGCTTATCTGTTCCTATAGATCGTTAATTGGACCTACTAATAATAAATAATAAAAATAACTTAGTCGCTTTCCTGAGAGCCTACGTGCCGGGAGCCTGCCCCGCAAGCACTACTCCTGAACTCGACCTGTCGAGAAGAGGAGGGGTGGGCCAAGACCGGACTCTTTGGATCGAGGGCGAGTGACTGAGTTAGACGGTTCTGCGCTAGGAATTGCTCATCTAGGACTCGGTTTTTCCTCGCTGCACCATTTAGGTAGTTTAATTCTGTTTTTAAAATTCTGCGCGGATCACTTGCATGTAAAGTGCTGGAGACAAGGTACGCATTTCTTTCTCTGCATGCATCATTGATTTCTTCGCGCATCGGCTTTTTCGTCTTCTCCCTCTGTTTTTGGCTTAATCATCAGGAGAATCGGAAAATTCGTTAGGCCGCTTGTATTTATTTTGAAAAATTAAAAAAATTAAAAAAGAAAAACAAAAAAAAAGTGGGACTGGATAACACTATTGACCCTAAAAGACACTTACATTAAAAATTTGTCTTGGGGAGAGCAACCCCCTCCTTGTATGGTTTTGATGCGCGAGAGAGTGACCCGCACCCTAGGTAGAGTCCTCCGGTGCTATTTCTAGCTGACTACCGACTCTTCTGTGCGGGCCAGTCGGTTGGAGTAGCATCGGGTATCCTAACAGGTCACGTAAGCGCTCTGATATTTTGTATGTTCACCCAATAAAAATTGACAAGATAAATTGACCGAGCTTTCACGGTCTTCAGATTGTGTTGCGTTGGTGAACCGGGGGTTTGCTTTGCGATCATATTTTCTCCAGATCCCATCCGCCCAACTCGCCAGATCAAGATGATGGGTAGACGATCTCTTAGGCAGCCTCTGGCTGCACCGCTTTCAGGCGCGTCTACTTCATCATCTAGGTTGGCCCGTGAGAGTCGAGACCAGCTCTCCGGGCCCGAGTACGATTCCACCCTGTTCTCCCTCGATCCCCATTCTTTTGCTACTGAGAGACATGAGCTCGAGGAAAGACGAATTGATTTGACAGAACCTGAGTTGGGCTCATCTGATTTTGCAGACGTCACTATGGCCGGAGTCGGCAGTTCAGATCATCACCCTGACCAGGGAGCGATCAACTCCACCCTGATCGCATCATTAGAGGCAGTACAGAAGCAGCTACGCGATCAGGGAGCTTTCATGATTGAGATGAGAAGGGAGTTGGAGCGACTCAGAGAAGAGAGAGATCAGAGCGAGCCTGGGGACATTCCTGATGCTGATGCAGAGGCAGCAGCCGCAGCAGCGGCTGCCGCAGTGGCAGCCGCCGCCGCAGCGGGACCACTGAGACCGATGCGGGAGTTACACAACCCCGGATCTACACTGATGCACCACTGGGTGGTGGTACCTGCTATCGTGGGGGATTTCAAGTTCCCTCCGAACACCCTGCAGATGCTCCCTCATTTTCACGGACTTGCCACTGAGGAGCCCCACCTCCATCTCCAGGAGTTTTTGATGATCTGCAGCACTGTCCACGACCGTCATGTGGACCAGGATACGATTCGGATGATGGCCTTCCCTTTTTCACTGGCAGATAGAGCAGCCGCCTGGCTGAAGCATTTAGGGAAGTTTGTTTACACCTGGGAGCAGCTCCGCACCGAGTACTTGAACAAGTACTATCCACTCGGGCGGACGAATGCAGCGAGGGCCCTGATCAACAACTTCTCCATGCTCCCTAACGAGCAGTTTCACGAGGCATGGGAGAGGTTCAGAGAGCTTCTGGATAGATGCCCACACCACGACATTTCCAAGCCGAACCTAGTTCAGAGCTTCTTTAGTGGGATGACGCCAGAGCTTCAGGGTCTGGTGAATGCTTCTCGCGGCGGGTCCTACTTTGCCAAGGACCACAACCAAGTCTGGGCCATCTACGAGGAGATGGCCGAAAATTACATGGTGATGTCCCAGACTCGGTTGTACACACAGAGATCTCAGCTGCCAGGACCCGTGCAGTACCAGCGGATAGCACGGGTTGATGCAGGTCCATCCAGTTTGTCCACAGTTACAGCCGCACAGGCAGAGTCGGCCGCTGCGGACATGGGAATTATCAGCGAGAAGTTGGACCGCATGGAAATAATAGAGAAGAAGCAGTGCCAGGGCATAACTCAGATGGAGCAGATGGCACAAACTCTGAGCGACGTGAAGACCCATCTCTTGTGTCTTCAGGAGGCACAGACGGCTTCTCAGCCCCGTCTTCAGTCGCGAGGCGATTCCGGCGGCAGCCGCAGCTCGTCCCAGCGCTCCAGCTCCTTGCAGCAGCCTAGACAAGTTCACCTTGTACAGGCGGAGCCGTATCAGCAGCAGTAGCCCTCTTACCAGTCACCACCATCTCCAGAATTACAGATGGTGGTATATCAGTCGGATCAGCCTCTGGGAGTACTTCCACCAGCCCCTTACGATGAGGAACCGTTGATAGATGTCAACGGGATTTGGTATGATCGTCCTCAACCTGGAATCCGACGAGACCATCCCGGATTCAGGTGGGGGAATGGGGGTAACCAGTCCCAACAGCAGCCAGCCGGTCAGGGAGGGCAGTACTCCCAGCAGAGAGATCACCAGCAGCCCCCAGCATACCAGTCACACCAGCCATCATCCTTCGTACCTCGTCCCAACCAGCAGCAGGGACAGACTTGGAGACGTGAGCAGCAGGCTCACCAGCAGCAGCATCCTTCCTCTTACCCCTCTCAGCCACAGCAGCACCAGGTCCAGCAGCCTCATTACCAGAGAGGCAACCCGTCGGGTTCCCATGAGAGCCCCGCCTTGGATGATCTAGCCCGCATCTTCACAGAGCAGCAGGCTACATTTAGACGGGAGATGGACGAGTTCCGCCAGGAGATGCGGGACCTGATGAGAGGGAAGGCCGCCATCCCTGCACAGATCGAGCCTAATCCGAATAGCTTGAAGAGGAAGTCTGAGCAGGTAGTTCATACTGAGTTTGCCACTCCTAGTGACCCATTTGATGATACATCTTCGGATCTATTTGATGCTGATTTTGTCACACTTAGGAGCGGTAGGACCCCAGCAGGCGGCGGCGCCTCATCTGAGCTTCGCCACGAGGACACTCCAGAGGCGCCACAGGAGGAGGAGGAGAGCGGTACTGAGGCCGCTCTACACGATGACGGTGGTACTGATGCCACCAAGGATGCTGATTCCACCGGCGGTACTGAGGCCGCCGCTTCACCATATCGAGGAGGTGGTACTGACGCCACCAGCAGAGCCGAGCCAGCCCGCGGTACTGAAGCCGCAAGACGTCTAGTTGTAGAGCCAGCTAGGGGTGGTACTAAGGCCACCAATTTTCATTCCGATAGAGATGTTGTCTTTCCTCGTATGGATGTATCTCAGAACTTTATTTTGAATAAAGGAAAAGGTTTAGTTTCTTCTGATCCCACTGTGGTGTATGATGCATGTGAGGATCCGGTCATCGAACCGTCTAGGCCTATTCCTAGTCCTTCATCTGAGAAGGACCCTGTGATCCCCTTTCCTAGAGCCCTTGAGTTAGGAAGGGGAAGAAAAGAGAAAAAGATCCAAAAAAGAGAGAGCAGGAGGAGTTCAGCCAGAGCATGATAGACCGATTTCACATCCAGCTGACCCTCCATGAGGCTTTGCAGCACATCCCTCTTCTTCAGCGATCCTTGAGAGACAGGACCACAGTCAGGAGGAAGAAGAGGAACAACACCGCAGAGATTCATGTGTTGACAAAAGCCACGTGTTACGCGATCCAGAACCATCTGCCGACCAAGAGACCAGATTTAGGAGCCCCATATGTCAGATGTCAGATTAGTGAGCAGAGGTTCGACCGTACTCTATTAGATAGCGGATCGTCGATCAACCTTCTTCCGGCAACCCTTCTCGACCACTTAGAGTTGGGCACTCTTAGACAGAGCAGGACATACCTTCAGTTTGCTGATCGGTCTGTCAAGAGGCCAAAGGGGTTGTTGCGAGACGTTGTCGTCACGATTCAGGGTTTGCAATTCCCCGTGGACTTCGTAGTGCTGGACATGGAGACCCCTGACTCGTTGACCGATTCCCCCATCATCCTCGGTCGCCCGTTCTTGGCCACAGCCAAAGCGGTAACTGACCATGACAGTGGGAAGGTATTCTTTCGCGTCCAGGGCGAGAGTATACAAATAGAGACGGTTAAGGACCACAGAGCCAGAGATAGATCCCGCTCCGATGCGAGTACAGATTCAGAGCAGCTGACAGACGCAGAGCCAGACATCCACCAGAACTGCGATTTTGTGATTACAGATGATGAGGCAACTTGGGCAGATCCTGCAGCACAGGCCATCCTCTCATATTCAGATACAGCTGATGCAGAGTTGATAGCAGAGGATAGTCTGGAGAGCACAGCCCAGGTTCAGGATACTATTGAGTCGGCAGAGTCGGACCTTGATCGCGACACGATTTTCAGTGACGGTGGTACTGATGCCACCGCAGTTGATACAGATCCCTCGGATTCAGAATCTGATTGGGCAGATTGTGATGATCAGATGCCAGACCTGGATCCACCTGAGCCTACAGATGAGGAGGAGGTAGAGGCAGAGCAGATCAGAGACAATGCAGAGGACCCGCCTTCTCCAGATCCAGTTGGTGAGAGTTCTTTATCATTTTCCCAGGCAGATTTGGCAGAATTGTCAGCTTACACACATCTTCTTCAGAAGCCAGATTTGCCAGCACCCAGCTGTCCAGAGCTAAAGCCGCTCCCTACTTCGCTGAAGTATCGATTCCTTGCGGGAGAGTCTGAGATGTACCCAGTCATCATCTCTGCCGATCTGACTGGAGAACAAGAATCCCGTCTGATGGGGGTTCTTGAAAAGAACCGCAAGGCAATTGGATGGAGCGTAGCAGATCTCCATGGGATTAGTCCCTCGTTGTGCTCCCACCATATCTATCTCGAGGAAGGGGCAAAGCCGTCGCGTGAGTTCCAGCGGCGACTGAACCCCAACCTAAGAGAGGTTGTCATGAAGGAAATATCAAAATGGTGGAGTGCAGATTTTATTTATCCCATTTCCGACTCCAAGTGGGTTAGCCCCTTGCATGTGGTGCCCAAGAAGACGGGCATCACGACTGTGATCAGTGAGTCGGGAGAGGAGATTGCTACACGAGTACCCACCTCTTGGCGGGTCTGCGTTGACTACAGGAGACTCAACCAGGCCACCAAGAAGGACCATTTCCCCCTACCTTTTATTGATCAGATCATAGAGAGACTGGCAGGGAAGAGCCATTATTGCTTCCTAGATGGGTACTCGGGCTACAATCAGGTGGCCATCGCTCCTGAGGATCAAGAGAAGACCACCTTTACCTGTCCCTTCGGTACATACGCCTTTCGACGCATGCCATTTGGGCTATGCAACGCCCCTGCGACTTTTCAGAGATGCATGCTGTCGATCTTTTCGGACATGGTAGGGGAGTGTTTGGAGGTCTTCATGGACGACTTCTCGGTTTACGGCGACGGATTCGATTCCTGCCTTGACTGCCTAGACCGAGTACTCCAGCGATGTATTGCTACCCGCTTGGTTCTGTCTTGGGAGAAGAGTCACTTCATGGTGACTCAAGGGATGGTGCTTGGCCACATCATCTCCAACAGGGGCATGGAGGTTGATCCGGCCAAGGTTGACGTCATTAGAAAACTCGCACCGCCGTCCAATTTGAAGCAGCTACGGTCATTTCTGGGGCACGTTGGTTTTTATAGGAGATCCATTCATGATTTCAGCAAGATTGCCCGACCGTTGACTGACCTCTTGACGAAAGACACCGAGTTCCTTGTCGATGACAAGTGTCTTTCGTCCTTTGAGACTCTCCAGCAGTGTGTTGTTGAGGCTCCTGTCCTTCAGCCACCCGATTGGTCTCTCCCATTCGAGATCATGACGGACGCCTCCGATTTTGCCGTAGGGGCAGTGCTGGGACAGAGGAGGGATGGAGTTCCATTTGCCATACACTATGCTAGCCGCACATTGGATTCTGCCCAGCGGAATTATACGGTCACAGAGAAGGAGATGCTAGCCGTAGTGTTTGCCCTAGATAAGTTCAGATCGTATATCATTGGATCTAGAGTGACTTTGTATACTGACCACACCGCCATCAGGTACCTCATGTCAAAGAAGGATGCCAAAGCCAGACTGAGTAGATGGATCCTTCTACTCCAGGAGTTCGACATTGAGATCAAGGATAAGCCTGGAGTCAAGAATGTCGTGGCGGATCATCTCTCCCGATTAGAGCAGCCTGAGGATTCTGAGCAGATTGATCCCATTAAAGATACCTTCCCAGATGAGGCGATCCTTGCTATCGCCTCACTCCCGTGGTATGCTGATATTGTGAACATTCTCGTTGCAGGGAAAGTCCCACAAGATTGGCCCAGGCAGAGGCTTGAGACCTTCCTTGCGAGGGCCAAGTCCTACCACTAGGAGGATCCCATCCTTTACCACGAAGGAGGGGATAGCATCTGGCGTCGGTGTATTCCTCAGGAGGAACACCATAGCGTCCTCACTTACTGCCACAAGCTTGAGGCAGGAGGACATCATTCTGGGAGGAGAACGGCACAGAAGGTGCTCCAATCCGGCTTGTGGTGGCCTACCCTCTTCAAGGACTCTGATGAGTTCGTGAAGAGGTGTACTGACTGTCAGAGGATGGGCACTTGTGGACAGCGTGATATGATGCCAATGCAGCCCATTCACTTCTGTGAGGTTTTTGACGCATGGGGCATCGATTTCATGGGTCCATTCCCTAAGAGTCAGGGATTTGAGTACATTCTGTTGGCCGTAGATTATGTTAGTCGTTGGGTTGAGGCTATCCCCGCCCGAGCCGCTGATGCGAAGACAGTTTGCAGATTTTTGAGGAAGCATATCATCACGCGGTTCGGGGTTCCACGAGTTCTGATTTCTGATGGGGGGTCTCATTTCATCAACGACCAGGTGAAGGCCCTTGCTAGCGAGTTCAGTATAGACCATCGTGTTGCCACACCTTACCATCCACAGACGAATGGTCTAGCTGAGGTGTCGAATAGGGAGATCAAGAATATTTTGCAGAAAGTCGTCCGCCCTGACCGAAAGAATTGGTCACAGCTTTTGGACTCGGTCTTGTGGGCATATCGGACGTCTTTCAAGACTCCATTGGGCACATCTCCCTTTCGCCTCGTTTATGGCAAGCCATGCCATTTACCTGTTGAGCTAAGGCACAAGTCACTTTGGGCAGTCACAGATATTCTTATGGATTCAGATGGTGTAGGAGACCAGAGGAGGGCAGAGTTAGCTGCCTTGGAAGAGCTTAGAGATACAGCTTTCTCAAACAGCCTACATTATAAGGAGAAAGTGAAGGAGTGGCATGATTCTCATATCAGCCACAAGCATTTTGAGATTGGACAGAGAGTATGGTTGTTTGATGCAAGGCTACGATTATTTCCAGGGAAGCTACAGAGCAAATGGAAGGGACCTTACTTGGTCAGAAAGGTACACGATAACGGTAGCATTGATATATCTGAGTTATCTTCTGAGAGTACCTTTCGAGTGAACGGCCAGCGGCTCAAGCCATTTCTAGATCATGAGCCGCGGGACGTTATTGTTGCCACTATTCATTTTGCGTGAGATGTGGTCTCTTGACTCACATCTTTTGCATCTCACACCTGATTTTCACTGTTCCTCCGCCTGTATAGATCCAGTTGTCCATATCATTTTATTCTTTAGTCCCACATCCCTTTTCTCATCCTGTGATTATGCTATACTTAGGGTGTACTTTACCCTAAGTATAGGGGGGATGTCGGACTTGCGAGTATTCTTTTCATTCGGTTTGCTCCTGTTTTGCTGCCTATACTTAGGGATATTTTACCCTAAGTATAGGGGGGGCAGATTCTGTATCTTCTTCACTCGGCTTTCCCTTCATGTACAGCTTGCTATACTTAGGATTAGTTAATCCTAAGTATAGGGGGAAACCACCGAGTTCCTCTCACTCTATTCATTTATTCGTTCTTGTACTTAGCCATTCCTTTTCACTTCCCTTTCACTAAGCACGAGTTATGTCTTCTTCATCGCTCTTGATCACTCTGAGGACATCGTTCGAGCTAAGTATAGGGGGGGTGTATATATTTCATATATACTTTAGCCATAACTCGTACTTTGTGTGAGTGTGTTAATAAATAAAATGGCTAAAAATCACAAAAATTTAAAAATTTTCATGTACATAAACCTCTTTTATCCTTGCACATACATAGCTAGTGTACAAAGTATTTTTGTAAAAATGATTTCAAAAATCTTTTGTGTAAAGTTTGTGTAAATATTTCTGTATCAAAATTATGTATATAGTACAAAATTTTTCAAAATGTTTTGAAAATCAAAAGTTTGCAAAAATCTTGTGTAAATGTTTGTAAATATCTTTGTGCAAAACTCGCACTTCATGCATCATCATCATCCATAATTTCAAAACATTTTTCAAAAATTTTGCATGATTGTAAAATATTTGTAAACAGCATCTTGTGTACATACATGTATATAATTTTTCCTGGATGAGAGTTGACATTTAAACTAAGCCTGGAATTAAATTGAGAAATGGAGCTTGACTAAGATCTTAATCCACTTAACTTTAAGAGGAACCTTATAGGATTTAGGTTTAAGGCTTTTCAGGTCCATAAGGACTTAATTCATTTGAGTCCACTAGGCTATGAGCATATGTCATCTTGATGAGCTTAAGTAGAACACTTAACAACACACGCATGACTCTTAGAGACAATGGCTTGACTTGCACCTGCACTTTACACATGGCTCTCCACGGATGAGGTGGTGAGGAGGCAGTTTCCTTTGGCTTGGGGTAGCATATGAGGGTAGTACTTCTAGGCGGAACCTCTCTTCTTCTTCTAGTGAAGGAAGTGCACCTCAACTTGGTCTAGTGGTGATGAAGGCTAAAGACAGAAGCTGTGGGTTGCAATAAAGCTTCAAAAGAGGGATAGTCTACTGGCTCAAGAGGAAATTTCTTGTATATATGCTGCACCATGTAGATATGCTGTACAGAAGTCTTTGAAAAAAAAATGCAAAAAGAACTCCAAAAAAGTGGTGGGTCGGATTGAAAATTTAATAACCCCACCGGAGTGTATATAGTCAAATAAAGCAAAGCTTATGGTATCCATGTTACATCTCATGAAGCTTGCAGCGGGAGACTTAGCTACACTGGCTAAGCTTCCAAAACTCTATACTTCTACCCCCTCTTCTTGAGCCGGTTGTACTTGAACTTAGAAGGGAATACCCCGCTTCTCGAGGAAAGAGTTGCTAGACCGAGGCATTAGAGTTACCAGGTTGAGGGAGGTTGTTTCTTTGTTGCTTCTGAGGTGGGGAGCCACATATCACTTACACTGCATGGAAAGACTCATGGTCATTAGAGTTTGTGTATGTAGACTTGTTCTGATCTGGTTTATTGAGGAGTCTTGTCCATAGATTGGTGGAACTTATAGGCTGTTGAGTTTTAAGCTTAAGTCCAAATAAGGTTCCGACACATTAATAATCCAAAGATCTGATCGAGCTCCATATTTCAATTTAATGAAGGAAAGTTTAATAAGTCAACTTTGATCCATGTACATCCTCTTTTTCTTTTTCTTTTTCTTTCTTTTTCACTTCTTTTTCAAATAAGTGTTTGCTAAGGGACTAGCAAAGTTAAGCATAGGGGGGTGATGAATACCCATTCATCACTCTTTATTCTTCTATTTTAGCTACAAAAACCTTTGCAAATACATGTAGATATGTGTAAATACAAATAATTACCAAAAGCATGCATTGTGTAAAAACCTATAATTAGCATGTTTTTGTGCAAAAATAAAAGAATAAAGAGCAAAAAGAAAAAGAGGGAAATATTTTAGGGAGGTTGGTTGACTCCATTTTATTTATCACATTATCTCTTAATTAGTTAATGTTAAATTAAATTATGTTGATATTGTTGCAATATTTTTTAATTTAAATTAATGTTGTTGGTTTTAACCAACAACAATCATAGCCATTGATTTAGCATGGACCAAGCATAGCCCTTGGATCCATGTGTCCCATGGATTGAGATCCATTGGACCCTAAACTAGTATAAAAGGAGGGCTAGGGTAGCCTTTCCAAGTTACAACATTCTTGAGTTGAAGAACTCTACTCTCTCTCTCTCTCTCATTCTCGTGGGGTCTCCCTAATATTCAAGTGGCCGTCCACTTTGTGTATTAGGAAGGAGATCATCTTTTCTACGCCTCGACGCTTGGATCTTCGTCAAAGGATTGCGGGAAGGACGCGACTCATCATCGTGCCCGCAAGCGCATTCTCCATGGGTCGGACTTAAGATAGGAGGATCTCTACTTTGGGATCTCACGATCACAACCACGCTTCAAGAGGTATTCCTTGTACTTTGTGGTTTAATGAAACGATCCGAGAAGTGTTCTCGTGATCATGTGGTTTCATCTTTAAAGTTAAAAATTTTAATTTCCGCTGCATCTAGCGACTAGTGCGACTAGTCGCCCTGATCGCATACGATGCGATCGACACGCTTCCGTGATGCGCTTAAGGATACTCAATATCCTTCAGATCTGATGCAAGTGTTGCAGCAGTCGCCATCGGGACATGCAGACTATCGTTATCTAGTGGTCGAGTCCTAGTACTTAAAGAGTGTCTTTATGTACCTGAAGTCAAAAGGAATTTAATATCTGTATCTAAGTTAGTTAGAAATGGATATTCCTTCATTTTCTGTAATAAATTAATCATAAACCGTTATGATAAATATATTGCGGATGGTATTTTGACTTCTGGTGGACTCTATGAATTGTGCATTGATGAATGTGTCGTGAATGTTACTACCACTAATAATGGAAACCCCAAGAGATCCAGGGAGGATGGAAATCATTCAAACATGATTTGGCATCACAGGCTTGGTCATTTATCTGTTGATAGGATCAATAGATTGATAAAGGATGGACCTTTAGATTTTCTATAGGTTCAATCTTTACCTACCTGCGAACATTGCATTCGAGGTAAAATGACCAGAACACCTTTTCGTAACAAGGTTACGAGATGTGAAGGTATTCTTGACCTAATATATACTGATGTATGTGGTCCCTTCAATATCGCGACTAGAAATGGATATCGATATTATTTAACGTTTATTGATGACCATTCGCGATACGGGTTTATCTTCCTACTACGTCATAAATCTGAAACCTTTGAAAAGTTCAAAGAGTTTAAGGCTTTGGTTGAGAACCAAACCGATAGGAAGATCAAACGAATTCGGTCTGACCGAGGTGGTGAGTACCTCTCAGATGAATTCAAGGAATACCTTAAAGAGAATGGAATTGTCTCCAATCTCACTCCTCCTGGAACTCCCCAACTTAATGGTGTTGCTGAAAGACGCAACAGGACCATCATGGACATGGTCCGTTCAATGATGAGCAAAGCACATTTGCCTCTTAGTTTCTGGGGATATGCAGTAGAGACTGCAATATATATCCTAAACAAGATTCCTAGCAAATCTGTACCCAAGACTCCTCATGAGCTCTGGTATGGAACCAAACCTAGTGTTAAACACTTGAGGGTTTGGGGATGCTTGGTCCATGCAAAAAACGTGGACGCAAGTAAGCTAGAATCTCGCACTCGTGAGTGCTACTTCATTGGGTATGTTAAAGATGGTATTGGATACCAGCTTTATGACCCTGAGACCCAAAAGGTTTTTGTCTCTAGGGATGTGAAATTTCTGGAGGATGATTTCCTTAAAGGTCAAGACAAGAATGAAGTAGAGGAGCTCATTGAATCCCCTGAGGATTCTGAGATTCCTGAACCAGAAACTGAAGAGATAAGTGAAGATGAAACACCCATACCTCTTCGAAGGAGTTCGAGGGTGGTTGCACCACCTGAAAGGTATGGATTCCATGTGTCAGGTGAGACTGACAATGATCCTTCTTCATATGATGAAGCACTTGCGGATCATGACATGGATAGATGGATGCTAGCAATGAAGTCAGAGATTGACTCTATGCATAAGAATGGTGTATGGACCCTAGAGGATCCACCTAAAGGGGTAAAACCCATTGGGTGTAAATGGATCTTCAAGAGAAAGAGGGGACCTGATGGGAAAGTGGAGACTTTCAAGGCACGGCTCGTATCCAAGGGCTACACACAGAGAGAAGGCATCGACTACGATGAGACATTCTCTCCTGTGGCCATGCTTAAGTCCATCAGGACACTACTGGCTATAGCTGCATCTCTTGACTACGACATCTGGCAGATGGACGTCAAGACGGCTTTCCTCAATGGATACCTCGAGGAGGATATCTATATGGAGCAGCCCCAGGGCTTCATAGCTGAGGATGGTAAAGTATGCAAGCTGAAGAAATCCATCTATGGGCTCAAACAAGCTTCTCGTAGCTGGAACATCAGATTTGATGAAACCATAAAGAGTTATGATTTTGTGCAAAACCCTGATGAACCTTGTGTGTACAAGAAGCTTAGTGGGAGCGCCATTGTGTTCATCGTGCTTTATGTAGATGATATCCTTATCATTGGGAATGATACATGAATGATGACCAGTGTGAAGATTTGGCTATCCCATACCTTCGAGATGAAAGATCTTGGAGAAGCCTCTTACATCTTAGGCCTGAAGTTGTTCAGAAACCGAGAAAAGAGAATATTGGGATTATCACAACATGGATACATCAAGAAGATTCTTAAACGATTCCGCATGGATAGTTCGAAGAAAGGATTCCTCCCCTTAGGACTTGGTATCCATCTGTCCAAAGGGATGGCTCCTCAAAGTGTTGAGGAAAAGAAGGCCATGGCTGGATGCCCTTATACATCAGCCGTAGGAAGCTTGATGTATGCCATGATGTGTACTAGGCCAGACATCTGCCATGCAGTGGGAGTGGTAAGTCGTTACCAATCCTGCTATGGAGAGAAACACTGGAATGCAGTAAAGAACATATTCAAATATCTAAGACGGACGCAAAATTACATCTTGGTCTATGAGGATGGTGATCTCCAAGTCTTGGGATATACAGATTCAGACTTCCAGTCAGATATTGATGATAGAAAGTCGACATCAGGGTTTGTATTCCTGTTGAACGGTGGTGCTGTGAGCTGGAGAAGCAAGAAGCAGGACACTACGGCGGATTCAACAACAGAAGCCGAATACATTGCCGCATCGGATACTGCAAAGGAGGCGGTGTGGTTACGCAAGTTCATCTTGGAGCTTGGCGTAGTTTCCTCTGATACTCCCGTCCCGTTACTCTGCGATAACACTGGAGCCATTGCCCAAGCAAAGGAACCCAGGTGCTCAGAAGAGCAAGCACGTGGAAAGGAAATACCACATCATTCGGGAGATTCAAAAGCGTGGTGGTATCACCATCACCAAGGTGGCCTCTGCCGACAACATTGCTGATCCTCTTACCAAACCTCTGACACAGAAGGTTTTTGACCAGCATGTAATGAGTATGGATTTATGGATTGTACCTGAATGGTTCTGAGGGCTAGTGGGAGATTGTTAGACTTGTGAGCCCTGGGCGAACCATTCTTACAATAAATGTTATTGTAATATTTAAGTTTATCAATAAAAGTTATTGATGTTTCACTCCCTTTCTGAAATTATATGAATGAATGCACTATAAGGTCCCTCTATACAATTAGGGTTATGTACCATGGCCAGCTTGATGATCAAATAGCTGTTGATTCATTAAATGAATCATAGAGGCTGGTGTTTGGATGAATATCTAAAGAGTTAGATAGAGGACTCATCAAGCACCGTCAAATGATTGTCAAGTGGAGATCTCCAGCCTGAGTAGGAGATGGCAATCCTTTCTCACATAGGCTGATATCTGACCGACCTCTTGATGCAGGTCCTCTACATGGGAATTGTGATTCGGAGGTGTCAGATTAGTTAGGTCAATGGGTTGACCTGACGAGATCGAGATAACTTAAGTCTTATGTTGAATGCTGTCACAGCATAGGCACGCATCCTCTGACCGGAGACAGATATATTGCTATATATCTAAGTATGTACATTTGGCAGACCAATAGGTTGATGACCTA
Organism: Ottelia alismoides; assembly: GCA_037367405.1. Lineage (NCBI taxonomy): Eukaryota > Viridiplantae > Streptophyta > Magnoliopsida > Alismatales > Hydrocharitaceae > Ottelia > Ottelia alismoides. The sequence continues at coordinate 816,398 of JAZKJV010000272.1, forward strand.
ACCAAGGTCTATACACCGGCGAGCTGGTGTGCATATAAGGGTATATGAGCAATATGATCTCTCAAAGGGATCATACAGGTTCACTTGTGAACCGGAAGACATGAGCTCACTCATGAGGTATTGGGACCGATCAAATTCCATGCATGGTCGTCGTGCTTTGGAAGCATGACATGAATTTGAAGGTATGATATATGCTTTGGGAAAGCATATGATCGATACCAAATCCCAATGACCAAGATTGAGAAACTTAATGATTAAACCCTGAAGAAGACAGTATAAAATGATCTTGATCTTCGGGTTGATCATGGGTCTTCCAGTATGCAGGATGTACAGGTATTGGGAATACCTGAAGGGTGATGTGATCATAAACGATTGTATATCTATGACGCTTCCATTCCGAGGGAGTGATGAAACAGGTCTGGATTTTAGTGACTCCTTTCAGTAGAGAAGCAATCCGATCTTAGTCCAAGTGTTGGACATTGATCTGAATGAGATTCAGATTCAATGAGAAGATTGGATTTGCGGTCTTGATTTAATCAAGCATCTGTGGGAGGTTCGTAAGATCTGGATTTGAGATAAGATCTCAATATCCAAGTCACTATACATGGAATAATGCAATCGCCCTGTCCTTATCTCCAAGTATCTGCGGAGAAAGCACATTATTCTTGAAAGGGTTCAAGAATAATTCTTTTGATGAAATATCCAAGCAAGGACTTGATGATTAGATGAGATTTAATTATCAAGCTTAAATATGAATATGATTCATATTGTGAAAATGATTATCTAAGATAATTAAATGGGATTTAATTATCAAGGATTAAGAGAATGTGGATAACACTATCCATGATATATGTGTGTTATAAATGTGATTTATAATATACATATATAAGAGAGAGAATTTATGTAAATAGCATTTGTTAATTAATAATGTGGATTGGATTCACATTTATTAATTAATTGGAAATGCAATTTACTAATTAGTTTGGGTTGTGAATGTGATTCACATAATATTCAATGGCAAGATTGAAATATTCACAAATTAATTTGGAATTAATTTGGTGAATATTTATTGTGATTAATTAAGGAATAATAAGATAAATAAAATGGAGCAAAATAAACCACCCTCCATAGGTGGCGTCGCCCATGAATTGTTCATGGGTGACACCCCCCAATTTTAGGGAGGTTGGTTGACTCCATTTTTATTTATCTCATTATCTCTTAATTAGTTAATGTTAAATTAAATTATGTTGATAATGTTGCAACATTTTTTAATTTAAATTAATGTTGTTGGTTTTAACCAACAACAATCATAGCCATTGATTTAGCATGGACCAAGCATAGCCCTTGGATCCATGTATCCCATGGATTGAGATCCATTGGATCCTAAACTAGTATAAAAGGAGGGCTAGGGTAGCCTTTCCAAGTTACAGCATTCTTGAGTTGAAGAACTCTACTCTCTCTCTCTCATTCTCGTGGGGTCTCCCTAATATTCAAGTGGCCGTCCACTTTATGTATTAGGAAGGAGATCAAATTTTTCTACGCCTCGACGCTTGGATCTTCGTCAAAGTATTGCGGGAAGGACGCGACTCATCATCGTGCCCGCAAGCGCATTCTCCGTGGGTCGGACTTAAGATAGGAGGATCTCTACTTTGGGATCTCGCGATCACAACCACGCTTCAAGAGGTATTCCTTGTACTTTGTGGTTTGATGAAACGATCCGAGAAGTGTTCTCGTGATCATGTGGTTTCATCTTTAAAGTTAAAAATTTTAATTTCCGCTGCATCTAGCATCTAGTACGACTAGTTGCTCCGATTGCATACGATGCGATCGACACGCTTCCGTGATGCGCTTAAGGATTCACAATATCTTTCAAGTCTAGCCTGCCATACGAATGCTCTTCAAACAAACCTATAATTGGCATGCACGACCTCTATATATACTCCAAATAATCCTTAGCACAAGACAAAATATATCATTGGAGCATATTTAAGCCATATTTAGCTTATTTTACATGTGATACAATTCCATGTATAAATATTGAGCTTTCTTTCTCTATCTCGAGCTGGGTATAGATATATTTACAAATACTTATAGTTTTCTTTACATAATATACATCTCCAAAAGACCTAACTTAACATACTTGTAGGGACCATAACATTTATATGTGTGCATCACCACACCAATTCGTTTGTATCATATATGTTGGTAGAAATCATGAATGAGTTTACCGTAAATTCACAAAATAATCTTGACGATCATTGCAATGAAAACATAAAATCAATAAATCTATTTAATTTAATATGAAATCATGTTAACTTTCACGTAGTGCCAATCTACTTAGTTTCTATTCGACTAAGATGTTTAACGACTCCTGAAATGATTAAATTCCATTTACGAGTCAAGAGCACAAAGAATGCGATGAACACAAATAGCATAAATTCTCTTGAAATTTCAGCAGAGTTTTCCTTGTATATGGTGATATTTTGGGGAAATTTTCATCAGTGTTTATCCTTATATCTAGATAAACTCAAAATAAAACACGAGTTTTCAAAAGAAGCGATCGAAAAGTAATTTAAAAGACCAACTTACCTCCTTCTTGAATAAGCCGAGGAGAGGAGTATGTTGTCTTCCTTCTCCTCGTCTTCTCGGTAGCGCTTCATTAGCATCTCTTCCATGCCTCCCTCCTCTTCTCTCAACCTCCCAATCTCTCAACTATAACCTGGGGTAGTGGTAGAGGAATGGAAGCTATGTAGAATGACGGGGTGGAGAGGTATTTATAGGCACACAACACCTGAAAACCATGGTTTAGAATCCATGGTTTTGCCTGAAATTATGGTTTCCTTCAATATCATGGTTTTGTCCCATGGTTTTGCTCAAGCTTATAATGAAGCCCATACTTTCATTGATGACACTTCATTAATGTAAATCACGATTAATTAATATCGATTGTGAGTAATGATTTATAACTGCGATTAACATCTACTAACCCAAGATCAGCATTCCTCAGCCATGATGAGTAACCTTAGTGACCATTTGAATCCTTAATCAATATTTGTTAGTACTTATGATGGTTATTAAGAGATAATGATGGATTAATTGATGTCAACTTCTTTTACTTTCAAATTTCACAACAATTCAAAATGACTTTCGTTTCAGACAAACAAGTTCCGTTAGATTCATCTTGTCGGGATGGATCTAAGATCCTTATTCACAATAGCATCAAGGAAGTTGATTTTTAGTATTTTAAAGTTATAAGGACCTTAAAGGAAGTCTCGTCCTAGAGACTTTAAAATGGAGGTATAAAAACGTTAAAGAAGATAGAGGCCATAAAGCCCTCATAGAGACAAAACTCGTTTTCATTTACAACCAAATGTATACATCATTGTACATGATATTGTCACTCAAACATGTGATATTTCATTCTCATATCTACCTCGGATTCCCACATAGGTTCTTTAGAATTTTAGTTATGCCACAACACCTTGACTAGAGGCGCGACTTTATTGCACATGAGTTTCAAGATATGTTAAGTCTGGCTCAACTTTTAGATCATCGTAACATGCTTTGGATTCCTAACATAGTTCCTCATATTTGATATGTGAAATACATCGTGTATTCTAGAAAGATGGGGAGGAAGTGCAAGTCTGTATACAACTTTACCAACCTGACAGATAATTTCAAAGAAGCCCACAAACCAGGGTGCTAACTTTCCTTGCAAGCCAAACCTTTTTACCCCTCTCGTGGAGAGACTTTTAAGAAAATGAAATCCCTCACCTCAAACTTGAGATCTCTGCATCTAGTATCATTATAACTCTTCTAACGGCTCTGGTCAGTTATTAGTCTGTTTCGAGCAAGCTCTACAGCTTTCCGTGTCTCCTTGAATCTGTCTAAGTCATAGAAGTTCTTTATCCCAACCTCTTGCCAGCACAAGGGAGTGGTACACATATACCCATATAGTGCCTCAATAGTGCCATGCCAATATCGGCATAATAACTATTATTATAAGTGAATTCTACAAGCGAGAAATGTTTAACCCATGTTCATTTCCATTTTAAGGTACATGCCCACAACATATTTTAATGTTTGAATAATAAACTCTGACTGGACATCTGTTTATGGGTGATAGGTTGCACTTAAAGAAAGTTGTATGCCTAATGCATTCATGAAATTATCCTAGTAATGTGAAGTAAATATTGAATCCTAATCAGAAACTTCCCCTTTGGGAATACCGTGAAGACATATCCCATATGTAATGTGTACTTCTGCAAGTTGGCATGGATTAGCAATTAAGTTGATTGTAATAAATTGTGTCACCTTGGTTATGACCCAAACTTTCTTTACCGCATGTGTTGGTGGTAAATCAGTGATTAAGTCCGGTCATTAATGAGAAGTCTACCATGTTGACAGGTAAAAGAAGAATTCACAAACTCGACAACGTCCTTCTTCCCTCTAGGCCACCAAAAGTATGAACGGAGATCTTTATATATCTTTGCATTTCGTGCATGAATTGATGATGTTGAACAATTTGCTTCTCGCATGATGTCTCTTCTTAACTCAAGCATATCATGTATATAGTCTCTATGACAGTTATACAAATAAAATGCCATGTATATGGAAATCCCTCAACTTCGTTTCTATATACTTTTCTCTTAAGTATTTTAAAAGTGGATCATCTCTCTAATCTCAAGCTAGTATCGATGAAGAATGGTTGTTGTATATGTAACGTTGTCGAAAGATTGCCATTCACTTAAAGCGGATAGCATGAAAAATTGGATTACTATCACCATGTCCTGGGAATAAGTTCTTCTACTGAGGGCATATGCTACAATGTTTCCATTACACATGGGGTAAGAGATTGTGCAATCATGGTCCTTTAGTAATTTTAGCCAGCATCGATGTCTTGTATTTTACTCTTTCTAGTAGAATAGGTATTCTAAACTCTTATGATCAGTGAAGATCTCAGAAGTGATGCCATAATGGTAGTGTCTCCATGTCTTCAAAGCAAAGACAATTGCAACAGGTCTAAGGTCATGAGTTTAGATAGTTATGCTCACATGTCTTCAATTGTCGTGATGCATATGCTACTACCTTTCCATTTGCATAAGCACTATCCCGGATCATTTCTTAGATGCTTCAGTGTATAGAGTGAATCCCTCGATGTCAAAAGGTAAAATAAGGATTGGTGCAGTGGTTAAACATTCTTCCAGTGTTTGAACTTCCTCAAGTATCAGATAAATGGTACCTCTTTCTGAGTTAAACTAGTTAAAGGCAAGGCTATCCGTGAAAAGTCATTCATGAACCTTCTATAATATTCAGTTAGTCCTAGAAAAGATCATATTTTTGTTATAACCTTAGGATGCTCCCAACTTATAATTGCACTAATCTTAGTGGGATCAACATAGATACCTGCCCCAGGAATGACATGGCCTAGAAAGAATGCTTTGGTTAATCGAAAATCACACTTGTTATACTTGACATATAACTTATTCTTCCTTATTGTCTCAAGTTCTTGTCGGGAATGATGTTCATGTTGCTGCTTGTGCTTAGGATAGATAAGCACATCATCAATAAATAATACCACAAAGTGATCTAGAAATTGACATAAAAATCTATTCATAAGGCACATAAAGGTTGTTGGTGTTGGTGCATCTGCCAGTCCAAAATGCATGACTAAGAACTCGTTATGTATGTGTCCAGTACAAAGGCTTGTTTTAGGAATATCCGAGTCTCGAATTCTTAACTGATTGTATCTAGATCTTAGATAAATATTTGAGTATATAGTGGAACTCTGTTACTCATCAAAGAATTCATTTATTCATGGTAAATGATAGTGTTTCTTTATTTTCCTTTTGTTTAATTATCGATATCTGATGCATAGTCGCATCAAACCATCTATTTTTTTACACAAAAAGCGCATATGCTCCCCACAATGAAGTACTAGGGCAAATGAACCCTTTATCCAATAGTTCATGCAGTTGCACCTTTAATTCATGTAACTCGACCAGTGCCATATGATATGGTGGAATAGAGAATGGATAAGTATCGGGTACAAGAGAGATTTCAAACTCAATCTCTCACTCGGGTGGAAGTCCATGTAGTTAATCTGAAAAAACATGTAATTCACAAATCATAGGTACATATTTTATTATTCACTCTATTCTTTGATGGAAGACATGTAGGATAAAATAGCCTTAGCACCCATGCAATACCACTCATTAGAAATCTTTCATTGAAGTGTAATTCTATGTAGTTGGGAAGGTTAAAGGTCACTATCTTGTAGGAAACATTCAAGGCATGTATGATACCTTTCCAATCAGTCAATCTCAGGGATGATGTCAAAATCATCGATTTAATTAAGTATCTTATAAGCAGGTAACTGATGTCATGTAATTTGTATCACACAGTCATCTAAGATCTCTTAAATTATAAAGATTTTACCTCCATGTACCTTAACCAGATAAGAGTTTTGTAATTCTATCGGAATGTTATCCAAACTTGCAATAGATATCAATCCATAAAGGAATACGAATCACCAGAATCAAACAAGGAATGCATGGCAAGACCAAGGATAGTAATGGTACCTCGTACGATAGTACCTGAGTTATAAGCTTGTTCTTCAGTGATGGCATTAAACTGGCCATCAGGGACATACAAATTAGAGCCTGCAACATTCTATAGGGGTTGCTGCGTAGGATACGACCCTTGTGAGATTTGACCTCTACACTTTCTTCCTCTAAATGTCGCTTCATTTCTTAGGATAGATGCATCGTTATTAGTTGGGGTTTTCTTGAACCCAGATCCTCTCAAATGTGGACAATCTTCCTTAAAGTGACATTTATGCCGATAGTAAAAACATGTTTGTGTTCTTGTTTGAGATGAAGACCCAACCACAGAGGTACTTGCTCCTGTTATTGAGTCACGAGGGTAGAGTGGATGTCTAGAGAACCTCCCTCCTCCGGATAACTCCAAGTCCAAAGTTAGTGACAAGATTATATTGGAACCAACTAGATGATAACGATAGTTCCTGCAGTTTATCATTCTCTTTGCATTTGGATGGTCCACCTATAAAGTAGAAGTTTCTTTTTTAATTATTTTCATCCCTCTCCATTTCAATACAAGAGGCCATGGACATCGCTTTATCTACAATGGTGGATCTAAAATTATTAAGGTTCACTTTTAGATCTCCTTAAAGCTCACTCATAAATTTGGTAAGACACTCATGGGGAGGCTTCTAATACTGAGGAGTAGCGCAGTAGCTCGATGAGGTGAATATGGTAGTCTCATACAATCATGGAACCTTGGGTCAGAGAAGCCAACTCTATCCTCTTCAGTTCTTTCCAATGGGGGACATAAGTGAGCTCAAAACCTTTCTTCAAAGGTATCCCATGGAACATGATCTACTAATTGCTTAGAAATAGCTCTCCACCGTCGTCTTACATAATATGCTAGAGACTAGTCAGCAAAATGCTTCCAAGTGTCTGGTGGTGCATGTATTATCCTCCACATCCTACTGACATCATCAATCTATAATTCTTCCTCAGTAGACGTCTCTATATTTTTGAATTGATGAATATCTCTCTTTCAATAATTGTCAAGTAATTTTTGGTGTCTAAGAAGGGTTTTCTCCATTAATCCTTTAACTGGGGTAGGAGAGTATTCATTGGAGGGATGGTAACTAGATTCTTCCTTAGGAAGGTGAATTAAACCCTCAATCCTAGCATCCATGGGTCTGGATGCCTCAGGTTTCTCAGCCTGAGCATTGAGTCTTCGCTCTAATGCCTTGTGATTTTGCCTCATCACTTGGAGAATTACCATAATCACAACCAATCGCCTAGCCAAGTCAATATCTACCATGATATTGAGATGAAAAAAGGTAATCGGTTAGTTCTTGTTCTACCTAACATGATGTACATTAGGGACATTAATTTGTGAATGATAATGCTTTTGTAGCCAATTATTAAGAGCGAAGGATCTTAACATATCCTTAGTTTCCGCATACCTAGATCGAAAAGTAAGTTAAAAGACCTTCTTACCTCCTTCCTGAAGCCATCGAGGATAAGAGTGCATCGTCTTCCTTCTCCTCTTCTTCTTGATAGTGGTTCGCTAACATCTCTTACGTATATCCCTCCGCTTATCTCAGTCTCTCAGTCCTAGCCTCGAGGTAGTGATGGATGGAATGGTAGTTGCAGAGAGTGAATGGGTAAGGAGGTATTTATAGGCTCCCAACCTCTAGAAAACCACGGTTTAGATTCCATAGTTTTCGCCTATGGTTTTTCCCAAAACAATGGTTTCCTTCTATATCATGATTTTGCAGCCCAAGTTTTACCCATGGTTTTACCCAAGCATACCAAGAAGGCCATGGTTTCGCTAACAATGCTTCATTAGCGCAAATCGTAATTAATTAGTACCAGTTGTGATTAATTATTCTTAAATTTGATTAACATCTACTAATTGTTATTAACATTCCTTAACCATGATGAGCAAGCTTAATGAATATTTGTATCCTTAATCAAAATTTGTTAGAATTGAAGGTAGTTATTAAGAACTAATGATGACTTAAGCAACGTCAACCTTTTTTGCGTCCAAAATTCATAAAAATGCGATGTGTCCTCCAATTTGGATGAAAGAAATTCAACTAGATTCCTCTTGTCCGGATGGATCTAAGATACATATTCACGATAAGATCGAGGAAGTTTATTTGTAGGGATTTATATTTTGGAAGCTCAAAAGAGGTGAATTCCACCTCAATCAATGCATGTCTCCTTGCCCTATTGCTATGACTACCCGGAACATGCTTAATAAGATATTAGAACGAGCTTCGAGCTCTAATTGTGGGAGGCAAGTTTTTAGTGATAATGGCGTGATGGGTATATTTGGGCTTTGTAACCTGAAATAGATCAGGATATCAGGATGTGTGGCAAAAAGGGATGAGTGCGGAGTCATGTGGCATGGTTTGCGAGGTGATCGACTAATGGAAGAGGTCATGGAAGGATCAGTGTCATGACCCCAATTCCGAGCTGTCGGATTCTCCCATATCCGGGTCTGGTTATCAGCAATAATTTATTTAGCAATAACAGCGAACATTCATAAACATGTTGTAAATAAAAATACTAAGAATGAAGTATTTCAACACTTTTTCCATTCACAAAATAAAGTTTACCTGGTACATTTTCTCACTATAACTATTTACATGTACATCAGCTGGAAAGGAAATGCACAAAAGATTACAAACTACCTTATAGAGTAATGCAACAGTGGCTGGCTAGATGGCTACTATTATTAGCTGGCTGGATTATTAAAGTCATTGTGATGGCTCACCAACACTTGTTGGGTTTTCAGAAATCTTAGGATGAATATTAGCGAGTGCTAAGTAATGAAGAAGATAAAAGTAAACAAGTAGTGCAGTTTAGAAAAACGTATTATAACAGAAAGTTCCATTTCTTCTCATTAGTTTAAATTATATTCCCTATATTTCATGTCATGGATTAGTCCAGGGGACACCTCACCACTCATGGACTCCGAAGTTGTATTCAGGATTGGAGATTGCATTGATCTGGTGAGCTTATGTTGATGCACGTTGCCTCAACCAATCAATCCAATACTACCCAGACAATTTACTTTTATTTTATTATCCAGGGTTTCAAACCCTCAGCCTGACAAACAATGAAGCACACCATCCTCGAGGATCCGGTAGCTTAAAACCACATGCTAACCTTTAATCACATAAACTAGTGGCTTTAAATGCACCTTATCATGACCTAGTCGCTATCCAATCACCCATGCCTCCACAATGCACGATCACATTTTCAGTCGATCAACCCGCCTAATGGTAGTCGAGTACCAAGTGTTGCAAATGATTCATTCATTTCGTGTGCACTTATCATAACAGGGCTGAAGGATACGTGAAAAATCCTCAAGCGCATCATAGAAGCGTGATGATCGCATCAAATGCGATCGGGAGCAACTAGTCGCACTAGTTGCTCGATGCAGCGGAAATTAAAAATTTTTATGTGATGAAACCACATGATCCAAGAACACTTCTCGGATCATTTCATCTAAACCACAAGCAAGTAATAGGATTACCTCTTGAAGCGTGGTTGCGATCGAGTCTCTAAACCAAGAGACCTCCTGTCTCAAGTCCGATCCGACGGAGGAGACACTTGCGAGCGCGAGGATGAATCGCGTGCTTCTCGCAATCCATGTTGATGATCCAAGTAGTGGATCTCCTGATCTCGTCACACGAGATCGAACATCTTCTTCACGAGTGAGACGCACCAAAGGAGATGGAGATCCACGAGTAAGAACTCTAGCAGCATAACGACGATGCTGCAGCGATGTCGATTCTCTCAAAGGCTCCATGGTGGACGGTCATAAGAGAGAGATGGAGAGAGTCACATGACGTGTAGAGAGATAAAAGAGAGCATTTATTATAATCATCTAACATATATCTTGAAGAGCAAGGGTGCCTCTTCTTATATAGGTTTTGGTAGTCCATGGATCTCAATCCATGGACAACACACAATCAATGGTTGAGACTGATTTGTGTTTCTTTCAATGGCCATGATCTTGTTGTGAAAAATACAACAATTAATTTAATTTAATTTAATTTACTATATATCGATAAATCAATATATTTAAATTCAAATCAAATCAATTAATTATCCTTGGAGATAATGAGGAGATAAACCATATCCCCTAAAAAGGGGGGATGGCTACCAACATCTCATGAGATCTCATTATCACATGAGATACATTATCTCATGATATCTCCAGGATTTACAACAATAATTGTTGTATATTATTTCACAAATATAATTCACATTTATCTTGTGAAATATTGCAGTCATGCCATAAAAAAATGTGAATCACATTCACCTCCCAAAACAAAATGTAATTTATATTTTCAATTAATCATCTAATGTGAATCCAATTCACATTAATAATTAATAAACAAATTTAAACCACAATATGCTCTCTCTTATATATTATAAATCATATTTATAATATATATATGATTAATATGGATAGTGCTATCCACATTATTCATATCCATGATAATTAAATCACATTTAATCATCTTGGATCTCTTTTCTCATGTGCCCAAATAACATGAATCACATTCACATTATTCATATCTTTTATAATTAAATCAAATTTAATTATCTTAGATATCTCTCCTTATAATATGAATCAAATTCATATTATCCATGATAATTAAATCACATTTAATTATCAATTTTCTCGATGCTTGGATACTTATATCAACAATGAAATTATCCATGAACTCTTTCAAGGATAATGCGCTTTCTCCGCGGATACTTGGAGATAAGGACAGGGCGATTGTATTGTTCCACGTATAGTGACTTGGTTATTGAGATCACATCTCAAATCCACATTTCGTGCCTCCCATAGATGCTTGATTAAATCAAGACCGCAAATCTATTCTTCTCATTGCATCTGAATCACAATCAGATCAATGTCCAACATTTGGACCAAGATCAGATTACTTTTCTACTGAGAGGAGTCGCTAAAATCCAGACCCGTTTCATCACTCCCTAGGAATGGAAGCGTCATGGTTATACAATCGTTTATGATCACATCACCCTCAGGTATTCCCAACACATGTACATCCTGCATACTGGAAGACCCAGAATAAACACGGAGTATTAGATCAACTTTATACTGTCTACTTTAGGGTTTTATCAGTAAGTTTCTCATTTGATCATTGGGAGTTGGTATCGATCATATACGTTCCAAAAGCATATATCATACCTAGGTCTTTATCATATACTTTCCAAAAGTATATATCAAACCCGCAAATTCAGTCAAGTTTCCAAAGCGAGACGACCGTGCACGAAATTTGATTCTTCCCAATATCTCATGAATGAGCTCATGTCTTCCGGTTCAGTAGTGAACCTATATGATCCCTTTGAGAGATCGTATTACTCATATGCCCTTATATGCACACCAGCGCGCCGGTGTATAGACCTTGGTTAAGTCATCAACCTATTGGTCTGCCAAATGTACATACTCAGACATATAGTAACACATCTGTCTCCGGTCAGAGGATGCATGCCTGTATCGTGACAGCATACGACATAGGACTTTGGTTATCTCGATATCGTTAAGTCAATTCTTTGACTTAACTAATCTGACACCTCCGAATCTCTATTTCTATGCAGAGGACCTGCATCAAGAGGTCGGTCAGATATCAGCCTATGTGAGAAAGGATTGCCATCTCCTACTCAGGCTAGAGATCACATCTTAACAATCATTTGACGCTGCTTGATGAGTCCTCAATCTAACTCTTTAGATATTCATCCAAGCACCAGCCTCAATGATTCAATAATTGAATCAACAGCTGTATGATCATTAAGATAGACATGGTACATAACCCTAATTGTACTAAGGGACCTATTATGAAAATTAGTTATTCTTCATTTCAGATCAGGGAATGATATTCATAATAACATTTATTGCTTAATGGCTCGTCGTGAGCTCGCATGTCCAACAAGGGCAACTGTGTACCATTTAGGCATGGCATGCTATTCAAATGTTCTTTTGACAGACCTACAGGTTGCATGTCCGATATGTAGTATCTACTCCAAGTTTTTCTTGTCATAAAAGATAATACGAAAATCGAAACTAGGTCTCATTTATGCAATGTCAATTTTCATCTAATATCAGTGCAATATTGCACATAAATCATAGCAACTTGAAGGATGATTCATTCCACCAACTCTATTGTAGCAATTATTCCAAAGTAAATAATGCAACAAGCATGTAAATATTCTTCAAATATAGAGCATTATAAACATATATTTTTATCCAATTTAACTTGAAAACCTAACATCAAGAGGCAGGATTTTGTTACCTGATCGAGCACTCTCTTACGTATGCAGTGCTTTAACGTGATTCGTTTTCAAAAAGGATGATTTATGGCTCCTGAAATGATAAAATTTCACTTTCATATCAAGAATGCTAAGAATGTGCCAAGAATGCGAAGAACGTATTTCCTCTTGTAATTTGAGCAGAGCTTCCCGTTAATGGTGTAATATTTCTAGGAAAATTTTGACAGAATTTCCCCTTATATTGGGGAATATTTCTATGAAAATTTTAACAGGGTTTCCGCTTATATAGGGACATATTTCAAAAGAAAAATAGAAAAAGTTTCCTCTATAAAATCACCGAGAGGAAAACAACAACAAAACAGAAAGAATATAATAGAACTGTAAGTGATGGAGAATCAATAGACACCGCACGTCTTAGGTGAGTGAAGCCTGTGGCGAATCACATGTTTCACTGACGTGCCTAACCGCCTGCACCTAAGTAGGGTGTTACATAGATTTCTCCACCAAATAACTATAAAATTGATAATTGCTGAATCGACAAGTCTCTTGTCAAGGGTGAGCAAGTCATACGAAGAACATGTATGCTCCCTACCATCCTAGCTACGTCTCACCCAAGCAGGGCTATGCTTAAATTCCTCCTTGAACCATAACACAAAAATGAATAGAAAAGGAAGATGAATCATAAAACATAGCTGCGAAAATGAATAAAAAACCTAGCTCAAGTTAGAGCTTACTTACAAAGCCAACTATGAGAGTATCGCATCGTCTTCCTCCTCCTTGTCCTCCCGATAACACTTCACTAGCACTTTTTCCATGCCTCTGTCTCCACCTCCCGACCTATGGACCCTAGCCCTCGGGGTAATTGTGGTAGTGGAAATCATAGAGAATGAATGGGTAGGGGGCTACTTACAGGATTCAGAAACCTGTTAACCGTGATTATTAAACCATGGTTTATCCCATAACAACAGTTAGCGGCTCATGGATTTGGCACATGATTTTGGCCAAAGTTTATTCGAAACTTAGGGCTTAAGCAGGGGCGCAACCAGGAATTTCATCAAGGAGGGGCCGAGTATGCAGCTATTATGTATGCTCAATAATAGAAAAATCTATGTATTTTCGAATGATATTTTTAAATAGAAGTAATATTTTTAAAATGAACCTTTTACAATCTTTATAAACGTAGAATTTAAATCTATTATTAATGTTAGAATTTCAAATAGATTGGTAGTTTTGTGGCTATTTTTAAAATGGGATAAATATACTAATTTAATCCTCTCTAAATCCATCCTAAAAAGGCTAATATCAAGTGAAATTTTGAAACACAAGTTCATCATTAAAAGGATACAATAAAATTTATTTTATTTATAAGGAGTACTAAAAACAATGGAAGATATAAATAAACTCGAATACAATTTTATATCAAATTATTTTAATACTTTGAAAGTGATTGAATAAATCATATAAAATAAAGTAAAATTGATTGAATAAGATTTGAACCTTGGTCTATGAAATAATAACCATACCATTCTACCACTTAACCATTTAATGATTCTATAACATTTTTCTAGCAACATTAAATATAATACAGTTAAAGAGGGTCATATTAAAAACTCGATACATTGTATAAGTGATGTGCAATAATCATGGGGGGCGCCCCTGTTTGGAAGTGATTAGATAAATCATATAAAAGAAAGTAAAATTGATGGAGATAAGATCCGAACCCTAGTCTCCAAAATAATAAGCATACCACTCTACCACTTGACCATTTAATGATTCTATAACATTTCTCTACAACATTAATTATAATATAATTAAGGAGGGGTCGTATTAAAAACTTAATACATTGTATAAGTGACGTATAATAATCATGGGGGAGCCATGCCCCCCCCCATAATATATACTAGTTCCACCCTTGGGCTTAAGTTAGAACTTTCTAGAAGCTACTAGATTCACTAATGACACTTAACTATCGCTAATCGGGATCAACTTTCATTAATCACGATTTAATTTTCACGACTCACGCTTAACTTTTGTTGACCTTTGATTAGTGTTTAATAATGGTGACTAGTGGTATTTAATCCATCATTAATTTCTTTAATCTTTTTTGTTAGTCTTAATGATAGTCATTATAGGTTAATAACATCTTAAGTCTCCTTACTTCTCTTTCTTCTGAAAATCATAACAATTCGAAACAAAGTCCGATTTAAATGAAACAAATTCTATTGGTTTCCTCTTGACGAGCCAAATCTTATGATATAAGATTTGAGAGATGACCAAGTTCAAGGCTTTACAATTATAACAATATTAAAGGAAATCTTGTCATCGAGACATGAAATGCAGGCATAACAACCTTAAAGAAGGTTGATACCATAACAACTTTAAAGTTAATGAACATCCTTTTATTTATAATGAAGATATACACAATATATAGTGCTATCATTCAAACAAATAGGGGTATCTCTCTCTCATATCTACCTCAGGTTCCCATGTGGCTCTTCAAACTCTTAGTTCCGCAATAATGCTTTAACTAGAGGTATCTCTTTATTCCTCAACTTCTTGATATCCTTATCTAGTGATTGCACAGGTACTTCTGGGTATGTCAAGCCTGGATCAACATGCAGATCATCATAGGTTATCTTATGCTCATGATACTTAATATACTTCATCAGAATTTATGCATGAAAAACATCATGTATTATCGAAAGATATGTGAAGACACAGAATTCACCCGAACAACTGAGGTAGAAAATAAATCACAATGTCGTTGTCCTCAATCGCTCAGAATGTGTCAATCAAGAAAATGAACCACAAATGCAGATAAATCAATCAAATACAGAGAAGAAGTGGTCCTGCTATAGGATTAACCTGGTATAGCTCCCAGGGTCGAACACAAGGAGCACAGATTGGCCTTGCGGCCTACGATGTAGTCAGAAATCCAAAAGAGTCTTTTTTATGGTTTTTATTTGTTTTTATAATTTTTTTTTAGATTTTTTTAAAAGATGAGAAAATGAGAGAAAGTAAAGACAAGGCGACTTCAACAATTTATACAACACACAAAAAAATGATGCAAAAATTCCACAAAAATGGTTTTTAGGTTTTTTGAGTTTTTTACTGTTTTTGGTGAATTTTTGGGATTTTTCTAATGGGTAAATTAATTATTAAAAATCAAACAATGCAAAGAATAAAGGGTACTGTCCAGCAAGGCTTAAGACCCAAAAATAAAATAATTTTGGATCTCAAAAAGCCCTAAAGGTAATTTTCCTATATTCTAGAAAGAATAAGGAAAATTTAGGCACCCTAAATATTGTTTTTGGATTTTTAATTTATTTACTACAATTTTTATGGGTTTTTAGGGGTTTTTTCAATTTTTAGGGTTTTTATGTGATGGACAGTAGCCAAAATTGGCTAGAAAATCAATCAACAAGCAAGAAACATTACCTAATTTTTTTAGAATTTTTGGTGGAGTTTTTATATTTTTTTGGTATTTTTAAAGTCAAACAGTAGCAAAAATGTGTGTTTTTGAATTTTTAAAAATAATAAATGAAATCCAAAATGTCCCCAAAAATCATAGAAATTCCTACACCATGGCAGGAACCATGTGTCAAAATTTCATTGGATTTGGAGGTCGTTTGATATTTTATTCAAAAATAAAGGTGGGGCACTGTGCACAGGGACCTAAGTGCAAATACCCAAAAGTTCTGGGGTCCTGGTGCAAATTACCCAAGGAGTCACGTGCCAAGCACGTGTCTGGGGCACACAGGGACCTAAATGTAATAAAAATAAGTTCCGAGGGCTTATTGGTAACAAGTACCAAAAGTCCAGGGACTTATGTGCAAATAACCCAAAATAATTCGCACATGCGCATATAAAGTGTTCACAGGGGCATATATGCAAATAAACAAAACATTTCATTCAATGAATAACATCCCAGAACTACAAGGCATATATTGCAAATAACCCAAAGTAACACGTGACGAAGCACGTGGTTCACTACTGGCAGGGGTATAAGTGCAATTAAAATAAAGCGCGAGGGTCTCTATGCAAATATCCCAGAAAATAAACAACTGAATTAAAAATTACAGGACTAAAACGAAATTAACAAACTACGAGGGGGGCCTATGATATTTACCCCTTTATTAATAGCGACGGCCTGATGGTGACGCGTGGATGATCGGACGGTGGAGATGCAAACGCGCCTTTACTCTTGAAACGCTGGCCTGATCCGACGGCTGGTGTGCATCCACGTGGGTGATCAGACGGTGGAGATGCAGCGTGGCTCTTCGAAGGAAACCAAGCTCCGATCGGATGGTCGAGGTGTAGCCACGTGGATAATCGGACGGCTGAGAGACGTCGTGGCTTAACCTCGCTGCTCAACGGCCCAGATGAGATCCTCAGATGTATCGACGGCTGCTGCTCCTCCAAAGATGAACGGCTACGATCAGAACTGGAGCGAGGGCTTCATCGGACGGCTCTGGAAGGTGGAGGAAGAACTCGACACCGGCGAAGTTCGCCGACGTCCTGCGTGAACTCCGGTCCTCCTCTGCTGCGCCTGAAGGTCGGAGAAGATCCGGCGTGAGGTTGCGCAGCTGCTGGTGGTGGCCAAGGGCCCAACCGAGCCCTGGAGGGGCTCCGGCGAGGTCTAGTGGCTCGAAGCTCCTGGCTGAACTGGGAAGGAGGCTCAGACACCCCCTTTGAACCTGCAAAGTGGTCAAGAAGCTTCGCGGGTCGAGGGCAAAGTGCCTCGACCCGGTTAGGTGGCGTGAGGGTGAACGGTGCAGTGGGGCGGAAGAGCTCCGGCGAAGCAACGGCGAGGGAGCTCGATTCCCAGTTCCTGTGCGAACTGGGTTGGATGATCGGGCGTAGAAGGTGCGTGGGGACACGGTGAAGGTGATGGTCGGATCGGATGAGCGATAGGATACGCGAGGTGGTCGGAATCGAAGATGTACGTCGGAGGTCGGAATTGGGGGAAATCGGAAATTACGCTAAATGGGAAAGAACTAAGGTTACCTGATGGATGCTGGAGACTGTGCTGGAGCGTGGCTATCTCCGGGTCGTAGCTTCGAAGGGCGTCAAGGCCTGAAGCTCGATGCTCAACGCCGGCGGCGGAGCAAGAACGGCGGAGTTCGCCGGATCAATGGATACGCTTCCTCGCCTCACTGCGACAAGGGCTAACGCTCGCTGTCACTCTTGCGGAGCCAATGGAGGTCACTGGGAAGGAAGAGAAGGGCCAAAGATGCGGCGCGAAGGCGGCGGAGATGATGGTTTTATAATGTGACCGGGGCGATTAGGGTTGGAGGCTGACAGCAAAGGAAAGCGTGGATTTGATGGCTGAAGATCCGGCGAGGGAGAGGGATGAATGGCGAAGAGTCCGGGCGCGGGGGATGAGTGGGAGACAGGCTGGAGGCGCGTGGGAAAATCGGGGAAGAAGGCGCGGCGCGCGACTTCCAGAAAAGGAAGGAGGTCGCGGGGGAGTTGACCGGGGTCAACATTCCCCCGTGGACCAGTCAGACGCTGCCACGTGTGCCCGGTTTTTGTTTTATTATTTTAGGGTAGAAATAGGTCGAATTAGAGAAAACTTAAAACATGAAATATTTTTCTTTTATTTTTTTCTATTTTTTGGTGATTTTTAATTAATTTTTGGAAATAAAAATAGGTTAGCTCTATATATAGGTATATGTACACTATATGGTTTTTTTATTTTTGATTTTTTATTTGTTATTTTTATGTGTTTTTATGCTCATTTTGTATTTTATTTATTTACAACATAGAATATGGAAT
Organism: Ottelia alismoides; assembly: GCA_037367405.1. Taxonomy (NCBI): domain Eukaryota; kingdom Viridiplantae; phylum Streptophyta; class Magnoliopsida; order Alismatales; family Hydrocharitaceae; genus Ottelia; species Ottelia alismoides. The sequence continues at coordinate 835,027 of JAZKJV010000272.1, forward strand.
AAAAGAATATTTTTATTGTATTTTTATCACTTATATACAAGGGTGAAATAAATAGTTATATACATTTATATACATGGTATTTATACAATGTATTTGTGAATTTTCAATTTTGTGATTTTTATTTGATTTTTGTTTTGTTTCTTTTTATTTATTTTATTTACAAAATGTAAAATAGAATATTCTCAAAAAGTTTAGAAAATAAATTGATTTATTTACAAGGTTAAATAAATACCAGGGTGTGGTTTGTACACATGGTGAAAGAAGGATGTTTTTGATCTTTTTGCTTTTTATTTTTTTATTTTGTTTTTTAATAGTTTCTAAATATACACACAATATGTACAAACATCTTTTTGGGTGAGGAAAATATAGAGTTTTATTTATTTACAAATATATACAAATGTGAGCTCCTATCTCCCTCTACTTTGGCTTTTATGCGGTCAGGCCCATGCTGAGCCTTCCCTTGGGTTAGGTTGCTCAATATTTATTCTAAATATTTCCCTCTTTTTCTTTTTGCTCTTTATTCTTTTATTTTGTGCACAAAAACATGCTAATTATAGGTTTTTACACAATGCATGCTTTTGGTAATTATTTGGATTTACACATATCTACATGTATTTGCAAAGGTTTTTGTAGCTAAAATAGAAGAATAAAGAGTGATGAATGGGTATTCATCACCCCCCTATGCTTAACTTTGCTAGTCCCTTAGCAAACACTTATTTGAAAAAGAAGTGAAAAAGAAAGAAAAAGAAAAAGAAAAAGAAAAAGAGGATGTACATGGATCAAGGTTGACTTATTAAATTTTCCTTCATTAAATTAAAATATGGAGCTCGATCAGATCTTTGGATTATTAATGTGTCGGAACCTTAGTTGGACTTAAGCTTAAAACTCAACAGCCTCCAAGTTCCACCAATCTATGGGCAAGACTCCTCAATAAACCAGATCAGAACAAGTCTACATACACAAACTCTAATGACCATGAATCTTTCCTTGCGGTGTAAGTGATATGTGGCTCCCCACCTCAGAAGTAACAAAGAAACAACCTCCCTCAACCTGGTAACTCTAATGCCTCAGTCTAGCAACTCTTTCCTCGAGAAGCGGGGTATTCCCTTCTAAGTTCAAGTGCAACCGGCTCAAGGAGAGGGGGTAGAAGTATAGAGTTTTGGAAGCTTAGCCAGTGTAGCTAAGTCTCCCGCTGCAAGCTTCATGAGATGTAACATGATACCATAAGCTTTTGCTTCATACTCCGGTGGGGTTATTAAATTTTCAATCCGACCCACCACTTTTTTGGAGTTCTTTTTGCATTTTTGCATTTTTTTTTTTTCAACAACTTCTGTACAACATATCTACATGGTGCAGCATATATAAGAAATTTCCCCTTGAGCCAGTAGACTATCCCTCTTTTGAAGCTTTATTGCAACCCACAGCTTCTGTCTTTAGCTTTCAACACCACTAGACCAAGTTGAGGTGCACTTCCTTCACTATAAGAAGAAGAGAGGTTCCGCCTAGAAGTACTACCCTCATATGCTACCCCAAGCCAAAGGAAACTGCCTCTTCACCACCTCATCCATGGAGAGCCATGTGTAAAGTGCAGGTGCAAGTGAAGCCATTGTCTCTGAGAGTCATGCGTGTGTTGTTAAGTGCTCTATTTAGGCTCATCAAGATGACATATGCTCATAGCCTAGTGGACTCAAAGAATTAAGTCCTTATGGACCTGAAAAGCCTTAACCCTAAGTCCTACAAGGTTCCTCTTAAAGTTAAGTGGATTAAGATCCTTTCAAGCTCCATTTCTCAATTTAATTTCAGGCTTAGTTTAAATGTCAACTCTCATCCAGGAAAAACTATATACATATATGTACACAAGATGCTATTTACAAATATTTTACAATCATGCAAAAAAAAATTTTTGAAAAATGTTTTGAAATCATGAATGAATGATGCATGAAGTGCAAGTTTTGCAAAAAAGATATTTACACAAATTTACACAAGATTTTTGCAAACTTTTGATTTTCAAAACATTTTGAAAAATTTTGTACTATATACATAATTTTGATACAAAATATTTTACACCAGCTTTACACAAAAGATTTTTGAAATCATTTTTACAAAAATACTTTATACACTAGCTATGCATGTGCAAGAATAAAAGAGGTTTATGTACATGAAAAAATTTTTAATTTTTGTGATTTTTAGCCATTTTATTTATTAACACACTCACACAAAGTACGAGTTATGGCTAAAGTATATATGAAATATATACACACCCCCCCTATACTTAGCTCGAACGATGTCCTCAGAGTGATCAAGAGCGATGAAGAAGACATAACTCGTGCTTAGTAAAAGGGAAGTGAAAAGGAATGGCTAGGTACAGGAACGAATAAATGAATAGAATAAGAGGAACTCGGTGGTTTCCCCCTATACTTAGGATTAACTAATCCTAAGTATAGAAAGCTGTACATGAAGGGAAATCCGAGTGAAGAATATAAAGAATCTGCCCCCCCTATACTTAGGGTAAAATATCCCTAAGTATAGGCAGCAAAAACAAGAGCAGAAAGAATGAAAAGAATACTCGCAGGTCCGACATCCCCCCTATACTTAGGGTAAAGTACACCCTAAGTATAGCATAATCATAAGATGAGAGATGGGATGTGGGACTAAAGAATAGAATGATATGGACAACTGGATTTATACAGGCGGAGGAACAGTGAAAATCAGGCGTGAGATGTAAAAGATGTGAGTCAAAAGACCACATCTCACGCAAAATGAATAGCAGCAATAATAATGTCCCGCGGCTCATGATCTAGAAATGGTTTGAGCCGCTGGCCGTTCACTCGGAAGGTACTCTCAGAAGATAACTCAGATATATCAATGCTACCGTTATCGTGTACCTTTCTGACCAAGTAAGGTCCTTTCCATTTGCTCTGTAGCTTCCCTGGAAATAATCTAAGCCTTGCATCAAACAGCCATACTTTCTGTCCAATCTCAAAATGCTTGTGGCTGATATGAGAATCATGCCACTCTTTGACTTTCTCCTTATAATGTAGACTGTTTGAGAAAGCTGCATCTCTAAGCTCTTCCAAGGCGGCTAACTCTGCCCTCCTCTGGTCTCCTATACCATTTGGATCCATCAATATGTCTGTAACTGCCCAGAGTGACTTGTGCCTCAGCTCAACAGGTAGATGGCATGGCTTGCCATAAACGAGGCGAAAGGGAGATGTACCCAATGGAGTCTTGAAAGACGTCCTATATGCCCACAAGACCGAGTCCAAAAGCTGTGACCAATTCTTTCGGTCAGGGCGGACGACTTTCTGTAAAATATTCTTGATCTCCCTATTCGACACTTCAGCTAGACCATTTGTCTGTGGATGGTATGGTGTAGCAACACGATGGTCTATGCCGAACTCGGTAGCAAGTGCCTTCACCTGGTCGTTGATGAAATGAGATCCCCCGTCAGAAATCAGAACTCGTGGAACCCCGAACCGCATGATAATGTTCCTCCTCAAAAATTTGCAAACTGTCTTTGCATCTGCGGCTCGGGCGGGGATAGCCTCAACCCAACGACTAACATAATCTACGGCCAACAGAATGTACTCAAATCCCTGACTCTTAGGGAATGGACCCATGAAATCGATGCCCCATGCGTCAAAAACCTCACAGAAATGAATGGGCTGCATCGGCATCATATCACGTTGTCCACAAGTGCCCATCCTCTGACAGTCAGTACACCTCTTCACGAACTCATCAGAGTCCTTGAAGAGTGTAGGCCACCACAAGCCGGATTGGAGCACTTTCTGTGCCGTTCTCCTCCCAGAATGATGTCCTCCTGCCTCAAGCTTGTGGCAGTAAGTGAGGACACTATGATGCTCCTCCTGAGGAATACACCGACGCCAGATGCTATCCCCTCCTTCGTGGTAAAGGATGGGGTCCTCCCAGTGGTAGGACTTGGCCTTCGCAAGGAAGGTCTCAATCTTCTGCTTGGGCCAATCTTGTGGGACTTTCCCAACAACGAGAAAGTTCACAATATCGGCGTACCACGGGAGTGAGGCGATAGCAAGGATCGCCTCATCTGGGAAGGTATCACAAATGGGATCAATCTGCTCAGAATCCTCAGGCTGCTCTAATCGGGATAAATGGTCCGCCACCACATTCTTGACTCCAGGTTTATCCTTGATCTCAATGTCGAACTCCTGGAGTAGAAGGATCCATCTAGTCAGTCTGGCCTTGGCATCCTTCTTTGCCATGAGGTACCTGATGGCGGTGTGATCTGTGTACAAGGTCACTCGGGATCCAATGATATATGATCTGAATTTATCTAGGGCAAACACTACTGCTAGCATCTCCTTCTCTGTGACCGTATAATTCCGCTGGGCGGAATCCAATGTGCGGCTAGCATAGTGTATCGCAAATGGTACTCCATCCCTCCTCTGTCCTAGCACGGCCCCTACGGCAAAATCGGAGGCGTCCGTCATGATCTCGAATGGGAGAGACCAATCAGGCGGCTGAAGGACAGGAGCCTCAATTACACACTGCTGGAGAGTCTCAAAGGACGAAAGACACTTGTCATCGACAAGGAACTCGGTGTCTTTCGTCAAGAGGTCAGTCAACGGTCGGGCAATCTTGCTGAAATCATGAATGAATCTCCTGTAAAAACCAACGTGCCCCAGAAATGACCGTAACTGCTTCAGATTGGACGGCGGTGTGAGTTTCCTAATGACATCGACCTTGGCCGGATCAACCTCCATGCCTCTGTTGGAGATGATGTGGCCAAGCACCGTCCCTTGAGTCACCATGAAGTGACTCTTCTCCCAAGACAGCACCAAGCGGGTAGCAATACATCGCTGGAGCACTCGGTCTAGGCAGTCAAGACAGGAATCGAATCCGTCGCCGTAAACCGAGAAGTCGTCCATGAAGACCTCCAAACACTCCCCTACCATGTCCGAAAATATCGACAGCATGCATCTCTGAAAAGTCGCAGGGGCGTTACATAGCCCGAATGGCATGCGTCGAAAGGCGTAAGTACCGAAGGGACAAGTAAAGGTGGTCTTCTCCTGATCCTCAGGAGCGATGGCCACTTGGTTGTAGCCCGAGTACCCATCGAGGAAGCAATAATGGCTCTTCCCTGCCAGTCTCTCTATGATCTGGTCAATAAAAGGCAGGGGGAAATGGTCCTTCTTGGTGGCCTGGTTGAGTCTCCTGTAGTCAACGCAGACCCTCCAAGAGGTGGGTACTCGTGTAGCAATCTCCTCTCCCGACTCACTGATCACAGTCGTGATGCCCGTCTTCTTGGGCACCACATGCAAGGGACTGACCCACTTGGAGTCGGAAATGGGATAAATAAAATCTGCACTCCACCATTTTGATATTTCCTTCATAACAACCTCTCTTAGGTTGGGGTTTAGTCGCCGCTGGAACTCACGCGACGGCTTCGCCCCTTCCTCGAGATAGATATGGTGGGAACACAACGAGGGACTGATCCCATGGAGATCTGCTACGCTCCATCCAATTGCCTTGCGGTTCTTTTCAAGAACCTCCATCAGACGGGATTCTTGCTCTCCAGTCAGATCGGCAGAGATGATGACTGGGTACATCTCAGACTCTCCCGCAAGGAATCTATACTTCAGCGAAGTAGGGAGCGGCTTTAGCTCTGGACAGCTGGGTGCTGGCAAATCTGGCTTCTGAAGAAGATGTGTGTATGCGGACAATTCTGTCAAATTTGCCTGGGAGAATGATAAAGAACTCTCACAAACTGGATCGGAAGAAGGCGGGTCCTCTACATTATCTCTAATCTGCTCTGCCTCTACCTCCTCCTCATCTATAGGCTCAGGTGGATCCAGATCTGGCATCTGATCATCACAATCTGCCCAATCAGACTCTGAATCCGAGGGATCTATCTCAGACTCGGTGGCATCAGTACCACCGGAGAACAAGGTGGCATCAGTACCACCATAGAGCAGGGTGGCCTCAGTACCACCATCACTGGAAATCGTGTCGCGATCAAGATCCGACTCTGCTGACTCAATAGTATCCTGAACCAAGGCTGTGCTCTCCAGACTATCCTCTACTATCATCTCTGCATCAGCTGTAGCTGAATATGAGAGGATGGTCTGTGCTGCAGGATCTGCCCATGCTGCCTCATCATCTGTGATCACAAAATCACAGTCCTGGTGGATGTCTGGCTCTGCGTCTGTCAGCTGCTCTGAATCTGTACTGCCATGTGAGCGGGATCTGGATCTGGCTCTGTGGTCCTTAACCGTCTCTATTTGTATACTCTCGCCCTGGACGCGAAAGTACACCTTCCCACTGTCATGATCAGTCACTGCCTTGGCTGTGGCCAAGAACGGGCGACCGAGGATGATGGGGGAATCGGTCAACGAGTCAGGGGTCTCCATGTCCAGCACTACGAAGTCCACGGGGAATTGCAAACCCTGAATCGTGACGACAACGTCTCGCAACAACCCCTTTGGCCTCTTGACAGACCGATCAGCAAACTGAAGGTATGTCCTGCTCTGTCTAAGAGTGCCCAACTCTAAGTGGTCAAGAAGGGCTGCCGGAAGAAGGTTGATTGACGATCCGCTATCTAATAGAGTGCGGTCGAACCTCTGCTCACTAATCTGACATCTGACATACGGGGCCCCTAAATCTGGCCTCTTAGTCGGCAGATGGTTCTGGATCGCGTAACACGTGGCTTTTGTTAGCACATGAATTTCTGCGGTCTTGCTCCTCTTCTTCCTTCTGACTGTGGTCCTATCTCTCAAGGACCGCTGAAGAAGAGGGATGTGCTGCAAAGCCTCATTGAGGGTCAGCTGAATGTGAAATCGGTCTATCATGCTCTGGCTGAACTCCTCCTGCTCTCTCTTTTTTGGATCTTTTTCTTTTTTCTTCCCCTTCCCTAACTCAAGGGCTCTAGGAAAGGGGATCACAGGGTCCTTCTCAGATGAAGGACTAGGAATAGGTCTAGATGATTCGATGACCGGATCCTCACAAACATCATTCACAACAGTGGGATCAGAGTAAACTAAACCTTTTCCTTTATTCAAATCAGAGTTCCGAGATACATTCATTCGAGGAAAGACAACACTTCTATCAGAATAAATGTTGGTGGCATCAGTACCACCTCTAGTTGGCTCTACAACTAGACGTCTTGCGGCCTCAGTACCGCTGGCTGGCTCGGCTCTGTTGGTGGCGTCAGTACCACCTCCTCGATGTGGTGAAACGGCGGCCTCAGTACCGCCGGGTGAATCAGCATCTCGGGTGGCATCAGTACCACCGTCATCATGGTGTGCGGCTTCAGTACCGCTCTCCTCTTCCTCATCTGGCGCTCTAGATGGATCCTCGTGTTGTCGCTCAGATGAGGCGCCTCCTGCTGGTCTTCTACCGCTCCTAAGTGTGACAAAATCAGCATCAAATAAATCCGACGAGATAACATCAAATGAGTCACTAGAAGTGGTAGGCTCAGTGTGAACTACCTGCTCAGATTTCCTCTTCAAGTTATTCGGATTCGGCTCGATCTGTGCAGGGATGGCGGCCTTCCCTCTCATCAGGTCCCGCATCTCCTGGCGGAACTCGTCCATCTCCCGTCTAAATGTAGCCTGCTGCTCTGTGAAGAGGCGGGCTAGATCATCCATGGCGGGGCTCTCATGGGAGCCCGACGGGTTGCCTCTCTGGTAATGAGGCTGCTGGACCTGGTGCTGCTATGGCTGAGAGGGGTAAGAGGAATGATGCTGCTGCTGGTGAGCCTGCGGCTCACGTCTCCAACTCTGTCCCTGCTGCTGGTAGGGACGAGATACGAAGGATGATGGCTGGTGTGCTGGGTGCTGCTGGTGATCTCTCTGCTGGGAGTACTGCCCTCCCTGACCGGCTGGCTGCTGCTGGGGTTGGTTACCCCCATTCCCCCACCTGAATCCGGGATGGTCTCGTCGGATTCCAGGTTGAGGACGGTCATACCAAATCCCGTTGACATCCATCAACGGCTCAGCATCGTAAGGGGCTGGTGGGAGTACATCCAGAGGCTGATCCGGCTGATATACCACCATCTGTAAGTCTGGAGATGGTGGTGCCTGGTAAGAGGGCTGCTGCTGCTGGTACGGCTCCGCCTGTACAAGATGAACTTGTCTAGGCTGCTGCAAGGAGCTGGAGCGCTGGGACGAGCTGCGGCTGCCACCGGAATCGCCTCGCGACAGAAGACGGGGCTGAGAAGCCGTCTGTGCCTCCTGAAGACACAAGAGCTGGGTCTTCATGTCGCTCAGAGTCTGTGCCATTTCCTCCATCTGAGTTATGCCCTGGCACTGCTTCTTCTCGATGATTTCCATGCGGTCCAATTTCTCGCTGATAATCCCCATGTCCGCAGCGGCCGACTCTGCCTGTGCGGCTGCAACTGTGGACGAACTGGATGGACCTGCATCAACCCGTGCTATCCGCTGATACTGCACGGGTCCTGGCGGCTGAACTCTCTGTGTGTACAACCGAGTCTGGGACATCACCATGTAATTCTCGGACATCTCCTCAAAGATTGCCCAGACTTGGTTGTGGTCCTTGGCAAAGTAGGACCCGCCGCAAGAAGCATTCACCAATCCCTGAAGCTCTGGCGTCAGCCCACTAAAGAAGCTCTGAACTAGGTTCGGCTTCGAAATGTCGTGGTGTGGGCATCTATCCAGAAGCTCTCTGAACCTCTCCCATGCCTCGTGAAATTGCTCGTTTGGGAGCATGGAGAAGTTGTTGATCAGGGACCTTGCTGCATTCGTCCGCCCGAGTGGATAGTACTTGTTCAAGTACTCGGTACGGAGCTGATCCCAGGTGTATACAAACTTCCCTAGATGTTTCAGCCAGGCGGCTGCTCTATCTGCCAGTGAAAAAGGGAAGGCCATCATTCGAATCGTATCTTGGTCCACACGACGGTCGTGGACAGTGCTGCAGATCATCAGAAACTCCTGGAGATGGAGGTGGGGTTCCTCAGTGGCGAGTCCATGAAAATGAGGAAGCATCTGCAGGGTGTTCGGAGGGAACTTGAAATCCCCCACGATAGCAGGAATCACCACCCATTGGTGCATCAGTGTAGATCCGGGGTTGTGAAGTTCCCGCATCGGTCTCGCTGCGGCGGCGGCTGCCGCTGCTGCGGCTGCTGCTGCTGCGGCTGCTGCCTCTGCATCAGCATCAGGGATGTCTTCCGGCTCGCTCGGCTCGTCTCGCTCTCTTCGGAGTCTCTCCAACTCCCTCCTCATCTCTATCATGAATGCCCCCTGATCGCGTAACTGTTGCTGAACCGTCTCTAATGATGCGATCAGGGTGGAGTTGATCGCCCCCTGGTCTAAGACAAAATGTTCGGGCTGGCGATCGTCTGAACTTCCGGCTCCAGCCATAGGGATGTCTGCAAAATCAGATGAGCCTAACTCAGGTTCTGTCAAATTAATTCGTCTTTCCTCGGGCTCATGTCTCTCAGTAGGAGAAGAAAGGGGATCGAGGGGGAACAGGGTGGAATCGAACTCGGGCCCGGAGAGCTGGTCTCGACTCTCGCGGGCCAACCTAGATGATGAAGTAGACTCGCCTGAAAGCGGTGCAGCCAGAGGCTGCCTAAGAGATCGTCTACCCATCATCTTGATCTTGGCGAGTTGGGCGGATGGGATCTGGAGAAAATATGATCACAAGCAAACCCCCGGTTCACCAACGCAACACAATCTGAAGACCGTGAAAGATCGGTCAATTTATCTTGTCAATTTTATTTGGTGAACATACAAAATATCAAAGCGATTACGTGACCTGCTGGGATACCCGATACTCTCTCAACCGACTGTCCCGCACAGAAGAGTCGGTAATCAGTCGAGATGAGCACCGGAGGGCTTTACCTAGTGTTCGGGTCACTCTCTCGCACAATCAAACCAAACAATGAGGGGGTTGCTCTCCCCAAGACAAGTTTTTAATGTGAGTGTCTTTTAGGGTCAATAATGTTATCCAGTCCCAATTTTTTTTGTTTCTCTTTTTAATTTTTTTCAAAATAAATACAAGCGGCCTAACGGTTTTTCCGATTCTCCTGATGATTAAGCCAAAAAAACAGAGGGAGAAGACGAAAAAGCCGATGCGCGAAGAAATCAATGATGCATGCAGAGAAAGAAATGCGTACCTTGTCTCCAGCACTCTACATGCAAGTGATCCGCGCAGAATTTAAATACAGAAATAAAACTACCTAAATGGTGCAGCGGGAAAAACCGAATCCTAGATGAGCAACTTCTATTGATCGTGAAGAACAATAGTTAGCTAACCGAATCGAGTCCGGAGTCCGATCTTGGGAGTCACTCGGTGCCCGCCACAACGGGTCCTGCCAGCGCTGTATGTGACTCCTCACGGCACGTGGTCTCAAATCCAATTATACTAACTTTTTCAGTGAATTTTATTAAGGTCCAATTACGTTCTATAGGAACAGATATTCTATTAGGTGTTGGGCCTTAAAAATCTACGTCACAATCAACAAGAATTCCTAAATCTAGGGGCTAAAACCGCGAGAAACACCGGAAAAGGCAGCTAACTATGAAAACCACGATAAAAGCCGCGAAAATCCGAATGGGTCCCCCGAGCACACCGGTGCTCGGCGAAACAGACCCGCTGAGTACAAATGTCCACAAATGTCCAAAGTCCAAGTCCTAAATTATTACAACAAGAATAATGTTCTCTCTCTCTCTAAATAGAAAATCTCTTCTCCTCTCTCTCTCTTCCTGCTCTTCTTCTCGTGCGGGTCCTCAAGAAATATACGACAAGTTCTCCACGTAGTACCTCGCACAAAAATAGAAAGAGAGAGTGTCAGAAAACAGTGATAATATAGAGAGACAAAAATAGAAGAATGAAAACTGACTACAAAGCCGTGCTCCCCGGCAACGGCGCCATTCTGAAGACACAGAATTCACCCGAACAACTGAGGTAGAAAATAAATCACAATGTCGTTGTCCTCAATCGCTCAGAATGTGTCAATCAAGAAAATGAACCACAAATGCAGATAAATCAATCAAATACAGAGAAGAAGTGGTCCTGCTATAGGATTAACCTGGTATAGCTCCCAGGGTCGAACACAAGGAGCACAGATTGGCCTTGCGGCCTACGATGTAGTCAGAAATCCAAAAGAGTCTTTTTTATGGTTTTTATTTGTTTTTATAATTTTTTTTTAGATTTTTTTAAAAGATGAGAAAATGAGAGAAAGTAAAGACAAGGCGACTTCAACAATTTATACAACACACAAAAAAAATGATGCAAAAATTCCACAAAAATGGTTTTTAGGTTTTTTGAGTTTTTTACTGTTTTTGGTGAATTTTTGGGATTTTTCTAATGGGTAAATTAATTATTAAAAATCAAACAATGCAAAGAATAAAGGGTACTGTCCAGCAAGGCTTAAGACCCAAAAATAAAATAATTTTGGATCTCAAAAAGCCCTAAAGGTAATTTTCCTATATTCTAGAAAGAATAAGGAAAATTTAGGCACCCTAAATATTGTTTTTGGATTTTTAATTTATTTACTACAATTTTTATGGGTTTTTAGGGGTTTTTTCAATTTTTAGGGTTTTTATGTGATGGACAGTAGCCAAAATTGGCTAGAAAATCAATCAACAAGCAAGAAACATTACCTAATTTTTTTAGAATTTTTGGTGGAGTTTTTATATTTTTTTGGTATTTTTAAAGTCAAACAGTAGCAAAAATGTGTGTTTTTGAATTTTTAAAAATAATAAATGAAATCCAAAATGTCCCCAAAAATCATAGAAATTCCTACACCATGGCAGGAACCATGTGTCAAAATTTCATTGGATTTGGAGGTCGTTTGATATTTTATTCAAAAATAAAGGTGGGGCACTGTGCACAGGGACCTAAGTGCAAATACCCAAAAGTTCTGGGGTCCTGGTGCAAATTACCCAAGGAGTCACGTGCCAAGCACGTGTCTGGGGCACACAGGGACCTAAATGTAATAAAAATAAGTTCCGAGGGCTTATTGGTAACAAGTACCAAAAGTCCAGGGACTTATGTGCAAATAACCCAAAATAATTCGCACATGCGCATATAAAGTGTTCACAGGGGCATATATGCAAATAAACAAAACATTTCATTCAATGAATAACATCCCAGAACTACAAGGCATATATTGCAAATAACCCAAAGTAACACGTGACGAAGCACGTGGTTCACTACTGGCAGGGGTATAAGTGCAATTAAAATAAAGCGCGAGGGTCTCTATGCAAATATCCCAGAAAATAAACAACTGAATTAAAAATTACAGGACTAAAACGAAATTAACAAACTACGAGGGGGGCCTATGATATTTACCCCTTTATTAATAGCGACGGCCTGATGGTGACGCGTGGATGATCGGACGGTGGAGATGCAAACGCGCCTTTACTCTTGAAACGCTGGCCTGATCCGACGGCTGGTGTGCATCCACGTGGGTGATCAGACGGTGGAGATGCAGCGTGGCTCTTCGAAGGAAACCAAGCTCCGATCGGATGGTCGAGGTGTAGCCACGTGGATAATCGGACGGCTGAGAGACGTCGTGGCTTAACCTCGCTGCTCAACGGCCCAGATGAGATCCTCAGATGTATCGACGGCTGCTGCTCCTCCAAAGATGAACGGCTACGATCAGAACTGGAGCGAGGGCTTCATCGGACGGCTCTGGAAGGTGGAGGAAGAACTCGACACCGGCGAAGTTCGCCGACGTCCTGCGTGAACTCCGGTCCTCCTCTGCTGCGCCTGAAGGTCGGAGAAGATCCGGCGTGAGGTTGCGCAGCTGCTGGTGGTGGCCAAGGGCCCAACCGAGCCCTGGAGGGGCTCCGGCGAGGTCTAGTGGCTCGAAGCTCCTGGCTGAACTGGGAAGGAGGCTCAGACACCCCCTTTGAACCTGCAAAGTGGTCAAGAAGCTTCGCGGGTCGAGGGCAAAGTGCCTCGACCCGGTTAGGTGGCGTGAGGGTGAACGGTGCAGTGGGGCGGAAGAGCTCCGGCGAAGCGACGGCGAGGGAGCTCGATTCCCAGTTCCTGTGCGAACTGGGTTGGATGATCGGGCGTAGAAGGTGCGTGGGGACACGGTGAAGGTGATGGTCGGATCGGATGAGCGATAGGATACGCGAGGTGGTCGGAATCGAAGATGTACGTCGGAGGTCGGAATTGGGGGAAATCGGAAATTACGCTAAATGGGAAAGAACTAAGGTTACCTGATGGATGCTGGAGACTGTGCTGGAGCGTGGCTATCTCCGGGTCGTAGCTTCGAAGGGCGTCAAGGCCTGAAGCTCGATGCTCAACGCCGGCGGCGGAGCAAGAACGGCGGAGTTCGCCGGATCAATGGATACGCTTCCTCGCCTCACTGCGACAAGGGCTAACGCTCGCTGTCACTCTTGCGGAGCCAATGGAGGTCACTGGGAAGGAAGAGAAGGGCCAAAGATGCGGCGCGAAGGCGGCGGAGATGATGGTTTTATAATGTGACCGGGGCGATTAGGGTTGGAGGCTGACAGCAAAGGAAAGCGTGGATTTGATGGCTGAAGATCCGGCGAGGGAGAGGGATGAATGGCGAAGAGTCCGGGCGCGGGGGATGAGTGGGAGACAGGCTGGAGGCGCGTGGGAAAATCGGGGAAGAAGGCGCGGCGCGCGACTTCCAGAAAAGGAAGGAGGTCGCGGGGGAGTTGACCGGGGTCAACATTCCCCCGTGGACCAGTCAGACGCTGCCACGTGTGCCCGGTTTTTGTTTTATTATTTTAGGGTAGAAATAGGTCGAATTAGAGAAAACTTAAAACATGAAATATTTTTCTTTTATTTTTTTCTATTTTTTGGTGATTTTTAATTAATTTTTGGAAATAAAAATAGGTTAGCTCTATATATAGGTATATGTACACTATATGGTTTTTTTATTTTTGATTTTTTATTTGTTATTTTTATGTGTTTTTATGCTCATTTTGTATTTTATTTATTTACAACATAGAATATGGAATAAAAGAATATTTTTATTGTATTTTTATCACTTATATACAAGGGTGAAATAAATAGTTATATACATTTATATACATGGTATTTATACAATGTATTTGTGAATTTTCAATTTTGTGATTTTTATTTGATTTTTGTTTTGTTTCTTTTTATTTATTTTATTTACAAAATGTAAAATAGAATATTCTCAAAAAGTTTAGAAAATAAACTGATTTATTTACAAGGTTAAATAAATACCAGGGTGTGGTTTGTACACATGGTGAAAGAAGGATGTTTTTGATCTTTTTGCTTTTTATTTTTTTATTTTGTTTTTTAATAGTTTCTAAATATACACACAATATGTACAAACATCTTTTTGGGTGAGGAAAATATAGAGTTTTATTTATTTACAAATATATACAAATGTGAGCTCCTATCTCCCTCTACTTTGGCTTTTATGCGGTCAGGCCCATGCTGAGCCTTCCCTTGGGTTAGGTTGCTCAATATTTATTCTAAATATTTCCCTCTTTTTCTTTTTGCTCTTTATTCTTTTATTTTGTGCACAAAAACATGCTAATTATAGGTTTTTACACAATGCATGCTTTTGGTAATTATTTGGATTTACACATATCTACATGTATTTGCAAAGGTTTTTGTAGCTAAAATAGAAGAATAAAGAGTGATGAATGGGTATTCATCAATATGGAGCGAGTGCAAGTATATATGCAACTTTCTCAATCCGCTGAATAATTTTATAGAGACCCACGAACTTGGATGTCATCTCCCCACACAAGCCAAACCTTTGAACTCTCTTCATAAACGATACTTTGAGTAATACAAAGTCACCTACCTCAAACTCAAGATCTTTCCATATGGTATCACTATAGCTTTTCTAGCAACTTTGAGCAGTTATTAGCCTTTTTCAAGCAAGCTCTACAACTTCCTGTGTCTTGTGGAGTCAATATGAATTGTAATGGTTCTTTATCCTGACCTCTTGCCAACACAAAAGAGTAGTACACCTTCGTCCATATAATGTTTCAAATGATGCCATGCTAATACTTGCTTAGTAACTTTTATTGTAGGTGAACACTGCAAGAGGTAAATGTTTAACCCATGATCCTTTCCATTCTAAGTCAATGCTCATAGCATATCCTCTAGAATCTGAATAGTACATTTTGATTGACCTTCTGTTTGTGGATGATATGTTGTGCCTGAGGCTTTCGTGAAGTTCTCCCAATAGTGTGAGATGAATTGTGAATTTCGTTCGGAAACTTCCTCCTTTGGATACCATGGAGACGATCACGTGTAATATACAACTCAGCAAGCCAGTCTGGAGTGGAAGATAGGCTTATTGGATTAAAATGTGCTACCTTGTTCAGGCGATCTATTATAACCCATATACTATCTTTACCACCATTCATCTGAGGTAAGCCAGTAACGAAGTCCATGGAAATGTTTTCCTATTTCCGTTCGGGGATAAGGAGAGGTTGCAAAAATCTTGGAATCTTTTGGTGTGAAGCATTTACATGTTGGCAGGTGAAACACGAATTCACAAACTCAGCAACATCCTTCTTCATTCCTGATCATCAAAAATGTGAATGAAGATCCTTATACATCTTCGTAATTTCTGGATGAATAGATAATCTAGAGCAATGTGCTTCATGTAAGATGTCGTTCCTTAATGCGAGTGTGTTTGGTACACAAACTTTGTGACGGTTATATAATAACCCATATTGTATATGGAATCCCCCTGTCTCATCCTTCTCATGTTGTTGTCTCAAATCTTTAAGGACGGGATCATCCTCATGTTCTTTCTTTATTCTATCCCATATCTTTAGTTCGTATCGGTGAGGTAGTTGCAATATCATCACTACTATTAAATGGTTTCCATTCACTCAATGTTGATAGTAAACCTCATAAGTGGATAGCACTCACTAACCCAAGTGGTTAGGTTCTCATGCTAAGGGCATCTTCTACGGCGTTCTCCTTGCCGAGTGATATGAGATGGTGCAATCATAGTCCTTCAATAGCTTTTGCCGCCATATTTGTCTCATGTCGAGCTCCTTTTGGTCAAACAGATATTTCAAGCTTTTATGATCGGTGAAGATTTCGAAAGTAATACATAGAGGTAGTGTCTCCATATCTTTAAGGCAAAGACTACAACAACTAGTTCAAGGTCATGTGCCGGGTAATTCCTCTCATGTGTCATGAGTTGTCGTGATGCATAAGTAACTACCTTTCCATGTTGCATAAGAACTGCCCCCAAGTCCTTTAGACGCATCAGTATACACTATAAATCCTTCAATCCCAGAGGGTAGAGTAAGGATAGGTGTAGATTTTAAATATTCTTTCAGTGCTTGAAAATTAGTTTCGCATGCATCAAACCATATGAATGGGACTTCCTTTTGAGTCAACCAAATCATTGGCAATACTATTTATGAAAAGTCCTTCAGAAATCTTCTATAATACCCAACTAGACACAAACAAGATCGTATTTCTTTGACAACCTTCGGGCTTTCCCAACTCATCATCGCACTAACCTTCACAAGATCAATTAATGTACCTTCCCTAGAAATAACATGGCCTAAGAAGGTTACTTCAGACAACCAGAAGTCACATTTGCTATATTTAGCATAAAATTTATTCTTCCTTATTGTGTCAAGTTCCTATTGGACATGGTGATCATGACGGTATTATCCATGGAGTAAATAAGCATATCATTAATGAAAACTACTACAAAGTAATCTAGGAATTCCCTGGATACTCTATTCATGAGATCCATGAAGGTTGATGGGGAATTTGTTAGTCGAAAATCATAACTAAAAATTTATAATGTTCTATCTAGTTCGAAAGGTTGCCTTGGAATATCTGCATCTTTAATTTTCAACTAATGGTATCTAGATCTTAAGCCAATATTGGAGTACACACTTGAACCCTGCAGTTGGTCGAAAAGATCATCTATTCTTGGTAGAGGATACTTGTTCTTTATTATCCTCTTGTTTAGTTGTCTATAGTCAATGCACAATCACATCGACCCATCTTTCTTCCTCACAAACAAAATAGGTGCATCCCATGGTGAAGTACTAGGACGAATGAAGCCTTTGTCTAACAGTTCTAGCGATTGTACCTTTAACTTCTGTAACTTAGCTGGTGTCATCATATATGGAGGGATAGAGATAGGCTAATTATTAGGTGTGTGAGAGATTTCAAATTCAATCTCTCGCTCAGGTGGTAAACCAGATAGTTCATCTGGAAATACATCAAGAAACTCACACACTATAGGTACATCTTCTATCATTTTATTTGACCCTGATGTAGTGGATACATAAGTTAAATAACCTTGGCACCCTTGTTTTAACAGTTGTTGTGCCTTCATAATAGAGTTGTATTTGACATCGTCACTGGATGTCTTTCCAATAAACCATAACTCTATCGAGTTAGGAATGTGAAAAGTTACTATTTATTGGAAGCAATAAAGGCTTGCATGATGCCTTTCTAGCAAGTCCATCCCCAGGATGAGATCAAAGTCATCCATTTAAATAAGTAGTAGGGAAACAAGTAGCTGATGTCCTGCTGTCTGTACCAAATAATTATCCAGTATTTCTTAGATTATTAAAAAGACATGGATAGTAACAGTAACTCGTATGATCGTGCATGAATTGTAGTCTTGTTCTTCATTGATTGCATTGAGCTGGCCAGTAGGAATATGCAAGTTAGAGCATGCAACACTTTGTGGTGGTTGTTGTGTAAGAGATAGTCCTCGTGAGCCATGACCTCTACCATGTCTTCATCTGTGTGTTTCTTCATTGTTCGGGATAGAAGTTATATTGTTAATTGGGGATGGTTTAAACCATGAACCTCTCAACTGTGGACATTCTTTCTTAAAGTGGCCTTTTTATATGACAATAATAATACGCATGCGTTCTTGTTTGAGCTGAAGACCCAACAACAAAGGTACTAGTTCATGTTGTTGAATCACAAGGATATAGAAGAAATCTAGAGAAACCCCCTCTTCCTGATAATTCCTGACCCACGGTTTGTGGCGAGATTATATCGGGCCTAGCTAGATGATACTGGTGGTCTCTACATCTATAATTTGCCTTGCATTTGGATTGTCCACCAGTAAAGTGAAATATTCTTCTTTGTAGATTTTCATCCCTCTCTGTCTCAATACGAGAGGCAATGGCCATTGCTTCATATATATCGGTGGCTCAAAAACCTGCAACCTTCTCTCTAAAATCTCTCTGAAGTCCGCTAACAAATTTAGTAAGATGCTCCTATGGTGAAACTTTCAGAGCTGGAGAGTAACGTTGTAGCTCAGTAAAGTGGATATGATAATCTCGAACGGTCTTAGAACCTTGGGTTAAAGAAGCCAACACCCTCCTTTTCAGTTCTTCCCAGTGGGAGGGACATAAGTGAGCTCGAAACCTTTCTTCAAAGATATCCCATGGATCAGGATCTACTAATTTCTTGGAAATTGCTCTCCACCATCGTTTTCCATGGTCTGCTAAGGAGCAGTCAGCAAAATGCACCCAAGTGTCTACTGGTGCATGTATTATTATCAACATCCTGCTGACACCATCAAGACATAGTTCTACCTCAACAGATGTCTCTATGCCTTTGAATCGAGGAATATTTCCCTTTCGACAATTGTCCAGTAATTTATAGTACCTAAGAAGAGCCTTCTCCGTTGCTCCTTCATCTAGGGTAGGAGCAGACTCGGTGGACGGATGGCAACTCGATTCTTCCTCAGAAAAGTGGACAGAACCCTCAACCCTAGCATCCACAGGTCTGGACTCCTCGGGTCTCCTAGCTTGTGCATTGAGCCTCTAACGAGTCACAAAAACCCTAAATTAATTGGTGTGAATTATCGTTTCAAATTTATCATTTCGTTGTAGATATGTAGTTGGAATCAATCAAGAAATAACCAAAACTAATTTATTCAATTTTAATCAGAAGTGGTTTTATGTTTATTTTACTTGGACAAGTCCTAAGGTCGAACTCAAGGAGGCAAAGGAATAACGTAGAATATTATCTATCGAAGTTCATGTGTAGTTTTCAAGGTGAATACTTTTGGTATTTTTAAATGCAATATATAGAATGCAAATGAAATGCATGCCAATATTAAGGACTAGAAAATAAATATCAATCAAATGATGTCTAAAAATTACGAAACTTGGTCGATATATTAATAATGATGAAATGAGCACATTGTAATTTTTTTGAAATTTTCTAATGCAATATGAATATTTTATGAATTAATAAATGCGAACTACGTGAAACAAGGAGATTAATTTTAATAAATATAAAATCAATTGATTTTAAGGAAATAAAATTATCCAAGACTTAACACTATATGAGCTATCTTAGAAAAATCGTAAACCCTAAAAATATAGTGATTTGTACTTATTAAAAATTAATCAATGCAAAACATTAAATGATTTTTATAGATTAAAAGATGCATGCAAATATGATTCTTTTTAGGCACAATGTCACAAACAATAATTCTATCTGTGAATTTTCAGCAATTTTAGGGGTTATGGTTAATTAATTATGAATTTCATAGTAGGGAGTGGGGATAATATGCAAGATTCCACAAAAATATTGCTCATTAATTAACCATGGATCATAAAAATATCATGCTCATGTCATATTATAGAGAATTAGTTCTAGAACAAGGTGTTATTTTTAGAGTAATAAAATGATGTAATAAATAGGCTCAAAATAAAATGAGAACACAAGGTTCAGTTTGCAATATTATAGAATATAAAATAAGTAAAAAAAGACAGAGTTGGGGCTTAGTTATAATTACCAAGACTAGTAGGGATTAGATGCAAAATTTCCAGGAGTCACGTGCCAGCATGTATCCCTGGAGATGGGGGCGTAATTAGAATAAGGCACTCCTCCGGGGGCTTTATTGCAAAATATCCACATGCATGTGTGCATCATACGGGGGTCTTCTGAAACTATGCGGGTCCTCAGGGTGAACTTTGCAAAGTTACCTCCACAGACATGTTGCACACATGTGGAGGGCCTCAGGTTTTGCTCCTGGCTAGCTTGCGGCGGAGAGGCAGCGCTTGTGCTGGACTCTAGTGATCAGGCGTTTCAGGGTGGATCCTCCTACGCACGGCTGGCGGAGAGGATTTGGACTAGCTGCAGTTGAAGGCAATCCTCCAATGAAGGAACAAGAAGCTAAGTCAATGAAGCATGGGTGCCCATACCTAAAGGCGGAGGGTCGGTGATCTCCTAGAGACTGTTCGGTGTCTTCTGAGAGTTGTGTCAGTGAGATCTGGAGTCAGGGAGGAAAACGAGGCGAAGGGACGGAGCTCCACAATCAAACTATGGTGGCGGCAGAGGTGCTTCTGGCATGGAGTCGTGGTCGGCGAAGCAGAGGTGGAGTGAGCGAGGTGGAAGGTGAGTGGTGGAGTTCGGTGGATAATGAACGTTGATGATGGTGGTGGAACATTGGTGGTGAACTCAAACTCAAGATCCACGGCCTGGAGATGACCGGAGCAAAGCAACGATCTTACTGCAACAAGGCGATGCCTTGGATCTTGCCGAGGATGGTGGAAGACGTCAAGTTGTCACCACTGAACCCCATCCCTTTGTTTGTTGCATAGTCAGCTGATGGATTTCAAAGCAGGGTGATGGTGGTGCATTAATAGGGAGAGGGAGAGGTCTGGAGATGGTAGGAGATAGAGGAATGGGATTTGAGTGATCGGTGACGCGGCGGCGATGGAAATAGGAAGGTGGCCATCATAAATTGAGAGGGAGGTTGGGACGAGATGTGATGTGCGACAACAGTTCGATTAGGTAGGCGAATGTACGAGAGAATCGCTGATTGGCGAGGAGATGGAGATTTGGGCAAATGCAATGCACGACCATAGATGGCAGGCAAGGTTTTGGCCTGGGATGGAAGGCTGGGTGGCAGTCAGCACTCATGGGCAGAGTCGCCCAGATGAGGAAGGGGGAATGGTCGGAGGAAGGGGACACAGGGGCCATCCCATTGGTCGAGATCGGATGCCCCTGATGTGTATACGTGTCATTATTTTTTTATTATTTTATAATTAATTAATTTTTAAAATAAAATAAATAAATAATAGATAAGAAAAATGAGTAATACGTGACGACTTCAAGAGCTGCCACATGTCAGCTCTAGAAAAAATCAAAAAGAAAAAGCAAATGACCTCGGATCGAAAAATTTTCTTTGTGAAAGTTGCTTTCTCGGCGAGATCTAGAACTTTCATGAAGAGATCAAAATCAAAATCGATCATTTGCAAAAAGCGATACTTTTAGGGTACCCCATATACATAGAATACCTTAATTTTTGGGTTTTATAATTTTTTATTATTTTAGATAAGATTAAAATCCATAAAAAAATATGATAAAAACAAGGATAAATATTTACTCGTTGATATAATTTTTTCGTATTTTATTAATTAGTAAAATTAATAAGTAAAATAAAGTATGAAAATGACAACTTTTGTAGAGATAGTCAATGAAGACTCGATCTCAATTAATTTCTTTGATTTCAAGCTCATTTTAGATTTGGATTTTTATGCATTTTAATAAAACTTTTATCAAATAAAATATATAAAAATAAATAAAATAAAATAAGTTAATTATGTACATAAAATAATAGATCAAAATTATGTAAAATACAAAATGTACAAAAGAGGCCCAAAACACAACGTTCACATATGAGCTTCGATTCACTTGAACTTGGTCTAGTTTTGAAGGTAATTGAACGTACATTAGTTCAAAAGTAAGGGATCAAATCGAACACTAGATGAGGAAGATATCAGCGTTTCGGTCCGAAAATCGTACAATTAGGTTTTGGGTTTCTGGTCCACTTATTTATGTTGGTAATTTTTTGTAATTTTCATGTATTCTTGTTAGTGATATGTACAAAATGGAGGTGGCTTCAGGACATTTGAAGTTAGCATGAATTAACTAAAAAAAAGGGACGTTAGCTTATTTTACAGGTCAATTGGGCTGTAATTTTTGGCTTCTTATTTTATGTAATTACGAGTTATAAAATGCAATTATTATTTATACATGCATGATTGCTAATTATGCAATATAAATAAAGAAATGCCAATGAATTTTGGGTATTTGAGCTTAATTAATGTCTTTTAGAGTAATGAATATTAGATTCATCGGCCTCTTCTCTAATGTCTGCTAATTTCCCCCCATCTCTTGGAGCATTGCCATCATAGCTGATAATTTCCTAGACACATCTTCGTGTGCCATGCTCTTGGGATGAATCAAGGCCAAAGGTTTGGTCCTATGCATCTTAGCATGATGTATACAAGGGATAATGACTTGTGAATGGTACTGCAGTCAATTATTAAGATTAAAGGATCTTAATACACCCTTAATTTCTTAATACCACTCATAGTTGTCAATTATTTAATAACTTACTGGACTAACTGGGCTCTTATACCAAACTGTCACGACCCCAATTCCGGGTCGTCGGATCCTCTCATATCCGGATCTGGTTACTAAGAAATAATTTATTCTACAATCAAAACTCAGAAACAGTCTGTAGTTAAAAATATCAAAAACAATTCAACACTTTTCCATTCACAGAATAAAGTTTACATGGTACATTGTCCCACTATAACTATTTGCATGTACATCAGCTAGAAAGTAAATGCACAAAAAGATTACCAACTACCTTATGGAGTAATGATGATGTGATTGGTTAGATGGCAACTATTGTTAGTTGGTTGGATTATTAAAGTCCTTGCTATGTCTCATCGACACCGATTGGGTTTTCAGAAATCATAGGATGAAGATTAACGAGTGCTAAGTAATAAAGAAGAGAAAAATAAACAAGTAGTGAGGTTTAGCAAAACTTATTATAACGGAAATTTCATTTCTTCTCATTAGTTCAAGTCCTATTCCTTCTATTCCACGTTAAGTATTAATCCAGGGGACACCTCACAACTAATGGACTCCGAAGTTGTGGACACTTTAAGATTGGAGATTGCATTGGTCTGGTGAGCTTATTGATGAATCTCCATTCCATCACCTTTATTCTTTTATTTTGGCATTAAATCCATATCTAAATGCATGTTTATAACACAAAATTGGTGAATAAAATTGTTAATTCATTTATCCTACATATAATATTGTATTTAATACCAAAATAAAAGAATAAAAGAATAAAATAAAAATAAATGAAAGACCAAAGGTATTGAATGACCCTAAATCTCGAGACCAAGTCAAGGACTAAAGGAGGGGGATATGGGCCAAAAACAACAATAAAAACCCTATTTTATTCTTTAATAATTGAGTTTTGTGATCCATTTTATTTTTTTACTATTCATACATCAAATCAATAAACTTTGTACAAGAAAGTTGTAGATAAAAATACATAGAAAATACAAATTTTATTTCACATGAAAATAATGTATATAGTGCCTTCTACACTCAAAATAAAAAGCAAAAATTCAAACTTCACGGACTTGTTTCTTCCACATGAACTCAAAATTCATCAAAATCACTTTAGTTGTATATAAACTATTTAATCAACTATTTAATGAAGGTGATTTCATTTAATTTGGATTTAAGATGCAAAGTTTAGGTTTGAGACCTGTATTGCACATTGTACTAGAATAAATTGTTCATTTTATTTACTCTTCTGATTTTCATGATTTATATTTTTATACTTTTTAAAGATTATGTATAACACGTGTACATAATTAGAATAAAGTAAAATTATTAAAATGCACTAAATAAATAAATATAAAAAATACGTAGATAAATTATACATATACAAACATATATAATAATCATACATATTTATTTGTGTACAAAAATACTATAGAAAAATACAATAAAAATGTATTTATGCATATTTATATTTATATATTTATAAAATAAATCTATAAATTAATAAAATATAAAATGAAAAATGAAAATAAAAAATACAATATATAGGTAAATATACCTCTGATTGTACATGTAAATAGTAACATATAATAAAAACTCCATAAACAAAAATAAAATAATAATTAAATACTACATAAAATTAGAAATATTTTTTATTTTATAACCAAAATTTAATTAATTCATTTGTCAATTATTATTCATTTTCCATGGTATTTTAGCCTTGGAAATTCCCGGTTGATCCAGTGGACTAACCACGAGCTTTCTTTCGTTGACTTGAGTCAATTGTCCTACCCCTCTTCTGACTTTTGTCAGAAGTCATGGGTACCCTGATTTCTCACCATTTTCATGCAATCACCACTTATCCATCTTCCTCGAGCTCTTCATCCCTGTACAGCTCGATCTTCCCTGATCTCTAACGACCCTTCCCCCATCACCATCTCTTCCTCCTTCGCACGCCACATCACCTCAAAATCTGCTCCATTCCAGCCTATATCTTCCGCCCTCTTTGCCATTTTCAGGGTTGGTTCCCCTTTTCCCCAATCTTAGACCCTTGAACTGCACTGGTGGTGACATGGCTCGTGATAGAAGACGATTGCCATGGTCCACAACGAGGAGGAGTGGCGAAGGAGGTGGTTTACACCCATTACTAGAGCTCCGCTCCAAGCAATCTGATCTCCTTGGCCTCCGACCAAGTTGAGGTTATATCATTCATTTTCCAGGTAATTTTAATTGTTGTCATTTAATTCTGCATTTTATTTCATATTTTGCTTGACGTGTTAGGCTAGATTAGGTCAATCTAGTTCGATGGAGTTTTAGAAGCTTCGACCATCGTGCCTCCCTATTTCGACTACATGTATCCACTCCACTATCTTCCCCTTCACTTTCTCCATCTTCTACACCATCTAATCCTCTTGGATCCCTTTGGATCTTCACCACCCAGGTCCTCTTCCTCCCCATTCGTCGGACCTCCACAATCCACCACCATTTCTCTTCCGATCTTCGTCGATAAGAGCCAAGACCTCTCCCCATCACATCGCAGTTCTTCTTGGCCTACCTGCAAGTCCTGAAGGGCCCTCTAAGGGTCAATCGATCAAGAACAGACCCTAAGGTCTTTAATTAGAACCCTTGATCCCCAAGGCCTAATCAGAGAGCTTTGGACACACTTGAAGGCTTTGGGAGGTGAGGGAAGGCTGCAGGAATGAGAGGAGCCCCTCGATGGTGCTCCAAGTGCTAGGAGACTCACGTTTCATTGGATCCAAGCTTGCCAAGGGCAAGCTCTTCATCGGTTCTTTGTGAGCCACCCTCCATCATTCGATCAAGAGCAGAGCTCCAAATGGAGCAGGTGACATCCATTCAAGGGAAGCTTCGACCATTGATCTCTTCTAGAGATCTAATCCTAGACGTCTGTAGTGAACCGCTATCTGTGGGTTAGATCCAGCCACGTGTCCAATTGAGAGATCGAGAGCCATTGGATTGCGTGTCTTTTGGTGGGTAATTGCATAAATACCACATCTCTTCTATTTTATTATTATTCAGTCCTCTAATTAACTAAAAGCCCTCTATATTTTTATGTAAAATTGCAAAAGGATTTCTGGCCTTGTTAAATATTACTATTAGGTCCTTGTCAGCTCAGCTCACGTGGCTCCCATGTGAGCTAGGAATTTCGCATATATAACATTGTGGGATTTTGTAATTAGAGTTTAGAACTTTGAATTTCATTATAAAGTTTCTATAATTTTGTATGCACCCGTCGTATTTATTTTTAATCACAAAAATTCTCATGCTAGTTGATTGCATTTTTATTTTTGCATTTCCTTTTATTAAAAATGGTTCATGTGCTCATTTAATTTTGGGGAGCATATTTTAGGTGCCTTAAATCATGCTTGTTAATGCTATGTCTTGGGATTTAGCAGTTATTTGATTTTTTATTAAATTTAGTTTAGGTGCTATTTATTCTCGTCTAATTTAAACATTCCAAAAAAATATAAAAACCTTTCCAACCCCCCCCCCCCCACAAATAGTTGTTGTTTATAACCTTATTTTATAACTCTTGATTGAAAATCATAAAAAAATAACAAATGAAAACCCTAAAAATCAAAAACCTCCTCTAACCCTACAAATAGCAAATATTTTTTGAAAAATCCAAAAATATTAGTTCTTGTTCTATATTATATATAATATATGTGTGTGTACGTGTGTGTATTGAAACTGATTTAGAGAAACTTGAGACCATTTTCTATTTTTAAATCTCAAATCAATTTGGCATATTTTAAAAAGTCGTTGATTTTGTATATTTTAGACTTTAAAATACCTAAAATTAGCAAAAAAATTTGCAAAATCACGAAAATATAAGAAAAAACACAAAAATACTTTATTATGTAAATTTTAAATATATGTAGCAATATTTATAGTTATAATACCCTATATTGCATAATATACCTATATGTAGTTATATATAATTAATAGTACTAATAGTTATTATAAATACCTTATACATATTGGAAATCCTTTAAATATATAAAAAGGTATGTTCTTTAGGTATTGTTCTGATTTTTGTATATTTATTATATATATTATATTATATATTACATGTGTTGTACATATTACATATATATAGTTATATATTATATAATAAAAAGAAAAAGGAAATAAAAATCTAAAAAAACTAAAAAGAAAAAAGTAAAAAAGTAAAAAAAGTAAAAATTAAAAAATAATATAAAAATCAAAAATAAAAACACACAAAATATTAATTAATGTGAATATTGTACAAATACCTATATTATTTATTCATTATTTATTTATGAAAAATATACTCACCACATTGGCTTGTCTCCATGTGTTCGACACCTAGATTACTTATCCACGGTACACATTTATTTCTGGGCTATAATATTTTTTGATACATCTCATCTTCTTTCATTGCTTCATTATTATATTATGGGTTGATTATTGACTTTAGTCGGAGGTCTTTGCGAGAGGTCGCCTCAGCGACTGTGTAGCCCATCCTGTGAGCACGCACGACCTCCTACCTCTAATATTCGGCTATTCCAAATGGCGTCGTTGCCGGGGTGCAACGGAGTTTGGCATTTTTTGTACATTTTATCCCTCTTTTATTTCACTTATTTATTTATGATATTTATTTGACTGATCTGATCATTTATTTCTTTGTTGATCTTTCTTGTGAGGTACTGAATGGCAACGTTGACTTCTTTGGATGTTGACGCACCCAAGCTAACTAGTAGAAAGCGGGAGAAGGAGGCAAAGAGAGAAGGAGACCGAGCAATCTCTTTTAGTTTTTTATTTTGTTTAGTAGGAGAGTGTTGTATTTTTGTAAAATAAATTGTAATAATTTTGGACGTTGGACACTATCATATCTCACAAGCTCCAACGCCTTAGTGTTTGTTCACATGGGGACCTCTTCATGTTTTTGTGGTTTTCTCGGTTTTCCTTTTCTTTGTTTCACACATTTTGAGTTTTTTACCTTCCTTTTTACTGGGCACTTGTTTAGGATTTGCTTGATTGATAGAATAGGTCCAGAGCCTTAATTGAATTCCATGCACCTATAATCGCGTGCTTGGAAGGATAAATTAAATGGTTGATTATTTAGACTCGAACCGCATACCGCGAGAGACTCCACACAATGCTTGCAGGACCCATTGTAGTGGGTACTGATGAGTCTCCATGACCAGACTCTAGGCTTCTTTTCTAGATAGTCAGCTCTTATTCTTCACGATAATAGCATCTCCTGTTTCTAGGGCACTTTCATCAGCTCGCATTACATATAGAGTATGTTTCAATTCTGTATAGCATCCCCTGCAGGAAGTGAGATGGAGGTAAGGTGAGCATCTCTATCTAAGCATGCATCATTGATTTACGCTTGCATTGCTTTTCTAACTCTCTTCCTCTGATTTTTTGACCACTTAGGATACTAAAGTAATTCATACCTTGTTAGGATTCGTGCATTTATAAAAAAAATATCTAAAACAAGAGATAACCAATAAAATTGGTACTACTAATTCTACTCGACCCTAAAATCGTAAAGGACAAATCATTGTTCTGGGGAGAGTAACCCCCTCGTACGTAGGCCGCATTCAGACTGAGTGAGGCACGTACACCTAAGGAATATAGCCCTCAACCCTAGACTTGTGCCTTAAGCACTTGGGTGGCTATTGGGCTCTCTTATTGCTGGAAGCACTTGCCTCAAACATTAAATGAAGTGGTTTCTGTGTTGTAGTAGATGTACACCGTTGACTAGAAGGCAATCACTATAGGTGAATGCACTTGTGAGCTTGTAAATATTTTATTTTCTCACCTAACACTAAAATTTGACAAGATAAAAGAGTAAACTTTAATTATTATCATTGTGTTAAGTTGATGAATTGAGCGAATTGTTTGTTTGTTATATTTGTGTTTGTGTACATACTCGATCTTCTCTGCACATTTGCGCCTTTTTCTTGCATATCTTGACTTGACCATCATGATCACCCTATACCTGCCTTTTATTTTGGAGATGGCTGACTAGAGTTATTTTTATCCGTACTTCGTGGATTCTTCTTACTCTCCAGTCGACCCACCTCCATTTTATCAGAAGGACTTTGCTCCTTATTTTCCTTTTTGTACATATCCGCCTCATCCACAGCTTCAGGCCTTGGATTTTGATTTTTTTTCCTACTATCATCAACATCACATTTTTACCATCTCACCCACACGAGACTGTGTTGTTGGAGTCACCTCTTATGGATACGACTTTTGAGTACATGACCTGGATAGTGGAGCAAATGAAGTAGAGTGTAGATAACCTCACTAGTATAAATAAGAGCCATATTGCCACTTCAGCTTCTGGATTCATGGACTCACTAAAGGATACCAATGAGAGCTTGCAATCGCTCAAAATAAAAAAATATTAAGAAAAACATAAAAACACAAAAAGATTCTAGGAGACACCTAGCCAAGTCGACTTGCGAGGAGAGGGCACTCTTTCCACGTCCTTTGCCCACACACACATTCACCACAATTCCCACTTCCTTTGACACCATGGATGAAACTGTATAGACTGCTCTTAGTCATCCTTGTGTAGATGATGAGTTCGATCTCTTCCCTTGTATGGAAGAGACAAAAAATCTTAATAAATGTTGACCAATCCTAAAGTTGTGGCATCTATTCATGATATTATTGAGGTCCCACTTCAAAAGTCTATGAACCAATTATGTGCAATATCTCCCAATAAAAGAAAGCGACGAAGCAGATCTGAGAGACACCATCTCACCATGGCCGCTGCCTACGCCATCGCCCACCATCCTCTCTAGAGGAAAGGGACACTAGTACATCCCTCGTGAGATGTGCCATTTTTGACAACACATGTGATCATACACTCCTTGACGATAATATCATTCTCTTTGGTTCAGACTCTTCATCTTGAGCCTCTTAAGAAAACCATGATGATTTGTCAATTCACTGATGGATCCATAAAGAGGTCGAAGGTTATTCTTGAGAATGTTGTCATTCAGATCCAGGGCATGAAACTCACTGTTGACTTAGTTTTATTGCCCATGAAGACCTCCATCCCTTGGAGCACTCTCCAATCATCTTGGTATAACCCTTTCTCACCTCTACAAGAGTCGTTATTGATTATGGATCTAGAGAGGTACACTCTCATTCTGACGATGAGAGCGCCGTCTTGATCACTGCACCCACTACAGACTAGAGTCCCACATCTGATGAAAGTGTACCCATGCCAGTCGACCTCGAGGACCATGACCTACTGCTGATATCAGAGAGGTTTGGTTTAATATGGATGAGACTGAGATACAAGAATTCCTCTTCAGGGAGGAAGACTCTTATAACATAGACCTTGTAGTTCCTTCTTCCCATGCGTGCGTAGACACCTTAGTGCGGAAGACAGAGTTTGGAGAGACTTCACGCGCCAGACTTGACATGAATATTTCCCTAGATGAGTTCATGCATTTTAATTTTGAGATTCTAGAGATTCCCAGGCTGAATCTGATCACACTACTTCCACTGACTAGTTCGTTCCTTTTCGCTTCGAGATTGTTGAGGATCTACACCACGTCGATCCTGATTGGGTTAAGTCAGATGATAACCTCGATATCAACTTGCACCTGGTTAGATTCATCCCTCAATGGTCATGCAAGAAGGTATGCTTTCTACCTTCTTGATCTCTGTATAGCTTCCACTTTGTATATTTACTTTCGTTATTTCCTTCCGTCTATCACTCCTCTCATACACCTCATTTCGTGTGTTTGCCTTTCTTAGGATTCCATGGTTTTCTAAACATGGTTAGCAGTTTTCTGGAGACTATAAATACCCCCCTACCCATTCAACTCTCTAAGATTTCCACTACCACCACCCTAAGGTCTAGGATCAAGAGGTCGGGAGGAGGAGTAGGAGGCGAGGAAGGAGCGCTAGGGAAGCGCTGCCGGGAGAACGAGGAGGAGGAAGGTATGATCCTCTCTTAGTTTGCTTCGTGAGTTGGGTTTTTGATTCTTTCAGTTTCCTTCTTATTTTCCTCTCGATGATTTTATAGAGGAAACTCTTTCCATTTTTTCTTTTAAAATATGTCCCGATATAAGGGCAAACTCTACCGAAATTTGTCTAGAAATATGTCCCAGTATAAGGGGAAACTCTGCCGAAATTTTCTTAGAAATATCACCCTATATAATGGGAAGTTCTGCCAAAATTTTAAGAAAATTATGTTCTTCGTGTTCTTCGTGTTCTTTGTTTGTTCTTCGCGTTCTTCGTGTTCTTGGCACGTTCTTAGTGTTTTTTATACGAAAATGAAATTCGATTGTTTCAGGAGCCTT
The DNA here is from genome assembly GCA_037367405.1 of Ottelia alismoides. Classification (NCBI taxonomy): domain Eukaryota; kingdom Viridiplantae; phylum Streptophyta; class Magnoliopsida; order Alismatales; family Hydrocharitaceae; genus Ottelia; species Ottelia alismoides. The sequence goes on from JAZKJV010000272.1 coordinate 865,662, forward strand.
AAATCTTCCTTTGTGAAAAGGAAACATAATAATGCAATGTATACGCGAGAGAGAGCTCGATTCGGTAACGAAGTCCTTCCATTTGCTGTTGGGTTTTCATATGAGATCATTGAAATATCTGATTTTATGTTCTTTGCTATGAAGAACCCTAATTTTGGCTATTTTTGAGAAAGTATGAAAAGTTGTTTTTGTGATTCCCACTAAAATACGGTTTAAACATCGAATTGATGTAGTGGCTTGGAAAGTTAGTGTTTGGAAGTTAAAATAAGCATAAATACAAGTATATATGCATATGAATAATATATACGTGAGTCTTTACTAAGTGTCGGAGAGTCATCGCAAGGACTTTAGTAATCCAACCAGCTTACATAGTAGACATCCAGCCAGCCACAGTAGCTTTACTTTGAAAGGTAGTTAGTAATCTTTTTGTGTATTTTCTTACATTGTCCTAAGTATGGGGGTGTGGACAAGTCAAGTGTGCTTTCTTCGTTCCGTTACATCACTCTTGTTGTTGCCTATACTTAGGGATCTTTTACTGTAAGTATAGGGGGAGCGATGTGTACATTCATCCAACATATTTTTTTTCCTTTTTATCATTTTTTATTGGTTGCCTCACCTATCTCCTTTCCTATTAATATTTCTGTCTATACTTAGGGACATCTTAACCCCGAGTTTTGATTTGTTCATTCTCACCCTTGGCACTCCTTGCATGCAGAATACAATTTGTTATACTTAGGAGTAATTGATCCTAAGTATAGGGGGACGGTTGATTTCTCATTCTTCATTCTTTCATTATTCTTCAGTCATTGTGGTATAGGCTCTTCTATACTCAGTATGAGTTATGTCTTCTCCTTTTCTCTCTGATCTATGAGGACATAGCTCAAGCTAAGTATGGGGGCCGTATATACCTTATATATACCCTAGCAAAATGCATACTTGTGTATTTTTAATAATATGGCTAATTAATAAAAATTAAAATACACATTAAAATAATTTGTATATACTGATTAATAAATTAGGTTAAATTGTTTTGCAAAATGTTCGAAAATGGTTGGAAAATCTCTTCGAAAAATATTTTGAAAATTATTTGGAAATGTTTTATAAATATTTTCAACCTTTGTAAAAATAGTTTGTTTGTAAAAATTTCTTTTCTTTGTGTGAATAAAATATTTTGAAAAACTGTTTGCAAATGCTTTGGAAAATGGTTGTAAAAATATTTCGAAAAATCTATGCACACTATTTGAAAAAACTTTGCAAAATGATTTTCAAATTTTGTAATTATTTTTAATTTTTTTGTAAAATTAGTTTACAAGTTTTCAAAATATTTATAAAATTATTTTTAGATTATTTTGAGAACTATGTACATGATTTAAGCAAATAAAGATCCTTTACAAACCTTGTAGATACAAATATGTATATTCCTAAATCTAAAATTCTTGTAAATAAAAGATGCATTCATGTGTAAATATATGGACATATTCCTTCTTTCTAAAATCTTTTTTGAAAAATTGTTAAAATTTTGTAAAACCAAAACTATGTAAAAATGTGCAACATGTTTTCAAAAATTACATAAAAATTTGCAAAATCTTTTTCAAAGATCCAAAAAAATTTCAAAATCAGAAAATTATTTGACAAATTGATTTTCTTTTCATTGCATAGCATTTGCATTTTTAGGATTGATAATAACAATTGAACAATATAAGTAAAATCCGAATATTGGAGCTTGGTTGGACCTTAATCCACTTAATCACATGAACCTTTAAGGAACTGGAATTGAGGTACTTCAGGTCTACTATACTTAGTTCTTTGAGACCACGAGACTTGGTTCAATGTCGTCTTGACAACCTAAGTAGAATATTTCAGGACAAACACATGACTCTTGTTGACAGTGACCTTGCTTGCACACCTGCATTTTACACATTGCTCAACTCAGTTGAAGTAGTAGATGGCTGGATTTGTCGGCATGAGACACAAGCCAATGGAAACATCGTAAGTCATATATTTGTGGCCATTATACCCCAACCCGATTCAGTAGCGACGAGGTCTAATGACATAATGTCGTGTGTTGCAATAATGTTTCAAAAGAGGGTAGTCTACTGACTCGGGAGAAAAAAGTCTTTTTATAAATGATGTCATACATAATATTCAAAATATATATATACAAAATAAAAAAAGACTCTAGAAAAATAAACAGTCAAAAGTAAAAGAAAAAAATCAATTCTCGTCGAAGCATGTATATAATCAATAACCAAGCTCGAGCTTCAAAGCCAACATGTATGTGAGCCTGCAGGCAGATGACTTGGTTGCACTGGTCAAGCATCCTAAGATAGGTAACCACATTGCTACCATCCATTATCTTCTCCACCTCCTCTTTTTTAGCAGTACATGAACTTAGAAGGGAATGCTTTGCTTCTAGAGGAAAGAGTTATTGGATTCGGGAATTAAGGTCACCATGCTGAAGAAGACCGACTTCTACCACTTCAACCGAGAGGATCCATATATTACACACATTGTATAAGATAGACTTGTAGTCATAAGGGACTGCATATGATATCGACTTGTTCTGATCTGGCTTTCGAGGATACCTGGATAGAGTCTCATAGGTCTTAGAGGCAGTTGTATTTCAAATCCGCTTCTCAAGAAGATTCCGACCAAACCTAACTTCCAAGGGTCTGATTGAGATCCACACTTTGATGTTATGAAAACAAGTTTGAAAGTTAAAATCAATCCATGTTCTTTCTTTTTCTTTTCTTTATTTTCTTTTATACACTTATAGGCATAAGTGTTTGCAAGGGACTAGCAAAGCCAAGTATTAGGGGGTAATGAATCTCCATTTCATCACCTTTATTCTTTTATTTTGGCCTTAAATCCATGGCTAAATGCATGTTTATAACACTAATTTATGAAAAATAAGATTCAATTATTAATTCGTTATCATGTATATAGTAGGGGAGATAAGGGCCAGAAACAACAATAAAAACCCTTTTTTATTCTTTAATAATTGAGTTTTGGGAGTTATTTGTTTTTATTATTTATGCATCAAATAAATAAATTTTGTACATGAATTTGTAGATAAAAATAAAATATAAATTTTATTTCTCTTGGAAATAATGTATATTGTGTCTTTTATACTCAAAATAAAAGCAAAAATCCAAGCTTCACATACTTGTATCTTCTCCATATGAACTTAAAATTCGTCAAAATCACCTTAATTGTATATACTTTTTATTAGCTATTTAATGAATGTTGTTTCATTTAATTTGGAGTTAATAGGAATAAGTTAAATTACGGGTCCTTATTGTACATTATACCCGACTAAAATGTTCATTTTATTTATTCTTTGTATTTTTAGGATTTTATATTTTTTATAACATTGTAAATATTATTTATTACATATTTGCATAATTAGAATAAAATAAAACCATTAAAAATGCATTAAATTAAATAAATATAAAAAATACATAGATAAATTATACATATGCATACCTATATAATAAACATACATTTTTATTTAAGTGTACGAATGGCATCAAAAAAATACAATAAAAATACATTTATGTATATCTAAATAAGTTATAAATATATAAAATATATGTATAAACTAATAAAAACTAAAATGCAAAATAAAAAATAAAAACATAAATTTAATACTACATAAAATTAGAAATATTTGTTGACTTGAGTCAAATCTCTTGCCCCTCTTCTGACTTTTATCTGAAGTCACAAACACCCTGATTTCTCGCCATTTTCATGCCACCACCACTCCTCCATCTTCCTCGAGCCCTCATCAGCCCGATCTTCCCTGATCCCTACCAACCCTTCCCCCATTACCATCTCTTTCTCCTTCGTAGGCCATACCATACTGAAATCCGCTCCATTCCAAGATATATCTTCCACCTTGTTCGCAATTTTCAAGGTTGGTTCCCCCTTTTCCTAATCCTAGCCCCTTGAACTGCATTAGTAGTGATGCGGCTCATGATAGGAGTCGATTATCGTGGTCCGCAGTGAGGAGCGGTTGAGAAGGTGGTTCCTACCATTCGTTGGAGCTTCGCTCCAAGCGATATGATCTCCTTGGCATCCGGCCAAGTTGAGGTTCTTTCCTTTGCTTTTTAGGTAATTTTAATCAGTGTCTTTTAATTCTGCATTTTAGTTCATATTTTTCTTGTTGTGTTAGCTTAGATTAGGTCAATCTAATTTGCCAGAGCTTTAGAAGCTCCGACCATCGTGCCTCACCGTGCCTCCCTATTTCGACCACTTGCATCCACTCCACTACCTTACCCTTCACTTTCTCCATCTGTTGTACCATCCAATCCCCCTGGATCCCTTTAGATTTGGACCACCGAGGTCCCTTTCCATCCCATTCACCAGACCTTCTCGATCCACCACCATTTCCCCTCTAATCTTTGCCAATAAGAGCCGGACCTCCCCCCCCCTCCCCCATCGCATCACAGTTCTTCTTAACTTACCTACAAGTCTTGAAGGCCCCCTCTGAGGGCCAATCGATCAACAACAGATCCCAAGGTCTTCCATTAGAACCCTTGAGCTCCAGGGCCTAATCAGAGAGATTCAGACACACTTGAAAGCTTTGGGAGGTGCGAGAAGGCTGTAGGAATGAGAGGAGCTCCTCGCTGGTACTCCAGGTGCCAAGAGACTCGAGTTTCATTAAATCCAAGCTCGTCAAGGGTGAGTTCTTTGTTTGTTCTTTGTGAGCCATCCTCTGTCGTTCGATCAAGTGCAGAGCTCCAGAAGGAGTAGGTGATGTCCAATTAAGGGAAGCTTCGACCATTGATCTCTTTTGGAGACCTAATCCCAGACGTCCGCAACGAATCGGTATCTGCCCAAATCCATCCATGTGTCCAAGTAAGAGATCGAGAGTCATTGGATCGTACGCCTTTTGGGAGTAATTGCATAAATACCCCAACTCTTTTATTTTATTGTACAACCCTCTAATTATATAAGAGCAATTTATATTTTTCTGTAAAAATTACAAAAGGACGCTTGGACTTGTTGAATATCACTAATAGGTCCTTGTTACCTTAGCTCATGTGGCCCCACGTGAGCTAGGCATTTTTCATATATACCCTTGCAGGTTTTTGTAATTAGAGTTTAATGTCAAAACTTTGAATTTCAGTATAAAGTTTCTGTAATTTTGCATGCGCAACCTCATATTTATTTTTAATTACAAAAATACCCTGACAAGTTGCTCGCATTTTTATTTTTGCATTTCCATTTATTAAAAATAGCTCATGTACTCATTTAATTTTGGAGAAACTATTTTAAGTGCCTTAAATCATGCTTGTTAACGTTGTGTCTTGGGATTTGGTCGTTATTTGATTTTTTTTCATTTATTAAATTTAGTTTAGGTGTTATTTATTCCCTATTTAAATAAAAATTTCAAAAAAATATAAAATCCTATCTAAAAATTTACCAAAAAATAGCTACTTTTTATTACCTTATTTTATAAGCCCAAATGAAAAATCACGAAAAGATAACAAAGAAAACCCTAAAAATAAAAAACCTCCTCTAACCCTAAAAAATTGCAAAATGTTTTTGAAAAATATAAAAATATTAATTACTATTATATATATTATTTTTTATATATTAAGATTAATTTGGAGAAATTTTGAGACCATTTGTTATTTTTAAACCTCAAATCAATTCAGTCTATTTTAAAAAGTCCCTGATTTTATATATTCTGGACTTTAAAAATACCTAAAAATTAAAAAATGAAAATATAATAAAATATAAAAACACAAAAATACTTTATTTTGTGAATTTTGAATATGTATATAATTACAAGAGAACAAGGATCTACACCCAGCAGTGTAGGTAATTACCAACACCCGGCTCTTTTTTTCAACATTTTTTGAATTTTTGAAATGAAACGTTTGGGGAATTAGATCACTACATATCACTATGGTGTCATTCCAAAATCAAATTAATTCAAGACTTCTATCATATTCATCAAGATAAATGAATTTTAACGATCTCAAAATTGCTGAAATTGACCCATTCTAGATGGACGTGTTAGGAATGTTTGTTTTCCATGAAACTTGAAACACATATTTCCTTCACTATATTAAGAAAATCCCCCCTAAGGTTTTCTTCAAAAATTCCAAAATTAATGAGAAAAAAGGCCGGGTGTAGGTAATTACCTACACCTAGGGTTGGGCATCGAGTTGGGTCGGGTCGGGTTTGAGTTGGCCCGGCCCAATCCCATTTAAGTATATGGGCTAATGTGTTGGGCCTAGGCCCATTTTATTTTCAAAAATTAGGCCCAAGCCCAAACCTGGCCCAAACAAAATAGGTCGGGTTCGGGTCGGGCCGGCCCAATTTTACAGCTATGTATGTCAATATCATGTCTTCCATTCTTCTTGCATTTGTGTGGTTGTTTCTTATGCATGTGTGCATGTTTAAAACTATAAGCATGCTAACTAATTTGTGATTTTAACATTAGTTGTATGGTGGAAATAGAAATGTGGTAAAAATATGGCGACTTAAACCACCATTCAATTCACCATCACATATTCTATTGTAGATGCGGGCATTATAACCCAATACAGATTGGTTACTACAGTTGTACATGCTCTAACACTTGAGGACATAGATTCCATTCTTGCATATTAATGTAATAATCTTGTATATTAATGTAATAATATCCTCAATCCACTAATGGATATGATTATTAATGTGTCTAAGCATTTATTCTACACTCGAATAAGGATATTAAAGTTAGAACATGGTATTTGGAATGAACAAGAATATAATTGATATAATTCTACCATACTAGATATGAATATAGTTGCTTTAGAGTGGGTCGGGCTATCGGGCTAATGGGTTGGGCCTTCTCAGGCCCAAACCCGGCCCGATAATCAATATGGGTTAATTTTAGGGCTGACGGCCTGCCCATTAAATTTCGAGTTCAGGTTTGGGTCGGGTTATACGGGTCGGGTTTTGGGCCGGGTCGGGTCGGCCCATCCCAATGCCCCACCCTACCTACTCCCCTGGATGTAGGCTCTCTAATTATAATACCCTATATTGCATAATATACCTATATATAGTTATATATAATTAATATTACTAATAATTATTATAAATACCTTGTAAATATTTGATATCCTTTAAAAAATAAAAGGTCTATTCTTTGGGTATTTTTTTAATGTTTGTATATTTATTATATATATTATATTATATATTATGTATATTATACGTATTACATATATATAGTTATATATATCTATATCATATAATACAAAGAAAAAGAAAAGAAAATAAAAATTTTGAAAAGAAAAAGGGGAAATAAAATAAAAAGGTAAAAAAAAGTAAAAATTAAATTTATATAAAAAATAAAAACCCACAAACATTAATTATTCAATTAAGTGAATATTATAGAAATACTTATATTATTTATTCATTATTTATTTATAAATAAGATACCTGTTGTACCTACTTGTCTCCCTGTGTTCGACACCCAGACTGCTTATCCACTGAACACATTTTTATGGGTTATAATAAATATTGATCCACATCTCATCTGCTTTCATTGCTTCGTTATTTTATTGTGGCTTGATTGTTGAATTCAGTCGAATATCTTTACGAGAGGTCACCTCAACGACTGCATAGCCCACCTTGCGAGTGCGTACGACCTCCTCAATCTGAACCTCGGTTACTTCACTTATGCCACCATACGTCACCTCAACCAATTCACCAGTACTACACAGGCAATTTTCTTTTCTTTTATTATCTAGAATTTCAAACCCTTAGACTGAAAAATAATAAAACACACTGTCCTCGAGGACCCGGTAGCTTAGAACCATGTGCTAACATTTAATCACATAAACTAGCAGCTTTAAATACACGTTATAGTGACCCATCCGCTATCCAACCACCCGTGCCTCCACATGGCATGACCACACCTTCACTCAGTCAACCCCCATAATGGCAGCCGAGTACCACACGTTGTAAAATTTATTGTGTGTACTTATCGTATCAGGGAAATTGTGTACCACCTATGTACGGCATGCCGATGCAGGTGTTCTTATGACAAATCTAGAGATTGCATGCCCAATCTTTAGTATCTACTCCAGGTCATTCTTATCATAAAAGATGATACAAAATTGAAAGTGGACCCCCATAATGCCATGTCAATTTCCATCTAATATCATTGCAATATTGCACATAAATAATAGCAACTTCAAGGATGATTCATTATACTAACTCTATTGTAGCAATTATTCCAAAGTAAATAATGGAACAAGCATGCGAAAATTCTTCAAAATATAGAGCATGATAAACATCTATTCTTATCCAATTTAACTTGAAAACCCAACAGTAAGAGACATGATTTCATTATCTAGTCGAGCTCTCTCTAGCATATGCAGTGCTTTAACGTGATTTGTTTTAAAAAATGATGACTTAAGGCTCTTGGAATGATCGAATTTCACTTTCGTATCAAGAATACTAAGAATGTGCCAAGAACGTAAAGAACGAACGGAGAACATGAACCACGCGAAGAAAATATTTTCTCCCGTAAGTTTAGCAGAGCTTCCCCTTATACGGGGTGATATTTCTAGGAAAATTTTGGCAGAGTTTTCCCTTATATCGGGACATATTTCTATGAAAATTTCAACAGAGTTTTTCCTTATATCGGGATATATTTCAAAAGAAAAATGAAAAGAAATTCCTTTATAGAATCACCGAGAGGAAAACAATAACGAAACGGAAAGAAAATAATAAAACAACAAACGATGGAAGAGTGCGATGAATTACACGGTTCACTGATGGGCCTAACCCCGCACCTAAGTAGGGTATTACACAGATATCTCCACCAAAACTACTGTAAAATCAATAAAAGCAGATGAATCAACAAGTCCCTTGTCAAGGGTAAGTGAGCCATAGGAAGAACATGTATGCTCACTGACGGCCTAGCCGCCCGCACACGAGCAGGGCTATGCTCAGATTCCTCCTCGAACCTTAACACAAAAATGAATTGGAAAGGAAGGTAAATCAAAAACCTAACTTGAAAAAACGAATAAAAAACCCAGCTCAAGTTAGAGCTTATTTACAAAGCCAACTAGGAAAGGATCGCACCATCTTCCTCCTCCTCATCCTCCCGGCAACACTTTGTTAGTGCTTCTTCCCCACCTCCCTCTCTACCTACTGACCTCTCGACCCTAGCCCTCGGGGTAGTAGTGGTAGTGGAAATTGTAGAGAATGAATGGGTGAGGTGTCTATTTATAGGCTTCAGAAATATGCTAACCATGGTTTAACCCTTAACTACAGTTAATACCCATTGATTTTGGCCAAAGCTTATCCGAAACTTCAGTCTTAAGTTAGAACTTTCTAGAAGTTATTAGATTCGCTAATGACTCTTTATTAGCGCTAATCACGATCAACTTTCAGTAACTATGATTTAACTTGCGTGACTCACGCTTAACTTTTGTTGACCTATGATTAGTATTTGCTAATGGTGACTAATGGTCATTAATCTGCTCATTAATTTATTTAATCATTTTTAATTAGTCTTGATGATAATCATTAAGGGTTAATGACATCTTAAGCCTCATTACTTCTCTTTCTTCCGAAAATCTTAACAATTCGAAAAAAATCTGATTTAAACAAAACAAATTCCATTGGTTTTCTCTTGATGAGATGAATCTTGTGATAAGATTGACGGACGCGGAATGACCTAACCTTGTTAATGTTGTCTGATAGACTATTTCGTTGCAGTCGGATAGATCCGCGTCGATCAAAACCGTACAACTCGATTAATCGTCTAATGAAATTAAGCGCGGTTTTATGTTTGTTTAGCCTGGACAAGCCCCAGGGTCGACTCAAGGAGGCAAAGGAACAACTCGGGATCAAGTTAGAGTGATTAGATCGTGGTTTTCCAAGTGGTGTTTTTTTTATTTTTTTTATGCAATAAAAATGTCAATACACTAATGCGGATGAACTAGGTTTTTAAGAAAACGATCACTTAGCCAAATTAATCTTTGATGTCAAATTGATTCAAATAGACCAAATGATATTTTTCATGCAAACCTAATCCAATGATGAATGCAAATATATTTTTTTTTAATTTTTGGATTTAAAATGAACAAATGCAAAATGCAAACTTTTTTAGGGATTTTATGCAATTTTTCATGCAAATGATATGCAAAAATTATGAAAAATTCACTGGAAGTTAAATATGATGAAATAAATCTAAACTACTATTTTTGGAATTTTTTGACACTTTTTGATTTTTTTTATGAATATTGTACTGAAAATAGAGAGACTGCGGGTATTTAATTCCTAATTAATCCACGAAGTTAAATTATCGAAAGATTGATTTATCCCAAATAGATATTTCAATAAGGAATCTAAGAGAGTTGAAATTTCTCAAAAATATGATTAGTGGAATTAATTAAAAATCAATTACTTAAATTGCTAAGTAATTTATTTTACACACAAGACAACTCTGAATTGGACGAAATTTGGACAGTAGTCAAAGAACACTTAAAGACATCATTTACAATTTTTTCACAATTTTTGGAGCAATAAATAGACCTGTGCGAATTTCAGAGCGTAAATGGGTAAAATATCACTCAATTGCAATCTCTGATTTTTAATAAAATAGCAAATGCTCACAAAAATGTAAATAAATAGCCACAAGATAAAGAATGAGTTTCTCTACAACATTCTATTTTTCGTTAAATAAAATGATGCTATTTTGCGGTCCAATTGTTCATGCAAAGTCAGGAGTATCAATGCAAATAAAAAAAGAAACACATAACTCAAACTGTGCTTAAGGGTACTTTTGTAATTACTGAAACTTGAAAGGAAGATAATGCAAATCTCATAATATAATAATAAGATGAAAGGAGACCTTCTTCAAGTAAGGTTGCTAGGGCTCACACGCATAAAGTGGGAGGGCGATCCTTGGAGGCGGCGGTGGCTGGGCTCGCGCGGGCGGCGCGTGAAGGCGACAAGGAGGCAGCGGCAACGCACTGCCGCGAGGGCTGGGAAGATCGTTGGCCGGTTGGGGAAGGAGGGCGTCGTGCCGCTGCTGAGCGCGGGGTGCTGCAGCACGCGGAGGGGGCGCACAGGGACGACGGCGTCGACAAGGATGGAGCGGCACCGCAGGAGGAGGGTGCGCGCGCACGAAGGGGGTCACCGGGGCGGGGCGCTGGTGGCGATCAGGAGGGGGGCGCGCGCTGCGCGCGGTTGAGGAGCGAGGGGTGGCGTCCTGGATGCTCGCGCGATGCGCGCAACGCGGTCGGCGCGTGCGCAGAGGCTGTGACCTTGAACTGGACCGACGCGAGAGGGCGAAGCTACGGCCGCGCCAGCGGCGGCGCGTCGTGGTCCGGCGGAGGGCGCACGAGGGCTGGTGCGGTGGAGATGAGGCGAAGTTCAGCCTGGAAGGTGAGAGGCGGGCGCCGTGCGTGGCGGTTGCGGCCGCTGGAGATCAGTACGGCAAGGGGTCGCGGTGGCAGGACCTTGGAATTGGAGCGCGGCGGCGATGCGCCGGCGCGAGGGAGGGCTAAAGCTGACGCTCGGCGTGGGGCTGTGGACGGCAGCTTCTGCTTGTTCTTGTTTTTTTATATTTTTTTGTGTTGTAAATTTTTTTTCTTTGTGCACAGTAAATAAAATGAGGTGTTGTGGTGATAGTGATGACAGATGATTTGGTGGGAAAAATGTGGTGATAAAAAGATGAGATGATATTTGTATGTGATGGTGTTTGGTGAACAACAAGAAAAAAAATTTTTGTTAGATAAAAAAATTTGACAAGAAGAAGATAAAGTACTTACTTGTGGTTGCCGAAAGTGGAGCCGCGCCGTGCGGCTTCCGTTGTGGCCTCGAGGAGATGGCGGTCTCCGAAGCTTGGCAGCGGATTTGGAAGCTGCAACAAGGAGTTGTGAGGCTCCTTGGATCTCACCAAGGCCGAAGATGGCCAAGCTCGTCGTCGCTCAGATCGTCTCGTCCGTGCTGTCACCAGGAACGATACGGGGCTGGTTGGGGAAGGAGGGCGGCGAGCTGTGCGCCGTGCGGAGGAGGATGGAGTGCGGGCGGCAGAGATGTGGCCAGCGAGGGACGGGCGGCGAGCTGTGCGCCGCGCGGAGGAGGTGCGCGGGTGGCGCCGCTCGATGGCGCGGTTGCGCGCGAAGGCGGCTGGTGTGCGCACGTTCGCGCGCGTGGAGGAGAAGGGGGCTGGTGGCACGCACGAGGTCGGTGGGTGGCGGGCGTGCGCACTAGGAGGGGGAACGCGGGGATGGCTGACGAGGGGCGGCCACGCTTGGAGCGGGCCGGCCGCTGGAGGGTGGCCGCTGCGGTCGGTGGAGGGCGCGGTGGCGCGCGGGCTGCTTGCTGGACGAGGAGGCGGCCGTGCGTCTCGGCAGCGGTTCGGCAGGGGCGGAGGTGCTGACGACGCGTGGCTGGAGGGTGGCCGCACTGCCGGTGGTCGCGGCGGGGGAGGCGGCGGCGGGTGCTGCTGCCGCTTCTCCTGTTCCCCTGTGTTCTTTTTGTGTTTTTTTTGCAAATTTTTTTTATTTTTTTCCTTGTAAACAGTAGAAAAAATGCAATGAAAAGATGGTGGTGAATGAAAATATTTTGGTGGTGATGGTTAATGATGTGTTTAATTGTGATGAAGAACAAGGAAAAAAATATGTTAGATAAAAAAATGAAATGACAAGATGAAGAGAGAGTTGCTTACCTGCGGGTTTGCCAGGTGGAGCCGCGTGCGGCTTCCGTCGTCGCCTCGAAAAGGATGGCGGAGTCCTTCGAAGCTGAGCAAGTCCAATCGGATCTCGCGACGCGGCAATGGTGATGCCGCGGATCTCGCCTTGAGGTTGTTGTCGCTCGACTCGTCTCCTGCAGCTATTACCTGAAGGTTAAAGGGGCTCGACCTCACTTCTCTCGAAAACGGCGGATCATGAACAATGGAGAAGATGAGGTGAATATAAAGAGGAGGGGGGAAGTTAGAAAATAGGTGGAGAAAGTGGAGAAGATGGGGAGTTATTGGCTTGGAGTGGGGAGTAAGAAAAGGGAGAAGAGGTAAAAGGGGGATATAATAATAATAGAATAATAATATAAAATAAGTAGGCTACGAAAAATAACAATAATTAAAATAATAATAATAAAATAATAAAATCCGAAAATGGTAAAAATTAAATCCGAAAATCAAAAATTGGGGTGACATGTGGCGGCTCCAGGAGCGGCCACATGTCGCTCCTAGAAAATTCAAAGATTAAATGTAAAGAAAATTAAAAAGAAATAACAAAAGGGATTAAATCAAAAAGTGGTCAACACGAAAGTTGCTCGTCTCAACGATATCTACAACTTTTGTGAAGAGCCGAAAATCAAAAAAATCATCTGTACAAAAATATATTTTTGGGTGGTACCTTATAGATATAAAATACCGCATTTTATCTTTTGTATTTTTTTGTCATTTTTAAGAGAGAGAAAAATCAAAATAAAAATAGAGAAAATATGAAAAGATTATTTACAACTTAATCTATTTTTTTTTATTTTTAATAATGAAGAAAATAAAAAGATAAAATATAGGGGTAAAACGGTCATTATGTACAATGTACAAAAGGGGCCCAAAATCCAAGTTTTGCATACGAGCTCCGATTTTAATGAAATTAGTCTTGTTTCGAAGGTCTCTGAATGTATATTACTTTAAAAGTGAGTATACCTAAATCGGACACTGTATGAGAGAGATATGTGCATTTTAAGGTTCCTAGCTTCAAACTTGGATTGGGATTTTATTGGTCAATTTTGCAAGTTAGTATTTTTTTGATATTTTCTTTAATTGGTGTTAGTAATATATAGAGAATAGAGTTGGTTTATTAGATTTGGAGTTAGTATAAAATATATACAAATAGGGTATTTTAGCTAATATACAGGTGAATATTTACAAGTGAATTTGGCTTCTCATTTAATGCAGATATGAATGCTAAAATGCAGATATTATCAATGCATGCATGAATGCTAATTATGCAATATAAGTAGAAATATGCATCTAATTACTCGGGAACAAAGCTCTATTTTCAACTTTTAGAGTGATGAATCGCAGATTCATCAACCCCCTATACTTAAACCTTGCTCGTCCCCGAGCAACTAAAATGAAATGCTAGAGTGAAATGAGATTGGGTTCCATACCAAGGTCATGAACAAAAGTTGAAAATGGAGCTTAACTCGACCTTTGGATTAATTGTGTGGCGGAACCTTATTGGGATCTGAACTTAAGACCTAACAGACTTCAAGTTCCACAAGTCTTTTATTCAAGACGCCTCAACAGTCAAGTCAGAACAAATCCTCAAACGCAAATTTCTGATGACTATGATTCTTACTTGTACTGTGTCAGTGATAAATAGCTCTCCATATCAGAAATGACTCGGAACCAGCCTCCTCTAACAAGGTAACTCAATAACCCGATCCAGTAACTCTTTCCTCGAGGAGCGGGGTATTCCCTTCTAAGTTCAAGTGCGACCAACTCAAGAGGAGGGGGTAGAGAAAAGAATGGACGGTATCCAGTGTAGCTAACCTATCCCGAGATGCCTGACCAGTGTAGCCAAGTCATCCAGCTGCAGACTTCTTGCTAGTATACATACTCCAACAGGCAATTTTTTTTTGTAGCCTGACTATTTTTTTTGGAGTTCTTGCATTTTTCTTTTTTCTTTTTTTTTCTTATTTTTTCTCTTTTTTTTGGAACTATATACAAGGTGCAGCATGTACATCAGGAGTTTTTTCCTCTTGAGCCAGTAGACTATCCCTCTTTTGAAGCATTATTGCAACCCACAGAGTCCTGTCCTTAGACTTCAACACCACCTGACTAGGTTGAGATGCACTACCCTCCCTAGAGGAGGACGGATGTTTCCACCCGTGTGCTACTCTGATGAATACCCATTCATCACTCTTTATTCTTATATTTTAGCTACAAAAACCTTTGCAAATGCATGTATATTCATGTAAATACAAATAATTACCAAAAGCATGCATTGTATAAAGTTTAATAATTAGCATGTTTTTGTGCAAAAATAAAAGAATAAAGAGTAAAAAGAAAAAGAGGGAAATATTTAGAATAAATATTGAGCAACCCAATCCTAAGGGAGGGCTCAGCATGGGCCTGACCGCATAAAAGCCAAAGTAGAGGGAGATAGGGACTCATGTGTGTAAATATACCTATAAAATAAAAATATTTTCCTCTAAAAATGGAAGAAAATGGGCTTGTAAATACTTGCATATTTTTTATATATATAAAAATCAAAATAAAATAGAAAAAATAAAAAGAAAACAAAAACCTTCACCTTGTGCATATTCATCATGTACATACACTCACCTATATTTATTTCACCCTATAAATAAATAAATTAAAATTCCAAAACTTTTGTAAACATTCTATTATGATGTAAATAAATAAAATGAAAATAAAAACAAAATTAAAAGAACAAAATTAAAAACCAAAAATAATTTTGTACATAGATGTATATACCTATTTTATTTCACTATTGTATATAACCAATAAAAATAAAATAAAAATACATTTTTATTCCTAATTTTATGCTATAAATATAAAATATAGAACGGGGATAAAAATGTATGAAAATAACAAATTAAAAATCAAAAAAATAAAATTTCAATATTGTATATATACCTATATATAGTATTATATTGTAAATACCCTATTTTTACTTTGAAAAATTAATTAAAAATCACTAAAAAATAGAAAATATTAAAACAAAAATATTTCATGTTTTGAGTTTTAATGAAATCGTCCATTTGCTATATTTAATTTAATTTCTAAATCTTTTCCAGGTGGCAGCCTCCCATTGGTCCAGGGGGGTTGTTGACCGCCCGGTCAACTCCCCCCCCCCCCCAGGACCACCTCTCACGGGTATTAGGCGGGCGACCCGATTTCTCCCGATTATTGCGCCTAAACCCGAACACCTCACACTTAAACCCCGGGTCTGTGTCACTCACCTCACATCCGATACCTTCGCCGGCACACCCGCCTCGGGGTCCGCGCTCCACATTGCCCTACCCGATCAAATCTTGCCGGACCTACACCCATATAAAGGCTGAGCTCCGCCACTTTATTCCGCATCTTTGGATCATTGGCCGACCACCCAGTGACCTCCAGTGCCTTAGTGAGAGTGACAGCTCGCTCCGGGCATTGTCGCAGCGAGGAGGAGACGTCTTAACCACTGATCCGGCGAGTTTGCTCCGCCGTGCTCTGCCCAGAGCAGGAGCCAGAGCCTCGGACGACGACGGTCCTCGAGGCAAGGACCCAGAGCTGTTCAAGCTCATCCCCAGTCGATCCCTCCACACAAGTAGCTTAGATTCTTTCCCTAGTGCTTTAATTTTTGATTTCCCCCAAATCTCGCCATCGCCGACCATCTTCGATTCCGGCCATCTCCCCCCTTCCGTTCGATCATCGGATCTCACCATCGTCTCCGTCTTCCTCCCGCGCACGTTCTACGCACCTCCACTCAACCCAGCTCGCACAGGAGCTGGGGTTTCGAGCTCCTCTGTCCACCCCTCGCCGGAGCTCGACCGCTCTGTCTCACCAGTCACCTTCACCCCCTCTCACAGGGTCGAGGCAGTTTGCCCTCAACCTGCGAGTTTGCTGATGCACTTTGCAGGTACATTCAAGCCCATCTGAGGGCTTGGACCATTTGGTCCAGCAGCTCCGCCTCCGCCGGACTCGGCAGAGCTTCTCGGAGCTCCATCGAGTCCTCGGAGGCCTCCATTCGACGCGGAAGGCTTCCACGCTCCTTCTTCGATCCTCAGAGGCCTTCCAGGAGGAGACCAGCGCTGTCACGAGCCCGGCGAAGTTCGCCGGAGCCCAGTTCTTCCTCCATCCTTCAGAGACGTCCGATCGACCCCGAGCTCCAGTCTTGATCCTGACCGTTCATCCGAGGAGCGTCCAGCGCCTTTCGATCTTGGGAGGGGCGATCTGGACCGTTGATGCCTGAGGTTTAGCCACAGCGCCCCTCCACCGTGCGATCTTCCACGTGTCTACGCCTTGGCCGTCCGATCAGCCCGAGGAGTCCAGCGTTGGAGTGCCACTCGTCCTCGACCGTTCGATCCACTACGTGGCATCCATCCGACCCTCGACTTAATAAAGGGTAATTTACCCTTAGGCCCTTCTCTTTATTTTATTTCGCATTTAGTCCTGTAAATACATAGCGTAGTTATTTTATTTTCGATACATTTGCACTTTGGACCCTGAGCTTTATTTTATTCGCATATATGCCCCTGTTTGTGGTGTAGCACGTGCATCGACACGTGCCTTTTTGGGCTGTAGTTCTGGATTTTATGGAATGAATGAATATATTTAGGAAATTGCATTTATACCCCTGTGCGTGATTTATTTGTGCATGTGCGCTTATTTGCGGGTAATTTACAAACAGGTCCTTGGACTTTTGGTACCTGTTACCAAATAGTTCCAGAACCTTGTTTTCTTTGCATATAGGTCCTCGTGTGCCCTAGACACGCGCTGCGATTTCGTGGGAAAATTTCATCGGACCCCCTGGGGCTTTGGGTATTTACATTCAGGTCCCTCTGTACTGTGCCCTTGTGTTTGATTTTAATAAAATAGCAAACTCACTCCAAATTCCATGAAAATTGGAAACATGGCTCCTGCCATGTTGTAAAATTTTTTAGAATTTTTGGGGACATTTTTTATCTCATTTACTATTTTTAAAAATTCAAAAACATGCATTTTCTTTACCGTTTGATCTAAAAATTCACAAAAAAATATTAACATACCTCTAAAAATTACAAAATGTATTTTGCCTTGTTTGATTTTCTGACCAAGTTTGGTAATTTTTCATCAAATAAAACTCATAAAACTTGAAAAACACTTAAAAACTTATAAAAATTCTAATAACTATTTTAAAAATCCAAAAACAATAATTCCAGTGCCCAAATTTTCCTTAAACTTTCTAGTTTATAGGAAAATTGACTCCAGGAGCTAAATAGGCCTTTTTGCATTTTAAATTGACCTTTTACTCCTGACTGGACATTGCTACTGTTTTCTTGCATTGTTTGATTTTTAGAAAAGAAAATAAAAATCAGAAAAATCCCAAAAATTCATTAAAAGCAGTAAAAATCATAAAATACACAAAAACATTTTTGCTTGAATTTTTGATTGATTGTTGATGCATTAAATAATTGCTTGAAGTTGATTGGTTTACTTGTTTCCTCATTTTCCTTAGTAATTAAAAATCCAAAAAAATATAAAAATTTAAAATCCACCAAAAAATATAGTGTCTTTCATTTTTTTCTATATTTTTGACTACTTCGTAGGCCGCAAGACCATATTGTGCTCCCTGAGTCCGACCTTGGTCGCTATACCAGGCTAATCTAATAGCCAGGACCGCTATAGTTTTCACTTGATTTTATCTCTGTTTGGTGGTCTACTTTACTTTTTCTTGATCGACCGAGAGGCTCTTGAGCGACTGAGGTCGCAACGACCTTTGTTTATATTTTTCCATCCTTGGTTGCTCGGTCTTTTCGTGGTCATCATACTCCAAGCTAAAGGATTCTACTTCCTCAACACCTCATCAATGAAGAGCTACGTGCATTGTGCTTTGTCCAAGTTAGGTCACTGTCTAAAAGAATCATGCGTGTGCACGAGATATTCTACTTAGACTAATCAAGATGACATGTGAACATAGACTTGCGGACTCAAAGAATTAAGTCATTTGACCTGAAAAATCTTAACTCCAGTTCCTATAAGGTTCCTCTGAAATTAGGTGGATTAAGGTCAAATCAAGTCCATCCTCAACATCTACTCATAACTTGGTTCAGAACCCACTAGCTTTTCACTTTGCATATGATATGCAGATGATGTGTAGATGACATGCTATGAATGAAATGCAAGATTTTTTTTAAATGCAAGGATGATATGCAAGAGTAAATAAGAAGCCTTATTTTCAACACAATTTTTTTTTGGTATAAGTATACAACAATTTGTATTATTTACAACAAGTTTTTAGTTTATACATAGTATACATAGTATAAAAAAATTTTCCGGTATACATCCTATTTTACAACAAATTTTACAAAAGTATGTTTTACAAGAATTTTACATTTTTTATACAAGTATTATAGTACAACATTATACAAAAATTTTTTTCAATTTTTACCCACCCCATAATTATTGCATAATATATACAAAAACACGCGAAAATACGTGAAAGTACGAGCTATGGGTAAAGTATATATGTAATATATACATGCCCCCTATACTTAGCGTGTGCTATGTCCTCAGAGCACGAAAAGCGACTAAAAAGACATAGCTCGAGCTAAGCGTAGGAGAGCTAAAGAGAAGAAGAAAAATGTATAGAAGTCACTCTACCCCCCTATACTTAGGCTCTGGCAGCCTAAGTGTAGAAGAAGATGAAAAATGGGGCGAACGAGGAGAAGAGGGGAAATGGATGAGTATATACAAGGCGGGCATCGGTCCCCCCTATACTTAGGCTCTGGTCAGTCTAAGTATAGGACAGGAGTGAGTATGAGAACCGATGTGATCTGTAGGATGTACAATGAATGGATGCGGGTCACTCTCTCCCCTATACTTAGGATATGATTATCCTAAGTATAGTCTTAAAATGAAATGAGATGAGCCGGGGCGAGTGATTCGAATCACTGGGGAGGGAGGGAGAAAAAGTATATACAAGAAAGAGTGAGAATATACAAGGATTAAGAAGGTTTGTGACGAACCTTCTTGCGGACTCGAGGAGGTGGATAATATACATATGTGTCGCTGTCGGAATCGTCCTCAGATGAATGATAGTGAGGTGTAGGGATCGTCCAACGAGGGTCGACATACGGCTGCTTGCTTAGATACGGCTTGAGAACAGCCGAACTGAGCTCACTCATATAAATCACCTTGTCCAGACTAGATGAGGACTCCTCAGAAAATTCCTTCTCCAGTGTGTTGAAGGAAACTTTCTTAGTCGGTTTTCTAGAACCTGAATCATTGAGAGGAAGATGAGAGCGACGTGCCTTGAGAGGTTCGGAAGAACTCCTCGAGGAATCAATTCTCGGCTTCCTCTCACTATATAGCCAACTAGAAGAGGGAGCAACCGTGTTTTTATGTGGGGTCAATTTAAGCTTGGTTGTTTCCTTTGAAGGTCCGGGACATGATGTGGTGCTGACCATGGGTTCCTCATCAGACGAGTCACCATAAGGATTGTAATATTCCTGAAGGGTCAGCACACGGCTCGGGAAGGTGCTAGTGGTCTCATTTGGCTTATCATTACTGGGCTCTTGTGTCGGATCTTCAAAATGGTCAAGGCAATCAACAAAGGGCATGTCCGACTTAATGATAGCTTCTAGTTGTGAGTCCTCCTTAGAAGCTGTCATGGTGGCGGTGCAAGCAGTTGATGAAGTGGAGGTGTGGGGAGTCTCAGAGCCAACGGTCGTCCGGGCAGTCGGTCTCTCAGGTGTAGTAGAGATGTGGGACTCATCTACCTCTCGATGGTCACGACTGTCAGCGGATGTGCAGGTTACCTTAGAGTAAAGTGTATCAAAGAATGGGTGAGGTCGGAGTGCTCCCAATGCTGAGAAATCGATCTCCCGAGTCTTGCAATCTATAGACGCTTTAGCTGAGGCTAAGAACAGCTTCCCGAGAATAATCGGAGACTGGGTAAACTCTCCTCGGTGCTCGATGTCAATGATCGTGAAGTCCACCTGAAGTAGAGCACCTTGGAAAGTAACGATGACTGAAATATTTCCTCTAGACCATTTGATGGATCGATCAGCCAGCTGAATGATCTCTCGTGACTTTCTGATTGGCCTGAGTTTGAGTTTGTCAAACACAGAGGTCGGGAGGATATTTATCGGTGAGTCATCATCGATTCTTGCATGGGTGAAGATGGTGTCTTTGATTTCACACTCAACTCGGGGCAACCGCTTCACTCTGCGGCTCTTGGTCTTTCTACCCATCACCAATTATGTGGTCATAGACACTATGTGTCTTTCAGTCCTTGTTCTCTTCATATCCGACCTCTTGGGCATTAATTTACTCTTTACAAATCTCTTGAGGTCGGGGAAGTGATCTATGGACTTTATTAAGGGAAGTTTAAAGATCAATTCCTCATCAAGTGCTTCCCTTAGGGTGGAATCCAATTTTTTTAAATCATTTTCATTTCCAATTTTTATGTGAATTTTTGGTTTTTCAATTTTTTTGGTGTTTTTGATGGATGAATGATCAGACTCTGGATTGGAGGGCAAGTGATTGGTAGAAGAGGGAGATAGAATGGACTCCAGCTGTATATGATGTGTGGGTTCTCTAATGTTTGCTATGTTTTCAACCTCAAAACTACTTATGTCCTTTTCCGCTTTCATTCCCAAGCTGGTAGAAATTGAGTGCAATATTTCCATGACATCTCTTATCTCTTTACCAAATGATTCATTTTTCTTAATAAGTTTAGAGATGTCATCCTCCACAAAATTCTCATGACAAATCATGGGAGAGTTCTGCTCAAGTGGAAGATACTGTTGAGATATTAGGGTTTCATACTCAACATACCTAGACTCTTGCATGTAATGCTAGGTCGAGTATGGACCATCTAGATGGAAAATATTGGTCGAAGCCTCATATGATGAAACAGGGACTGATAAGTCTAGCTCATGAGTCCAATCTTGTGAATGCATAGGCTCTCCAAATGAAGGTTGGTTAATGGAAGCTTGATCACTAAAGTCAATCAAGTCTGGGAAATCATGATGTACAGGCCTCTCTATTCGGGTTGTTCGATCGACCATGTTATGCCCTAAGTTCAAGTTGGGATGTGTATATGTGAGTTGTGGTATGGTCCCTACTTGGGGTAAAGTATGTGGGGGCATATAATTTTGCCAATCATCTGTCTCAGTAGTGGCTTGCTCTTCATTCGAGTCTTTGATTCCTGCAAGCTCTCAAGAGTAAGGACAGTCAGCCCAAGGTGGAAGTGGATCCGGAGTGTCAGAATATGGAGTAGGTGAGAAATGCGAAGAAGTGGAGAAGTCAGTCAAAGTTCTGACTTCGTAATCGGGTTGAGGTGGAACCGACCACGGGTACGGGTCTCCCGTGGATGGCAGAGGATACATGGAAGAAGGAGAAGGTGAAGATGGACGGTATATGGTCGAGGAGGAATGTCCAGAGGTGTATGGGGACCAATATCCCGATATCTTGAAGAGGAAATGATGTAAGTAGAGTGAGGTAGAAAATACACAGTTACGCACGTAAGAGCAAACCCTGAATTCACACTCAACACGGTGAAGGACCCGAAACCGAGTCCAATTAATCTTGTCAATTTTAAGTGTGATTTTTCAAGCAATATAGAAGGAGTTACGCGGCCTATAGGGCAGTCGGCTCAGAGCCAGATGCGTCTTCTCTGTTTAACATGTCGCCTAAGATACCGCAGGTCCTTCCTTTCTTTGCTCCTATCTGGAGTTGGGGACTCAAAGATCGTGCCCCTATCTACCTGCAAGCAGGCAGAGGCTGACAAAGCTAGGCCTTATCGCGAAGTACCGCTAGTTCGCCCCTGACTACCCGCGAACAGGCGGAGGCTACTTGGTACTGGTCAGTGAATCTAAAAATATCCAACTCGTGATATTTGCTAGGATCAGTCAGCCCGTGATATGGAAGGCGGGGATTTGGGCTCTGCCTTGAGGTGTTCACACACACTCAAGTACCCTCACTCAGCCTGAAAACAAGGTCGGGGTTACTCTCCCGCAAACAAGGATTAATTTTAGTCAATTTTTTTGGTCCAATTCAATTAGCAGTCCCGATTTTAAAGATTAGTTATCACTGATATTAATCCACACAAGCAATCACGTCTACTGTCCAGTCCCAATTCCTTTATCCTAGGTTAGAAAATCGAGAGAGAGAGAGAATCGGAAAAAGCCGATGCAATCGAGAAAACGATGATGAATGCTTGAGTAAGAAGACTTACAGTGCCTCCAGCTCTCTACAATGCAGGATGCAGTACTGAATTGAAATTTTTACACTAAATGAATGCAATCGATGAAAAAGCCACTCCTAGACAGGCAGTTCTATTAGCGAGTGAAGAACAGATTATGTTTGACTAGATCTGCGGTCTAAGTGCGTCTTTTAAATGATGTGTGGTCCTAGAAAATTACGAGCACAAGCAATTCCTAAATTAGCTCGAGGAGCTGCTAGTGCAAGCCTAAATTACAATTCAAACCACACGAGCAGATGGGACACGGTTCCACTATATTTACACGCACGAGAACCCAAACGAGAACTGTTGTAAATGTAGACACGTTTTTTTTGTTTTTAAGTTATAAAAATCTTTTTGACGTCCAACAACCGACTTGATCCAAGAATCGTCGGCCTCCGATGCACCTCGAGATGCGTCAACCTCAATAAAGTCGCTCCAAGTCCGTCGGGCCCTCACACAAAAGATAGAAATTATGTCAGAAGAGATATATACAGAAATGGTTAGAAAAACAATAAAATAAAAAATGGATAATTACAATGAGGCTCGGGGGTCAGACTACCCGAGTGAATGGAAAAACGTGAATCTAATTTGCTAAAGCGATCCTAAGCCGTTTGCCTCCCCGACAATGGCACCATTTGACGGGCGCGGAATGACCTAACCTTGTTAATGTTGTCTGATAGATTATTTCGTTGCAGTCGGATAGATCCGTGTCGATCAAAACCGCACAACTCGATTAATCGTCTAATGAAATTAAGCGCGGTTTTATGTTTGTTTAGCCTGAGCAAGCCCCAGGGTCGACTCAAGGAGGCAAAGGAACAACTCGGGATCAAGTTAGAGTGATTAGATCGTGGTTTTCCAAGTGGTGTTTTTTTTATTTTTTTATGCAATAAAAATGTCAATGCACTAATGCGGATGAACTAGGTTATTAAGAAAACGATCACTTAGCCAAATTAATCTTTGATGTCAAATTGATTCAAATAGACCAAATGATATTTTTCATGTAAACCTAATCCAATGATGAATGCAAATGTATTTTTTTAGAATTTTTGGATTTAAAATGAACAAATGCAAAATGCAAACTTTTTTAGGGCTTTTATGCAATTTTTCATGCAAATGATATGCAAAAATTATAAAAAATTCACCGGAAGTTAAATATGATGAAATAAAGCTAAACTAATATTTTTGGAATTTTCTGACATTTTTGATTTTTTTGTGAATATTGTATTGAAAATAGAGAGACTGCGGGTATTTAATTCCTAATTATTCCATGAAGTTAAATTATCGAAAGATTGATTTATCTCAAATAGATATTTCAATAAGGAATCTAAGAGAGTTGAAATTTCTCAAAAATATGATTCGTGAAATTAATTAAAAATCAATTACTTAAATTGCTAAGTAATTTATTTTACGCACAAGACAACTCCGAATTGGACGAAATTTGGACAGTGGTCAAAGAACACTTAAAGACATCATTTACAATTTTTTCACAATTTTGGAGCAATAAATAGACCTATGCGAGTTTCAGAGCGTAAATGGGTAAAATATCACTCAATTGCAATCTCTGATTTTTAATAAAATAGCAAATGCTCACAAAAATGTAAATAAAATAATGCGCGTCGGACGGGCGAATTAGGAATGTAGCAAGTCCCTAGGGGCCGGCTAGGATTGAGTGAGACGTCTATAGTCTGCGTACTCATTGGTTTGCCTAAGTAAGGGCGGTGTATCTGAGGCTCAATCTTGGAGTCTGGATAATCAAAGACTCGGTATGGATTTAGGTACCTTAAATTGATGTCTTCTTTCTCTACATCCTCCGAAGGTAGGGTCCACCTAATACTAATGGAAAAGTCTACCTAAGGCAGGAGTGAGTGTGCGAGACTTGATCTTCCCGAGTGGTCATCAGTACAAAAATCCGTGGGGGTTCGTCTAAGTCGACTGCTAGCCACAAGATAAAGAATGAGTTTCTCTACAACATGCTATTTTTCGTTAAATAAAATGATGCTATTTTGCGGTCCAATTGTTCATGCAAAGTCAGGAGTATCAATGCAAATAAAAAAAGAAACACATAACTCAAACTGTGCTTAAGGGTACTTTTGTAATTACTGAAACTTGAAAAGAAGATAATGCAAATCTCATAATATAATAATAAGATGAAAGGAGACCTTCTTCAAGTAAGGTTGCTAGGGCTCACACGCATAAAGTGGGAGGGCGATCCTTGGAGGCGGCGGCGGCTGGGCTCACGCGGGCGACGCGTGAAGGCGACGAGGCAGCAGCGGCAACGCACTGCCGCGAGGGCTGGGAAGATCGTTGGCCGGTTGGGGAAGGAGGGCGGCGTGTCGCTGCTGAGCGCGGGGTGCTGCAGCACGCAGAGGGGGCGCACAGGGACGGCGGCGTCGACAAGGATGGAGCGGCACCGCGGGCGGAGGGTGCGCGCGCACGAAGGGGGTCACCGGGGCGGGGCGCTGGTGGCGATCAGGAGGGGGCGCTCGCTGCGCGCGGTTGAGGAGCGAGGGGTGGCGGCCTGAACGCTCGGGCGCTGCGCGCGACGCGATCGGCGCGTGCGCGGAGGCTGTGACCTTGAACTGGACCGAGGCGAGAGGGCGAAGCTACGGTCGCGCCAGCGGCGGCGCGTCGTGGTTCGGCGGAGGGCGCACGGGGGCTGGTGCGGTAGAGATGAGGCGGAGTTCAGCCTAGAAGGTGAGGGGCGGACGCCGTGCGTGGCGACTGCGGCCGTTGGAGATCAGTGCGACAAGGGGTCGCGGTGGCAGGACCTTGGAATTGGAGCGCGGCGGCGATGCGCCGGTGCAAGGGACGGCTGAAGCTGACGCTCGGCGTGGGGCTGTGGACGGCAGCTTCTGCTTGTTCTTGTTTTTTTATATTTTTTTGTGTTGTAAATTTTTTTTAAAAATTTGTGCAAGGGACAGTAAATAAAATTAGGTGTTGTGGTGATGGTGATGATAGATGATTTGGTGGGAAAAATGTGGTGATAAAAAGATGAGATGATATTTGTATGTGATGGTGTTTGGTGAACAACAAGAAAAAAAATTTTGTTAGATAAAAAAATTGACAAGATGAAGAT
This sequence comes from Ottelia alismoides, assembly GCA_037367405.1. Classification (NCBI taxonomy): domain Eukaryota; kingdom Viridiplantae; phylum Streptophyta; class Magnoliopsida; order Alismatales; family Hydrocharitaceae; genus Ottelia; species Ottelia alismoides. Next base: position 891,675 of record JAZKJV010000272.1, read on the forward strand.
AAAGTACTTACCTGTGGTTGCCGAAAGTGGAGCCGCGTCGTGCGGCTTCCGTTGTGGCCTCGAGGAGATGGCGGTCTCCGAAGCTTGGCAGCGGATTTGGAAGCTGCAACAAGGAGTTGTGAGGCTCCTTGGATCTCACCAAGGCCGAAGATGGCCAAGCTCGTCGTCGCTCAGATCGTCTCGTCCGTGCTGTCACCAAGAACGATACGGGGGTTGGGGCTCTCTCTCAAGATCGGTGGCCGGTTGGGGAAGGAGGGCGGCGAGCTGTGCGCCGCACGGAGGAGGATGGAGTACGGGCGGCGGAGATGTGGCCAGCGAGGGACGGGCGGCGAGCTGTGCGCCGCACGGAGGAGGTGCGCGGGCGGCGCCGCTCGATGGCGTGGTTGCGCGCGAAGGCGGTTGGTGGGCGCACGTTCGCGCGCGTGGAGGAGAAGGGGGCTGGCGGCACGCACGAGGTCGGTGGGAGGCGGGCGTGCGCACTAGGAGGGGGCACGCGAGGACGGCTGACGAGGGGGGCCACGCTTGGAGCGGGCCGGCCGCTGGAGGGTGGCCGCTGCGGTCGGTGGAGGGTGCGGTGGCGCGCGGGCTGCTTGTTGGACGAGGAGGCGGTCGTGCATCTCGGCAGCGGTTCGGCAGGGGCGGAGGTGCTGACGACGCGTGGCTGGAGGGTGGCCGCACTGCCGATGGTCGCGGCGGGGGAGGCGGCGACGGGTGCTGTTGCCGCTTCTCCTGTTCCCCTGTGTTTTTTTGTATTTTTTTTGCAAAATTTTTTTTATTTTTTTCCTTGTAAACTGTAGAAAAAATGCAATGAAAAGATGGTGGTGAATGAAAATATTTTGGTGGTGATGGTTAATGATGTGTTTGATTGTGATGAAGAACAAGGAAAAAAATATGTTAGATAAAAAATGAAATGACAAGATGAAGAGAGAGTTGCTTTCCTGTGGTTTTGCCAGGTGGAGCTGCGTGCGGCTTCCGTCGTCGCCTCGAGAAGGATGGCGGGGTCCTTCGAAGCTGAGCAAGTCCAATCGGATCTCGTGACGCGGCAATGGTGATGCCGCGGATCTCGCCTTGAGGTTGTCGTCGCTCGACTCGTCTCCTGCAGCTGTCACCTGAAGGTTAAAGGGGCTCGACCTCACTTCTCTCGAAAACGGTGGATCATGAACAATGGAGAAGATGAGGTGAATATAAAGAGGAGGGGGGAAGTTAGAAAATAGGTGGAGAAAGTGGAGAAGATGGGGAGTTATTGGTTGGAGTGGGGAGTAAGAAAAGGGAGAAGAGGTAAAAGGGGGATATAATAATAATAGAATAATAATATAAAATAAGTAGGCTACTAAAAATAACAATAATTAAAATAATAATAATAAAATAATAAAATCCGAAAAAAATAAAAATTAAATCCGAAAATCAAAAATTGGGGTGACATGTGGCGGCTCCAGGAGCTGCCACATGTCGCTCCTAGAAAATTCAAGAATTAAATGTAAAGAAAATAAAAAAGAAATAACAAAAGAATTAAATCAAAAAGTGGTCAACACGAAAGTTGCTCGTCTCAACGAGATCTACAACTTTTGTGAAGGGCCGAAAATCAAAGGAAATCATCTGTACAAAAATGTATTTTTGGGTGGTACCTTATAGATATAAAATACCACATTTTATCTTTTGTATTTTTTGTCATTTTTAAGAGAGAGAAAAATCAAAATAAAAATAGAGAAAATATGAAAAGATTATTTACAACTTAATCTATTTTTTTGGATTTTTAATAATGAAGAAAATAAAAAGATAAAATATAGGGGTAAAACGGTCATGTATGTACAATGTACAAAAGGGGCCCAAAATCCAAGTTTTGCATACGAGCTCCGATTTTAATGAAATTAGTCTTGTTTCGAAGGTCTCTGAATGTATATTACTTTAAAAGTGAGTAGACCTAAATCGGACATTGTATGAGAGAGATATGTGCATTTTAAGGTTCCTAGCTTCAAACTTGGATTGGGATTTTATTGGTCAATTTTGCAAGTTAGTATTTTTTTGATATTTTTCTTTAATTGGTGTTAGTATATATAGAGAATAGAGTTGGTTTTATTAGATTTGGAGTTAGTATAAAATATATACAAATAGGGTATTTTAGCTAATATACAGGTGAATATTTACAAGTGAATTTGGCTTCTCATTAATGCAGATATGAATGCTAAAATGCAGATATTATCAATGCATGCATGAATGCTAATTATGCAATATAAGTAGAAATATGCATCTAATTACTCGGGAACAAAGCTCTATTTTCAACTTTTAGAGTGATGAACCGCAGATTCATCAAAGATATGGGAGATGGTCAAGTTCAAGGCTTTATAATCAGGAAGGTAATCGATTGACCATGAGAACATGGGAAGAAGGTAGAAAAGACAACACACATTGCCCTGTCAAATTTCCAAATATAAAAAACAATTGTACATTTAATAAGTGTAAAAATTTAAAAAGTGTATATTTTTATGCGATGGATTTTTATAGATGGTGTGGAATGCAAATTCGATCATTTCTTGTTGCAAGAATTTTCAGGTGTTCTAATCCATATATATACTAATTATTTTAGGGATTTCCTCATTGTTGTTTCCTTGTGAGTAGTGTATATTCTATAATTTATTATTATACAATATATTAATAATTTACCTGTACTTTTTTGGATTTTTTATTATAATATGCATGGGATGTATATTAGGTATTTGTTCATATATGTATTAAATATCTAGAAGTTTAACTTATTGGTTTTGTATAATTTTATTTTTTACATGTTTTATTATTTTTACATTCTTGTACGAAATTACAATATCATGAAATATAAAAAATCTAATAAAAGTGATCTAAATTATGCCTTATTACTTATTGAGGTGTGAATCTAGGGGTGTCAGAAAAGTCTCAAGTTCGATATATGCTCAGATTTAGCTCGTTAAAAGTTCGATTCAAATTCGATTCGAAAATAATCGAACATAACCTAAACACAAGTTTAGGCTCGATTATATAAACGAACCAATCCTAAAAATCAGATGTTTACTCATGTTCGTTTCTTTTAAAGCTCGGTGAAGACATACATAGACATATTTACAAATCATTATGCTGATAAAGTGGAGTTTATTTTAGGATAATGAATTTTGTCATGGGTTGAGTGGACTTTGTTTGAAGATAAGTGATGATTTACGGGAGAAGTATATTTTATCTCGGTATAAAAATCCCAAAATAGTACCCACTTAAAAGATCTGGTGGTAGTGCAGTGTGCCTACTGCCCAAAAGACCACGGTTCAAATCCCTCCTTGCGGGGGTTGCGTTTGGTGGTCGACGACCATCTTAAAAAATAGTCAATTCTTTCAACATGGAATTCGACCAGAATTTGTATAGCCAACACTACTTATAGTGGGAGAAGGCTTTGCCATTTTTATAACAATCCCATAATAAATGGTCACATCGGTATTACAACATCCATTGTTCATATGTATAGTACTTTTCTATTTTTTCCTCAAATCAATAGAATAAGTATAAAGCTTGATTATCGCTTATCCCCGCCTTATTTCTTCTTCCTTGTCCGAACTGATACAAAAATATATTACAATCATGTTTTTACAAAGAGAAGAGTCCTTATTAATATGTTTTTTTTCAAAAGATGGAGAAGAGTTAGATAACAAAAAAACTGACTGAATATATATTCTAATTACACACACATACACTCCCATATTTCCATTCCTTTTCTTTTTTCACTCCCTCTCACCAGAGAATTCTCAAGTTCGAGATTCGCTTAGGTTCATTCGAACAAACAGAGGTTTGATTCAGATTCAGTTTGAAAATAAATGAACTAAACCTAAACAAAAGTTTAGGCTCGATTAAAAAATGAAACGAACATAAAAATCGTAGGTTCGCTCATGTTCGGTCCATTAACACTGCTATGCGAATCACATTGCACGTATATACAGTGTGGGTTCAAAATCCAAATTTTCCAATCAGTCTCTCAATATTTTTAAATTTTGAAGTTTTTCTAGATATCAACTTTAAAGGAGAGCAGAGTTGAATTGAAGTGTGTGTGTGTGAGAGAGAGAGAGATAATGGTATTTCAAGTTTGGCGTGTTGGTTATTAGGGTTTGTTTTTTTAGTGGCATGTATGCAATGTAGTGCTTTCACTTAATTTGGCATTTTTCTTGAAAAGGTGAAAAAAATTAGGGCCAGTAGAGTCAAAATAAAATCCATACGTATGTTTTGATGTTGGTCTTTATTTAACATTCTTATACAAGAGTCCAAAGGCTCTTTTTTTTCTTTTTAACTTGAAAATTTTTAATTTTTTTACGAAGTAATGTATGATTTATAATTAAGTTTAAAAGTAAGTTTGATCAATTCGGTGTTGTGTATGAGTACTTGTCATCGTGTTAAGATACCAAGTGTGAAAATCAAGATCTGCCTTCCCCCCCTAACTATGAAGGATGCTATTTTTTGCATACTTTTTTATTTTTCTTCTTGATGTTACATATAGCATGGAAAATATTTTATTTATAAACAATTAAAATGAATTAACAATGCCAATTTGAAGTATACGTACATTGTATAGGTGATTTAGGCTATTTTTGGGCTTTTGTGAATTTTCTTTCTTTTTTCCGACCAAGACATTTTGCCATGCTCTCTGATTCGTGTTTTAAAGTGATCTAAAACCTTGTGCATTCTTGTTTATTTGGTCACCTTGTACATATACGCATGGTGTACATATTTATGAATTTCTTCTTTGTCTTTTTTTTAGTTTTTTTGAACCATTTTTATGATATGTCGTGTTCTTATTCAAGGGATGATTTGCATAAGATGGTGATTTTACGTATTATTTATGAGTGTTTTTCAGTGGATTTAAGTCAAAATATATAATTACAAAGTAGATGAGTCATAGATTTGTCATAAACCAAGTTATGAAGAACTTTATAACACTTTTGAAAAATTAATTAGTGATGAAAATATCTTAAAATATGAAAAACAAGCAAAGCCATCAAAGAAGTTTGGCAATAAATTAGTAGACGATAAATATTTTTGAATGATACCAAGTTATTAGCAAGGAAAATAAATTACTAAAAAATGGTTCAAGTAGCTTTAAAGTTAATGGTTTGGAAAAAGGAAATCACCGAGTTTTAAAGGATGTTTAATTTCTTGCTATGTAGTAAGAAAGAAATGAAAGTTGGATAATCATGTTTCTATTATTAGGAGGAAAAATAAGTGGATTTCGATTCTTGAAAATAAATTTACAATAATTGATTAATGATGTAGGGGGTAAAGGATGATATAAAAGAGTTTTAAGGTATCAAATGAAGTCAAGCAATACACACAAGAGGTCATACCAGTAGTCGAGGTGGACCTGACCGAGGTCATGAACTTATTCAAAGCAGGGACTGATGCAACCACCATGAAAAAAGTGTCAATACTAGAGAAGTCCATCTCAACGAACACCGGGTGACTTCTTAACTTCTCTCTTGATCATGCATATCTTTGTGCATTTAGAGATGAACCCTCGAGTCATATCTTGTGAGGGACATTTAAGTAAAAATTTAGGGGAGCTCAAAGTTAGAGGGGTCTCTATATAAAAAGTTTTTTCAAAGACAAAAAGATAAATCATGTCATTGTTTGATAACCTTTATGTTGAATTCTTTAATCTCGTATGATATTTTAAACCTTTTTGATATTATCATGCAGGGGGTTATAAAAAGTGCAAATGTTTTATCCATGTCAGTTTATTTTCATCAAATGCTAGGATCTCCAGTCATCATTAAAAAAAGGAGATTATTGAATCCTTCATAAGAATGCATACGATGGCAACAAAAATCGAGTATTTATCCAGCAACTAAGATATAAATCAAGGCAGACTAAGCCAAACCTAATGAAGTACTCAAACTAAAGTATTATGCTTGAGAAAAATCAAGATTAATAATCATATGTGATGAATCGGTAATCAGTAATGTTAATATATCATTGTTGTAGTATGACCAATTAGAGATCGATCAACACCAAGTGAAATGTCTTTGTGAAGAGGGCTCAACTTTAATTTATACATGGGCAAGCCAAACACATGGACATGAACAATTAATTAATTTAATATATGAGCTAAATATTTATTTAAGCAATTTAATGGCGATCTAGGTCAAGCCAATGCAACACATAAATAATGCATAAAATTTCAAAACATTTTATGCTTTTATATTACATGAACAAACTATGTTGCACGTGCAACAAATAATAAAGGCACAAGCACACTAGAGTACTCTTGATTAATTTGTTTTGATGACATATGCAACTAATTGGGACTTAATGAAAATCAAGGCATCAACGTGTCAATCAACCACAAATTAGTTCAATTTTAAGGCCAGTTATAAGCTGAATGAACAAATTACGTCCTCTAAAATTTTAATGCATGAGGTATATATCAAATCACTGAATACAATGCACCATATTTAAGAGCGAGAAAAGAGATTCGAAACAACACCATTTTCATTAAATTTGGTTAAAATATCCACAAGTTATTCAATAAACATTACAACAGCATAACTGCAATAATAATAAATTTCACTTATTTATAAAAAGTTTCTCGCAGGGACATATTTGCAAATATGTAAACATGCATAGGTATGCTTGTAATTTCAGTAAAGGCGAGACTTATCTGTAATTTTTTAAACATGAAAGGGCTCGCATGTAAAATCTCCATCCTCACATGTGCACCGCACGTGACATCTTGGCTCATCGTTTGAAGGAGGCTCGAGCCACGTGTCAGTGGCCTGGTGTTTTGATCAGCCTCAGATGCTCTAAGGCTGGGGTCTGAAGCGTCGCTTCGGGAAGATCGACGTAGTAGCCTCAGGATCATTAGATCATGCCGACGAAAGCTTATCGGATGATTGTTGCTTCCCTTGTTCTTCCCCCTCCTCTTTTGTGGTGGTAGATGACTCTTGCTTGCTTAGAGTTCCATGAAGCTTCATATTGTCCTAGTGAAGGTCTTGAAGGCTCGATACTGAGGAGTGAGCCTCTGCAAGGCTCTGTCCATGTTGATCTCTAGCAACGAAGCTCGAGATCATGGCTCCTTCTCAACATCTGATCATTGAGGTATAACATGTTCCTGTATGTGTTAAAAAAGAAATCCATGCATGGTAAAGCGAAATATGAGTGAAATGGATCTGGATTGAGGGTTGATCGAGTGGATTGAGATGAATCCTATATGAGTTTTCCTCTTTGTGAGAGGAGAAAGGAATCAAGACAAAAAGGAATGACGGATCACGAAGATGAGGAAGTGGTGGTGATGGTGTCTAGTTGATTCGATAGAGGAATAAGTGATAGAAGTGTGTACATAAATAAATCGAAAAGAAGAAGCAAATAGTATCAAAGATTACCTAGAACAAAGGTGCTAAAGATGATGAAAAAAGAATCGAATGAGACACTGCATGGGGTTGGAGCTTGATTGCTATGAATCGTCACTTGACCAACTCGGCTGAAGTTGGAAACACAAGCAACACTTCAGATGAGGTTGTAACAAGGACAACGTGCCTAGGATCTCATCAAAGAAGACGCCTCTGTTGTTGCTTTCTTTCTCTCTCGCTCGTTATCACTGAGGAGAGGAATGGCTCGGAGGTTTCTCACGTGACGGTTGATGATGGTTGTGGACGATGTAGGAGTCTTTTGATTGAGGAGGGAGATGAGGTTGTTGGTTGTCATGGAGTGGTTTCAACCACCTCAAAACCAGTGTGTGAGTCAGAGTTAGGAAAAATTGGTGGTTGGCAAAGAAGAGGGAATTTAGACGGATAGGTTACGAGCGGAGGTTGGTCAGGATAATGCTCGGAGCAGTTACGGAAATTCATAGAAGCTAGGAAGTTGATCCACTCGCAACTCTTGGTGATCGGTGCGTCTGAAGGTTGAAGATGAAAGATAGTCATTAGATATTGCGACCGAACATCTAATAAAAGGATGGGGTTGTGTGGATCCGGTGATCTCATCAGAAGGCTAAGACTAAAGCGGAGAACAATGGCTTTGATCAAATCATCATAGTTGATCTAGTGGTTCAAGGTGGTTGTGGGTCAGGACAATAGGGCCAGGTCACCGTGGCAGGTTCTACTTCTTTTTTATTTATTCGAATTAATTCATTTCTTTGATTGTTGGGCCATGTGGCTTCAAACAACAATCAAAGAATTGAATTAATTCAAATAATTCAAAAAGAATTAGACAAAGGGACGAATTAGAAAAAGTTGTAAACATGAAAGATGTATGTAGATCTTAATGAGATCTACAACTTTCATTTAGAACTCAAAAAGAGAAAAGTCATCTATACAAAGAAATATTTTCAGAAGTAATTTTAAAACATTAAAATTACTTATTTTATTTCCATTTCTTATTTTTTGTATTTTTTTACTAAATAATGATAGATTAATTATGTACAACATTAACCTAATTTTTATTTGATTTTTAATAATAAAGGAACACATAAAATATATGCATAATATATGTATAAATATACATCATGAAGAAAAAATATTAAGAAGACCAGAATAATGTTAATTAATTACAAAAAAGTTATTTATTAATTAGAGTTAGTCATTGATTATTGTTAGTGAGTTGCTTAAGCAATATAGATGATAATAGCAAACACTGTTGATAAATATGGGATTCTATCAATATGGAAGGACACTAAGATCATCGATTGAACTATGTCTTATGAAAGAATAAAGATCGTGATTAGGTTGATTAAATATAAAATCAAGAATTTCAAGAAGGAGTCTAAGCGTCTAAGTCATATAATCATGTATTTTTAACTTTGGAGTAGGCAAAGAACTCCAAAGATCAAATATCATGCATCGTACATTAGTTGTCTATATTGAATCAATCGATTAATTCCAATTCATGCTGGATAATAATCAATCAACTAATCTTGTCTACCAACTGACTATTTAAAACTTATAAGAAAACACAATTTTATCTAGCCAAGTTCAATCGACTAACCATGATTTCAATTGACTGGTTGATCTTTACATCGACAAAATTTTACATTAGATGATTACTTGTTTTCCAATATTCAAAATGAGGTGTCATGACAAAAATGGCAATTTCAGTCGACTATTTTATTTGTTTAGTTGACTAATTATTCAGCATACTACTTTGTCATACCTGATAATTGTTTTGTTAGCTACTGAATTTTCAGTGGACCATTTTTAACACGAGTACTTATCTTGGTTGGCAACATCTACTTTGATTACCAGTTACATCCTTCTGTCACATAAAATTCACTGATTCCCTGAAATGACCATTTTAGTGGCTTATAAAAAGAATTCCATTCTCTTTCATTTGTACGAGAACTTTTCGGGCGATCAAAGTGGTAAAAAGCCTTTGGTGTGTAATATAAAGTATTTGTACTATTGTGTGACAACTTGGTGTATGATCGAAGTTATGGAAAACCTTTATTGTGTGATCCAAACTACTTGTAAAACTGTCGAGTTACCCATCCTTGAATGATTCGGTTGATTGAATCAGGAAATCGAGTTTCACGAGTTTAACAACTCGGGTCATGGTTTCTACCCATAAGTATTTTCGCGTTAATATAATTGTATAAGTGCGTTCACTTCCATCTTTCCAGTTCTAAGAGAAGCACGTTTCCCATTTTTCAATTGATGTTCTTGAGAGATATTCTATCATGACCTTCATTTTGCAAGCTCTTAAAGAACCAATGATGATTCAATGAGGGTATGCTTTCCCTACAAGATTTTTTTTATCAGCTTCACATTTCATTGCATACATGATTTTATCATTAAGTTTCATAAGGTGTACTGTACTACTTCTATACTAACGATTAGAGTTGTCTACCTAAAAACTTCTTAAGGATAGAGTTGTCTATATGAATAAATTGGTGTTACTCCTATAGTTATCTATGAATGAATATCTTGTTGTAATATAGTTGGGCTACATGCATAAGATGTTTATACAATAGAAGAGATCGAGTAATTCAATCATGTTGAAAGCTCAAATAAGGATAGTCAAATCATGATAATGTGAAATCACTATGTCACTTGAGGTTATTTATTGTTTCTAACTTTTTGCGGTGGAATGATGCTATGCAACACAAATTTTTGAGGTATTGTGTTTGTAGCGATACTGAGAATTCTGAGCTGCCCCTCATACCCCCTTGTGTTTGCCATATATTGATATTTATTTATCATTATTCAACATTTGTAATCATTAACCACCACATGTTGACATTAATTACTATACATCTTAGTCAATAGATGTATCGAAGTTCAAATGACCACACCATGTTCCACTTTCTCAAATTGACATTGAATTTTAATCGAACGCAATTGTTAGAAGCTAAAATTATATGTGTGTGTATGTACATGATTCAATTGAGCAACTTATGCATCAATTTCTTGCAAACCATGGGCGAAATTGTTAGCATACGTGACTATTGGTCTTTGAACATGTTACTGATTTGTTTATATCTCTAAATTTTGTCCATCAAATCGGAAGAGCGATGCATGCGATGCCACCTTATTGATATTTTTACCTTCACAGTAGTAAATAAATAGATAAATAAATTACACATTGACTTGAACGAATGTTGTCCGGATTCGATTGTGGCCTGACCTTCTTCCTTGTCGAGTCAACAAGGAGCAATCACACAAGGCATTAAGGTTTCGACGAGTAGGGAACCGAGAGATTACTCAGACGAGTGGCAATAAGGTAAGTCCTCTCATCCCATCTCTCCTTCCTCTCTATGATAATCTGCCTCCCACGTTCTCCCTGTTTCGGGGTTCCGATGATTCCTATGTATTTTGGGATTTATTCTTAGGGTAATTGGTATTGGTGATGTTGTTTTCTTTCTCGATTAGTTGTCGCTGCTTTATCGCTTTCTTAGTTTTATTCTTCGTGTATTTTTTAGAGATAAATTCCGTAGTAACGTAGTTCAAAAAGATTATTCTTCACTAAGCCAACAAAAAAAATCTGTCAGGACTTTAGGCATATCACATTATTTATATGCGCCAAAGGGACTCACATGGAATTTATGCACTTTAGGGTAGCCTGTAATTTTTCTGCGCTTACGCCCTTATAGTGCAGGAAACGTATGCAATATGCTCTGCACCTCAGAAAAAAAATAGACAGAACATTTTGCTGGGACAAAATAAAGAAATGGAACTTGAACCTTATCACATAAGAGAAAAGATTTTCATAAATATCTCCATGAATATGATATGTATCAAAGTCATTCATGTCATAAATAGTAGGAATAGATGTCCACAAAAAGGCTCCATTGGATTAAAAAATAATTCGTGTTGGGTACAATACAAATAACTAAGATAGAGTACATTGCCAAATATCGTCACAAAATACATATTTATCTCTTTCTCCTCCTCTGATAGGTTGTTTTTTCATATTTAAGATCAATTATCTATAATTGCAAACTTCCTATGCCGCCTTCCTCATCGAAGGTGGGCGTAGGTGGCGGTGTTAGTGCAACATACATATATCGAGCTTCTCCTCTCTTATGTTCCTTGCAGGCGCATGCGAAGTTGTCATCTCACCGCCTTGAGGCTCAACAATTGATGTGACAAATTGTGACTCCAAAACAAACTCATGGACCTCGTCCATATCCGGGTTTCATTCCTCCACTTCGACGCCATGTGCAAATTCTTGTTGCCCTCATCTACGACCTCATTCATGACCCTGTTGCTGTTGGTGCGCCCTAGCCCGACCTCTTCATCTCCCACGTCATATTCCTCTTTCTTGGACATTCTCCTGTTGCATGTACTCCTCGTTCAAAATCATAGCATTTGCAAAATGAATGGCCAATGAACGCACCATTTTAGACTTGATTTTTCGTGCTATGCCTCTATATTGATAGCGGCTCGGATCTATACATCCTAATTCCATGACAAGATCCCATCTCTGCATCTGAAAAAATTTAAATAAATGTGAAGTTATATATTTCTAACACAATGAAATCTATTTGAATTATTTAAACTTACATTGTAGGCGAGTATTGCACTCAATCTCCATACACATCTTCTAGTGGTCCGAAGATACCAATCCATGTAATCCGGAGAGGTACTAACCCAATGGATTGATCTATGTGGAGAACTATTTCATGACGAGACACCCAAGCAATGACATGATCAAAATGTTCTTCTCTCCAATCTACACCCACCTTACCCTGCAAATCGATCGCATGTAACATCTCCTCAGTGTCACAAGGAGATGGGATACGCTGGCAACCACCAATTTGGCGTACGACGCGGTCGGGAAAGTAGTGCTCGACCACATGGAAGTAGATGAGAGGAACACATGACACGCAAACATGTTGACCATCGATGCAATAATGCAGGAGAGATTCGAAGATGTCTGTCCCATACGACATCCACAAAGCTTGCACGCGAGTTATTTCGATCACTTCATTGATATTCCAAATGATCAATTTTTTTAAAATGTATACCTACTATGGAGATTGCATATCGAATGCGCCACGATATGACCGAACAATGTGTGTTGGTTGGCATATGTTCTCAAAGTCTTCCCTCCAATGAACACCTAATGGTTGCTCATGTCATTGGGGTCTCACTCTAATAACAGAGGCTGTATGGGGAAAATGCTCCCACACCCAAAGTTGTAAAAGTATAATAGAATCGCCTACCTCCTCGATCCCCATGTTTGCGGTGTAACACGGATTCCTGTACAAGTATGTCAATGTGGCAGATCCCCAACTAAATGTTACAGTGACGTCAACATCGGACAACAATGGTAAAGTTATAATAAGTATCAAAGACATCGCTCTTGTTCGTGAATAATGCATCCCCAAGGAGTTGCAGGATGTATGCTCTCGCATAACATATCAATGTGTCCTCATCTGCATGGGCGGGCACATGTGAAAATGACTGATACAAATAACTCGCAAGCACTCTTGATCATTGGATCTCATTCTCCGTTGGTTGAACCCCTAGTAATTGTTTACAAACATCAGTCCATTTCCCTACTATCAACGTAGCAACGGTAACTGCCATGCCATAAACTCGCAACCCATTAGCACAACTACATCTTGAAGTGTAATCATCATCTCCCCATTGGCCATATGACATGTATATGTTTCCGGCCTCCATTGCTCCTCCAAGGCATTTATAAGACGCCAATCAAGGGCTATGAACTCCAATTCAGTAAGTCCACCAAATCATACTTGCACAACAAAAGGCCGAATGCGATCGTCAAGTGGTATGTGTCGCACTTGCTTCTCCCTTCACCCACATTGTAGCCATGTTGTTACATGCCCACATAAATATGAATTGTTACTTTTGAGATTAAAAAATGCAAATCGTGAAAATGAAGTGAAATAAACAACATAACTTACATCACCCTCCCATACTCGACATGAGCTATAACGATCCTTCTGCGTTAGCACGGAAGTGTCAATGTGGCATGGATCCATCTACAACACACAACAAATGTATATGTTAGTAATTTAAAAAGGGAAGATGTAACGAATGTTCAAAGCAACAAACTATGTTTACTATACTTGTATTACAATTTTTGTAACGAGAAATATAATAAACCTGCTGAGACCGATACATTTTCTCTTATTATGACTTTCTCCTCCATATCTTCCACATATATTTTTGTTTCGATTTGATGTAGGAGTTGTAGTTGATGAAGATGCTTCTGAGTTTTTTTCTTGGACATGTGCATTTACTATGACCCAAAGTTCCACATAAATCACATGTATTATTTTGCAAAACTACTCTTATATTCATCTCATTGTGGATCCTCGTGGAACGATGTCTCCCTTTACTTCGCTTTAACTTCTTGTTGGGTCTCAATTCATGGTAGGACAAGGGCACCCCCTATCCCTATCTCCCAAACGGGAAAATTTCCTTTGGTAAATCTTGAATTGGTGCTCCCAAGTGTACCACTCACTTATATACGAGCCCATTTGCATAATGCTTTTGAGACATAACAACAATTGCACGTGAACACGGAATCAGATATGTTTTCCATTTCTGGCATGTTCATGTTCCTTTAATAATCAGATATGTATATTTCTTGCATCCTCTTATACCATATTGTATATGCCTAGCACCTGTAAGAACCTCAAAAAGTAAATCAGGTGCACATTGTATTTGGGTGACCTTGTGCCCGTTTGCAAGCAAACTCCAAGTTTGTATTTTTGCAGCAACCCATGTGGTTATTTTTTCTTATTAGCAATGGCAACGACAACCTCATCCACACGTGTATTGAAATCTAGAATACAATTTTAGAGGATTTTTTCAATGAGTGCCGCAATGGGCAAACAACGTGCATCCTCCAACACAGCATTGTAACTCCCATTGAGGCTGTTGGTTGACTGAAAACCAACGTTATATGCCAAAGTCCATTATTTTTTCAGGCAATCATGTATTTCAAACCATCTAGTTGCCTCTGTATTCCATTCTCGTAATTTTCTCATTAAATAAGCAAATCTCTTAGAGGATGTCTGTAAGGCAGCTACAGTTATAATATTTTTCATAGACCCGTTCTTAGATACAGTATTGAAATTGCTAACCACATGTCGGGAACAAAAATATTAATGTGTACATGGTGGAAGTAGTTCAGCATTAACACCATTCATTGCAGACTTTATACCTAGATGGCGATATGATATTGTACAAAATGGACCTGGATGCATCCCAATATCCGTGATACGCAACAATTAAAGAAACCACTTCCAACTTGGCGCAGATTCTTTGTCCACAATACCAAATGCAAGTGAGACAATGTGCTTGTCATCGTCAATCCCACAGGCAATCAATGATTTATGGGTATACTTTCCATACAAATGTGTACCGTATATGCTAATCAAAGGCCTACAATGCTTGAAGGCTTCAATACTAGACCCAAACGCCCAAAAACTGCTGAAATCTATGACAATGCAGCTTCATCGGATCAGGATGCTTGTATGTGTGATTGCAATTTCAGTTCCTAGAATGACAACCTATAAAACATGTAACAGATGTGGCATATCTGCATCAGATTTTTTCCATTCACCATAAACGATTGCAATTGCCTTTCTTCTAGCATCCCAAATCCTTTTCTTTGTAACCAAATACTTGTATACCTTCTGGATATGAGTCTTGAGAGTGGATACTGGAACAATTAGGCTGTCTCTCACAGAGTCGAGAACCTCCCGGGTCATGAAGTTACAGTCAAGTTGGGGGATGATCTTGACTAATAGACAAATTGATGCACGAGTATGATCGTCAAGCGTAGATATTACCCACATCATGTCAATTTTACAGCAATGACAATGCAAAAAGCACTTGCATCCCTTGGAATCCATCATGCACAAGATGAACCAAACCAATGTGGTAGATTCTTTAATAGTAAAGTTGTAATGGGAAAATATGCGGTACTTTTTTCATGCAAGATATAAGATCATCTTTCGTTTTGAAAGTACGACCCCTTCGTAGGTCATGACCAATGCTGTCAGTGACACTTTTATTTCGAAAATTCTCTTCAAAATTTACAAGCCCATCACCGCCTAAGATATTATAGACATGTATGGAAGAGGCAATAGGAGCACCATCTGCAATATCGTGTATAACATTGTCTTCAACTTCCTCATTTTCATTCTCTATCTCACCGTCAGTGACCTGCAACGGAAAGTCATTTAGAACACGATTCGCTTTCCCTCGTCAAAGCCTCGTTAATATAGTTACTGTCATCATTACGTGCCAGAGTATGTGGGCCGTTGCTAGATAGATCAACAACAAGGGGCAAACCATGTGCTTCCAAGTCATGGTGTTCGGTTGCACATTAAATCAGAGAGGCATCTACTATAATCTCTTGGAACCGACTTCGCAAATATCTCCGCATAAAGAAAAACACCTTATACATCATCATCTGTAATGGATGTCATCATTGAATCGATTTCAATGCACTGCGATATATTGATGTTGTGAGTGCTCCTATCCAACGAACATTTCTTACAAACCAATTCTAGCACCTCTCCATAAGGATGGACGTTCGCAATCCCATACCTTGCACGACCGCACAACTAGAGTCATCATTATGACTCTTCAATTCAAACATGCAATATATAGAATCTATTAACCTCCTAAAAATTGCATCCACATCATTTTAGGTCATACAAAAGGTCGATGTTCAACTAAAACAAGGATAATGAATAGAAATCCAAAACACGAATAACCCTATTTTATTAATGTTATAGAAAGACCCTTACGAAACATTGGTGGAGACCGATCGGTGGTGAATCGAGCTAACAATGGGCGTCGGCGACAGAGGTGGAGGGCTTCGACGACGGAGGTATAGATGGTTAGTAGAGGAAGCAGAGGGAGTCATCGACAGAGGTGGTGTGCGTTGGTGGGGGAGGCAGAGGTGGTCGTGAGAGATGTTCTCAAACAAAGCTCCGCGAATGAGGGTTCTATTTAACGTGGGTAAGTAGCTCCTCGTTCTGTTTATTTTAATTTTTGAACCGCTGAGCATAGCACATGGATTCTATGCACAATAACTCCAAAGCGCATATATTATATGCACTAATATGACACGCATATATTTTATGCGAATTTCCTATATCGCATACAATGTATGCGATTTGCCTACAGTAGTGTCAGAATATTTTCGACTTATTATAAAAATATTATTTTCAAACTACATTACATACGAATTTATCTCTATTTTCGTAGCTCAGTCGAACATTTTTGATTTAAGAGAATACAATATTTCTTCAATTCGATTCTCATACTAAGTATATTCGTGATCTCTATTTTCGTAGCTCAGTCGAACATTTATGATTTAAGAGAATACAATATTTCTTCAATTCGATTCTCATACTAAGTATATTCGTGCATTTGCCATGTTGCTTATTTACTTGTGGATAGCGCAAATCTTTGATCGCTAATGATATAAACACTTACGATAAATTGTTCGTCTTCATTTTCAATTTTATAAAAGTGCAAATACGCATGCACCCAATATCAACTACAATGTTCATTTATACAACTTGTATTGAACAAAACTCGAAGCGTACATTTAATATGCGTCGTTATATGTCTGAACGTTTAGTGGGACCGCATAAGTGCATATGTGACGCTTAAACGGAGCATGTGGTATTGCTATTTCTTAATCGGGCCCGTTTAAGGATCCGAATATCTATACGGCATTCGTCCCATCTTCGCTTGCAGTCCCCGACGCATGTCTGCTCTCAAACCCTGGATTTTTGCCTCTCCTCCGGAACCTCACCACCTCCCCTCTCCCGCGCCGTCTCCGCAGCTGTTGTTGCCTCCCCTCCCACACCATCTCTTCTTCGCCGCCTCCCCTCCTCTCCACGAAGCCTCCTCGTGCCACCTCCCCTCCTCCCCACGCCGCCTCCGCAGCAGCTGCTGCCTCTGCTCCTCCCAGAGCACCACACATTCGCCGCCTCCCCGTGAAGTGATACATACGCAGGAGCCCACAACCTTCCCTTTACTGCAGGTTCTCCTCCTCTTTATTGTAGATATATTCCTCTCGAATCCACTGTTTGCTATTGTTTTTACCCTCGATTTGGTTACACGTTTCTTTCAATTTACCACTCGATTTGTGTGAGCGATCTGGTGGATTCCCACCTTTCCTGTTTATTTCATTCGAACACAGGATTCCATCTCCCTTTTCCCCATTTTCATTGATGCTGTTTCTAAGCTTATCCGAAACAGTGGCTGCAATATAGCTTGTGAATGAACTGAATCTCTATTGCAGTTTTATCATAGAAGAGACCTGCAACTTTTAGTTAGGATCACGAGTATGGCTTGCATCTGTTTTACTCAACCAATATGCTAAATTTGGACTTCAATCTTAGTTTTTTTTTGCGCGGATTAGATGAGTACCAGAACAATATTGTTTCAAAGATTGGATACACCGTACACTTGCAAACCAAACTGAGAAAACAACAATTTTGACAAATAATATCACTTCATTTTTTTACCAGAGTTCGTTCACAGTTAGTGTTGTCCTGTCATAGACTTGAATTAGAATTTGCCTTTGATTCAATTCATTTGTATCTCCCTTAACAGGTCCTATAACATGGAACCCGCAGAAAGGAGTCAAGATGCAGATAATTCGGATGCAAAGCTTTCCTTTCGTAAGCCCTCTAACGATGCGTCTGGCAGAAATTATCGGCGCCATTCACCGGTTGGTGGATCTGATGCATCGCTGTCAGATGGTAAACACACTTGCGCTCCATTCTTTCCGCAGCAATACAAGTTTTTTAACCATCTGGTTAAGTACGGATATGATGAAGCTCGTACACCCCTTAGTGAAGAACATTACTTTGAATGCAAAGGCAAAAGAGTTTTGTAGAGCTCAACTTAGCGGGAATCTCTAATAATGATTAATTGAAATATAAACCCATTCTTTTGATTTTAAAAAGGTTGCTTATTTTTACCAGGAGAATAGAAGAGCTTCACTATCATAATACTATTTTTATAATGTCAATATAGCAGAGACATTAAAGGTAAATTTCTGAACTCAATGGTGTACCTAAAGGCAGCATATTTCCAACAATGTCAATGTGCTTTGATTGTATATAACTTAACTTTATAAAGAATTATGAAATGCACTATGAGACACTTAAGTAGCACTTTTCTACGATGTGTTCACCGAATGGACTGTGAAGTCTTATGGATGCAGAATCTGTCAATTAATGGATGACAGAATATTTTTTTCCATCTTCAATAGATGCTGGACTGGTCTTCAGTTTGTTAGATGACGAGCAGAGGCATCAATAAGAATATCAGTCTTCAACATATGTCTTCTACTACTTCCTGACAGACTTTCTGTGCCTAGCGCATAGACTCTGAGTGGGACTTCATCTACTTGTTGTGGCACCTATAACATATCACACAGTACTTTTTGGCTAAGTTTTCTCAATGAATTAAATTTTGTTCTGAAGCAGATGTTTATCAGTTAGAGTTAGTTAATGATACATGATACCAATTGGTACCTAGTTTCCCTAGAGTTAAGTAATTATTTATCTATTGCAGGCAGCCCCAGACATGGGAGGAAGAATGACAACTTTTTTCCCAGAGAAAACCACTCACGAAAGGGCGAGAAAAAAAGAAGGGAGGATATGGCTGACATGGACAGGGATCACCACTATAGGACCCAAAGGGACGATGGTTCTCACAGGCATGCTCAATCCTATGCTACTCCCCATAATTATCACAGGAATGAGGGTCGTGACAAGGATCATAGGGATGATTGTGAAAGAAATTACTCTAGGTCATCAAAGTTTTCTCATGATTCAAAGGATGGTGATCCTTCTTCTTATAGAAGGAAGGATGACAAGTTAGACAGATCCAGGGAGGCTCCCCAGAAGTCTGACAAGTATTATAAGGATAAATCTGTTGATGGCCCCATAAATGATGATAAAAATGTCAATCGCTCTGCTTCTCAACGTCACAGATATAGTGATGGCGACTCTGCTTTGCATGGAAGTAAGCATGTTTCCAAAAAGGAAGATGACAAAATCACAGAATATGATAGACACAGGGATAGACGGTCTCGAGATGATAAAAGAGAGCGTCACAGGAGTCCAGAGAATTATAAGAGCAATCAGAGGTTCCATGATGAAGTAAGGGGCCGTGTAAAAGATTCAAGTGGCAGAGATTTTGATGGAAACGAGGATATGCTGAGCAGAAGAAAGCGTAATAGAACAGAATATGATAGGGACCGGGATTCATATGGGGGAGAATCAGTGGAACACATCCGAAATGCTAGGAGTTCATCCAATCATCAAGAGAGAGACAGGAGAAATGCCACTGATGAAGCTGGCTATGGTTTCAGCAATCGTAGCTCTCATCGGAAAAAGAAGTCTGATCTATCAGATGGTTTTAGTGAAATCGGTTTGTGCTACATCAGCACCCTTATTATTTGCTACTGTTTTGTTCCCACTCGAGTTTTTACTTATACATGATTGTTCACACAGCACAAATAGTTCAAGAGTCCAAGGTCGGCCTTGAAGCCGAAGGTCATAATGGAAGCTCTTCCAAATTTAGTTCTGAGCATACCATCCCCTCCATCAACCAGGTTGATTTAGCTCCAACTCATGGTGCAGCAACAGTTGCAGCAATGAAAGCCGCTGAAATAGGTATTTTATGTGTTTTTTTCGTGCCTTCATCTTTTCTTCAGTATATGTTATTAGTTTTTTCTTCAAAAAATGTTATTAGATATTTTCTTCAAAAAATATTATTGGATTTTTTCCGATTACAATTTCAGATTATTTGTTCTTTCTTCGTTTTTTATTTGGTTGCTTGATCAGTCACCACTCATACTTTATTATTAATGTGGAATCACGAACTTACATATCTATTATGTGGCTGTAAATAATTTAGTTCCTGCGTTTGCTTTTGCTGGTGTTCATTTCAGTATGATTGTTTCCTTTACTTGCTGAACATAGAACTACTCCTTTGTTTTTTTACATCATGAAAGTAGGCATCATGGAATAGGAGCAGAACCTGTAATTTGGGCGGACGATGACATCCAATACCGGTTAGGCATGAAGTATAGCTCACATTTTTTGAAATTCTTCAAAAAACAACAAATAACTTTTGTCAAATTTTTTCCATTTGAAGTGGGGTCAACTACAATGATTATTTGCTTCCAAGAAAATCTAATTTGATTTTGGGCGATATTTGAACTTCGATCTAAAAATTCTATGTCCTTGATTGTTTCCTTCCAATGTTCATTTGGTTTCTCCCCAAGCTTTTGCTATTGTAAAAATACCAAATAATGAACATACAACGCGTGATGACATCTAACAAATTCCCTGTGTCACCCTTTGCATACATCTTTTTATAACTTCTCACACCCGTGTTGAAATATAATTCCCGAACTACCTTAAGCACATTTCCCTCATTGACTTCTCACCAACTTTTTGTTTGAAATTCTTATTGCGAGTATGATCCTTCATTATAGGGTCACACACACACATATATACATGATCATCTTTCTCTTAGCTAGAAACATTCTCCACACGTGTTTATAGATATTGTCTAACATTTCTTGCTATATATCATTGCATGTTTCATTGAAACTCTTATTTACTTTACATATTCCATGGTATAGTCTTATTACATACAACACATGGAGGCTCATTTCCACTTTAACTACCCATTATTGACTCTATGGGTGACATCGTTATAAGTTTCCTCACAATGTTGAACATAGATTCAGATTGTTGTACACATGTAAACTCTAATATCCATCTTTCTCTAACTTCATTGCCATTGAACTTGCATTCTATGTATTAATCATTTTTATGGATCATGTGGTGACAACTTAAAAGCTGTATACCCTAACTCATATATTCATAAAGTAGATGAAAAGTACTCAAGGATTACAATGTCTACGTCTCATTAAGGGATCCTACATGCTCTATTATATTTTCTAAATAAAATCTCATGCCTAAAGTTTCTCCCATTTCTTGCCGATCAATTGCCCAAATCAAGGCAACAACACAAGCGTTCGCCTCCGAGACCCTCCAACTATTGCCAACATTAATCCCAAAAGGAAGCTTCATTTTTTGAAACTCTTTTCAATAGGCAGTGTTGTCTCCCAACTATGCTTAGACTCTACACATGCACGCCATAGGCGGTTGACATCTTCAAGGCTCTACTCACAATGTGGGCATACACCACTCATACCCTGAAAAACTTGATCATTGCCACAATCAGATGGTCCCCTTTTTATAACACAATAGGTCGGAAGTCATCTTTAATAGCAACATCTTTCTTGGGTAAAATAAATATGAGCGAGTGGTCCACACGTTCAAATCTGTAGTCCCCTCTGGTGAACTCCGTAACCATGGAACCTATATCATTAGCAACCAAATCTGGGAGTTCCCTAAGAAAAAGACAACAAAGTCACCTTGACATGAGCGACCATCAACATTCAGATAAAAGACCGCATTTCAATCTCTTGAAGCTCAAAATCATTGATCAAACTGTTGGCGTCCTAGACATGCAAGATGCCCCTGAGCTCTCGTAGAGATGGACCATCTGCTAACCTATATGAAGCAGTTATACTTAGCTGAAATGTCTCTATTTAGAGCCTCCTACGATTGCTTAAGCTTCTCCACTTCAATCACCATGCAACAATTCATTCTATGACTTCATACCTTTTTTTAATTCTATTGAAAAAAAACTGAAGGACATTTAGAAGCATTCTAGTTTGAAATGCGATGATTCCACGCTTTTCCTTTACAAGGTATCTAATTTCCTTGGGAAGAGGCTTCTGTTTCATATATTTCAAAATTGTAAAAGTTGGTATTCAATTGGATACTCATATAGTCATATAATCAACCAAAAATACTCGTTCTTATACATTTGTTATTTAGATATAAAAATATTTTGAGTACATGTAGGCCGACATAACAATATTGTTGAGAGAATTGAAATATCCCAAGATGACTATGAGAACTGATGGGATGAGTGTGAGTGGAAGTGGAAGCAGCGCCGAAAGAGAGGGCCGACTCTCAGGGTGATCGGAGGGCCACCAGAAGTGAGGGGGAGGAGCGAGAAGATGCCGAGATGGAGGAGCTCGCAAGGGATGGCCCTTGGAGCATCTCCAAGGAGAAGAAGCGTGTTTCGAAGGCTGAGAGCAATGCTGCGAGGTAGTTCTATTGACGCAGAGGACATACCACCTTTCTGTGAAGTATGCATTACTGGTGCAACTCTGCTTCGGATGCAGACTACTGGAACATCGATGGGGGGAATGTCCTATGAAAGGGAAACGCTTAAAGTTGGGGTCTCTTGTGGTCAGCGTCGAAGCTATGGGGCTTGGGCACCCTGTGAAGAACACGAAGATTGCATAACGGATCCCTCCCCTTGGGCTGATGTCTGATGCAACTTGTTGAACCCTACTTATGCGACCATTAAAGGAGGCATTGAAGGAGTACCCATTGGATGGGCTTGTGGTGGGAGGAGGTGATGCGAAGATTTTGCGGAATCTGAGGGTGATAATTTTTGTGATGAAGGAAGGAGCCACCGGCATAGACATGGTGTGGCTTAAAAGAGGTGCGCTTTGCATTAGAGGAACGTCGTCGGAGGAGGGCGCAAAAAGAATGATGCAATGTGATCTCAAATTATAGGGCCGAACTTATTTAATTAATTAGTCGTCAATTTTATTTACGTTTTTTAAGTTGTCGTAATTGTCTAAATAAATAATTGAGATCGCCTGTGATCTCAACGTTTATTTCGTAGATTTTAATTTTAAATTTGGTCGGTTAATTAGTTAGAGTCAGTTTAGGCAAGTCGGTTGTCAATTTAAATTAATTTACTCTTTTTGTAATCTCATTCCTCCTATATAAAGGGATGATGGTCCAGTGTTTTTAGGCAGTCAAGTATGAATCAATTTTGAGATTTTATCTCTCTCCTTCCTTTCTCTTCTCCCTCCACGCGATCTCCGCGGTTCTCCTCCTTCAACCTCTCGTTACCGACGAGTTCTTCTCTTCTCAATCCCTCCATTTTCTCCACCAATATTCCACCGCCAAATATTTTATTGTCAACGTCGACGCCGGAATCGTGTTTGCATCATTTGGTATCAGAGCATGGCTTACAGATCGTCCCCACGATCTGACGATCTGTCCCAATACTCGCGCCGACATGCATCAAGGGACCATCGCTCGTCCGACAGAAAACGACGAGCCAACGACGACTACGACAAGGAGACGGAGCGCATGTTACGTGACTTGCATCACTTGCAAACCACAATCCACTCCGAGTTTCGGGCCCTTGTGGCCAACTTCGAGGCCCTATGCGATATCCAATCAAATCCGCCAACCACCGAAGCCGTTGCCGCGAGTTTTGACGAAGAAAACGTTGCTGTGAATGAGAATCCGACCGCTGTCCAGCACCTTCCAGAACCGATTCCGCCATCAGAATCGATTCCGCGGCCCCCTCCGGTCATCCCGGCACAACCCCAGCCTTCCCAGGTAACTCCCGCAGACCTCCCCAGGACCCCCCTCCTCTGCAGACCTCCCTAACGCCCCACTCCCGCACGCCCGCAACCCCATCCCCATCGCCTCCATCGCGCCATCCCCGCACGCCCGCACCCCCACCCCTCTCGCATACGCCCCCTCGTCCCTGCGCGCCTTCCCACGTGCCGCCGCCTCTTCCTAACTGGTCACCAACCCCCGCGATGCCCCAGCTTCCCACTTCAGCGCCGCCATGAACGGGATTTGAAGGTGTGTGAAACCCTATCGTGAGATAAGGAAACCAAATCCCTCAACTTTCGGGAGTTGAGGTTGATTGGGAAAAATTGCAGAATAAAAATTCCTAAAACCCATATTTGCAGGAAGGTCCAAGGCAATAGGAATGTGAGGAAATTTGAAGGGGTACGAAAATTGCAGAGGTGCCCCCCAATTGGAAAAAACTACAAACGTAACATGAAAAATGATCGCATTGGGGGAAATTGAAGCCTCAATTCAAGGATGACTTCTCCAACGACGCACCTACATCAAGCAATTCGTCGGGAGACGAATTTTTTAAAGCGGCGGAGAGTTGATGCAGCGTGATCTCAAATTATAGGGCCGAACTTATTTAATTAATTAGTCGTCAATTTTATTTACGTTTTTTAAGTTGTCGTAATTGTCTAAATAAATAATTGAGATCGCCTGTGATCTCAACGTTTATTTCGTAGATTTTAATTTTAAATTTGGTCGGTTAATTAGTTAGAGTCAGTTTAGGCAAGTCGGTTGTCAATTTAAATTAATTTACTCTTTTTGTAATCTCATCCCTCCTATATAAAGGGATGAGGGTCCAGTGTTTTTAGGCAGTCAAGTATGAATCAATTTTGAGATTTTATCTCTCTCCTTCCTTTCTCTTCTCCCTCCACGCGATTTCCACGGTTCTCCTCCTTCAATATCTCGTTACCGACGAGTTCTTCTCTTCTCAATCCCTCCATTTTCTCCACCAATATTCCACCGCCAAATATTTTATTGTCAACGTCGACGCCGGAATCGTGTTTGCATCAAAGAAGCAATTGCATGGGCATTGGACTATGGCGTACTGCCTAAGATTAGGGGTGCAATTAAGTGGAGGAGACCTCGTTTCCTGGATGGAGACGTTGGAGATGGAGAGATGGAATGGAAACTTGCGGTGGTCAGGGTTCCACTGAGATGCATGAAAGTTGAGGTGTCGCGAGAGGCTTTGGAGATAGTTGGCGACATTGTGGAGGTATGTATCATCGACATGAGGCTGGGTGAAGGGTCAGATGTGGTGCTCTCGATGAAGGGGAGGTGGTCGCAATCACCTCTTCTCATGATGCTGTGGATCAATCGGAGGCTCGTGCCATTGTACCTTGTTATTGTAGAAGGGGGCGTATCGTTGAATGTTATTGATGCCTGAGAGGATCATGGATCATGCTTGCTGACGGGATGCTCGATGGTTGGTGCAATCGAGGGAGATGAAGCTCAAAGGCCGTTCTTAGGAAACCCTACCATCAATTTTGGGACATTAAAGGTGGCTGCATTTGGTGGTTCATTTGTGGGTTCGGACTTGAGCTACCGATCCATCCCGATCGACTATGATCGCATGAACCTGGTAATCGGGACTACTATCTCAAACGTGATTTTGGTGATGTTGGTTCAAAACCCGCATAAGGGGCCTCCATCCGTGAACTCGGTTTCAGGGGTCTAGATCCCAGACCCAAATATGCATCTATAGGATCCCCCAATTTCGGATGTCGCGATCCACTATTCAGGTTCGATTATCGAACATGCACCGATAACGAATATAGGCTCAATTTTGAAGGTGTCCGAATCGGATGGCAATGCGGCTCGAAGGAGGTCCCCCTTGGCAGTTGCGTTGTACGAGCTCTAACATCTGTTGATGAGCACGATCCCAGAGTCATATGCAGGCTCTCCTTCGACTTTGATGGTTGACTTCTCAGGGATTTCATCCTCATCGGAACAATGAATGGTGGTGGCAAACCATAACAGTGAACTTGGAGGTGAGATTACGGGCTTCAGACCTGGAGGCGGGGAGACACGTCGAAGAAAGATCAAGGGCCCATCATGTAAGGTAAAGAACAAGGGAGGGTTGGAACAAAAAAGCTCGCTATGGGCACAAGGTGGGTCGAACTCAATTGGGTTGGGCTCTTGTGAGATGAACAAGATGTTCACCTTCTCTTGGAAGCGACATAGGGTGAATCCTCTAGACTAGGAATCGAGATTGCTGAGAATGATCGGGAAGCGGGAGGTGTAGAGGGTAATGTGACTGGAGATGGGAGCGATGAAGAGGAGATTTTAGTGACGCTAGAAGGCAAAAAGGGAACCGTGGTTCAAGGAAGCAAGGGAACTCATGACGGGAAGATATATGTTTGTGCTAAGGAGAGAAACAATGTTGAGGCCACAATAGCAACAAGCGAAGAAAAGGAGGCTGAGAAACATGATACATTCAGTAGAGCTGGGGGGGGGGTGGTGAGGTGTTTCACGGGGAGGGGGAGGTGACGAGGGTGGTTATAGATGATTACTTCGGAGGCATGAGTTGGCGTCCTTCACACTACGGGTTGCATTGGTTGGGATTGGGGTTGAACCAGGTCTTAAAGTTCGATATAGAGACATTGACAATGCAGTTTGAGGGAATTTTGGGATTTGATTGCTAAGGGTATCTTGGAGGTTGTGGCTGAATTTGATGTGGGCAACTTTGATTTTGATCGGCTTAACCGCTCCTTTATTTTTCTACTACCAAAAAGGATGTTGCGACAAGAGTTGAGGATTACATTTCCATTGCGTTCTCCAAAATGTAATTTACCTTATTATGGCAATGTATTGGCTAATCGACTGAGAGGGGTGTTGGATAGGATTGTCTCATTGGTTCAGAGTGCATTTTTGCGTGGTCGACATCTTATGGATAGTGTTGTCTCAGCTTCGGAGATTGTGGCAGATTGATGGAGGAGGAAAGCTAAGGGCGTTCTATGGAAGGTGGATTTTTGTATGGACTAGCGCTTCATTTGGACCTCTCTGCACAAGAGGGGTTTTCTCGAGAGTTGGATTTCGTGGATGAATGGATGTGTAACAACCACATCTTGTTTGCGATTCTTGTGAATGGGCAGCCAAATGGAGATTTCTTTCGGCTTAGTGAGGTGTTCATTAGGGTTGCCTGTTAGTGCCTTTACTTTTCGTGCTTGTGACAGATTCTCTGACAATCATGGTGTAATGTCAATCTCATGGGGCGTCTGCAATTGTTGATCAAAGGATGACATCTCTATACCCATCCTGTAGTATGCGGATGGCATAATACTTTTTATGGAGGGTGGGTTTGGAAGTTGTAGAGGATTTTTTGGGGTCTTGGATATCTTTTGACTATTTCTGGTTTGAGGTCGAACATGGATAACTCGAAGTTTGTTCCCTTTGGCTTGATAGATGGGGAGATCAATGCCTGCATGAGATGGCTGAAGTCCCACGCTGGGATCTTCCGACACGTTACCTTGGCGTGCCACTAGTGGCGGGTCGGATATGTGCTGTGGAGTGTGGACTGGTTATTGGTGATTGAGAAGTTGGAGCAGAAGCTGTCCGGATGGAAGTTTGTCTGTTTGTCTAGTGGTGGCATGTTAGTGCTGCAGTGCTCGGTGCTATCGAGTATTGATGATCCCCATTTTCTTCTTATACTCTCGAATGGTACCTGCGTGTGTTAGAAAGATGCTTGAGTTCATCGTGAGGTGTTTCTTCTGGTCATCCTTTGGGAAGGCATGCGATTTTCCTTTGGTGGATTGGAAAATGGTGACGTGCTCAAAGGATGATGCAGGACTTGGTGTGCGGAGCTTGGAAGAGATGGATAATGCACTTTATCATTTCTGGGTCTCACGGTAATGTACTCTAAACTCTTTTTAATGAAAATTCCTTTGCGGTGACTCCCACAATAGGGGATTACCCTCTTCACAATCAAAAAAAAAATATTTAGGGGGATTGCGATAGTCTGGTTTGCAATCTCATTCGAAAAATCTATGGGCTTGGACTATTGTTCCCTTCTCATGTGGATCTAGGGTTCACACATCTGGAGAAAAGAATGAATCGTTGTTGTATTCCACATGTATGGGCTCTCTTATATATAAAGAAAACCCTAAAGAGTAAATAAAGGATGAAGTACAAGAATGACCTTGAAGGGTTACAAGGTTAAAATAAAATAGACATAACAATAATTCTAATACCCCACTTAGGTTGGAGTATATCTGTCGATCATGGCCAACTTGGAAACCAAACACGAGGGGAGATTCTTCGGTAGTGCTTTCATAAAGATGTATGCAAGCTGAAGTTTAATGAAGATGTATGGAGTGGTGATCTTTCCTCCTAGTATTGCATTACGTATGAAGTGACAATCTACCTCAATGTGTTTGGTCCTCTCATGAAAAACATAATTTCTAGCAATGTACGTAGCATATTTGTTGTCATTGTATAAAGGTACTGGAGTAACAACTGAAAGACTAAGTTCTCGTAGGAAAGAGATTAGCCATGTGATCTCACATGTGTCTTGGACCATTTCTTTGTATTCTGCTTCTGCACATGATCTGGAGACTACTATTGTTTCTTGCTTGTCCAAGTAACTAGATTTCCCCCATCGTGCATGGCGTTGCATGTAGTGGATCGTCGATTCTTAGGTGCATTGACGTAGTTAGCATCAATATAGGTAGAAACATCAGTGTGACCATTGACCCCATCAAGTATCGAAGGATAAGAAGTACATCCTACCAATGATTGTAAAGAGATGTCTCCATGTGCTAGCTGGCTCTGCTCATAGCATATGATATATCCGGCCTAGTTAAAGTGAGATAGAGAAATTTACCCACTAGGCTTTTATTCCTTGTAGTATCCTCAAAGACATGATCAAAAGTCATGTAATGTTGGGACAATTTCCTATGTAATGTAATTCGAAGACATTAATCTTCAACTAAGCCGACAAAAATTTTTCTGTCAATACTTTAAGCAAATCGCATAGAATCTATGTGCTAAAGGGTGTCGCATATATTTTTTTTGAGCAAAAGAAGGGGTAGTCTCCCTAGTTGGGACCCACCGTTGTAAAGTGTATATATATGTAAATAAAACCGTAAGAATTACAAACAACTACATGGCCCTAGTTTTACATAACGCTCGACTATGCTCGACCACATTCACAGAGTAAAAGGTATTCCTCCCTAAAATTACATCATTTCTAGCACATCAAATCGCCCACAAAAGCATAAAAATAAAAATTGAGTTTTCATGTCCTGTGCCTTAAGCCAACCTCAACTTCCTCCAGAAATCTGAGCTGTTCTGCCCACCGGGCCAATGTAATCCTGCCTCGCCCCATACCCGAGCCGAACATGCACATGAAAAGAATAGATGATCCAGATCTTCCACTGCCTCTCTACGCCTGTCACACGTGCGGTCCTTCACCCCCAACACCTACCCCCTTCACTCTTTAGTGAAAATTCCGCCTCGCCGAAGTAACCATAGAAAAATCTTGATACGAAACGGGATCTTACATTTCCAAATCATATGCATGTTCGTGACCATATATTCCTCCTCCCCCTCGCCCACCGCCACGAAATGCCGATATGCTTTGTTGATCGAAAACCTGCTATCCCCCCATGCGAAATGGTCTCTTCCTTCCCCAGACCCCTAATAACCCACAAGCTCAGAGTGCTTCTCCATGAAATCGTTGAACCTCTGTTCTGAAAGTTTCGAAGCAAAAATTGAGACCCAAGATCTCCGATCTTAAACCCGACGAACTGACACCTCCTTGTCCACTGCCAGTTGTAGCAACCTTGGGAATATTTCCCCCATCGCACCACTCCCCGTCCAGTTGTCCCGCGAGAAACGAAAGGCATCCATGTTCCCAAGGATTGGCCTCAAACCAGATGTCAGCTCCGGAATCACTTGCACAATGCCACTCCATAATGAGGATAGAAGGCGACCAATTTCAATCTCCAAAGATATGGAAATCCCGTAAATTTTCCTCATCAATCTGCATACCAAGTCCTCCGAATTGCCCCAAATCATAACTGCCCATTTTTTCATGAATACCTTATTCATCTCCTCCAATCGTAAAACCCCCATGCTGCCGTTTCCTTTTGACTTAATAACACTCCTCCAATCCACCTATAGACATTGGAAATGAGAGTTCTTCCAAGTTCTTAGAATACTAAATAACTTACAAATATACTCTTAGATCACACATATTAATAATCTATGACCCTTATATCGCATATACCAGTCATATCAAACATATTGTTGTTACTGTTGATTGCTAACTTGTGGATATTGGACATGTAGTCCATCCAAGTTCTTATAACACTAAATAACATATAAATATACACTTATATCATACACATCGATTATCTATGGCCCTTATATTGCACTATCTGTCATATCGAGCATATCATTGTTAATGTTGAATGTTGACTTATAGGGAAAATGGAGTTCATCCAAGACTTATATTGCATCACATATTATGCATAAACAAAATGTTTGAGCTATATTTGGAAACCAAACAAATAAAGAGCATAGTACCATTTTTTAAAGAGACATAATTCATAATAATATTCTCGGGGGGGGGGGGGGGGGATGAATTGAAATTGATTGAGATATCCTCAAGTTGAAGAACCATTGTATGTGTTGGACATGCGAGCCCACAACGAGCCATTAAGCAATAAATGTTATTGCAAATATCATTCCCTGATCTGAAATGAAGAATAATTAATTTTCATAATAGGTCCCTCTATACAATTAGGGTTATGTACCATGGCCATCTTGATGATCATATAGCTGTTGATTCATTAAATGAATCATAGAGGCCGGTGTTTGGATGAATATCTAAAGAGTTAGATAGAGGACTCATCAAGCATCGTCAAATGATTATTAAGAGATGATCTCCAGCCTGAGTAGGAGTTGGCAATCCTTTCTCACTGAGGCTGATATCTGACCGATCTCTTGATGCAGGTCCTCTGCATGGGAATAGTGATTTGGAGGTGTCAGATTAGTTAGGTCAAAGGGTTGACTTAGCGAGATCGAGATAACCTAAGTCCTATGTTGAATGCTATCACAGTATAGGCACACATCCTCTGACCGGAGACAGGTGTGTTACTATATGTCTGAGTGTGTACATTTGGCAGATCAATAGGTTGATGACCTAACCAAGGTCTATACACCGGCGCGTTGGTGTGCGTGTAAGGGCATATGAGTAATACGATCTCTCAAAGGGATCATACATGTTCACTTATGAAGCGGAAGACATGAGCTCACTCATGAGGTATTGGGACCAATCAAATTCCATGTATGGTCGTCGTGCTTTAGAAGCATGACAAGAATTTGAAGGTATGATATATGCTTTGGGAAAGCATATGATCGATACCTCCCAATGACCAAGATTGAGAAACTTGGTGATTAAACCCTGAAGAAGACATTGTAAAATTGATCTACATCTTGAGGTTGATCATGGGTCTTCCAGTATGCAGGATGTACAGGTATTGAGAATACCTAAGGGTGATGTGATCATAAACGATTGTATAACCATGACGCTTCTATTCCGAGGGAGTGATGAAACATGTATGGATTTTAGTGACTCCTCTCAGTAGAGAAGCAATCTGATCTTGGTCCAAGTGTTGGACATTGGTCTGAATGAGATTCATATGCAATGAGAAGATTAGATTTGTGGTCTTGATTTAATCAAGCATCTGTGGGAGGTACGTAAGATCTGGATTTGAGATGAGATCTCAATATCCAAGTCACTATACGTGGAACAATACAATCATCCTGTCCTTATCTCCAAGTATCTGCGGAGAAAGCACATCATTCTTGAAGGAGTTCAAGAATAATTCATTTGATGAATTATGTATCCAAGCAACAAGATGTTGATAATTAAATAAAATTTAATTATAAAGAATAATATGAATGGGATTCATATTATGAGAATGATTATCCAAGATAATTAAATGGGATTTAATTATCAAGGAAATGCAGATTGTGGATAATGCTATCCATAATATCCGTGTATATATTATAAATGTGATTTATAATATATTAGAGAGAGAGCATCTTTGTAAATAGCATTTGTTAATTGTTAATGTGAATTGGATTCACATTAAGCAATTAATTGGAAATGTAATTTACAATTTAGTTTGGGCTGTGAATATGATTCACATAATTTCAATGGCATGATTGAAATATTCACTAATTAATTGAGAATTAATTTAGTGGATAAATTTGCAATAAATATGCACTAATTAATTGGGAATTAATTTAGTGGATAATATTGCAAATAAATAGGAGATAATAAGATAAAATAAAAATGGGATAATTGGCCACCAAATGAGGTGGCTACACCCATGAATTAGTCATGGGTGACGCCCCATGATTTTAGGTGGGCAATTATCCATTTTTAATAATTATCATATTATCTTGTGATAATTAATTTTATTGAATTAAATTATGTTGATGATAATGCAACATATATTTAATTTAATATAAATTAATATTTTGTTGTTTTTGAACAACAATTATCATGGCCATTGATCTAATATACATATCAATTTAACCATTGATTTTGTATATGCCATGAATTGTGATTCATGGACTTCCAAACTAATATAAAAGGAGGGCAACCCTAGCCTCTTGAAAATACAATAAGAGTACACGCCTACTCTCTCTCTCTCTCTCTTTTTCTCGTCCTTTCTCTCTCTCTCTAAGGTGACCGTCCATCTTGTGCTTTGAGGGAAGAAGAAATCGTCTACACGCCAGTTCGCTGTCGCTTCGATTGCTCGTGGATTTCCATCGACGGATTTCGTTGAACGAAATCAGGAGATTCAAGGCTTCGATCTTCATCGAGGATTGCGGGAGGAACGTGTCTCATCATCGCGCCCGCAAGTGCCATCTTCGTAGATCGGACTTGAGTCAGAGGATCTCTTGCTTTAGAGATCTTGTGATCGCAACCACGCTTCAAGAGGTATTTCTAATACTTTGTGGTTTGATGAAACGATCCAAGAAGTGTTCTTGTGATCATGTGGTTTCATCACTTGATTTAAAATTTTTTAATTTCCGCTGCATCTAGCAACTAGTGCGACTAGTCGCCTCGATCGCATGATATGCGATCAACACGCTTCCGTGATGCGCTTGAGGATTCCTCGTATCCTACAGTATGCACCCTCCTATTGCACCATATCCTATCAGATCGGGTTTTTGTTGCCCGGTCAACGAGCATGGAGGGGCTAATGGGGCCCAGGTTGGCCCCTCTTGCAGGGGGTGCTGGGGCAGCGCCCCCGATTCGAAATAAAATATATAAATCATTATGTGTTTTAATACTAGGTGTAGCTAGATAAGTAGTGGAATCAAGCTTGCATGAATAATATCATTGATATCTAGAGATATCGACGATATCAGTCGATATCCTGGATTGTTTGTGCTGAATCCAGCCATTTTTTTTATCGATATGGACCGATATGGTGATATATCGGCGATATATTGCCGATATATCGCAATATGACCTTCCCTGCCAGGTACCACGTGATTGTAAAGCAACCATCCTCTTCCGTATTTAGACGCCAATGACTGTCTCTCAAGGCCTCTCGATAATTCCATGGTATTTCCTCGGTAGATAGAGCAATAACAAACCTTTGGAATTCCCATGTAAGACGATCAAATGTAACATGAGAAGCAAGTGGATATGAGGCACATGTACACTTCTGCTTGCGAAACGCAATAGGAACATCCATGTCATTGAGAATTACCTCAATTCGTATATTAGTCTCCTGCATTTGTTCCTGCTCAGGCACATCTCTTGATCTATTATTAGAAACAATGTATTCAGAACATATTTGAGGTATGTTGGATGACATGCGTTGACCATGAGAAGGAGGTCGACATCTATAAAATCGTGTCAAAGCTGGAGCGACGCTTATGGTGGATAGTGGAACTGAAAGTGGAGGTGGTGGAGAAGCAATAGGAGTTGGTGCATGTGGATTTGATGGTGGAACACCATACGTGGGTGGAGGTGGTGACGAGCTCGTATGAGGAGGTGGTATATAAATTTTATCATTTGAATTGTATGCCTGTCACCTGTAGGAAAAAAATACATCACCGACTCAAAGAATGTGACATCGACACTAACATAATATTTTCTGCTTAGTGGATTATAGCATATATACCCTTTCCGCATCGTAGAGTACCCAACAAAAACACATTTGACAGCTCTAGGAGAGAGCTCGTCCAGTCCTGGAGACCACTGGTGAACAAATGCAATGGAATTAAAGACACATGGAGTAAGTGAGAATAATTCGTCTCTAGAAATGCCATGTAAAAAGGAATTTTCTCATCCAGAACAGACATAGGCATATGATTCACCAGATAGCAAGCCGTTAGAACATCTCCCCAGAACGAATATGGGGGCACGACTCTGAATAAGAAGCGTGCGAGTGACATGACATCAAGTAGATGGCGATGCTTTCTCTCAGCAACACAATTTTGATGATAGGCATAGGCATACAATGTTTGATGAATAGTACCATGCGATACAAAAATTGTGAGAGGACATGAGTACAAAATTTCAATGCATTATCAATTCTCACAGTTTTGACAGAAGAAGAAAAAATATTCTGCACTTCATTGATAAATCCTGTAATGATATTTCTAGCCTCAGATTTATTTTTCAAGAAAAATACCCATGACAGATGTGAGAAATCATCAACTGCAACGAAGGCCTTAAATTTCGGATTTCAATAAGCTTGAAAAGAGAAATTCAGTGGAATTTCGGTGAAATGATTGGAAGTGTGAGAAATTACTTGAAAACTCAATTTTTTTTCTAAAATTAAGATTTCTAATATTCTTTAACTCAATGAATGTGATGGAAATGCATTGTGTTTTGTTAATAGTAAGATATTAACATGTTATGTTAAATTAAATTTCCATCCAATCGCTCAAACAATAAAAAAATAGTATACTACCCAAACCCAAAATCAGATTTGGAATTGAAGATTGAAATGATAACTTAGAACTTATATCTAACCAAAATACTTTCAACATAGAAAAATATTTGCTTTTAGGAAATAAGGCATATACATACACTCACAAAGACAAATCTTTGTAACATGTACGTCTAATAGATGCATTGTATAGCTTGTGATCATAAACTATATTCTATACAAGACCCATACAAATCAACTAACACCGAGAAATTGCATAACATTCACAAGCACAATCTATATCCAACCTGATAGTAGACAAATACTTATAATCACTAGATTTTGCAGGGTGCTAACCTAGCCTTCACACAATCGTACATACTCCTTGTAATAGAGAGAAGACACAAGAAAGCAAATCCTTAAACTTCGGGTTTCGGTTCCATTTCACCATGTCTTAAAAGTGGATTTTCAGATAATTTTGGTGAAATTGTCGGAAATCTTGGAAATGCCGTTAAAGTTGTTTTTTTTTTCCAAAATTAAGGTTTTTAGAACTCCCAAGTCAATACATAAAATAGAAATGCACATTTTTTGAAAGTAGAATTGTAAATATAAGTTTTGAAGTAATATCACTGTCATGATCATCTCCCATGTTGATATGTAGACCAACGTGTTGTCTAGAGTTAGCACCGTATTATAAACTGTAAGAAAAAGTCATGATAATCAACTTGTTAATAAGAATGAGATGACACATATAATAATTACTAATCAAAATATATATTAAAATAAAAAAGAACAAAAAAAAGAATGCTCTTCACCTTAAAGCTTGAATTTAACTCTTAATTCTTGTGGCTAATTGATTTGATTTGGATCTAAATCTCAAATTTAGAAACTAACTAAAGAAACTTCTTCAAATAACATAAAGCAAACTCAACACATCGATAAATAAATAAGTGAAATTTATTAATATATGCAAATTTCGATGAAAGCAAGGGGTAGATTTTCTTTTTTTTGTTGTTTTACTGAAATGATTCAATTTCGATGAAATCTCATTGACATTTCGGTGATATTTCGTTGAAGTCTCGGAAAACGAAATAAGGTAGCGTTTCGATTTCGGTAACCTAGAGAAATGGAAATTTCGGAGCAATTCGGTAGAATTTCGTTGAAATTTGAGGCCGTGACTGAAACGCCCCGCCTCGATGGGAGCGCATCTCAACATCCATTCACATTATTACCCAACAACAGTTATAGACAACCTGCATGATATACCATTCATACAAAAGAATTATAGGAAAAATTTAAACTTCCAATGATAACTAGATGTCCACAGAAGGATAACAATAAAACCTCAGAGTCTCTTTATAACATCATAATAGATGAAACAGAGGGAAATAAAACAATTACAACACTAAGCCTCAACCTCAACAATGTCCTACAGATGCACCACCGAAAATACGAGCCTCCGTCTCCTGTTCTGCACTTCCTGTTGGATTTCCAAAGAATGTAACTTATGAGTCAACTGACCCAGTAAGGATAAGTTAATTTATAAATCAAGAGATTATAGGTAGGTAATGCAATTGCAGTAACTGAACAAGTTTAGGAGAGAACATTAAAAAAATCTAGCATCATACAATCAGTTATATTCTAGGCCTTTAACACTTACGCAATCAAAACCAACTCCTTGATATATCTAAAACCATATTTTCATGTATTTATCCCGAACTCGCCCGTCAAAGGAGAAGGTCTACACCAGGAATGAAGCTTGCAACCCTTCACTCAGAGTGTAGACTAAAACCTTTGCGCAAACGCGATCCTTCAGCTAGTCTGGACAGTAGTACTCAAACACTCGTGGTAAGGAGTATATAGCCCAAAGAGTCGTAACTCCGTCAACCGAGTCTGCCGGAGGAGTCTCGCTCTCTCTCCAAAACAAATGCCACAAAACGGATCCATACGGTGCAATGCACGCGTGCATCCACCTCAATTCCACCAGAGTACCTACCACCACCCCACTCTGTGATGCCCCTCGAGTAGGGATGACTTACTGTCGGCTCAACCGGACTACAAGGGTGTGCTCCCACCTTATAGTATTTACTTTTTATCCCCGTATACAAGTTAAAAACTATACTTAAATGTTATAAAACTAGGATACAGAGCTTATTTCCGTTAATCATATTTCCAGTACTAATACAAAGAAATCAATGGGTCGTAATACAATTATCAATCGGGCTTATTCCAGTTTAAGCCCTACGCTTCATATAAAAAAATCTGTAGAAAAGGATTTGTCATTCTACTTGATAATTAAGGACATAATATCATCAACGACTACTATCGAATTGCTTACTCGTGATTACCAGGTATATAGTATTCAAGCAGATTATGACCAAGCAATACTCGGATTTCATATTTCCGAATATAAACAATATTAATGTGAACGAATTTGGCATATCCGCCCCTTTCGTGTTTCTCTTCCAAAAAGTTTAAAACATTAAACTATGACACAACATATGATAAATTGCATGTCACAAGATTTTATATTTAGAAATACGTGCATACACTTACATAATCAACAGATTCTAATCGCCGAACTTCTTCATATAATCCGAATATTATGAGCCTAAGATAAAAGAGAATCTGTTAAGGATCTTACAACCACATGCAGTATCCAACATCCGTATTAGAACATATAATCTTTCATGGAGTACGTCTGAAATGAGATTTCTCTGCACAAAGTAGCCTCGAAAGCAATGCGATAATCCGAACCAAGATCAAGGCAACTCGTTGCCAACTTGACATGTCGAGTCAATCTAATGCCCATGTTGGGTTAATAACAGTGCAACGCCATTCCAAATATGGTTGCCTTCCTATATATATTTACATTCTTTCCATACTCGTTACCAACATGTGTTTCTAACGTCATTCCCGTAATTGTCACCAATCATGTACGAGTACTATTAGCTAATATCCGATAATGCCATATATGCCAATCAATGTAAGATACGAAGAGAGAAAAAGGCGAGTTAACAAAGCAAGCGAAAGGTGACAGAGGTAAGGAAGTTCTGGTTCAGCTTTGGAACTGTTTACCATGATGCTATGACCCTGGCGCTGTTCTCGGTCCCTACTAGGTGGGAAGGGAGTATACGGAGCGGGGAGGTCGACGGCCTTATAAAGAAATGAGACTGACAATTATTAGCAGTTGATCAGGCAGCAGTGCAGAAAAGGGATCCTTAGTCCAAGTTCGGGATGGTAGTTCACTGGGGGGTTCAGTCAGATCTGTAATACAATATAACTGAATGTGAGATGCAAGTTGTATGATTGGCCTAATGCCATGATATCAAAAACGTATGCATGGTATTATACGTAGTGGTATCATATACCTGCCATACGGTAGCAAATCTGTAATATACACAAATCTACAGCCTTATCTCCTCGTCCAGAATAGAAGATATTATCTTATTATAAATTTCTTTTCGTCCAGAATAGAAGATATTATCTTATTATAAATTTCTTTTGACCATGAGTGCCATCTATGTCATGCCATCAACAAGTATATAATAACATACCACAAATAATTATATATATAAAAAAACTAGAACCTCAAATATGAAGGGTAATATCAAGATACCGAAATTTCACGACTCATAATATAAACATGTTTTAAACTCTTCACCTAATGCATACGATACTTTCATCTTATACGATCCATCTTATATGGAAAAAGTTTCACATGATGATGCAAGAAGAACGATTAGATACTAATAGCAAGAGGAGATCCTAGTGGGGATTCGGATCAAAACAAATAAACATCAACCGAGCAACATTGTCCAGAATGAGAGTTTACGGATGGAGGTTGAGGATCCGTTACCTATATTCGTGCTCGCCTTTGATCCACGTGTCTGAACGCTCGATCAAGGAGTTGATCAGAGACGTGCTTTTCCCTTGCGCTCCTTTTCTTGTTGTCGTGAAACTACGGAGTTTGCACCGTTCTCCCTTTGGTTATCTGGAGGAGAGGAAGAAAAATGAGCCACGAGAATGACTTGTGGAGGAAGAAAAGGATGGATAAGGGTTTGGAAAGGATTAGGAATGAGGGGAGATGAAGGGTGTGGTCTTTGTATAGTTGAGGATTAAAGCCTTAGTTTTAGAAATCCTAAAATAGTCATAATCTGTAATTAATTAATCAAAACCCGTAACCATTAAATACCATCAATATCCATGACCCCTATTCACTAAAACAACCATATCTCCCACATCCGAACTCGGAATTACGCGTTTTCAGACTCGTTGGAAAGCTTGCGACGAGACGCTTCTTTTGAGTATAATATTGAATAGGTTCTTAGACTTCGGAAAAATCAAAAAAATTTTGGGGTGTTACATCATAACAACCTTAAATTCAGTCTCGTCCCCGAGACTTAGGATGCAAATGTGTAACATAACAACCTTAAAAAAGGTTGGACCCTATCGAGCAAAAGATAACAACCTTAGAGAAAAAAATTTTAGGTTACCTTCAAAAAGGTGAGGATAGTCACGCCGCATATCTGCCTCGGGTTCCCACGTGGCCTCCTCAAAGTTGTGTCGTTGCCAAATAACCTTCACCAAAGTTATCTCCTTATGCCTCAACTTCTTTACTGAATGACCAATGATCTGGACTGGTTCCTCCGAATAATTCAGGTCAGTATCCACGTGAAGATCATCATAATTAATCACATGTGATGGATCATACACATATTTTTCTCAAGTTGGAGATATGAAAAACATCATGCACACCAGCAAGGTGAGGAGGGAGTGCAATCCTGTATGCAACTTTACCAATCTTTTCGAGAATCTCAAAAGGTCCGACAAATTGTGGTGCTAATTTTCCCTTCACTCCAAACCGTTGAATTCCCTTCATGGGTGAAACTCTCAAGAAGACCAAATCTCCAGCCTCAAAGCAAAGATGAGTGCGCCGTCTATTGCTATAGCTCTTTTGTCTACTCTGTGCAGTAAGCAATTTCTCTCGAGCTATCTTGACTGCCTTAGCGGTCTCCTCCAAGTACTCTATCTTATGTAGAAGGTTATGTCCAATCTCCTGTCAACTCAGAGGTGTAGAACGCCGCCTTCATACAACGCTTCAAAAGGGGACATGCCTATGCTGGCATGGTAACTGTTATTATATGTAAACTCCGCTAACGGCAAATGGTCCTTCCACGACCCTCTCCACTCCAGCACACATGCTCGAAGAAGATCCTCCAGTGTCTGAATCGTTCTCTCGGATTGTCCATCGGTCTGTGGATGGTAAGCAGAACTGAGGCATAGTTGCACTTCTAAAGAACTCATGAATTCTCTCCAGTAGTGAGAGGTGAACCTTGGATCACGATCAGATACAATCTGCTTCGGCAATCCATGAAGTCTGACAATTCCCTTAATAAAGATCACTGCAAGCTGTAAGGGAGTGCATGCCGTACTCACGGGTATGAAATGTGCTGACTTAGTAAGCCTATCAACCACGACCCAGATGGCATCATGACTACCAGTGGTCTTAGGAAGTCCCGTCACAAAGTCCATAGATATACCCTCCCACTTCCACTCAGGAATATGAAGTAATTGCAAAAGTCCAGGTGGCCTCTTATGCTCAGCCTTAATTTGTTGACATGTTAAGCATTTTTCCACGAACTTGGCCACATCCCTTCTCATTTGCTTCCACCAGAAGTTCTTTTTCAAATCCTTATACATCTTGGTACCGCCAGGATGTATCGACAAAAGTGAACTATGTGCCTCACGCATGATCTCTTCCCTCAATTGTACATCTGTCGGGACACACAATCGATTCCCATTTCGTAGCACCCCATCTTGATAAGAAAAGTCAATTAAGGTTCCTACAATAGCCCTCTCTTTGACTCTCTGCATACTCAGATCTTCATGCTGTCCCTGGATGATTCGCTCAACTAACTCTGGACGTGAAGGGGATGACACTATGACTGTTTCTCTACTACTCTGAAATGGATGTCAATCACTGAAAGCTGCAAGAAGATCCCATGCTTTAAGATGAGGATGTGATTCACTTGAATGAGGCCTACGACTAAGGGCATCAACGACCACATTCGCCTTACCAGGATGGTAAGAGATGGTGCACTCGTAATCCTTTAAAAGCTCCAGCCATCTCCTTTGCCTCATATTAAGTTCCTTCTGTTAAAAAAGATGCTTGAGACTCTTGTGATCTGTGAAGATTTTGAAAGCAACACCATAAAGATAATGTCTCCATATTTTAAGAGCAAAGACAACGGCTGCCAGTTCCATATCATGGGTTGGGTAATTTTTCTCATGTGGCTTCAACTGTCTAGATCCATATGCAACAACCTTATCATGTTGCATCAAAACCGCACCCAGACCCTCCTTTGATGCATCAATATAAAGTATGAATCCGTCTGGGTCCGATGGAATTGTCAAGATGGGAGCTGTAGTGAGCCTTTCCTTCAGTGTCTGGAAGCTATTCTCACACTCTTCTGACCAAGCATATGGCATCTCCTTCTTGGTC
Source organism: Ottelia alismoides (assembly GCA_037367405.1). Taxonomy (NCBI): domain Eukaryota; kingdom Viridiplantae; phylum Streptophyta; class Magnoliopsida; order Alismatales; family Hydrocharitaceae; genus Ottelia; species Ottelia alismoides. The sequence goes on from JAZKJV010000272.1 coordinate 933,091, forward strand.
AGTTGGGTGAGGGGAAGGGCAATCTGAGAAAAGCCCTTCACAAACCGTCTGTAATAACCGGCCAAGCCAAGAAAGCTTCGGATCTCAGATACATTCTTCGGTCGTTCCCAACTAAGGACTGCTTCGATTTTTGTAGGATCCACTGATACTCCTGCACCTGAGATAACATGGCCTAAGAATGATACTTCTTGAAGCCAAAACTCATACTTACTAAACTTCACATATAGTTTGTGCCTCCGTAAGGTCTCCAACACTGTCTGTAAGTGAGTACGATGTTCCTTCTCATCTCGAGAGTATATAAGGACATCGTCAATGAAAACCACAACAAAGCTGTCGAGGAAAGACTGAAACACCTGATTCATCATGTCCATGAATGCTGCTGGGGCATTTGTCCAGCCAAAGGGCATCACCAAGAACTCATAGTGACCATATCTGGTTCTGAATGCGGACTTAAGTATATCCACATCCCGAATACGTAGTTGGTGATAACCAGACCGTAGATCAATCTTGGAGAAGATGGATGACCCTTGTAGCTGATCAAAGAGATCGTCAATGTGCGGCAAAGGGTAACGATTCTTGATTGTTACTTTATTCAACTGCCGATAATCTATACACATGCGCGTAGATCCATCCTTCTTCTTAACAAAAAGGACAGGCGCTCCCCATGGAGATGTACTTGGACGTATGAAACCCTTCTCCATCAGTTCTTGTAACTGCACCTTGAGTTCCTTCAGTTCAGCTGGTGCCATCCTGTATGGTGCCATAGATATTGGTTGAGTTCCCGGAATGATATAAATCTCAAACTCCACCTCATGAGGTGGGGGAAGCCCAGGAAAATCTGCAGGAAATACATCCGGAAAGTTCTTTACTATTTCAACATCCTCAATTCCTTCCATAGGGGTTTGATTCCCAACGATGTGAGCAATAAATCCTTCGCACCCTTTTGATAGCAGGCGATGAGCTTGCAATGCTGATATGCAGGTTACGCCTCTCGACGAGGTGCTCCCATCAAATACAAATTCTTGCAGCTCAGGAATCCTGAAAATAATCTGTTTCTAGAAACAGTCTAAACATGCATGGTGATTTTCGAGCCAATCCATACCGAGAATAACGTCAAAATCCTCCATCTGAATGAGCAGCAAGTACGCCTCAAGCATATAACCTCCATAATAAACTGGGCAATCGGGAAATACCCGATGGACAACAAACACCTGACCTCCAGGTCCCTTAATAAGATAAGGGTCTGAAACTATGGTAGGCGCTCGGCCTAAGGTATCCGCAAAACTCCATGACACGAAAGAATGAGATGCACTCGAGTCAAAAAGAGCATGAGCTGTAAAGTCGCCTACTGAAATCATACCTCGCACTACTGATCCTGAAGCATGTGCTTGCCCATTTGTGATGGCATTGAGTTGTCCTTCTCTTCGTGGCCCATTGGAACCTGTCGTGCTTCGAGTCTGGTTGGGTTGTCCCCTGCTACCACGAGAGGTAGAACCACGTCCCTGGTGCTGCGGACGTCCCCCTCGTACAGTACCTCGCATCTGTGAAGCTCTCAACGGACAGTTGGACCTGATGTGCCCCTCCTGGTTGCATCGATAGCAAACACGTGCATCTGTCATGGTGTTCACCGTTGGATGTGCTGGTCGCTCGGAAAGTGCTTGCCCCAAGATAGGAGCTCCTCTATGTTGTGGACCTGGTAGATATGCCAGGCTGGTAGGGGTGGAGATGTTGTCCTCTCTGTGCCATTGACCGATCATTACGAGCAATCCTCCCATAATAGCTTGGTCCTCCTTGCCTGGTTTGCACTGACCTGCCTTCACGCAAGTCCTCCTCCACTCGGGATGCAACATCTACCACTTCCTTCATAGCAACCAATCTGAGGGGTACTAGCCTCTCGCGAGTTTCTTTACTAAGACCTCGAAAGAACTTGAATGATTGTCGGCCTCGGCTGGCACAGTACTAGCATCATACTTCAACAACTCTGTGAACCTATTTAGATAAGCAGTCACTGTCTTGTTTCCTTGCTCGAGTAGTGTGAACTCCACGCGACGCTGCTCTGGCCAGTATTCCGGATAGAAATGCTCTCGGAACGCCTCAGTAAATTTCTCCCAAGTAATTGGCATTACAATCTGCGGCTCCATAGAACTCCACTATTCCTCATCATAGCCCGCTAAGGAGTAAGTGGCAAGGGTAACCTTCTCCTCATCTGGTACATGTATGGTGCGAAATACCTTTTCCACACGCTTCAGCCATATCTCTGCCACATCTGGGCTTGTATTGCCCAGAAACTCTGGAACTTTCTCCTTACGATATTTTGAAAATCTGTCCTCATGTCGAAGCGGCGACGGCGAGGGGGGAGGAGTAGATGGCGGCGGTGGTGGATCACTATCTCCCCCACCCATTCCGGACCCGCCTTCGGACGCAGATCTCGACAACCGCTCCTCGAACATAAGTTGTCTCTGCTGCACATCCTACAGCATCGCCATCATCGCAGCCAACTGCTGCGCAGTCTGATCCCTACGAGGCGGCATGATCTGCAAGTGTAGACATAAAAAGGTAAAAATTGCAATTAGACCCTAGAGTAGAGGCCATTAGTCAACCTTGATCAATTTTTTTTACAGCAGTCAGAAGACAACTTGTCTAATGTACAATGGTATTTCTCCTACCATACAGCTGTCTATGATTGATGGGGTAATTGGGCTCTGATACCAAATGAAACGCCCCGCCTCGATGGGAGCGCATCTCAACATCCATTCACATTATTACCCAACAACAGTTATAGACAACCTGCATGATATACCATTCATACAAAAGAATTATAGGAAAAATTTAAACTTCCAATGATAACTAGATGTCCACAGAAGGATAACAATAAAACCTCAGAGTCTCTTTATAACATCATAATAGATGAAACAGAGGGAAATAAAACAATTACAACACTAAGCCTCAACCTCAACAATGTCCTACAGATGCACCACCGAAAATACGAGCCTCCGTCTCCTGTTCTGCACTTCCTGTTGGATTTCCAAAGAATGTAACTTATGAGTCAACTGACCCAGTAAGGATAAGTTAATTTATAAATCAAGAGATTAATGCAATTGCAGTAACTGAACAAGTTTAGGAGAGAACATTAAAAAAATCTAGCAATATACAATCAGTTATATTCTAGGCCTTTAACACTTACGCAATCAAAACCAACTCCTTGATATATCTAAAACCATATTTTCATGTATTTATCCCGAACTCGCCCTTCAAAGGAGAAGGTCTACACCAGGAATGAAGCTTGCAACCCTTCACTCAGAGTGTAGACTAAAACCTTTGCGCAAACGCGATCCTTCAGCTAGTCTGGACAGTAGTACTCTAACACTCGTGGCAAGGAGTATATAGCCCAAAGAGTCGTAACTCTGTCAACCGAGTCCGCCGGAGGAGTCTCGCTCTCTCTCCAAAACAAATGCCACAAAACGGATCCATATGGTGCAATGCAAGCGTGCATCCACCTCAATTCCACCAAAGTACCTACCACCACCCCATTCTGTGATGCCCCTCGAGTTGGGATGACTTACTGTCGGCTCAACCAGACTACAAGGGTGTGCACCCACCTTGTAGTATTTACTTTTTATCCCCGCATACAAGTTAAAAACTATACTTAAATGTTATAAAACTAGGATACAAAGCTTATTTCCGTTAATCATATTTCCAATACTAATACAAAGAAATCAATGGGTCGTAATACAATTATCAATCGGGCTATTCCGGTTTAAGCCATACGCTTCATATAAAAAAATCTGTAGAAAAGGATTTGTCATTCTACTTGATAATTAAGGACATAACATCATCAACAACTACTATCGAATTGCTTACTCGTGATTACCAGGTATATAGTATTCAAGCAGGTTATGACCAAGCAATACTCGGATTTCATATTTCCGACTATAAACAATATTAATGTGAACGAATTTGGCATATCCGCCTCTTTCGTGTTTTTCTTCCAAAAAGTTTAAAACATTAAACCATGACACAACATATGATAAATTGCATGTCACAAGATTTTATCTTTAGAAATACGTGCATACACTTGTATAATCAACAGATTCTAATGGCCGAACTTCTTCATATAATCCGAATATTATGAGCCTAAGATAAAATAGAATCTGTTAAGGATCTTACAACCACATGCAGTATCCAACATCCGTATTAGAACATATAATCTTTCATGGAGTACGTCTGAAATGAGATTTCTCTGCACAAAGTAGCCTCGAAAGCATTGCGATATTCCGAACCAAGATCAAGGCAACTCGTTGCTAACTTGACATGTCGAGTCAATCTAATGTCCATGTTGGGTTAATAACAGTGCAACGCCATTCCAAATATGGTTGCCTTCCTATGTATATTCACATTCTTTCCATACTCGTTACCAACATGTGTTTCTAACGTCATTCCCGGAATTGTCACCAATCATGTACGAGTACTATTAGCTAATATCCGATAATGTCATATATGCCAATCAATGTAAGATACAATATAACTGAATGTGAGATGCAAGTTGCATGATTGGCCTAATGCCGTGATATCAAAAACTTATGCATGGTGTTATACGTAGTGGTATCATATACCTACCATACGGTAACAAATCTGTAATATACACAAATCTACAGCCTTATCTCCTCGTCCAGAATAGGAGATATTATCTTATTATAAATTTCTTTTGACCGTGAGTGCCATCTATGTCATGCCATCAACAAGTATATAATAACATACCACAAATAATTATATATATAAGAAAAACTAGAACCTCAATTATGTATGAAGGGTAATATCAAGATACCGAAATTTCACGACTCATAATATAAACATGTTTTAAACTCTTCACCTAATGCATACGATACTTTCATCTTATACGGTCCATCTTATATAGAAAAAGTTTCACATGATGATGCAAGAAGAACAATTAGGTACCAACAAGAGGAGATCCAAGTGGGGATTCGGATCAAAACAAATAAACATCAACGGAGCAACATTATCCGGAATGAGAGTTTACGGAAGGAGGTTGAGGATCCGTTACCTATGTTCGTGCATGCCTTTGATCCACGTGTTTGAACGCTCGATCAAGGAGTTGATCAGAGATGTGCTTTTCCCTTGCGCTCCTTTTCTTGTTGTCGTGAAACTACGGAGTTTGCACCATTCTCCCTTTGGTTCTCTGGAGGAGAGGAAGAAAAATGAGCCACGAGAATGACTTGTGGAGGAAGAAAAGGATGGATTAGGGTTTGGAAAGGAGTAGGAATGAGGGGAGATGAAGGGTGTGGGTCTTTATATAGTTGAGGATTAAAGCCTTAGTTTTAGAAACCCTAAAATAGCACTAATCCGTAATTAATTAATCAAAACCCGTAACCATTAAATCCCGTCAATATCCATGACCCCTATTCACTAAAACAAACATATCTCCCACATCCGAACTCGGAATTACGCGTTTTCAGACTCGTTGGAAAGCTTGCGACGAGATGCTTCTTTTGAGGATAATATTGAATATGTTTTAAGACTTCGGAAAAATCAAAAAAAAAATTTGGGGTGTTACAATGACTACAACTAAATAAAACTTGTATCCATGGTGATCAGGGACGCGACTTTGACCTTAAATATCAACATGAAACAACTCAAAAGGAGAGCTACTGCTCCGACTCTGACGACTGGGAAACATATAATGATGGTGTTTTCCCAACTGACATGCATCGCATTCAAAGGAAGAACTTGACGCATCTTCTTGAATGGAAGATGACCAAAGCGCATGTGCCACATGGAAGAGAGGACATGCCATGTGGAATGGGAGGATAGGCCAGCACAAGGAGTTCAAACCCGGCGATAGAGACTTCCATACTCATGACCACAACCAATCACCCTGCCTGTAATAATGTAAATCCTTCGTAATATGAATAATATACAATAAATTCATAGAAAAGTTAGGTGCATGCAACACATTCTGCAGACGCATCGAATGCGTCAAACTACACTCCCCTCGTCCGATGATCTGAGAGTGAGTACTATCATCGATGACAACGGTCCTTCCTGGAGGAATCTGTCTGTAAGTTGTAAGTTGATCTCTGTCTCCACATATGTGATGTCTAGCCCTAGAGTCCATAATCATTTGGTAATATTAGGTCCATAACAAATAAGGGCATAAATGCTACTTGAGGTACTGGCACCAGCGAAAGCATCAATATCTGGAGCAGATGAGAAAGCAATGGAACAACTTATAGCCATAATATCCCTCAGTCGAGAAACGAAGTCATCATATTTTCAATCTGAAGAAGCAACTGTAGATGAGTCAACTTGTTCTGCTATACGAGTTGATGCAGGAAAACCATGATTGGAGTAGCATGTATCCTCTGGACCTGTTTGGTAACAGGGTTGGGGTACCCTCTTGTGGATAGTAGTTGTTTGGATGGTTGAGAGGTTTGGAATGATAGATGTGATGTGATGTGGCATTGATTATGTGTTATATTAACTTTTTTAATGATTATAATATATTTTTTATGTTAATCTTTTATTTGAATGTGCTTAAAAAATATTATAACAAAGAAATTGTATGATCCATACAACTAATTTTAACCCAGGAATGCTTGGATAGAGCATGGGGTATGCCAGGTTACCCCAACTTGGCAACCATACATGCCCTCTGTGTAACCTGGAGGGTGGAAGTAAGTACATGGCTGATGAATGCGACCTTCTCTATCATGAGGCCCATGGCCACAGAACTGAGAAGAATCCTCTCTACCACAGGAGGCTGCCATCGCAGAAGATGACTGAGAAGCAGCATGTAATGGGACTCAAATCCTGCCGAGTCTGCGGAAAGCTTCCTCCATGAGAGGAATAGTAGCATCTGCCAATATCTGTGATCGAGCAACCTCGTTCTGTTGGTCGAGTGCGACTAAGAAAACACCAATCATCGTGGCATTCTGGTATGTATTATGCTGCCCAGGAGTGGATGTAAGAGGGGTAAAGCTTCTCAAATATTCTACGCAGGGACATGTAGAGAGAATAAAGATGCCCTCCGTTCTGTCTGATAGCAAAGATATCATCCTGGAGCTGCGGAATCTGTTTCGTTCTTTGCCTGTGAATATGTAGCAGCTAGAATATCCCCCATCGCCTTGGTGATGGGCTGATGTAGCACGTCGTTGGCAATCTCTACAGTCAACGTGCATGTTAACCAAACTTGTGCATTTTCAACTGGCACTTTTTCGGTAAGAATGCGTTTTTTACACGTAGACCTCATAAGACTCATGAACTGCATGGATCACATTTCATAGTTCGTCCCATCCATCTTGACAATTGACGCTGGACCTCTGAACGCGTCTGTGACGAGAACATCAATTTTGTTCTGATATACTGTTGGGTTGAAAGAAAAACTAGGGTATGTAGTCCGATAGAGATATTATGTCTACACAAATATAGAGAGATTTGGTTGCATGTGTAGACCTAGGATGCAACCAAATCCATCACCAATTGTCAAACCGCGGTGCTCGGTTGGTGGGACAAAGCTGAGAGCGCACTGCGACACTGGCGAGCGATGTTGGAGAGTGCGACCATGCTAGTGCGTGGCTGCCGATGTGGGCACGCCGCCGCGCGCTGGCGCGTGGCGGCGGTGCTGCACGACTGCACAGCGACGCGGTGGCAAGCGTGGCTATGCGCTCAGAAGAAGAATGGGGGGTGGGGGAGGGGGCAGGTGGGGGCTAGGGTTTCTTGGACCGAGAGCTTCGATCTAGGACCGCTACTCTGATGTCATGTTGGGAAAAGAATAAAAGATGTATTGCCGGGAAATCCTAGGCTCTCTTATATAGAAGGGAGACATGGATAAATTATATAAGATGAATAAAAATAAAGGTCAATAACAAAATAGTACTGAAATAGCAAATATCTCTACACCTTCAATTCAATAACCCTGAACTTGGCAGCTTTCCTGATATTAAATTTCAGTTAGTCAGTGTTCTAATTTGGAAAAGCATAGCATATCAAAGAACTATATAGTGATATTTAACAAATTATAAGGAGAGAAGAATGCACATCCGTAATTATTTAAGCATTTAGGATTAAATTGGAGTGGATCTGAGGAGAAATCCGATTCCTATGCTAACGGATTTTGAAAATTTTGATCTCCGGTTGATTCAAATAACAAACTCTAGCCAATCCACTCCGAGAACCCTAAATAAGGCGGCATTACAGATTTTGAGATATAATACCGTAGGCGTTTTTGCTTGGAAAAGCACAACATATCAAAGAATTTTGCAGAGATATTTAACAAAACGACGATTATAAGTTATGCATAGTGAAAATAATACACGTTAATTGTTATTAATGAATTACAAATTGGATCAGTCCAATCCATTCCTTATGTTAATAAATATGAACGTTCTGATCTGACTGATTTAAGTACCAAAATCCAGCCAACCCAATCCAACAATAACATGAGTAAGATCTGATGATGGATTTTATTTTATCTATGTAACTTATAATTCATACAAAAGATACGTATTAATTTTACAAATACAAGAATAACGCATTGAAATTATACCGTAATATTCTGTAATAATTCGTTACAAAAATAAGTGGAAACAATCTTTCAAAATATTTATGCATGTTCTATTAATACTTTTACAACTCTTTGAATCAAGTTAAGATATGGAGGATAAATTCATATTTGCGAATTAAAATGATATTCATACAAATCTTTGATCAAAATCGCAGAAGGCCATATCAATATCGATACCATATCAGTCCGTCCGAAAAAGGATATATCGGGATATTTTGCCGATATATCGACGATATTGGTGGAGATGTCAGAAATGGCTCCAAAAAATGGCATTTTGTGCCATTTTTTTTCAAAAATTAAGACCACCAAGATATTAAAATAATAAATAACCTATAAACACACTTATATCACACATATCGGTCATTTATACATCATATATCGTACATACCAGTCATTTCGAATATATCAATGTTAATGTTGATTCCTGACTCATAGATATTGGAAATGAATTTCATTCAAGTTTTTATAACGTGAAATAACTTAGGAATATATACTTAGATAACACATAGTACGTCTATGATCCTTATATCACACATATCGGTCATGTCGAACATATTATTGGTACTGTTAATTGTTGTCTTATAGATACTGAAAATGGAGTTCGTCCAAGTTCTTAGAACACTAAATAACTTACAAATATATAAAAATGTAATATATGATGATACTATGAAGATAAGAATATGAAAAAAGTCAATGCCATAAACCTTTTACAAAATTTCTATCCAATCAAAAAGAAATCATTAGCTATAACTATCACTAAAATATTTTATCAAAAAGGGATTGGCTATAGTTGTCATTAAAGATATCCAAGTTGTTGATATTAATCATATTATTTGAATCCTAACCGTATCTTATACTAAACCCATATGAAGAACAATTTAATGTCTCCTTGTGCCACAATACCCTCTCTACCAGTACGGTGGTCTCGCTGCCCACTCAACGAGCCTGGGGGGCCTAGGTTGGCCCCTCCCTTACGGGGGTTGCATTGGGCAACGCCCCTGTTCCAAATTTTTTTTCTTATATGGTATTCGAATTCGCACACAGTTTCTTATATGTTTTAAGGTGTAATAGTAAGAGTTCACTAAAATCATGGTCGCACCATACCCTGGCAGACTAGGAGTAGCAAAATATGTAGTGAAATCAAGCTTTCAGGGGTATTATTCATCAATATATAGATATTGACTATATATCGGCGATATAGGTCGATATCCGGGAATTTTTGCACCGAATCCAGTCATTTTTGACCGATATGGGTCGATATGATGATGTCGCCGACATATCGGTCAAATATCGCCGATATCCCTTTAAAAAGATATGCACCCTAATATCGATACCCCATGCTTCTCGATATCAATATATTGGCAATATATCGTGATATGTCCTTCTATGATCTAAATATTTGTTAAAGAGGAGTGGTGCAAGAAGTCTTTTAAAGCCATGGAACACTTGGATAATTCTTTGATATAACAGTCTTTTTTCCTTGAAGCGTTTCTATTTAGCCTTTTTTTCTGTTAAACTTTCACGTTTTATCTAATGGGATCTTCTTGACTAAATTCTCTATTTTTCATAATATATAATTTATTATGGCATAGTTTTAATGTGGGAAAAGGCTTTGTTGTTGTTGATAGATTTAATACGTTATAGTACTCGCATATGCAGTCAATAGAAATCTCTTGGGTGGTGGTCTATCAATCACCGAGCAGAAGAAGAAACTTTTATGGGGCAGCAAAAAGAGCACTGAAGAGGTAACGTTTATAGCACCTCATTTGCAACATTCTTTCATTACTGGTAGTTCGCTAACCTTTTGGGTTTTATTACAAACTGTAATTGTTTATCCTATCATGTGCCTGCTGCAAATACCTGTCCATTGACTTGTTACAGTCGACTAGTCAATGGGATCTGTCCCTATTTCCTGATCGCGAGCGTCAAGAGAAATTTAAAAAACTCATGGTAAACCCTTGTTCAAACATTTTTATGTTTTAATGGCCCTAGTTGATTATTGATGACGAAAACCCCTTACTAACACTGTTTTAGAGTCTGAGTTTGCCCTGGTACATGTGGCCAATTGTAGGGTGTGAAGGGCGACCTGAAGCTGGAGGCACATCCGGACGACAAGGATGGCAACCTCCGAGCGAAGAAGCAGGAGGAGTTACAGATGGATCTGGAGAAGCAATACACTGCAGGTCTTCGGAGAAGGGATGGCCGAACAGTTGGCCTCGGTTTGTAACAACCGTCAGTAGAGATATTGTCACTTTACATTTTTGCATTATGACATTATCACCCGGTGCTCGAAGCACATGTGTTTCATCTGTGTCCCTTCTGATCAAGCATGTCATGGGTCAACTTTTGGGGACAGGGAAGGTGTTAAAGTGCTGCATATGTGGTTATATAGCGTGCGAGAACGTTGTGAGATGACCTGGTTATATTATAAACTGGCCTTGTGCTGCTTTTTATCAGGATATGGTGGTGAAGACGGTTCAAATTGCCGATGGCCTTTGGAAATCTGGCAGCCATGGAACACTCGCGTTTTTTAACAGTGGGTAAGTTCTCTGACATAAGTTTTCTGTCCCAGTGCATGCTTCTATCGCACCTAACATGATGTTCTTCAGAGCTCTATCACCGCAAACCTCCGGTTGTGAATATGATCCGGTAATCGATGTTTGATTACCAACACAGTTGCTGTTTCATTTCATTCAAACTTGAAAAACATTAAGGGTGCTGTTGAAGCCCCTGCTGGGCATAGAAGGAAAGTAGGTCCATCAATGTTGGCGTATTTCACAATGGTAAATCTACTTTCTGACCTCCCATTGCTACTAATTCATGGAATGAACTCGAAGATTAAGGAATGCTATCGGGAGATCCTCCAGGTTAGGCGACATCGTTTATTTGGTTGGATGCGGTAAGATGTGTAGTACAAGTGGAAGTAGAGAAATCTCATGAAAACTTTATATTCACTGAGGAGGTTCTACCACATGGAAACTCTCTTTAATGGAACTAGAGGTGAGCATTGGGTTTGGGTTGGCCCGGCCCAACCTAGGAGCTCGATCCACAAGCCCGACGTGAAACCTGGCTCTATTTATATTGGGTTGAGCTCGGGCCAAACACTTGGTCATTAAATAAACGAGTTGGGCTTGGGTTGATCTCAGTTGAACTTGTTAGCATGTCAGCCCGACCTGATAAGTAAGGGTCCAATAAGATGTTTCGTACAATAATTATAATCATAAATTATTATAATACATCTATACATTCTGTTCTTGTAGCCTTTATCATAACATTACTTTTCTCACTAGATGATTAGTATCACTTTTCTCATTGTTCTTAATATGTGTATATGGTAAAATAAACTCTATTTGGGAATCATTAATTTTTAACCAATACTTCATGTACTAGTAATCCTCACTGTCCAATCAATAGTAAATGTATCTTTAATCATCTATTTTCCTTCATCTTCTCGTCCAAATTTTTAAATGGGCCGGCCCAACCCTAACTAGATCTCATGTTAATAGGCTTGGTTGTGGGTCGAGCGAGAGAAAAAATTTTGATTCTTGACTTGGCCCGTAGCCCATTAATTATATTGGGCATTGGGTCGGGTTATCATGGGCCGAAGGGGTTCGGCTTGATGATCATTTGACGATCATCTCTAGCTGTGACCAAGAAACCATTGGTTTTGCATGGTGGGTGGGGAATGCCAGAATTATCAATTCATTTGGTAAAGTACTTGGATTGGTTCTTGTTTAACCTACAAAATTGAGAAGAGCAATTTTTGTTTCGTTTTCTAGAAGTAGAGTAGCACCTTCAAAGATGTATTTAACATGCCAACCCATTAGGGATGAAAATGAATGTGAATATATATGTATCCTATTCGTTATCGTATTTGTTTTATACATATTTTGACATTCGTATTCGTTTTAAAATGAATGCGGATATGGATATTGATTTAACATTTACTAATATCTGCATTCATATTCGTATATTCATTTTCATACACAAGTTTATTTATAACTATTCGTAACAATATTTTATGATTGCATTCACCATTGTTGATGTAATTGTTATAAACTTACTATATATGTTATATCTATTTTATCTGTAATCCATCCTAAGCATGTATATTTTAGTTAATCTATTAAATATTTTTGTTATTGTTCCTATCCGATTCGTATTCGTTTTATATTCGTATTCGTTTTTAATGATATGGTAACACATTTTTCACATCTGTCAATCTTCGTATCTGCATTCGTATTTTAAAACATATAAGGATATGATAATACATGTATTCGTATCCGTATCTTACTGTTTTCATCCCTACATCCGACTATTATACCATGAGTTGGGTACGCATAACTCGAAAATAATCCTTTAGTTACGTCCACCCTACAATTTATCTTGTAGCTCGAGCACTTACTCTTAGAATAAGGTTGCTATGCAATATAGATGCATGCAAAGAAATCTTTGTTGTGGATTGAAATCAATCTAATATGGAAATCAATTATATTTATTCACACTACGGTAGTTGTCACAGGGTCAAAATCCCGTTAGCGATTTCGACCGATCCTGTGCGGCGTTAGCTAACCCGTAGCTAACCAGCCTTCCTGAGTAGAACGGTCAAGGACACGCTGCAACTCTTCTCGTACTCCTGCTTGCTCACGCACCGACGCTCCAACACAAGCACGAGCACGAGACTCCGGATCGCTCAAGAACACTCTCAAGAACTCGCTCAAGAATGCTCAAGAACACAACCACACGATCACAAAAGCACGGGTACAAATCTATTCTCTTATTAGAAGGAGAACTATATCTAGAGTGGGTGGACACTTTGTGTGTTTACACTGTAAACACAAATGAGCCACCACCTCTCCTTATATACAAGACTCAAGGCAACCCAAGGGACACTCTTTATTACATCTACAATAATGATACATAAAGACACAAGAGACCCTTTGAGTTCTTCGGCAACCCTTCGCGTTCCTCAGCAACTCTTCGTCTACTCGTCTCTTCGACTCCCTTGTTGATCTTTCGACTTCCCGTACGATTGACGCACAGTCAACCGCCCAGGCATTAGCACACTCGCGCTCCAATACTTGCTGATGCAGCTTTGCCATAATTCACCAAGTGCCACCGAACACTCGGTCTTGTGCCAAAGGGAACCCACGGCCTCCAGACCCTCGTGCGGTAAACCCTTCCTTAGCGTTCTGCATGCTAAGGGGAAGTCTTCCAGAACTTCGCTATCGTGGCCTCCAGACCACTCTCGTACGTGTACTACCGAGCATACTCGACAATGCTCGTACTCAGCACCTGCAACGCTCCATACCTTTATGGATCGCCTCGCATCAGTACCGATACCGTGCGCCTTCGTGCGTACGCCTATGTGATCGTATTACATTGCTCCTCAATGCATACTGCTTCACTGCATACCGCCCTTCTGCGCTCAGTACCCGCTACGTGCATCCCTTGTCATGTCTTGCACTGCTGTCTGTACTCGTTGTGCTCGCACTGCTGCAAGCACCACGACACTCTGCTACCAAGCCAGTGTCCTGTGTGATGCTTCTCCATGACGTACGATAGAGCCTCCAGACTCTCGTGGATAACCTCCCTGATACCCACATATTTCGGACTCCTCCTGAAGTCCTTGCTCCATCGATCATTCTCGAGCATCCGCTACCGGATCTGCACGATCATTCTCGATCACGAAATTTGGGGGTGTGACAAGCCTTCCCCACCTCAAGAATCGGTTGTCCTCAACCAAACATTCCCTCTTCATCTGGCGTCCCGTCACGATCCTCCATACGCTATGCACCTCCTGATGCGGCTCAATTGGAAGGGTGGTGCAAACGTGCACCGCCTCCCTTCCTGCACTTGGTCTTTTCACGAACCACGTCCCTCCATGACTTGGTCTTCAACGTGAAAAGTGGAGGTTCCTCGTCAGCACCCATTTTCGATGTATCCCTCATGGATACAACAGCTCCATCGCTGGTGTGTAGCAGCTCCAGCTCCACATGTGGAGTACTCACCTCCACGCTCGCTCGTTGACGATCTCTATCGTTCCCTTTAGGCATCCCCACATCTTGGGAAATGAGTACCTCCTGCGCTCAGAGTGTCTTCGGTATCTTGCCTCCTACAAGATCATTGGTGGTGTGGTTCGTCACCACTCCACCCCCATGGACGTGTAACTCGTTGTCCATGCTGCATCGCCCTCCAAAGCTCTGCCTTGTCTTCTCGTGCACGGATGTTCTCCTATTTGCGGCTTTGTTTGTGTGCCTCCTGCACACACGTTGGGGCTCAGCATGCACCTGTGCACTCCTGTGCATCCTCGATCGAGCCTTGGCACCTTCAAAGCTCTTTTTTGTGGAGTTCCCTCCTTCCACTGAATTCGAAGCTCCAGCTTGAAGTATCGTGAGGCGTACCTTGCGCATAGCACCGATTGCTCCCAAGCGTACATCACGTTCTTCTTCCTCCTCGTCCGCACGAAGAGAGTTCAGCTTCTCCTTCTTTGGGCACTCCCGCACCCGATGCGGTCCGTCGCATATGAAGCATCCCTTGCTCTTGGGTTGCTCCCTCTTCTTAGAGTACTCCCGTTCCTCTATTGGTGGATCATGGGCAAGGCCTTTGTCCCTGTCCTTCGACCGCGCCCTCGGCTTGCTGGTGAATTCCTTCTCTTCAGCCTTATGGCATGGTTGGACACCGTAGTCGACCAACGCATCCGCCACCACGATTGCTGAATTTAGGTCCTTCACGCCCTGCCTCCGCAGTTCGGCTTGCGTCCAGCTCTGCAACCCGATTGTGAAGTTGAACGGCTTGTCCTCCTTTGACATGCCCTTGAAGTCCAGCAACGAAGACTTGAACTGCTTCACGTACTCACGAACAATGCCTGTCTGCTTCAGGCATCGAAGAGCCTCCCGTGCAATCCACGCAGTGTTCTTCGGTAGGAACTGCTCCTTCAGTTCCGTGACTAGATCGTCCCACCTGGAGATCTTCGGTCTTGCATCATCTGCTGCACGGCTCCTCCACCATAACTTGGCATCGCTCGACATGTACATCGATGCCAAGCCCACTTTCTCAGCTTCTGTCGTCTTGGTCGCCTCGAAATACACTTCCATATCCCATAGGAAGTTCTCCAAATCCTTGGCACTCCGCTAACCTGTGAAGGGTTTGGGTTCGGGTACCTTGCGTTGCTGCACCTCCATGGAGCCTCTGCTGTTTGCCAATGCCTTCTTGATGAGGGAGATCTCGCTGCATAGATCCTCCATCATCATGTTGAACGCCTCCAGTTTGTCCTCCAAGGACTTGGTCTTCTCCGCTGAGCGTTGGGTCTCGTCACCAACATCTGATCCTTATGAAGAACGATCCTCTAAGACGACGATGCGATGTGCATGAGTCCCAATAGTGGACTCCACTTCTGCCATCGCTTGCTCCAATATTGCTACGCGATCGGTAACACCCACCATCTTTGCTCCGCTGATTGAAGATGTACTTGCACCAACAAGTATCCTTGTTCCCGCGATCGACTGCACCGACAGTCGCTCGTAGCTTTGCCCGCTTCCTTGGCACCAACCAAGCTCTGTGATCTGCTCCTTGTTCTGATACCAATTTGTGCCAACGAATTGTATCACGAACCATGCTCTGATACCAACTGTTACAGAGTCAAAATCCCGTTAGCGATTTCGACCAATCATGTGCGGCGTTAGCTAACCCGTAGCTAACCAACCTTCCCGAGTAGAACGGTCACGGACATGCTCCAACTCTTCTCGTACTCCCGCTTGCTCACGCACCGACGCTCCAACAGAAGCACGAGCACGAAACTCCGGATCGCTCAAGAACGCTCTCAAGAACTCGCTCAAGAATGCTCAAGAACACAACCACATGACCACAAAAGCACATGCACAAATCTCTTCTCTTATTAGAAGGGGAACTATCTCTGGAGTGGGTGGACACTCTATGTGTTTACACTGTGTGTTTGCAAATGAGCCACCACCTCTCGTTATATACAAGACTCAAGGCAACCCAAGGGACACTCATTATTACATCTAAAATAATGATACACAAAGACACAAGAGACCCTTCGAGTTCATCGGCAACCCTTCGCGTTCCTCAGCAACTCTTCGTCTACTCGTCTCTTCGACTCCCTTGTTGACATTTTATCTTCCCGTACGGTTGACGCCCAATCAACCGCCCAGTCATCAGCACACTCGCGCTCCAACGCTTGCTGATGCAGCATTGCCATAATTCATCGAGTGCCACCGAACACTCGGTCTTGTGCCAAAGGGAACCCGCGGCCTCTAGACCCTCATGTAGTAAACCCTTCCTTAGCGTCCTGCATGCTAAGGGGAAGTTCTCCAGAACTTCGCTATCGTGGCCTCCAGACCACTCTCGTACGTGTACTACCGAGCATGCTCGACAATGCTCGTACTCAGCACCTGCAACCCTCCATACCTTTATGGATCGCCCCACATCAGTACCGATACCGTGCGCCTTCGTGCATACGCCTATGTGATCGTATCACATTGCTCCTCAATGCATACCGCTTCACTGCATACCGCCCTTCTGCGCTCGCGTACGTACCCTCTACGTGCATCCCTTGTCATGTCTTGCATTGCTGTATGTACTCGTTGTGCTCGCACTGCTACAAGCACCACGACACTCTGCTACCGAGCCAGTGTCCTGTGTGACGCTTCTCCATCACGTATAGCCTCCAGACTCTCGTGGATAACCTCATTGATACCCACATATTTCGGACTCCTCCTGAAGTCCTTGCTCCATCGATCATTCTCGAGCATCCGCTACCGGGTCTGCACGACCATTCTCGATCACGGAATCTGGGGGTGTGACAGTAGTCCATATGGCCGACTATTAGTAGTTATAAATATTTGAATCCTAAAGTGTTTTGTAATTGCGGAACTCTAGAGGTGCACATGGATCGGATTGGATTGGATTTTGGCTTAATCCATGTCCAATCCACACAAAATGGATTTTTTTCCAGTCTAATCCAATCCATTAAACATGCAAATCCAATCCAATACATCGGATTACGGATTGGATCAGATTGGTTCAGAGTTCTAATGTTCACATAATCTATGATTAAGTTTGTAGCATAGTCGACCTCGACGTTTAAATCATGATTCTAAAATTGAGATTATGGATAAATGTAAAGAAAAGAATAGTTAATTTTTGAAAAGCAAATTAACTTAATTTTTTTGGAAAGCAAAAACATATATGCTTGTTATGGATTTATTACAAACAATCATCGTACACCTAAAAAAATAACATACTTGTGATCCGTAGAAATCATAGAAGAATTACGTCGACTTTGAATACAATTGCAAGTTTGCATATATCAAATATGAACTACAACTAACCTGCAACTAACCTGCTTGGCTACGTGGTGTGGGAAGGATGATCGTGCGCGAGGGTGGTTTGGGACAAGAACCGTGGGCGACTGCATGGTGGGGAGGGGTGTATTTGAGGTTCCTGACTGCCCGTACGCGAGGGAGGTTTGGGAGAGCTGAAGATGAGTTATGGACGTGCATGCATGAGGGAGGTTTACCTACATGTGTGTATAGTTGGAGACTAGGAGGGCATAGATAATGATGAGATGACATCCAGTTGGGGATGAGATATGGCTACATGTGCGCAACAGAGGACTGGGAGAGCAAAGGATGAGGTTTAGCTGCACATGCGCAAGGAAGATCTGGCTGCACATGTGCACAACTAGGACAAGGACAACATCTTGCGGAGATGTGTGCACATGAGGGTGGAGATGTGTGTGGGGCAGGTGAGTGTTTGTTTGGAATGGGTCCAGAGTGGGTTTAATTTTATGCATTATTATTTTAGAAGTATGCTTTGTTTGGAAAATTGGAAGGGCCTGAAGGGCATTGCAGATAGGTATTACTTTTTTTTAAACAACTAGTGGGGTGAGATAAGGGGCTTTCCAACAAGTTGTGTGTTGTAAAACTTGAATTGGAATAGGTTTAAGTTATAAAGAGAGTAGATTGGATATTCACACATATCTTTCAAATAAAATTTAACATATAGGGATAATTACACCCATAAACCTGAGTAATTTCGCAATAACAATCATAACCCCGTATACTTGTGAATTACACAACAAACCCCAAATAATCTCTTTGTCTTACACCCATAACCCTCCGTTAGTTTGTCTCTTAACCTAACCGTATCATTGGGTTAATATAACTCATCATCTATCCCACTGCTTTTAAAAAAATAAAAAGTACCATCTTCCATCAGGAGGCGGAGGTCGGGTTGCAGGCACAGGATCGGCTTCCACCTGGGGGTGGGGAAGGAGGTCGGCGCAACCCAGAAATGGCCAGGATCGGCTTCCGGCCTGGGCCTGGGTTGGAGGGTGGTCGAGAGTGGGCGGGGGCTCGGAGGAGGGGCCCGGGTTGCTGGGGGAGGGGGGTTGGAGGAGGGACCGGGGCTGCGGGCGGTGGATCCACGGGCGGGCTCGTTCTCGCCGCGTTGGAGGTGTTACGGCATGGTGTTCATGCCCCTTCCTTGCACGCGGGCTCGTCCTCGCCGCGTTGGAGGGAGTACATGTCAATGCGGTATGGGGGTGCGCGGCAGGGGGAGGAGTGTACGCACGGTGGAGACGGCGAGGGGGAGGAGGGTCGGCGGAGGGGGAGGCTCGAACTAGGGGGAAGGGGAGGGAATGGTATGGGCGGAGGGTAAGGGTGGGGAGAAGGCGGAGGAGGGGTGATGGGTTTGCGTAAAGACAGGGTGAGGGAGGGGGGTTCACGGTGTTGGGAGATGAGCTTTGGCAGGAGGGTCGACATTGACCAGGGAGGGTTGCGGGGGGGGGGGGTATCTTCCACGATCGGGCTCAACGGGGAAGCTGGGGGTCGGAGGAGGGACCGGGGCTGCAGACTCGACGGGGAGGCGGGTGGGGGGGGGGGGGGGGAGGGGGAGCTTCCACGATCGTGCTCGTGGGGAGATAGGGGGTCAGAGGAGGGACCTACGCTGCACGGGGAGGGGTGGTTGCTGAGGACGTCAGGGGGAGGCCTCGGGCGATTGCGGCCAATCGGCAGGGGATGCCTTGCGGGCAACAGGGGGGCTGCTTGCAGATAAGGTCGACAAGGGGGAGCTTGCGGGGCTTGTAGAGGACGTGGTGGAAGAGGAGATGGCGACGGGTGGGGGGGGGGGGGGGGGGCTTAAGGAGGAGGTGGCGACCGGGGGACCGGGGGCCTTGTGGAGGAGGTGGCGGGGGTCGACGGCGGGGGGCTTGCAACGGTGGTGGGGAGCTTGCAGAGGCGGGGTCCGGTGACCTTCCAGAAGGTAGAAGAAGATGGCAGTATTTGTAAATAAGAATGACTATTAAGGATTACTTTGTCTTTTTTAATGGAAACCGTCACATATAACGGCCATCTCAACGGAACATAACACAGGGTTATGTCATGTAAGAGTTAAGCATTACTCAGGGTTTCCCATGTAATTCGCGATTATGCAGGGTCATGATTGTTATTGCGAAATTACTCAGGGTTATGAATGTAATTATCCCTAACATATAATATACATTAATGAGAACAAATAAATTATTATTTATTTATTAACGGATTGGATCGGATTAGATTTTGACAATAATCCGATCCAATCCATAGATGAACGGATTTGTAAAATTCTAATCCGATCCATTAAACTTATAAGTCCAAGTCGATCCAATTCAATGACAACGGATTGGATCGGATTACGGATTTTATCCGATCCATGTGCACCCCTACGGAACTCTGACAATCCATTTTGATGGATGGTGGATTGAAGAGTTTGTTATGGCAAGGAAGTTAAGTTGCTCACTCCACCTATAAAAATGTATGCAAGGCAAAGGTCGAAGAGACCTGGAACATCTCAAGATATCATTTGAACCCACTCAATGATCTAGAGGTAGTACAGTGAGTTTACCACCCAAAGGACTATGGTTTGGATCCTAGGAGGGAAGTCCACGAGGAAGATTTAGTCTACAATAAATGAAGGGTTCTATGAAGCAGGCAACTACCCAAAATGGGGCATATCTATGGAAGGACATGGAGAAAAATTCAGGCTGATGCCTTGTGTGGTATTGAAGGTCAGGTTAGCCACGTGTCTTGTTCGAAGGCCATGTTGGTCATGTGTGTTTAAAAAGGCCATGTATGCCAAGTGTTTCTTGTAGAGGCTATGCCTCGTAAGTGCTTCATTGTAATATCTATCTTTGATTAAAAAAGGTGATACCTGCACCCTACCAAACTCATAAAAACATGTGTAAAATCTAGAATTTCAATATTCTTAATTATATATAAAATGATTTTTAGATTGTTTTTCATGTACACATTACACATTTTCTAGTTTATTTATCTATAATATGAATAATAATTATATTTAGTATCACTGTTCCTTTTACTGAATTGATTCATAATGTCCAATTCTTCTAAGTCAAATATCGCGTGATTCGAAAATATTAAAAATCACACAAGAATAGGAGCTAAATGTAGATCATGCTCAGATAATTATCCCTTTTTCATACAATATCATGCCTCTAAAAACTACTTTAATATATATGAAATTCAATATCTATCTTGTTTATTTTTGAAACATGCAGCACCCTGTACAATATCTAGACTTGTTCATATGAAAAGTTCAACTTAGACTCATGCAAACTCAAGCATTTTAGTACCTTTCCTATTTCCCGTCATCATAATTCCCCAACTGGAAACCTAATACAAAGGAAAGAGTGATCTATGAATAATGTCTATGTTGGCTCTCTGTCCACTGCACTCAGTAGGTTCAATAACAGTGCAGAGTTTGGGTTTTATCGATACATACACTTCGAGTGCGTTTGGGTAGTGGATTACCCGAGAGTAGGATAACCAATTTATGTTTTAGTGTTTGGATAGAGGTTTTGGAGTTTTTGTTGTGATATTGCATTGAAGTTTGGAAAAGTGAGTAGTTGTTGTGATTGAATTGGATTGGAATTTGAAAAAGTGACTAGAAGTTGAGTATTTTATAATTTTTATATGATAAGATATACTATATTATTTTTTTGTTGAAATGGATGAAAGAGAAATGAGTTGTTTGATGTACTAATTAAGAAAGAGTTGACTTTGGTGGGCCCCCACAAGGAGGTTAAAGATTTGGGTTTTGGAGGGTAACCCCCAAAAGCAGGGGTAACCCCCCAACCGAATATGCCTTTAGTGACCCGTTAGCACATATATTAAGAATGCTTGCACGAGGATACGCTTCCATGGCCTTTTAGATCTTTATCGAATGACACCTTTTTAGGATTTGTTCGTTTGAGGAATAAGGAGCGATATCCCTCCTCATTCCCTCAATTTCTTATCCCTCCATAGACAGTCAATGTTTTGGTCATGGAGCAAGATGAGGGATAATGTTTCCCTCAATATCCCTCCATCATTGGTCTCTCCCGCTAAAAAAATACAAATAATTATCACTTATCTAAAAAGTTTATGTAACCTAACTCACATATCCCTCCTTATTCTCTCCTTCCTACCGAACAAAAAAAATCAAATAACTATCACTCATCCTTCTTTATTCCTCTTTATCATCCTTCCTAATGAACATAAAGAATGTCTTATCCCTACTCATACCTTATTCCCCAACCGAACGACTCCTTAAAGTACCCATCATGTCCACTTGTTTAGGTCATGTTCGTTTGGAGAATAAACACTAGAATCAAGGGTCAATTTTCCGCCCGATGTGGTTCTCAAGAATATGGCTATTCCCATCCACATCCTATTATTTCACCTTATTCCACCCCTATTCCTATCTTTATTCCACCTTACCTACACTTATTCCACCTTATTATCCTTATTCCTATCTTTCCAACCGAACAGAGAATAGACCTTTATTCTCCTTATTTCCCGTCCTTATTCCTGCTTATTCCCAAAAAGAACACCCCTTAGTGTACTGATTAACCTTTGATATCTTTTATGTCTTTGTATTAGGTTTAACTTTCTTATTTCCTCTTAGTTACTTTGTCCTTTGAATTCATCACGTTGACAATAACTATAACCTCATGAGTGTGATCATGTCCACTTGTTTATTGTGTTGTTTAACCTTTAATATATTTTATATCTTTGCATTAGGTTTAACTTTCTCATTTTCCTTTTAGTTACTTTGCCTTATGAATTCATCTTGTTGACAATAACTATAACCTCAATAACTATAACATGATTTCATGATTTCTATCTGTAGAGTCATTATCTGATACTTTTCAAGAAGCCTCGTATCAGTGTCAACCAAACTTTGGAACAACAAAAGTAGTTTTTGATCATATTCTGCGACCAATTCGCCTAAGATATATAGATCTGTGCATAGTCTCTTAGAAGTCATATCAATGGAAGCATATATATCAAACGAAATTTCTTATAGTCCAAAAAGAACAGACCTTCTGGTCATGTTCCTTCTAATCATCTGTCAGATTTTGATCATTCAGTATGCATTTTTTATCCAAAACCATAGGACAATCTGAATTTAGGAATATGGCTAATACCATCGTTGTTAGCAAGATTCTCTGCAACTATTTCCAACATTTAAATTTCTAGCCATTAAGTTTTTACAAGCACATTCAACTTGGAAAAAAAATAGGAGATGCGAGTTTTGGATGTTGAGCCGGCTAAGAGAGGGTGAGGACGGCTCAAGAAGTGTTGGAATGAGACTATACGAATGGATCTTAGTTTTTTGGATATAAACCCGGGATCGACCCAAGATAAATCTGAATGGAAGCATATAATCCATGTAGCCGACCCTATTTAATTGTGGAAAAAAGGCATTGTTGTTGTTGCATTCAACTTGCAAAATTGCAGGATTAGGATACACCTAGAGGGGACGAGGGGAAGAGGAATTATATACAATAGTTATCTGGTCACTAATGACCAGATAAAAAACATATCTCAAATGACAAGCTCATAAAATCAACAAGATAAGCAATCACTTGCGGAAAGTTATCAACATGTGGCCACCACTGGGAGAATATATTAATATCTAGCATCCGGAAATCCTTTGTGTGGTACAGAACACCATGATGAACGTCGAATTTTGCCTCTTTAATAATCTAAAATTATCGTAGTATAGGAGGCAAATTCGGTTCAGCAAAAACCACAGTCCTTTGAATGCTGTGGAGTATTTATACTTGGCAAGTCTACCAAGGTCGAACGCAAGGACACAGCTACCTAATCAATTTATCGAATTTTGATCAAAGATGCACAAGTGTGAAATAATCTCAATTACAGGTCTGTATGATGCACTATGTGAATTACAAGGCAATGCCATGATGTATGCAATTTTTAATTGATTTTTATACAATTTAAAGTGATGAATGAGCAAATATGCAAGGTTACATGTATGCTAAACAAAAGATCCTAAAAATTATGAGCATCATATCAGAAATAGAAATCAGAGTCGATTTAATCACAACATGAAAAACAATCACCTCATCAAAGAAAGAACAAAGAGAGCAGGATCTCATTTATCACATAAAAAATCACTTCATTTAAAATAGTGGCATATGATAAAATTAGATATGCTAAGATGTAGAGGACAAAACAAGGATCAGAACGACACTAAAATCATGCAATTCAGACCTACGATGCTCAAGTTATGAAGAAAACAATGCATGGGCATAATTGTAATAAAAATGCAAGAAATAAAAAGGATAAGTATTACATTTAGGTCCCTGGAGGGACCTCAATGCAATTAAGAAAAACCGCCTGGGCCCATATGCAATTTCTCCAATGCGCGGGGGCCTTTGTGCAAATATAGAAACTTTGGAGGACCACACTGTAATTTACCCAGGCACGCACGTGAGGCACGCGCCCGGGGACCAAAATGCAAATAGCAGATCTTCCGGGATCTTTCATGTAAAATACCCAAGCCCTCACGTGCGTCGCACGTGAGGCGCCTAGGCTCGGGAGGGTCCTCAGGCTCGGGCCACGTGGCTGCGTCTGGAGGTTCAGCTCGAGGTTCGGGTGACCCGAGCCTGTTGGAGCGGACAGAGGCTCGGGTCTCCACGTGCCATCATCGCGGCCGTTCGATCCAGATGATCGGACGACACCTGTATCGTCGTGCTCCTCCGTAGATCACCGGAGAAGGCGGGGCTCCGACGACCTGCCCTTGGCTCCGCCTCGCCTCGGGAGACCTTCTGATGGTCGTGGGCGCTTGCTGGAGGTCCGACGGAGGTCTTGGAGCATAGGCGAAGCTCCAAGGCTGATCGGAGGTGATGGTCGAAGGAGTCTCGCCGAAGGAGAATTCTTTGAAGATGCTCCGACGCAAGCTCTGGTCGTTGAGGGTCCTACAAGGGTTGGTAATAGCCTATGCGTGCGCAAGTGAAGTGCGAGTGCAGTGAGTGGTATGGGATCCCTGAAAGGTGGTCGGAGTGGGGGACCATGGGCTCCTTCCTCGACGGAGCAGAGGAGGAGGTGGCAGAGGATGAACGAGGTTGTGGAGAAAGGAGAGGTGGCGACGAAGGGTGTCGCGAAAATGAGGGTGACATGGCGAAGCTGGTGGGTGGATCAGATGAGGGTGAGGATGGCTGTAGTCAGGGGTATAAATGGGAGAAAACAATGAAAACAAATCACCTTGCCGGAGCAAGGTGTTGGCGGAGGAAGAGGCCTGGGATGGGCTTCGGTTGAAGCCCTGGGTCTTCGCACGACAGGGACGACCGTTCCCCGGTGCTCGGCGGCGCACAATGGGCGACTGCTACATGGTCGGAGGCCATGGATCACACTGAGGCGGTCACGGCCATGATCGCCTCCAGACCAGCCCTCCGCTGTCACCGGAGGGCGGTCAAGGCTAGGGAGGATGCCCCAAATGGTGGAGAGCTTCATTATTCCACTTCATTGTTGAAATTCTTTCAGCTGCTATAAGCACGCTCGCATCATCTAGCTGCTCCTGACTTCTTCATGTATATGTGATGAGGGCAAGGATGGTTGTAGTCGGGGGTATAAATGGGAGAAAACAATGAAAAACAAATCACCTTGCCGGAGCAAGGTGTTGGCGGAGGAAGAGGCCTGGGTTGGGCTTCGGTTGAAGCCATGGGTCTTCACACGGCAGGGACGACCGTTCCCCGGTGCTCGGCGGTGCACAATGTGCGACCGCTACATGGTCGGAGGCCATGGATCACACCGGGGTGGTCATGGCCATGATCGCCTCCAGACCAGCCCTCCGCTGTCATCGGAGGGCGGTCAAGGCTAGGGAGGATGTCCCAAATGGTGGATGGGGATGATCGGAGCGGAGGGAGGTGTTATATAGGTGGAGGAGTTTGACGGTTATGTGGTTGGGAGGGGGGGTTTCAATGGCCAAGGGTTTAATGGTGGAGTGATGGAGGGTGGAGATGGGGGTTACGCGAGGAAGAAGGAAGAGAGAGCTGTGAGGAGGAGGTGTTAAGAGAGGAAGGAGGTGGCTGGAGCATCAGCCAAAAATGGAAGGGGGAGGAGATTTGGCGTGGCGTAACGCCTAGGGGAAGGGGGTTACGCGAGGTAGGAGACGACCCGGTGGCTGTTGGATCGTGAGATCCAACGGCTGGGATGGGAGAGAGGATAGAAGGCTGAGATAAGATCGTTAGATCTGATCTGATGGTGGGGGCTGGGATATGTTTGGATGGCTAGGATGAGGCCAATGGGTTTATCCTACGGCGGTTATTGATTGGGTGACGTGGAGCATTGGTAGGCGTAGGATGAGGAGGTGATCGGACGGCTACAGGGAAGGGAATACGTGGCACAAGGGAGACCGTAGGATGGGGAACGAATCCAGCGACTGTAGATGAGGTGGATGCGTGAGGTTAGGATTAGATCTGAGAGATGGATCCAACGGCGGGGATTGAAGCGGTAATGGACGGCGAAGATCGAGGCAGGTAGGAGTTGATCCAACGGCAGCCGGAGAGGCCGGGTGCCAAGAGAAGAGGCAGGCCATGTTGCAGCTCCAGAGAGTGCCACGTGGCCCAATCAGGAAATTCAGAATTATAAATACAAAGAATAATACAAAAGAAATAGTTAGAGGCGAAATTAGGAAAAAGTCAAAACATGAAAGTTTCTCGTCTCGATGAGATCTACAACTTTCATGGTGGACAAAAAGACAAAAGAGGTCATTTATACAGAAAGTATTTTTGGGGGTATTTTTAAGGGGGATAAAAACACTGCTTTTTATCTTTGAGATGTTTTTTTTGTATTTTTTTAGTTTTTTAAAAGGGTAAGTGATTTATGGATAATTAATCTACCTAATTTTTAGGGGTTTTTGATGATAAAATAAATACAAGAAAAATAAGGGAAATTTAATACACATAATTAAGGGTTAATTATACACAATATAATACATGATAGAAATAAAGAATTAAAGATAATTTTTATTGGAATGGTTAAGCCAGGGTTTTAATTAGTGAGTTTTAGCATGATGAATACGAGATTCATCATACCCCTATACTTAAACCATGCTCGCCCTCGAGCATCTAAAGAATGAAGGATTCAGATTAATTCCTGATAGTGTGTGTGAAGATTTCAAGGCTCGATCTTCTGAAGACCCTTAATTTAAGAGATCCTAAAATTCTGGTTTTATCCAAGCCTTAGTCAGAAGGAATCCAACTTCTCTAATAATCAGACTCTCTTTTTGTACGTATAATATAAGGATACGAGCTTAAGTGTACTGCATTTTATGAGAGTCAAGTCGAGGCATCACTCAAAGTTCCAGTCCCAAAGACTCTCCTCTAGACCTAATCCTCAATACTAGGGAATAAGTCTATTTCTGCTTCAGTCAACCGTCTCATTAGTTTGTCAGACGAAATGTTGATGGACGGCCAGATGATGGAGGTAATGGGATTGTGTCTATTTTTCTCACCCTCACATTGGAACAAGGGGCCTCTCGAGTGCCTTTTTACTCAACACATGTAAATTTTTATATTGTTGATCAATGTGTCCGTCAAGAGAGTTGGAGTCGTCTGCACTTGTTTTTCTGGGAGTACACCGGGGTGTGTCTTTTCTGAGTATCTAAGATCCCTTTGACACCCAGACTTGTAGCATTTATGATGCAGAGCCCTTTTTCGGTGTCAGCCCGACTCCTAGTCCTAATTAGCGCTTGGTCCAAGTGGACACTTTGAAAATGTTTGGGAGCGCTCGCCATTGGTGGAAGCTCATTTGTAATTTGACTTTGGTATGTAGAGCTTTTTCTTTGACATTTCTTTTCTTTTGTTGGCTAGCTCCACTGCTTTTACCAAAAGTTGACGCACACTGATCAACAATTTCCATTAAGTTTCATCACACCCTGG
This sequence comes from Ottelia alismoides, assembly GCA_037367405.1. Lineage (NCBI taxonomy): Eukaryota > Viridiplantae > Streptophyta > Magnoliopsida > Alismatales > Hydrocharitaceae > Ottelia > Ottelia alismoides. The sequence goes on from JAZKJV010000272.1 coordinate 960,924, forward strand.
CACATAGGTAAATATCAAAGAGATAGCATATGAGTCTTGTTCACATACTGGCTAGGGTTTTGCTGACACTCAGGTTTTCTGAAGCCTTCATTAACTTTATCCCATCCTCGAATATCATCATGGTCTAAACTCAAATCTATAGTCCTAGTTCCTTAAGTGATATCTCAACTCATCTCATCAATCATGCAGTTGTGGAGGTCATATTCTTCTTAAAGGTAGAGATGAAGAGTGCAATATAGCGCTCAAATCTTTCAAACTAGAGAAGTGTGGATAATTAAGCTTAGAACCCTAATGACTAAGGCATGTTAACTTATATTCTCAAGATCACAGAAATCCAGTGTCCTCAAAATCCTCAAGCCTTGAGTGAGTGTGAATGTGTCAGGAATACACCAACTCCTTGGTTAGCAATTTTTGTGTGATTTTTGACTTTTGCAGATTTTTATGGGTTTTAATTTTTCAAACTTTTTTCTAATTCTTTTGGAGAGACAATGACTGGCCCATGCTTAAATGAATAAAAGTATCCACTCTCAGCCAGTATCGGTGTAAGTACGGGCCGATAAACGGACCCGTGATCCTTAAGGACAGAACCATATGCGGTGTCCTTTAAACCACCCACTCTGCTAAGGGAGACCGAGGTTCCCTCACTGAAAGTGTCTACTAAGCCTAGTAGTCAGAGTCTACTTCCAAGAAGGGTTTTTAATTTTTCATTTTTTAAAGGAGTATTTACAAACATTAATCCCTTAATTTTTAAGAAAATAATTTTACAAGGATTTTACAAAACTCAGTTCACAAGTTTACCAAAACCCAGCCCGAAAATAAAATTTAAAAAGTTTTAAAAACACGAGCTAAGGCTAAAGTAAATATACAGTAATATACGGTATACCCCCCTATACTCAAATTTTGCTATGTCCTCATAGCACAAGTACCATGAGTCCAAGGCTCGATTAAATATAGGGTGATATAGAAGAACTGAGGAGGATGATCCTCCTATACTTAGGTCAAAATTAACCTAAGTATAAGAAGACAATAAGAGGGAGGGATGAGCAGGCAGGTCCCCCCTATACTTAGGCTACAAATAGCCTAAGTATGGTCTGAATTGGGGGGGGGGGGTGTTTGTATTATGATACAAGGGTGGGGGTGGGGAGGTTCGTGAAATATACACATAGAGGGAGAAAGAGAGAGAGAGAGAGAGAGAGAGAGATACAAAGGGAAGGGAGATGGGGGTTGAGTGTGTATGTGCAAATGTGTGTGTGTGTGTGTGGTGGGGGGGGGGGGTAGATCATCAAGTGATCCATCTCTTTTTCTTTCCTTTTTTTTTTCTTTTTTCTTTTTTTCATAACATGCAAGCCCTCAAATGAGGACTGTTAAAATAAATATGCAAATTCAACACATATTTTTTTTTGTTTACAGGATGCAAATGCAGACTGACTGATAAAAAATCCTAGAATTTCTTCACAAATTCTTTTACGACCTCTTCAGCGGAAGCTCCCTACTTCACGCCTCCATGAAGATCGAGCGTCCTCGATTTTCATGGGCCCTGCCACAAAAGAGAAAAGTTAGAATACACAAAGAAATTAAATCAGCAGATATGATGCAAAAAATGATGCATGAAATGAGGACCTGTAAATCTTGAAAATATTTGACAAAGAAAATCAAAATTCAATAATTAAGTTAAGCCGTGTCCCCGACAACGGCGCCATTTGATGAATGTCGAATTTTACCTCTTTAATAATCTAAAATTATCGTTGTATAGGAGGCAAATTCGGTTCAGCAATAACCACAGTCCTTTGAATGCTGTGGAGTATTTATACTTGACAAGTCTACCAAGGTCGAACGCAAGGACACGACTACCTAATCAATTTATTGAATTTTTATCAAAGATACACAAGTGTGAAATAATCTCAATTACAGGTCTGTATGATGCACTATGTGAATTACAAGGCAATGTCATGATGTATGCAATTTTTAATTGATTTTAATGCAATTTAAAGGGATGAATGAGCAAATATGCAAGGTTACATGTATGCTAAACAAAAGATCCTAAAAATTTTGAGCATCATATCAGAAATAGAAATCAAAGTCGATTTAATCACAACATGAAAAACAGTCACCTCATCAAAGCAAGAACAAAGAGAGCAGGATCTCATTTATCACATAAAAAATCACTTATTTTAAAATAGTGGCATATGAGAAAATTAGATATGCTAAGATGTAGAGGACAAAACAAGGATCAGAACGACACTAAAATCAGGCAATTCGGACCTACGATGCTCAAGTTATGAAGAAAACAATACAGGGGAATAATTGTAATAAAAATGCAAGAAATAAAATGGATAAGTATATTTAGGTCCCTGTAGGGACCTAAATGTAAATAAGAAAAACCGCCTGGGCCCATATACAATTTCTCCAATGCACGGGGGACTTTGTGCAAATATAGAAACTTTGGAGGACCACCCTGTAATTTACCCATGCACGTGAGGCACGTGCCTGGGGATCAAAATGCAAATAGCAGATCTTCCAGGGTCTTTCATGTAAAATACCCAAGCCCTCACGTGCGACGCCTAGGCTCGGGAGGGTCCTCAGGCTCGGGCCACGTGGCTGCGTCTGGATCTTCAGCTCGAGGTTCGGGTGACCCGAGCCTGTTGGAGCGGACAGAGGCTCGGGTCTCCACGTGCCATCATCGTGGCCGTCCGATCCAGATGATCGGACGACACCTGTATCGTCGCTCTCCTCCGTAGATCACCGGAGAAGGCGGGGCTCCGGCGACCTGCCCTTGGCTCCGCCTCGCCTCGGGAGACATTCTGATGGTCGTAGGCGCTTGCTGGAGGTCCGACGGAGGTCTTGGAGCATAGGCGAAGCTCCAAGGCTGATCGGAGGTGATGGTCGAAGGAGTCTCGTCGAAGGAGAATTCTTTGAAGATGCTCCGACGCAAGCTCTGGTCGTTGAGGGTCCTGCAAGGGTTGGTAATAGCCTATGCGTGCGCAAGTGAAGTGCGAGTGCAGTGAGTGGTATGGGATCCCTGAAAGGTGGTCGCAGTGGGGGACCAGGGGCTCCTTCCCCGGCGGAGCAGGTGGCGGAGGATGAACGAGGTTGTAGAGAAAGGAGAGTTGGTGACGAAGGGTGTCGCGAAAATGAGGGTGACATGGCGAAGCTGGTGGGTGGATCAGATGAGGGTGAGGGTGGCTGTAGTCGGGGGTATAAATGGGAGAAAACAATGAAAAACAAATCACTTTGCCGGAGCAAGGTGCTGGCGTAGGAAGAGGACTGGGTTGGGCTTCAGTTGAAGCCCTAGGTCTTCGCATGACAGGGACGACTGTTCCCCGATGCTCGGCGGCGCACAATGAGCGACCACTACATGGCCGGAGGCCATGGATCACACCGGGGCGGTCATGACCATGATCGCCTCCAGACCAGCCTTCCGCTGTCACCAGAGGGCGGTCAAGGCTAGGGAGGATGCCCCAAATGGTGGATCAGATGAGGGTGAGGATGGTTGTAGTCGAGGGTATAAATGGGAGAAAACAATGAAAAACAAATCACCTTGCTGGAGCAAGGTGTTGGCAGTGGAAGAGGCATGGGCTGGGCTTCGATTGAAGCCCTGGGTCTTCGCACGATAGGGACGACCGTTCCCCGTTGCTCGACGGCGCACAATGGGCGACCGCTACATGGCCGGAGGCGATGGATCACACCGGGGCGGTCATGGCCATGATCGCCTCCAGACCATCCCTCCGCTGTCACCGGAGGGCAGTCAAGGCTAGGGAGGATGCCCCAAATGGTGGATCAGATGAGGGTGAGGATGGCTGTAGTCGAGGGTATAAATGGGAGAAAACAATGAAAAACAAATCACCTTGCTGGAGCAAGGTGTTGATGGAGGAAGAGGCCTGGGCTGGGCTTCGGTTGAAGCCCTGGATCTTCGCACGACAGGGATGACCGTTCCCCGATGCTCGGCGGTGCACAATGGGCGACCGCTACATGGCCGGAGGCCATGTATCACACCGGGGCGGTCACGGCCATGATCGCCTCCAGACCAGCCCTCCGCTGTCACCGGAGGGCGGTCGAGGCTAGGGAGGATGCCCCAAATGGTGGATGGGGATGATCGGAGCGGAGGGAGGTGTTATATAGGTGGAGGAGTTCAACGATTATGTGGTTGGGAGGGGGGGTTTCAATGGCCGAGGGTTTAATGGTGGAGTGGTGGAGGGTGGAGATGGGGGTTACACGAGGAAGAAGGAAGAGAGAGCTGCGAGGAGGAGGTGTTAGGAGAGGAAGGAGGTGGCTGGAGCGCCGGCTAAAAATGGAAGGGGGTTACGCGAGGTAGGAGACGACCCGGTGGCCGTTGGATTGTGGGATCTAACAGCTGGGATGGGAGAGAGGATAGAAGGCTGAGATTAGATCGTTAGATCTGATCTGACGGTGGGGGCTGTGATATGTTTGGATGGTTAGGATAAGGCCAATGGGTTTATCCTACGACGGTTATTGATTGGGTGACGTGGAGCATTTGTAGGCATAGGATGAGGAGGTGATCAGGCGGCTACAGGGAAGGGAAGACGTGGCAAAGGGAGACAGTAGGATGGGGAATGAATCCAGCGGCTGTAGATGAGGCGGATGCGTGAGGTTAGGATTAGATTTGAGAGATGGATCCAACGGCGGGGATTGAAGCGACGATGGACGGCGAAGATCGAGGCGCGTAGGAGTGGATCCAACGGTAGCCGGAGAGGTCGGGTGTCAAGAGAAGAGGCGGGCCACGTGGCAGCTCCAGAGAGCGCCACATGGCCCAATCAGGAAATTCAGAATTACAAATACAAAGAATAATGCAAAAGAAATAGTTAGAGGCGAAATTAGGAAAAAGTCAAAACATGAAAGTTGCTCGTCTCGATGAGATCTACAACTTTCATGTTGGACAAAAAGCCAAAAGAGGTCATTTGTACAGAAAGTATTTTTGAGAGTATTTTTAAGGGGGATAAAAACACCGCTTTTTATCTTTGAGATGTTTTTTTTGTATTTTTTAGTCTTTTAAAAGGGTCAGTGATTTATGGACAATTAATCTACCTAATATTTAGGGATTTTTGATGATAAAATAAATACAAGAAAAATAAGGGAAATTAAATACACATAATTAAGGGTTAATTATACACAATATAATATAGGATAAAAATAAAGAATTAAAGATGATTTTTATTGGAATGGTTAAGCCAGGGTTTTAATTAGTGAGTTTTAGCATGATGAATACGAGACTCATCACACCAATAACAACAAAGTCTTTTTCCACATTAAGTAGGGTCTGTTGCATGGATTCTTTGCCTTTGCTGAGATCTATCTTGGGCCATTCTTGAGTTTAGATACAAAAAAAAACTAAGATCCCTTCACATAGTCTCATCCCAACACTTCTTGAGCTTTCCTCGCCCTCTCTTAGCTGGCTTGAAATCCCAAAACTCGCATCTTCTAAGGTGCATCGGTCGACCTCCTTTACAAACGACCAAACCATCTTAAGATGTTTTCTCTTATCTTATCCTCTATCTGAGATACACCAACATTCCTTCTGATCGCATCATTCCGAATCCAATCTTTACATGTATGATCACACATGCACCGTAGTATTTTCATTTCTGTTACTGCCATTCTCTGCACATGTCTATAGTTCACATGGCAGAAACCCTTTGGGTGGTGCTTAAGCTTAATAGTTTAAGGGGTAGAAATCTGACTAAATGAAAACCAACAACCTGAAATGAGATATACATCCTTCAAATTAAGGGAATACATGCCAAACCATAGAAAAATCTTGAATAAAATGAAATCAACTGCATGCTCAGTAGAATTATGAGACTAGTTAGATTTTGGTACTCAATTGGATTAATGAGAATAGTTAGCTGATTCATATGAAGTCGATCAGGTCAAGTAGGTCCAACAAGTCCCCAATCCAAGAGCTTATGATATTAGGTTAAAGATGTCCCTTATTGGCTCTTCTCTTAAGGTATGGCTATTTTGATCCGTATATATTATTATGATATTTCCTGACCATTGAGGTTTACTACTCTCCTCAAGAACCTAATAAGTAAAATTATTAGCTCTAAGTGAGTAGGTTATTTGTCGTTTAATGATATGTACCTAAGGGTGTGTCAGTTCGGGAATAAGCATGAATAAGGGTGAGGAATAAGCTGGAGTAAGGTACTATTCTTGTTCAGATGGAAGGATAGGAATAAGGTGGAATAAGAGTAGGTAAGGTGAAATGGCGATAGGAATAATGATGGAATAAGGATCGAGGGAAATGCGCAGGGGAGAACAACTGTACGAGTTAGGAGAGGAGATGGAAATTGTACCCTTTTTCTTATGGCTATTCCCCAAACAAACATGCTCAAGTGTGTTAAATGGAAAATGAGCTTAGTTGTGAATCGGGCCATTCTTTCGACTTTTGGTATCCTTTGCAACGAGACTGGATAATGTGAGGATGTCGATAGCAAGTTTGGATTCGAAATTATCAACGCATGAAATATGTTATCAAGTAAGTTGAATCAATATAATTTCTGCTGAGCAGCTTTGTTGTACCTTTATATATGTATGTACGTACATTCTCTAAAAAATAAAATTAAAATACATCACAATATACCTCACAAGTACTAGAACTTCAAACACGGAAGAAGATAGGAGAGAGAATGCTTGATGTGGGAAGAGTGAGATATAAGTCTATGAAAATGAAAATGGATGTTAGTCTATTAAAAGCTTTAGGAGCCTCATGCCCATGCTTCATAAAAAAACATAAAGGACAATTTAAGATGCCTTTTGATCTAATATCCAAATAAGACAGGAAATTGTATCTTGTAGTACTCATCAAGACATTTCCAACAAGATCAAGAACATCGAAATTGAAGATCATATGAGAAAATTACATGTATTTTAAGATGGGATACATCTTTTAGATCCAGATTTGAATCCAGATCCGAGCCTATATAAGACTAAGGAGCCAGACCACTTCGGACACTTGATCACCTGATCTCATTGGAGTTATGTTGTCGATGTTTGATCACGGACCCGAAGGCGTAAGCACGGAGAGGATCATGAAGTCATCGCAATGATCACGTGCATTTCACACGAATGCCCTGAAAATGTGTTTTTTCGAGCATGAGGAGAAATTAAGGGGAACACCATAGAAGGCATGGATTTTGGGTCAAAGCCATGACCTGAGTCCCATGACTTGGTCTTTCAACCTAATCCACATGACTCTTCCACTAACCTGAGTTGCTTATATGGGCAACCAAATCATATTACAAACTGAGTTGATTATGCAGTTAACTCAACCGTATACAGGTTAAAAAATCTTAAAAACCTCAATATCAAAGTAAATATGCAATGAAGAACATGAGGTATAACTAAAATGATCTTATAGACCGAAGAGCAGGATTGTAAGAATCGAACACAGAAAACCCGAGTTGTTGGAATGAAGAACACATTAGAATATATCTCTTAAATTTTGCTCTCAGAGTATAGTCTGGAGAGTAAAGAGATGAGAGATTATTGCTCTTTGTTGTGTGTTGTATAGTGACGTATGGTGTCCTAATCAGATGATCGATCATGTAGATTTACGTGATCGATCAAAATCAAAAGTTGATTGATCATATGTTAAAATTGATCGGCTAGAAATGCAACCTTTATAATTCAAATAATGATCGATCAAGAAACATGGATTGATCGATCATGTGTGATCGATTAGGTCAGAATGTTTGATCGATCAACATGACTCTTTGGTCTTAAAGTCAAAGTCAAGGTCAAAGGGCTAAAATACAATATACACAATTCTCAAGGTCTTTTACAATTTAAAATAATTATTGGATGTGACACTCAATAAAAGAAAATTCCTCATCTTCTTATTGGGTTTGAGATCCTCCCTTGAGCTTGAAACGACGTTCCTTAGATATGAACTCCTTTGTGTTTCTTATCTTCTTCTTCACTTAAGCTTGAGCTCCTTAAGCTTGAGCTTGTTCTTGTTCCAATAGCTTTCCTGCTCTTAACCTAGTACAAGTTATTGGTACAAGTTTTGACTAACAATATAAGTTTTGTTATCATCAAAATATGCATGGACATGCACTAACAATTTTCCCACTCATACATGCACTCACAATCTCCCCCTTTTTGATGATGGCAAAATATTTTACGCGTTTGCCATAATAATCAGTGCGTATGAGAAAAATATTTTTTGTAAACAATCTTTTCTCCCCTTTTTTAACAATAAAAAAGATCTAGACTGATATTAAAGGTTGATTAATACTAATAGTTAATCGATACAAATTATTGATGGAAATGAATTGTTGATTAAAGAAATAATATTTCTCCTCCTTTTGAAAGTATTCTTTTTATCTGAGCTCTATCTTAAACTTTGCTTAAAGTCTCCTCCTAAAAGAAAGAGTCGAGATCTCATCACCCATGCATGATATGTATGATCAATTAAATAAAAAGATAAGATTCCACCTATGATCATTGGCGGTGGACTTCTCTTGTCTTGGTAGCTTCTCCATGGCGGTGGAGTCCAACTATAATTATGAAAGTTGATTGGCCTTGGGGGTACACCTTTGTAGACATGGCCTCCTCCAATTTCTTTAACCTTCATCACATGAAATATATTTTCATGGTACCCTTTCTTTTCCGGTCCTTCTGGGTTAGGATGAATAATTCCCTTCTTTCTTCAAACCATTTTCTTTTCTGGAAAGATTTAGGGCTAGAAGAGTAACTTTCTACATTTTCTTCTCTTTTATAGAAGAAGATACATAAGTAAATTTCTTTTAAAAGTCATCAATTTCTTTATCTAAATAGGTAATTTTTACTTTAAAACTACTTATCATGTTTTTGTATATCATTTTCTTTCTTTAAAATATTTAAGTCATTAAGCAAAAGAGATGTATCTTCTACTAGTTTTTTGTTAACCTTTTCTGGATTCACGACTTGTCTAAACATATCCTGAAAGGTATTATAACATTCAGAATAGAAAGTTTGTTTACCTCATTTTCCGAGTTAGAGTCCGATGCGTCTAATTCGACTATCTCAACTAATCCCAAACATGCGCTTTCTTCTTCATTACTGCTTGGCTCGTTGTCCCATGATGCTTGTCTTGTTGGATTTCTTTTCAAACTTCTTTTCCCCTATGAAGTTCCTCTGTAGCTGAGTGTAGTCTTTCTTCACATGCCCTATCTTATCACATCGAAAGCATTTGATTTCTCTTTCTCTCCTCCTTTTATTCTCAAGAAAATTCTTGAACATGTGGCTTATGAGTGTGATATCATCATCGCTATCAGAACCCTCGGGGGATTCCTTCTTTACTGATAGGCAAAAACTCTTATGTGACTTTTCATCTCCTTTCTTCTTATACTCCTTTTTTGATTTATAGGCAAGAAGGTTACCTATGAGATCTTCTAACAAGGTCATGCTGAAGTTTCTGAACTCTTCGACGACAGTGACCTTGTGTTCCCAATCATCTAATAGAGAGATGATAATTTTGCTCGGAAGTTCTCTAGGTAGAAATGTTCTTCCAAGATTCCTCAGTTTGCTTATGATAGTTATGAATCTAACATTCATGTCCTTGATACCTTCACCTTTATGCATCTTAAAAGTTTCATAACTAGTGTTACCATTATAAAACGAAATCCTTTTACCTTAGTTTTGCCTTCGCGAGTTATTTTCAGACACTTCCATATCTCATAGGTTGTCTTTAGATGTGAAATCCAATCAAATTCAATTTTTGATAAGGCACATTATATAGAGTTTATTGCCTTTCAGTTGAGGATCTGCTAGCTTGGAGGAGGTGTAGCATGTCTCCTTTTCCTCAGTGAACTTGAACTCCTTTCTTGTCACATTCCATATTGAGGAATCTAAAAACTGTAGGAAGATCATCATCTTTGTCTTCCAACTGGAGCAATTCATCCTGTTGAAGAGGCATGGACGAAACTGCAGCACTTCCCTCTTGATGCGATTCTGAAATGCTGGTTATGTATGTATCGAATGTTGAATTCCTTTACACAGACTAGGATGTAATACCAATTGTTGATTTTGTAATATCTTGGGGCCTAGACCCGATCCTTTATTGAGGGTTACCAGCTCAGACAATCTATTGAGCTTAGGCCCAACTAGATTCCATGACCATAGCTTAAAATTCTTAAGCTCAAGTTGACTAGTAGTAGTCCCCACTACTTATAAACTACTACCACACTTTGTAATTATCAGATGTGATACTATGTTTGGTGTGCTAAAATCACCCCTACTTATATTGATAGTGTCCTCGTTGCGCAATGTCTCGTAACCTATTCCTAGTAACAATGGCTGCTTCACCTCTTGGGTAGCCCTTTCTTCCTAACTCTATGGTAGGGATAACTCTACCACTTGGGTAACCCTTTTAACTATTAGTGAGAATCTGCTCTGATACCAATTGTCATATCCCAGAACCTTGGACCCGATCCAATATTGGAGAACAATGGCAAAGACAACGTATTGGGCTCGAGCCCAACTAGAGCCCTTAACCACAACCCAAAATGCTTAAGCCCATGTTGGCTAGAAGTATCCTCCACTACTTATAAGTTGCGACCATAATTGTGATTACTAGATGTGTTACTATGTTTGGGGTACTACTCTATGTTATCAGAATAATTATTTTTTAAGTGGGCTGATTGTATCATCTCAAACATAGTACCACTTCTAGTAATCACAAAATGTGGCAGTAGATTATAAGTAGGGGCTACTAGTGGATAATGGGCTTAAGTATTTTGGGTTGTAGTCATGAGCTCCAGTTGAGACCTAGCCCAACAAGTTGTCTAGGTTTGTAATCCTCGTAACAGATCGTGTTTTAGGGTCGGACATTACATACAATATGAGAGTAGATTCCCTTTAATCGTAGAAAGGGATGCCCAAAAGGTGGATCCACCCCTAACATAGAGTTATGAGGAAAGGGCAACTCAAGAGATGAAGCCACCATTGTTACTGAGAATAGGTCATGGGCTATCACATAACAAGGATGTTGTGAATATAAGTGAGGGTGATTTTAGCACCCCAAATATAGTACTATATCTAGTAATCATAAATTAATATAACAGCTTATAACTAGTAGGGACTATCTGGATAACATGAGCTTTAGCATTTTAGACCGTGGTCAAGGGATCCGGTTAGGCCAAAGCCCAACAGGTTATCTAGGCTAATAATCTTTGGTAACAGATTAGGTCTAGGGATTGAGATGTTACGATTAGTATCAACGTAGAATCCCTCTAATAGTAGAAAGAGTTATTTAAGAGGTGGAGCTACCCTACTATAGAGTTAGGAGGAAAATTCTACCTAAGAGATGAAACCATCACTATTATTAGGAATAGGTCATGAGCCATCATGCAACGAGGATATTGTGAATATAAGTGGGTTGGTTATAGCAGCCCAAACATAGTACCGCATCTAATAATCACGAAGTGTGATAGTAGCTTATAAGTAGTGGGGGATACTACTAGTCAACCTATGTTAAAAATTTTGGGATGTGGTCATGGTCTTCAGTTGAGCCCAAGCCCAACAGGTTGTCTGGGCCAGTAATCCCCAATAGCGGACCGGGTGTAGGCCCCCGGATGTTATAGATGATATCAGATTAGATTCCCTCTAATAGTGGAAAGGGCTACCCAAGATGTGAACCCGTCACTATTACTGGGAATAGGTCATACGTCATTGTGCACCGAGGATGTTGTCGATATAAGTGGAGTGATTATAGCACCCCAAATATAGTACCATATCCAGCAATTACAAAGTGTGGTAGTAGCTTATAAGTAGTGGGGGACACTATTAGCTAAGTCGTCTTAAGTATTTTGGGATGTGGTTAAGGGCTCTAGTTGAGCCCATGCCCAACAGGTTGTCTGGGCCAGTAATCCCCAATAACAGATCGGGTCTGAAGCCTAAGACGTTACATGTTTTCTAACCCATGCGAACAATGACTGATAGGGGCAGATTGGATTAAATGACTCGCTGAAATCATAATAGCCTTAAATGGGCACATCATTACGTAGCACTTTCAATCACACATAAACAATCAACTATACATGCACATGTATTTAATGTGGAAACTCTCCTGGGTATAAACCATGACCCAAGTCTCCCAAGTCGTGCTTCCAACCTGATCCACATAGGTCGTCCACCAACCTGACTTGCTCGAGCAACCCAATTATATTACAACTTGAGTCGTGGTCAAGGCAACTGTATACAAATTAAACAATCCTAACATTCTCAATATAAAAGTAAATATGCAATGAAGAATATAATGTAAAATTGAAATGATCTACTGAGTGAGGAGTGGGCTCGTAAGAATTGGACATAGAGAACTAAGGGAAGTAAATAAAAAGTTATTTACTACACATCATGAAAAATACAGAATACATTCCAAATAATTTGCCAAAACAATGTTACTTCATCATATGAACTAGAAAATGCAACACAACAATTTGTGCATCTATAAATCAAATATATATAAGGAAATGATTTCCTTTATGATTTCTAATATTCATGATGAATAAGTGAGGTAAATCATGATTACCTTTGATGCGTGAGTTTCTACGGAAGAATCCTCCTGAATTGAGTCCGATATACAAACTTCTCTCACATGGTTGTGGAGATGAGTCGCATTGTTTCCCACGAACCCGGACGCCTACTAGGGCAACAAGAAGAGAGCTGTGAGAGTTGTAGACTCTCAGGACTTGCTATCTCTCAAAGGGGCACATTAGAGAAGGACTTGTTCTCTTGAATTTGTATGTCAAAAGGAAAAGACCTTGCCCTTCTTTTATACTTAAAACATACGTCCAACATGTACCTTGGTCGCCCTTGGATTTTGAATCAAGGGCTAAGACCAAGTCCTTATTCGATAAGGATTATCTCCTTATTATCTCCAATCAATATTAAATAATTAAAATTAAATAAGCAACAACTTTAGAGTTCTAATATAAAAAGAACTCAACAATATGATGGACCATGTATACTTAGTATACACACCCACCACCTTCCATAAATAGAAGTTATTGTTGCAGATTTAATTAATTAATTAATTCACTTGATAATCATATTATCAACATTGGAGAAATTATAAATTAATGACCAAAGATTATGAATAATATTCATGAGCCCAAAATTAAATGTAAATTCAAATTACATCTAGAAAATTAATGTGAATCAAATCCATAAAATCTCATGCCTTGGAAAATTTTGTAAATCATATTTATATAAATAATTGTATGAATCACATCCATATAATAGTTATTGTGAATCACTATTCACATTAATAAATGAGTTATACTTGTGAATCATATTCACAAAATTGCCCTTATCAATAATATGTAATAATCATAACTATTACAATATTTTTATTAATAGGTATGAGTCCTAACCTAATTAAGACTCATGAGATAAATATGCAGATACTAAGAGATAATGTCAGGGAGATCGTACTATCCATGTATAGTACTTGAAATATGGATAACTATCCAATTTCAGGGTTTATACCATTTTTGTAAAAATCCATCACCTACGAATGTTGAGCTCGAGCTGTAACACTTTACTCTCTTAGAGAGCTTGACGAAACACATCACACTCTCCATGCGCTGGGCAAAGTATTGGTGAGCTGAGTTCAGCTTCCTTGATCACATCTAATCATAGTCTAAACTATTTGGATCTAAGAAATGATCTTAAGGAGCTTGTATACTTCACTTTCCACGATCATTTCCGTTTTCAACATTTATACATTGACATTGGAATTGGAAATTGGATTCAAATGAATTGTGATTTAATCTAATTAAATCACAAATCATCTAGTTAAATGGAGCCACTAAAATCCATCCCATTTCATCACTTCTTTGATATGGAGGTGTCATGGTAGATGATCCATTACAACAATAAAAGTAACACTGAGTATTCCAAATACTCATCCATCCTTCACACTAGAAGACTTTGATAAATCTGAAGTTAAATCTTGGTTTGACTACCTTTTTCGAAATGTATCAATAGATTTCTCATTTGATAGTTGAGTAATAATAATAATCATATACTTTTCAAAAGTATATATTGATATCTCGAATTCGTATCTTATTTCATAAACAAGACGATCATACATGGAAATCATGTTGACCCCAAAATATCTCATGAGTGAGCACTATCTCTTAGGTCATCAACTATGAACATGTATGATTCCTTTGAGAGATTATACATATCATACGACTTCTTATGCACACCAACAAATCGATATATGGAACTTAGCTAGGTTACCAATTTGTTGGTCTATCAAATGTACATACTTAGGTATATAGATGCATATCTGTCTCAGATCAAAGGATGCGTGCTTGATCATGATAGTTACAATTTATGTCTTAGTTTATCTTGACATCATCAAGTCAACTCTTTTACTTGATTATTCCAACACTTGCGAATCTCCATTCTTATGCAGAGGAGCTACATCAAGAATTTGGTTGGAAATCAATCTTTCGAGAAAGATTGCCATCTCTTTTTCTGACTGGAGATCTTTATTGAATATGTTATGTTTGAAGCCAACTCCCAGCTGCATTGTATTCAATATGGCCATGGTACATAACCCTAATTGTAAAAAGGGACCTTAATTATAAAGCATTTTATTTCAGAAGGACATGATAAAAATAATAACTTTTATTGCATTTAATGGATCACCGAGGGCTTACAAGTCCAATAGTTTCCCACTAGCCCTCAGGTCCACTCATGTATAACTCTCAACCCATATTCATTACATGTTGGTCGAAGACCTTTTGGGTCAATGGCTTGGTTAGCAGATCAACAATGTTGTTGGTAGAGGCAACCTTGGTGATCATGATATCACCACGGTTCTGGATCTCCCCGATGATGTGATATTTCCTCTCCACATGCTTGCTTCTTTGATGTCACCACAGTTCCTTCACTTGTGCTATGGCACCCATGTTATCGCAGATCAATGGGATGAGAGATCCCTATGAGGAAACTACGCCAAGTTCTTGAATGAACTTGCGCAACCACACAACCTCTTCAGAAGCATACAATGCGCTTATGTATTCTGCTTCAATTGTTGAATCAGCCGTGATGTCCTAGTTCATGCTTCTCCAGCTCACAACACCATCGTTCAACATGAATAAGATCCCTAAGGTTGACTTTCTAGTATCAATATATGATTGGAAGTCTGAATCAATATACTCTAATATTTGGAGATCATTATCTCCATAAACCAAGCCGTAGTCTTGAGTTCTTCTTAGGTACTTGAAGATGCTTTTTACTGCAGTTTAATGTCTCTCTCTGTAGCAGGATTGGTAATGACTTACCACTCCCACTGTATGGCAGATATCTGGTCTAGTACACATCATGGCAAACATCAAGCTTCCTACAACCGATGCGTAAGGGCATCTGACCATGGCTTTCTTTTCCTCAATATTTTGAGGAGCCATCACTTTAGATAGTTGAATATCATGTTTTAAGGGAAGGAAGTCTTTCTTAAAACTATCCATGCCGAATCTTTCCAAGATCTTCTTGATCTATCCTTGTTGTGATAATCCCAATATCCTCTTTTGTTTGTTTCTGATTAGTTTCAAACCCAAGATATAAGAAGCTTCTCGGAGATCTTTCATCTCAAAGGTATAGGGCAACCAGATCTTAACACTAGTCATCACTCTGTATCATTCCAATGATAAGGATATCATCTACATAAAGCACAATGAACATGATGGCACTCTCACAAAGCTTCTTGTACACACATGGTTCATCTGGATTCTGCACGAAATCATAACTCTTTATGATTTCATCAAATCAGATGTTTCAACTACAAGAAACCTGTTTGAGCCCATAGATGGATTTCTTCGGCTTGCATACTTTTCCTTCCTCAGCTATGAAGCCTTGGGGTTTCTCCATATAGATATCCTCTTCGAGGTATACATTGAGAAAAGCGGTTTTGCATCCATCTACCAGATGTCATAGTTCGGGTATGCGATATAGCCAGCAATGCTCTAATGTATTTGAGTATCACCACAAGAGAGAATGTCTCATCGTAATCAGCCCTTCTCTCTATGTGTAACCCTTGGCTACGAGCCGTGCTTTATAGATCTCTACCTTCCCATCGGGCCCCTCTTTCTTTTGAAGATCCATTTCCATCCAATGGTTTTGACCCCTTTAGGTGGATATTCGAGGGTTCATACACCATTCTTGTGCATGGAGTCTATCTCAGACTTCATTGCTTGCATCCAGCTATCCATGTAGAGATCACCCAATGCTTCATTAAATGAAGTTTGATCACCATCAAACTCTTCTAATACATAGAATCTGTATCTTTCAGGTTGCCTTACAACCCTACAACTCCTTCTAGGAGATACAATAGTGTCATTTTCAACTATATCTTCAGATATGGTGTAAGAACTTCATCAGTCTCACTAGATTCGATTAGTTCCTTATTTTCATTATTTTCTTGACTTCTAAGGAACTCATCTTCCAGAAATTTGATGTCTCTAGAAATATGAGTCTCAGGATCATAAAGTTGGTATCCGGTACCATTCTTTACATTTTAATGAAGTAGCACTCTCTAGTGTGAGATTCCAGCTTGCTGGCATCCACATTTTTAGCATGAACCAGACAACCCCAGATATTCAAGTGTCGTACACTTGGCTTGGTGTCATACCGAGTCTCATGAGGGCTTTTATGTACAAATTCAGATGGAAGCTTGTTTAGGACATAACTTGCAATATCTAGTCTCTACTACATGTCCTTAGAAACTGAGAGGCAAGTTTGCTTTACTTATCATTACTCTCTCCATATCCAACATGGTTCTATTGCATCTCTCTACTACTCCATTGAGTTGAGGAGTACCTGAAGGAGTGAGACTGGAAATAGTTCCTCTTTCCTTGAGATATTTTTTTGAATTCATTTGAGAGGTATTCACCACCTCGGTCAGATCGAATCCATTTTATCTTCTTTCCTATTTGGTTCTCAATCAAAGCCATGAATTCTTTGAACTTTTAAAAGTTTTTATATTTGTGACGTAATAAGAAGATAAAATCGTATCAGGAATGATCATGAATAAATGTCACATAATATTGATGTCCATTTCGAGTCGTGGTGCGAAAGGAATCGCATACATCAGTATGTATTAGGTCCAATATACCTTTGCATTGTTCACCTATCTTAGAGAAGGGTGCGTTGGGCATTTTTCTACAAATACAATATTCACATGTTGGTAAATCACAGATTTCCAAAAATCCAAAGGTCCATCTTTTACCGGTATATTTATCCTATCAATAGACACATGTCCAAGTCTTTGATGCTAGATCATAGTTAAATGATCCCCATCCTCCCTTGATCGTTTAGGATTTTTAATAATATTATTAATAATATTAGTATTATCAATAGTATTGACATTCATAATACAATCATGCATGTTCAATTTCAGAGTCCACCTGCCATCTTCCACAAAATTACCATAACGACTTATGATAAGTTTATTACAGACTATAAACGAATATCCATGTCCAACAAATTTAGATACAGATAAAAGGATCTTCTAACATAGGGAACATGTAGACATTCTCTAATAATTAGGAAACTTCCACTAGATAACGATAGTGGTCATGTCCCGATGGGACTGCTGCAACGATTGCATCTTTTCCCATCTGGATGACTATCTCCCCATCATCAAGACTTCTAGTTTCCTGAAGCATATGCAACAAATTTCATACATGAACAGAAGCACTAGAATCAACAATCCAACTATCTTCTCATCCTATGAGCACGTTGATTTCAATGATGAAAGTAGATGAGTTACCTGTCGGGGCAACATCTTTTCCTTTCTCAAGGGTCTTCAGGTACCCTAGGCAGTTGCACTTATAGTGTCCCGGCTTTTTGCAGTGTTGACATACATCCCCTTTCTTGGATGTCAGATGTGAAGAAGATTTTGAAGAGGTGCCAACAGCTTGGCTCTTCTTCTACTTCTTTTGAGTTGGAACCTTCTTGGATCCTTGCTTCCTGCCGTGCTTCCATTTGACCTGTGCAACCATTGCACCGTCGGAGGGATTCTCTTTCTTCATGATTTCCTTAGTGGATCTCAATAAAGCAAGTAACTCAGCATTTGTATGTTTCAACCTATTCATATGGTAAGAAACAATATAATTATTGAAATATTTAGGAAGAGACAATAATATGAAATCAGATTGCATATCTGCATCCATCTCATCTCCTAATGTCTCCGGCTCATGGATATACTCAAACATTTTGAGTACATGTTCTCTGACTGGAGTGCCTTCTTGCATCTTGCAGCAAAGCATCTCTTTCGTAACATTATACCACTGAGTGTAGTTCACATCGACAAACATCTCCTTCAGATTCACCAAGATGTCCTGACCCGATTCCATATCTATTTATTGCTTCTGAAGCAAAGTAGATATGAAGCTAAGAATGTAGCAACGAGACAGTGTGTCATCCTCATCCCACTTCTTGTTGAAGTCTCGTGTATCTTTGGTATGAGGGTCCTTGTACTTGTTGCTAGAGAGCACATACCCGATGCGCTAAGATACAAGCACTAACTCCAAATTCCGGATTCAATCCGAATAATTGTGGCTGATCAATTGATTGACCTCAACTAGTTTATTAAGTGGGTCGAGAGATTTCATCTGAAATAAAAGGAAAAATAGAATACACTTCAAAATCTTGTTTAAGGAAACTATTTAATATTTGTAAATAAAGAGTTCTCGTATTTTTTGTACTTTGAACTGCTTTCCCTTATAAACTTTCAAATCACGAGGCAAGATAATCAAAGGCCTCATTACGAGATCTGAGTCTCCTTTATCTTTTCATTGCATCCCAATAATATAAGAAAATGCAACTACGATGAAATAAGCATAAAATCTTTCCACCTTACAAGTCCATCTCGTATTCTCAGTTCAATCTTCAACACCTTCATCCCCCACATATACGGAGTTAACATGTTGTCGATTAAACCACCCGTCAATGAGCGAATATAAATTTATGCTATGTGCAATCCAATGCCGCCTCAATAATATGGGGAATATCATTGGGTTTACTACGTATATGGCCCATCTCTTTCGAGAAATGAAGAATCAAATTCCATGGCTATTTATATTCTGAAGTCATGACTACACGTGAGTGTCTCTAAAAATACAACCCATGGTGACGAAGTTCTTGGCAATGGCAGGAGGCCATGGATGTCAACATAAAATTTAGACCATATCATGTGTAAATTAATGATTAATCATTTTGAATCATATTCTCATGATTAATCTAAGGGATAGAGTCGGGATATATGCTTATTGTATTAGTTTTAATCCAATTAAAATAATGACACTTAAGCAGTCCCATCTAGGGTTTGATCTTTTATGCACTTAATGTTAACATATAGTATTACACCCTCACTTAGTACAATTTAATGTTCTAATTTTAGTTGTCAAAGTACTCCATGACTCCTCATGCCAACTTTCATCGAAACAGATCTAGTCAGGTTAGACATACAATGCTAACATGGAGCACTTCCACTGTAAATACGATACAAGGTGCCAATTAGGTAACCCATTTGCATTTCCATGGCCTAGACACCTTCTTCGAATCAATTCAAGACAAACAATCGGTAAATATTGTAATAAGGAGGTTTTGTTGATCTTTCAATAGTGTATGATACTATATAGTAACTCTCAGATATTTTAGGAATTTAAATCTTTCTTTAAATTTCCTAAGAGGTTCAGTACATCAATCTGAACACTTCTTGAATTCAAAAACTCTTTTTTTTAAAATTTCAAAAGGTCTAGTGCAATAATCTAGACAATTCTTTGAATCAAAACAATTTCAATTGCGAAAGATGTCTAGTGCAAGAATCTAGACAATTCATGAAATTAATCAAATTAATTTCACAATTTCTAATTACATTTTAAACATTCAAGTGCATAATTAACCAGTAAAAAATATGAAATAAAACATATTCTATTTTATTGCATATTTTCAAAATAAACAAAATTTTGGATTCTAATTTTACAAGCTGCGACCATCACACTTCAAATTAGGAAGCATCATATAACTTGGACTTAAAATTTGTTGCAACCTCTGATATTTCTAAAATATTAGGTCCAACTCATGATGTAAATATATCAAATATATTTCCATCAATTTTGAGTCCCAAAATATGAGAAACAAGTTAATAAGAAGATCTAGTCCTCTTCCAACTCCGAATATGGAGAAATCCAATTTCTTGAGGCCATACAGTCCGGTTTCAGGTCAGAGTGAACAAGCTAATCTTTCTTGCTTCCTCCAACCAACTACACTCTTTAGTTGATCATCCTTCTTTCGATGAGGGGAGTGATGACCTATCAAATCCCTAGACTCAGGAGAGTCTGTTGGGGAGGATCCCCCTTCCCTGACTGGCTCCGTCTGTGCTGATGGCCTTCGACCATAATACCCTCAACTCTCTTTTTTGAACAAGCAGAGGAAGAAGCATGAGATGTTCTCTTGAGTTGCTCAACTGCTCTGCCTCTTTCCCGTCACGACGCGCAAGTTAAAATGGGAGGGAGTTGAAAAGGGGGACCTTTTCGGAGGGCAGGGATTGAGGCGGGGTATCCCCCTAGGCATCAACGGCTTCGTGCCGCACCCCTTCTCTCCTAGCCAGATGAGCCTCTGCCTTCGAGTCGGGTCGCCAGAATGGACTCTGTGCCTTCATTGTTGATGCCTGCTCGCGCTCATTTCCTGTGCTCCTGGCCTTCCTAGCCTGTTAGAACATATATTTCCATTCTATCTGCTTTCTCTTTCCCCTCTTGAAAAACTATTTTTTCATGGTGACTTCGCGAAAAGTCTTTTCTCCTCTAATTGTACGAATCTTTTTTGCACTGATTGGGGACTTGATCTTTGACTTATTAATCAGTATTTTATCATGTTATATGATACAAAAATAGTAGCAAAAAATCAATATTTTCTTGCTACAATCTTCAGTCGAAATCGAAGTCCGTGATCGCTTTTAACATCCGAATCTTCTCCCGAATGTCACCAACAATTGGTGCATATTTTGGGTATAAGTCCAAACCTTCTAGATCTCTCTCTCTCTCTCACACACACAAACACACACACACACACACATATATATCAAAATTACAATTAAAAGCAGGGGAGAGCATTAGCAACTTTGAAAGTCGATGAATCATTCTAATCGTTAAAACTGTCATAAGATAATGTACTCGATAATCAGATGACCTAACCAATTAAACTATGTCTCTTATACCAATTGAAGAAAAAAAAAGATCTACTGCACATCATGGAAAATACAGAACATTTATCAAATAATTTGTCAAAACAATGTCAGTGCATCATATGAACTAGAAATATAGCATAACGATTTGTGTATCAAAGAAATACAATATATATAAGAAAATGATTTCTTTTTTGACTTTTAATATTCATGATTAATAAGAGAGGTAAATCAAGATTACCTTTGATGCGTGAGTTATGAAATAAATCTCCCAAATTGAAGTCCGATCTGCAGACTTCTCTCTCGTGGGCACTGGGATGAGTCGTGTTGCTTCCCATGAACTCGGGCGTCGACTAGGGCAACAAGAAGAGAGTTGTGAGAGTTGTGACTCTCAAGACTCTCTATATCTCAAGGGGCACGAAATTTAGAGAAGGACTTGCTATCTTGATTGTTGTATGTCAAAAGGAGAAGGCCTTGCCCTCTTTTTATACTTAAAACACACGTCTAACATGTGCCTTAGTAGCCTTTGTATTTTAAATGGAGGGCTAAGACCAAGTCCTGATTCAATAAGGAATATCTCTTTATTATCTCCAATCAATATTAAATAATTAAAATAAAGTAAGCAACGACTTTAGAGCCCTAATATAATAAGAACTCAACAATATGGTGGACCATGTATACTTAGTATACACGCCTACCATCTTCCATAAATGGAAGTTATTGTTGCAAATTTAATTAATTAATTCATCTGATAATAATATTATCACCATTTGAGAAATTATTAAATTCATCCCCAAAGCTCATAAATCGTATTCATAAGCCCAAAATTAAATGTAAATCTAGTTTACATCTACAAAATTAATGTGAATCAAATTCATATATTCTCATGCCTTGGAAAATTTATGCAAATCATATTTACATAAAATATTTGTATGAATCACATCCATATAAATATTAATTATTATTAATTACTATTCACATTAATCAATGAGTTATACTTGGGAATCATATTTATAAAATTACCCTTATCAAGAATATGTAATAATCATTTTTATTATAATATTGCGATTAACATGTATGAGTCCTAATCCAATTAGGACCCATGAGATAAATATGCATATACTTGGAGACAATGTTCGGGAGATCATACTATCCATGCATAGTGACTTGAAATGTGGATAACTATCCAATTCAAGGGGTTTTACAATTTTTGTAAAAATCCATCACATAAGAATGTTGAGCTCGACGAAACACATCACACTCTCCATGAGCTGGGCAAAGTGTCGCTGAGCTGAATATAGCTTCCTTGACTATTTCTAATAATAGTCCAAATCATTTGGCGCTAAGAAATGATCTCAAGGAGCTTGTATACTTCCATTTCCATGACCATTTCCGTTTCCAACATTTTGATATTGAAATTTGAATTGGAATTGGAAATTGGATTCACATAAAATGTGATTTAATACAATTAAATAATAAATCATCCAGTTAAATGGAGCCATTAAAATCCATCCTATTTAATCACTTCTTTGGTATGGAAGTGTCATGATAGATGATCCATTACAACAACAAAAGTAACCCTGAGTATTCCAAATGCCCATCCACCCTTCATTCTAGAAGATCGATAAATTCGAAGTTCAAACCCTGGTTCGATTGTCTTCTTCGAAATATACCAATAGATTTTTCATTTGATAATTGGACGATAATATTAATCATATACCTTTCAAAAAACATATATTAATATCTCAAATTCGTATCTTATTTCATAAACAAGACGACCATGCATAGAATTCATTTTGACCCCAAAATATCTCATGAGTGAGCTCTGTCTCCCGGTTCATCAACTATGAACCTGTATTATTCTTTGGAGAGATCATACATCTCATACGACTTTATATGCACACCAACACGCTGGTATACAGACTTTGGCTAGGTCACCGACCTATTGATCCGTCAAATGTGCATACTCATGCACATATATGCATATCTGTCTCAGGTCAAAGGATGTGTGCCTGATCGTGACAGTTACGATTCATGTCTTTATTTATCTCGACCTCATCAAGTCAACTCTTTGACTTGATTATTCCAACACTTACGAATCGCCATTCTTATGCAGAGGACCTGCATCAAGAAGTCAGTTGGAAATCAATCTTTAGAGAAAGATCGCCATCTCTTTCTCAGGTTGGATCTTTATTGAATATCACATGTTTGAAGTCAGATGTGTCCTCCCTGCTACATGGTATTCAATATGGCCATGGTACATAACCCTAATTGTACAAAGGACCTTAACAATAAAGTGCATTTATTCAATTATTCATTTCATTTCAGATAGACATGATAAAAACAATAACTTTTATTGCATTTAATGGGTCACCAAGTGCCTACAAGTCCAACAAGAACTGGAGCTATTGGAACAATGAATGAATGCAATGGAAAAAAGTCCTTGAAATTTTCTCTTAGAGTATAGAGTGGAGAGCCAAGAGATGAAAGATTGTTTCTCTTTGTTGTTTGTTGTAGAATGATGTACATGGTCCTATATATAGGACTCCAAGAAATATGACCGTTAGAAATAAAATACGAATCAAATCTACTTCAAAAATCATCCTGAAATGGAATATGATCGATCATGATACAAAGGATGATGAATTAGAATCAATGCTTGATCACGTGAAATTAGATGATTGATCAAAATCAAAAGATGGTTGATCAGAGATCAAAATTGATCAATCAGAAGTATAGATAATGTAATTCAAATAATGATAGACCAGAAAATAAGGGCTAATCAATCATGTATGATCAATTAGTTTAGAATAGTTGATCGATCAGCTCGACTTTTTGATCTGAAAGTCAAATTCAAAGTGATGAAATGCAATATGCATGATTCTTGAGCTCTTTTATAATCTAAGAAAATTACATGATGCGAGATTCAATAAAAGAAGGACTTCATCTTCTTCTTGAGCTTGAGATCCTTCCTTGAGCTTGAGCTAAAATTTCTTAAATATGAACTCCTTTGAACTTCTTATCTTCTTCTTCACTTAAGCTTGAGCTCCTTAGGCTTGAGCTTGTTCTTAGTCCAATAGCTTTCTTGCTCTTGACCTAGCTAGAAGCTATCTGCACAAGTTTTGATTAAGAACACAAGTTTTGTTATTAACACAAAATATGCATGTTCATGTACTAACAATTTCCTCTCTCATGCATGCACTCACATGTTACTGTCGTGGCTGCTATGAATTCTGCTTCACAAGAGAATAATGCGACACATTTCTATTTCCGTGATCACAATGAGATCGATTTCCCCTAGGTACAAGATCATCCCTATTGTACTCTTCCTTTCATCAACGTCTCTATCTAGGTTACTATCAGAATGTAAAAAGATCCTTGGTTCTTCATGTCATGTATTTTAAACTAATCCATGGTTTATAGTTACCTTCACATTTCTCAAGATATGTTTCATAGCGTGTAGGTGTGAGCTCCTTGACGACTCCAAATATTACTCACTATTCCAACTGAACAAGATATATCTGGTTGGGTGTGAATTAGATATCATTAGCTCCCAACCAATTTTATGTCTAAGGTTGACCCACTTTTTTCCTTCTTAATCTTTCTTCAAACTTAGTTTTTGCTCCATTGGGAACCTTCTCGGATTGTAATTCTACATCCTAACTTGATGCATCATGTGTCTAGAATAGGCAATCTGCTTCAATAATATGCAATCATAGCGCTTCTCAACCTCAATCTCTAAGTAATGTGAGCATAACCCCAAACTTCTCATCTCAAACTCTTTACTCATTTGTTCCTTGAAGAGTTCAATTGCTTCTTCAGAAGAGTTTGTAACTATTAGGTCGTCCACATATACACCAATAACATGAATATCTTTGTTTAAATTCTTGATATATATGGCTTGTTCATGTGTACATCTTTTGAAACTGAGTATCTTCAAGTTACCATCTATTTTTATATTCCATGCTTGGGGATCTTGCTAAATCTCATATAATGCCTTTGACACGCGATACACCTTGTGCTCCTCACATTTCACAACATAACCCTCTGGTTGAGTAACATATACTTCCTCTTGCAGCTCCCCATTCAGAAATGCAGTTATCATGTCTAGGTGACAGATCCTCTAATTTGAATGCCATGGGAGAACCAACAACAATCTCACCATATCCATTCTAGTAACTCGAGAAGAACTTCCTCAAAATCAATCCCTTTTTGTTGTACATGCACTTTCGCGACTAACCTCGCTTTGTATTTGATCGAATTTCCCTTAAAATCTTCATTGTTTTGTATACCTACTTTAACCCTATTGTTTTGTGCCCTGGAGGTAATTTTGTCAGCTTCCATCTGTGATTTCTCAAGATAGCATCTATCTCCCCTTCCATTGTCCTCACAATTGTTCCTCCTCCTTTGCATCTAAGCAGAGAAGGGGATCATCCATGCTTGCAAGTAATAACTCTCAGATTGGTTTGCTTCTTCGAGTTTACTATAGATTTTCTGCAGTGATCATAATTTTTGGCTCCTTTCTTAGGTTGATGACGAACAAAGTGGAGCTCCTAGTTCTCCCCTCTGATCTGAGATGGCCAGATGTTTATCCTTGTGCTGTGAGCATGCCACAACCAGGCAATGTTTGTTGTGCTTGCAACCAAGCTGTCAGCTGCCTATTATTCGCCGGTGTTGAGATTGAAGAGATGTGAGCCTCGTTTTCTAATCTCCACCACAGAGCCATCTCCAAACTTCATCGAGCCTTGAACCGTCTTGTCCAAATCTCGAATTCTCGGTCAATCTACTATCTTATGACTGCTTGCCCTATTGTCGAGGTACCATACTTTTAACTGGGCATGGGTGCTGGCATAGAAGTGCTTGGCACCACCTTCTCTTCATTCATAAACACGTAGTTGAGGGATTGACGTTCATGTCTGGTCATGATAAGTGTCAGCTCGTCGTGTTGATCTAAGCAAAATTAGCTTCCCCTTCCAAATTTTTCCCCGGATATTCAGATGCGTAATGTCCATATTTGCACAGTGGAAGCATTGATGTTGCTTTAATATCGTTCGCCTTCATGGTGACCTCTGTCTTGCTTGTGAGTATTGCCTCCATTGCTTTTCCCTCCTCGGCAATGTCCCTTGTTAGAAAATAGGAAGTGGAAGCGGAAATATAAACAAAGTATAAAAACAGAAAGATAAAACATGGAACACCATGAATTTTATGCGGAACCCTACTCCTTGAGGAGTAGGATGAAACCATGGGAGAAGCCCTCAAAGGGACGAATATTCTATTCCTTTTTCTCAATGGATACAGAAGGTCTGAGGCTCCTTATATAGTCTTCACAGAGCCTCCAAGTCCCACCATTGGTAATTGTGGGACTAAACATCGAGATGGGGTAAATGGATCCTGAAGAGATCCATTTACCCATCTCTCATACATATGGTGCACAACTAAATACTCCAACACTTTCCCTCAAGCTCGATCATACAATGCTCAGCTTGGACAACCAGAAAGAAACTCAACTCACGCTACAGGACACTACGAATAATATCAACTCAACGCGCATAACTATTGGCTGCCAAGGGCATTGCTTCTCATGTCGTGCAGGTGAGGAGAACGAACAGGCTGAAGTGTGAGTCAACTGAATCTCCTCGTCGGAGTACTCTGGCCTGCCACAACATGTGGACAACTGCTCCATCTCTAAACATGGACGAACAGAAAAGGCCGTGGAAGTGCAATCCTCATCGGAGTCCACGGTCGCTGGAGAATGGAGTTTGAAAGAAGTCTCCTCGTCAGAGAACTGGGTCACTCCCATCTGGCACAGAGAATAATACTCTACTCTGGAGTCCCTACGGTACCACATAAAAACCCTTGCAAACATGGCATAGAGAATGGTTCTCTACTATGGAGTCCCTTTTGCGAATCGTGGAAGTAAACACACACAAATACAATCAAACAAGCAAGACACAAACACAAGGATTTACAAGGTTCATCCGTAAATGGGCTACGTCCTTGGATGACGTCGATCAGTTTCACTATATGGAGAAAAAATGTATTACAGAGAGTACTGAGAAGGTACATATATGGGATGAGAAACATGATCTAAATGAGGAGTGCAGTATACGATGGCCCTAAGGCCTCTTTTATACCACAACAGAAGAATACCATTGTATTCAGCAATCCATCATAACAGCTCTCAGCCAATCAGAAGGCAGGACACAGATCAGACATGTCAGCAATCCTGGCCCAACAATGCTCAGCCATTCAAAAGGTAGGACACAGACCAGTCATGTCAGCAATCCTGACCCAACAACTCTCAGCCAATTAGAAGGTAGGACACATATCAGACATGTCAGCAATCCTGTCCCAACATCTCTCAGCCAATCAGAAGGCAAGACACAGATCAGATACGTCAGCTATCTTGACCCAACAACTCTCAACCAATCAGAAGGTATGACACAAATCAGACATGTCAGCAATCCTGACCCAACAGTTTTCAGCCAATCAGAAGGCATGACACCGATCAGACATGTCAGCAATCCTGACCCAACAGTTCTCATCCAATCAGAGTACATGATACAAATCAGCCACATCAGCATCCCAACAAGTGGTTAGGATTCAAGTCACAATAACAATCTCCACCTTGAATTGAATCCTCATATAACATAATGAACCATTACTATTATTCCACCATGAGTTGAATTCTCTACTAGCAGAATTAACCATTGCTAGAGTCTACCGGGGTTGAATTCTCATATAGTAGAATTAACCATTACTATACTCCACCATGAGTTGAATTCTCCACTAGCAGAATTAGCCACTGCTAGACTCCACCAGGGTTGAATTCTCATATAACAGAATTAATCACTATTATAATTCACCACTTGAAATTCAGATAACAAGTGTTAAGGAATTATAAATAATACTCACCTTGAAAATTTTCCTTAGAGAAGCTTTACCGAACTTCACCTTACCGCCGCCAGCCCCTCCTTGGGGCTACTATCAACTGTCGATATTGAACAAGTCCAAACAACATTTGAACTTACTCCTAGAACTGTAGACCCTTGCAAGACATATAAATTCTTCTCCTTGTTGCCCTTGATGACAACAACCCGACTTTGGCAACCTGTATGACTCCACCTTCAGCGTTGTACACGTATCCTTTAGAGTCCAAGACTCTAAGGGATATTAGGTTCTTCCTCATATCAAGAACATGACGTACTTCTGTAATTGTCCCTCATGACTCCATAAATAATCTTGATCTGACATACATTGAATCCATTCTTCCTTGTGAACTTATCGATCTTCAGATTGTGCGACGCCATCTTGTTGGATGGTTCTGACGGAACCTGAAGCTCTAATACCAGTTTGTTTCGAATCGGGAAGCAAACATACACAAACATGATCAAAAAATCAAGACACAAACACAAGGATTTACAAGGTTCACCCGTAAATGGGCTACGTCCTTGGGCGGCGACGATCGGTTTCACTATATGGAGAAAAATGTATTACATATGGTACTGAGATGGTACATATATGGGATGAGAAACATGATCTGAATGAGGAGTGCCGTATCTGATGGCCCTAAGACCCCTTTTATACTACAACAGAAGAATACCATTTGTATTCAGCAATCCATCACAACACTCCCAACCAATCAGAAGGCAGGACACATATCAGACATGTCAGCATTCCTGACCCAACAACTCTCAGCCAATCAGAAGGCAGGACACATATCAGTCATGTCGGCAGTCCTGACCCAACAGCTCTCAACCAATCAGAAGACATGATACAAATCAGACATGTCAGCAATCATGACCCAACAACTCTCAGCCAATCAGAAGGCATGACACAGATCAGACATGTCAGTAATCTTGACCCAATAGCTCTCAGCCAATCAGAAGGCAAGACAGAGATCAGACATGTCAGCAATCCTGACCCAACAATTCTCAGGCATATACAAATCAGACATGTCAACAATCCTAACCTAACAGTTCCCAGCCAATCAGAAGCCATGACACAGACCAACCACATCAGCAGCCCAACAAGTGGTTAGGATTCAAGTCACAATAAAAGTCCCTATGGCTCACACGAAAACTCTTGCCGATAAAACAAGAAAATAATGATGGGGACCACGAAAAAAGATGGCAAACATCTGCACATCTTAAAGATCGCATACTCATGCGTGTTTGAAACTGACTTGGAATCTGACGTCAAATCTGACAAAATCTCTGTAGAGTCTGGAATCAGATGGTCTGGAGAATATCTGAATCTGACCTCTGAATATGGAACAAGACCTGTGACTCTAAATAATACTCCCCTTAGTCGGAATGACAATCGTCGTCCAAGTTGGGAGAAGACAATAAAAAAGGGAGAAAAATATGAAACCAACAAAGCTAATCAAAAATTTTTTCTCAAAACATGGATAACATTTGGCCGTTTCAAATTTTTTATAGCTCTTTTTCTTTCTTTTTTTGCATTTTACTTATGGCTTTTTATTTGTACCCGCCCTTTTTTAAATCATTTTTTTATTTTTTAAGCCATGCACCTAATTTTTTTACCGGCTTTCTCATTTTTTTAAACTTGCGGCCCAAACCGGGCCTGGAAATAACGCACCCCCCTTTTCGGATGACCGTCAGCTCACTTGGGCAAAACAAATGAATTTTTTTTAAATACCTCACGAGGGTCCAAGGTTCCTAATCTTGGGAACCTCTCTGGAAAAATCCATCGTCAAAGGAGGTTGGACATTGGCTGGAGGGTGTCACAAGGCAGGGGCGGACACACGTTATTGGCATGGGGGGCACATGCCCCCCTCCAAACTTCTCAACATCCTCACGTTATCTCTTTAAAAATAGAAATTGTAGCAATAAACAGTTGTACGTGCCCCCCTCCCCCCCCATCATCCAAATTTAGAAAACTCTCCAAGACTACAGCCGTGTATGGTATGATCCCCACAAAATTTGGAAGATCGTGCCCTCCCTTCCTGTAATCCAAAAATATTAGTACATCCTTTTTTAATTGATTGACAAAATTTTGGATTCCCTTTTTACCGTGAAAAAAATGGCACGTCTTGTTTATTGATTGTGCCCTCCCCTTCCCTGTAAAACCCTCTCATATCTTTTCATTGTTTAAAAATCGTGCCCTTTGATAGTTCGCCATCCCTACCCCGATAAACGACAACAAGTCACGCTCTGCAATCTGCATCCCTTGCTGGTGCGGTTACACAAATTCCATCCTCGGACGAGCCACGTTCTGCAATCGACGTCGAGTTCCTCCCAGCTCTGTCACAATCTTGTATCTCTCTCTACTCCCACCCTAGACGTACCACGACAACGACTAAGTCGACAAGGAACAGGTAATAAGAAAAATATTATTAATATGTATACTACGATTACATTTCTTCTGAGTTCAATTAATACATTAGAAATTAACACGGGATATGTTATCCAAGTAAAATATCGATATCTTATATAGTTTAAGACTTGTTTGTTACCTTCTTGTGGTCAATGGAGATTGATAATTTAATCACCTAAAATTTTGTTCTTGCCTAATCCTCCACACAACGGTTGTTATGCAGTTCTCATTTTTGAAAATTTTATCCATAGCTGAAGATGGGTCTGGCAACAATTTGAATTTTGATCTACACTAGAGTGTCAACTCTAATTTTTAATACGTGGGAAGAGTAAGGTCATAATTGTATTTTCCCCCACTAGCCTTTAGAAGATGTATGCAAAGAGGATATCGTCATTATGTTCATTTTTTTGCGAAGAAGGCAATGATCAACATAATCCAATATTGGTGAGACGGCCCCTTAGAGGAACTTTATTTTTTTTAATAAAAGATTGATATTTCATTTCATCAAAGGTTTTCTACCAAGAATAAATTTATAATTTAATTATTTTATACTTATGTAAACATTAACATAATTGTATAATTATAATATATCCTTTGATGCAGTTCTTTTGTTGGTAGAAGCAAGATTGCAGCAGGTGGGCACATCATGACATGATTCATCACCACTCCAAGTATCCAACTCCACCGTAGGTATGTTTACAACGAACATCATTTTACATGAGTTATGCAATTAGAAGCAAA
Organism: Ottelia alismoides; assembly: GCA_037367405.1. Taxonomy (NCBI): domain Eukaryota; kingdom Viridiplantae; phylum Streptophyta; class Magnoliopsida; order Alismatales; family Hydrocharitaceae; genus Ottelia; species Ottelia alismoides. Next base: position 992,203 of record JAZKJV010000272.1, read on the forward strand.
TCATTTTACTAACTGGTACTTCAATATTATAGATATCTCTCATATGCTTTATAATTGTTTATTTGTCCATGATTTTGTAACATTTGTATAACATATTTGGATACTTCCTGTGAATTGAAATCATGATTTTGAAATCGTGGTGTTAAAAAAAGAGGTCTAAGTATCGTCCATCTTATATTTTCAATACAATAAACTTTGATACCTATTTTATCGAATCTTTCATATATATATTTATGTATATTTATAATGACATAAACACACATATTTTATAATACATGTAGGGATGGACAAATTTCTCATAAGAAAGTCTTCATCCGCCTCATCTCAAATTCCTGTAGTTGATTCGGTTTCTTTAAATGAAGCAATTGTGGGATCATTAAATAAAAATAAGGTGGGAGAATCAAGTGCAAACGATGTCGTGTTGAACTGATGTCTCTGAGTTGCCTTCTGATCTTGGATTGCGTATGCCGATCGCAACTTATCAACCCAATATTCAAGATGATGTTCGAAGAGCTATATGCAAATGCAACTATCTCAACCAATTAACCATGTTTTTTCCATTCAAGAAAATTGGAAAGAAGAAAAAGATGATTTAATTCTGCATGGTTTCAACGATATCCCAATTGGTTGGAATATAGCGTGGTAAAAGATGCAGTTTTTTGCCGATATTGTTAAATCATGGAAGGACATATCGATATCGATACCGTTTCGATATCGATATATCAAGAGAAAAATTTCTTACGCCCGGGTGATACACGTTGGGGTTCACACTTACAAGTGTCTAGTAAATTTGATTACCTTATATCCGTCAATGATTACAAGTGTTGGAGTTCTTAAGAGAAAATAAGAATTTGGGTAAACATGGAGAGACACTCGAATATTTACGAAAGTGGCAAGATTTGAGTATATTTTCTGCTTGCATTTAATGGTTGATATTTTGGATGTTACATATGCACTTTCACAATCACTTCAAAGGAAAGATCAAGACATTATCAATGCAATCTCATTAGTGTCTACGGCAAAACAATGTTTGCAGGAAATGAGAGATAGTGGATGGACTTCATTAATGGAAAGAGTTTCTTTATTTTGTAAGAAAAACAATATCGATGTTCCAAGTGAAGACGATTTATATGTGGCTACAAGACGATCAAGACGTAATGTTGATAGAATTACAATTTTGCATAACTATCGTATTCAAGTTTTTTATACAGTCATCGATATGCAAACTACAGAGTTAAATGGTCGCTTCACAGAAGCTAACACGGAACTTCTTCTTTGTGTGCCATGTTTAAGTCCAAAAGATTCATTTGCAGCATTTGATATTGAAAAGCTTATCCGTCTTGCAGAGTTATATCCTATGGATTTCTCTTCAACAGATTTATTGGTTCTTCGAAATGAAATGTTGACATCTATTAAAGACGTAAAGCAAACTACAGAGTTCTCAATGTTAAATTATGTGACAGAGCTTCCAGAAAAAATGGTGAAAATTAAAAAAGATCGCATTTATCTACTGGTGTATTTACTGATTAAGTTGGCATTGACATTACCGGTTGCAACGGCTAGTGTTGAAAGAGCATTTTCAGCAATGACTATTGTCAAGACTCGATTGCGCAATCGAATGGGAGATGAATGGATGAATGATGCTTTACTCGCATATATTGAAAGAGATATTTTTGATTCTATTACTGATGATGATATCATGAATTGTTTTCAAAGTATGAAAACTAGACGCGACCAACTTTAAGTAAAGGTATGTATTTGAAATTTGTTTTATGTGTAAAACAACTATTTATTTTTCTCTATGCAACATGGAAGTTTACGATGATTGTTTTTTTATTGCAATCTTATTATTATTGCTATAACTATTATTAGTTGTTATTGTGCCCCACCTAGTATCTAATCCTAGGTCCGCCCCTGCCTGAAGGAGAGTCGGGATGCCTGTGATATGAGAGAGGAGGCCATCGCCTGGCACGAGATGCCGAGGGATGCTGATGTGCATGAAGAACGATTCTTCCTGGAAAGTAGGCACGCCTCCTGCGCGCTGTGAGGGCTTCCAGGCATTGCGCGAGGAAGCGTAGATATGCCGCTGCTGGGGAAGCGCTGATGGGGAGGGGGATCGGTTGGATCTGTCGAATCTGGAGATGTTAGGTGGCCGCAGGGGGTCCTGCGGAGGAGATCTTCGCCGCCAAGCATGATCAGGAGCGCTGCCGACTGCTGTTGGTGATGCTTTAGGGCATGGCGACGATGATGGATTGGAAGGAAACGGGACTGCACGCTGCTGGACAAATCGTGAGGTCGGGGGGTTCACCAGCGGCGATGGGATTTGGGATCTGCGGGGCCTTGCGCCTGGGGTGCAAGGTATGGAATAAGACTTGCAGTTTGAATCGACCGGAGCCTGGAGGTGCGACCTGGATGGCGATGGGGGTGTGTGAGCGTGATGGCATGCCTGTACGAGTAATGGTTGTATCACATGGAAGAGGAATCACGCATGGAGTTGTGACTGCTGTAGCCTGTCAACTGGGAGCTTTGAGCATAGAAATGCTCTCATTCAAGGATCTGGAAGATAGAGCCTCGTGGTTGAGCGAGACTGCTGGAGCATCCAGGGAGAACGAATGCCCCGCCGCTCCAGAACGATCTAGGTTTTTTTAAAACCCTCAAACAGAACTCAAACCTCGAACCATATATGAACATAACTGATACAAAATAATTTCAAATAGAAATGTTCAAGAACACGAACTTCAACATCGATCTTGAATAAAAATAAGAAATTTAGAATCCTCAAGAATCGACCCGCTCTGATACCATGTTAGAAAATAGGAAGCAGAAGCGGAAAGATAAACCAAGCATAAGAAAAGAAAGATAAAACATGAATACCATGAGTTTTATGTGGAACCCTACTTCGTGAGGAGCGAAATGAAATCACGGGAGAAGCCCTCAAAGGAGCGGATATTCTATTCCTTTTTCTCAATGGATACAGGAGGTCTGGGGCTCCTTATATAGCCTCCACAGAGCCTCCAAGTCCCACCACTGGTAGATGTGGGACTAAATATTAAGATGAGGTAAATGGATCCTGAAGAGATCCATTTACCCATTTCCCATACATATGGCGCACAACTAAATACTCCAACAACCCCATCCACGACCTCGACCATGCAAGTTACTACATATGTGATTTTGCTTCAAGTCTCTTGTTCTTTCTCATGAGTAGTATTTGCTCATGCCTCACGTCGTAGTCACAGTAGAGTTCTTCTTTGGCCTTCATGGCTTCAATGACCTCGTCCACTTGCGTGGTCTCTAGATCTCCAAATTGCTTCGTCGTAGCTGCAATTTGGAGATACTATGATGGCACACAATGAAGTAATTTATTCAGATTATGGCTTTACTCCATTTTTCCCCTCGAAGAGCCGAATTGTTTACAATGCCAACGAGTTTGCTGGCTAATTCATCCACCTATTGTGAATCGCCCATCCTTAGGTTCTCAAACTCCCACCAGAGTGCCTGCAGCTTCACTTCCTTTAACCTCTCGACCTTCGATGCGCGTAACACCTTCAAGGCTTCTCAAGGATCTCGAGCTGTCTCCTTGCTCGCAAGTTGAAGCATAATCTCCTCGGGGATTTCTTGGTAGATCACGACAAGGACCATATGATTCTTTTTCTCGCCCACTGCATCCTCCTTTGAAACTTTAACTATCAACCATACTCCCTCAGCACGCACGTTGGCCTTCATTTTTCTAGAAAGGATCGTCTGCTGTGCAACAGACCCTGCTGTAAATGGCGATCGTCCGATCATAAATGGATGACCTTGAGATGTGCGCCCATTATCCCTGGTCCCCTTTACAGGTCATCCGATTCTCATCCGAAGGACCACCTGGATTATAGTACTGACTGTAATTGCCATTTACAACAGAGGATCCGTTCCCTCATTTTTCATTACCCACATCAGATAGAGAGAGATCGGTATGTCACTCTGTACGGGGGCGATCGTCTGCTGTAGCATCCCCTGCTGTAATGCAGGGGATGCTTTGTATGCGGATGGACGACCCGGATGAGCAGATCGGGGATAGTCAGCCCCTCATACGGGTCGTCCATCCCGCATTTGACGCATCCTGTGTTTTGCAGCAGGGGAATGCACAACATATGATCCTCTCGTCACTCTGTACTGTCGTGCTGGAGGTCTTTTCTTCCTACTATTTCGAAGCCTTCAGATTTGTGGAGATATGATCCTTTGCTGTAATGGGTTTTACAACATAGGTGCTATAAAACCTTTTTTTGCGATTTTCATTTTAAAAATCCAACCATATTGATTATGACTTCTAATAATGTTCCATATATCCTGGAAATTTCGTCTAAATACGATACCATAGTTTAGATTAATGGTCAAATGTCCAGTTCTTTTTTAAATGGGATTTAAGTTGCTTAAATGTCAACCGAACCTTTTGACGTTTAAAATAAAATAGCAACTGACTTCGAATTTGAGTAAAAGTTGGAGGATACGTGGAACACTAGTAGAAGGTATAATACATATGATTGGATTTTTATATGAAAATCGCAAAGAAAAAAAAGGATTTTACCACTTTTGTTGTAAAACCCATTACAACAGATGATCCTATCTCGGATTTGTGGTGGAGGCGGCTCTAATACAGCGTGTGAGATATAATATTAAAGTACACCACAATAAACCTCACAAGTACAAGAAGACATGAGAGGGAATGCTTGATGTTGTGAAGAGAGAGATATAACTCTATAGATCGTTGTGACGAAAACACAAATGCTTTCTATTCTATTTATAGATTTAGGAGGAGCCTCACGTCTATTCTTCGTAAAAAAAATAAAGGGTTTTTATCAGTTGTGCCCCTCCGAGATCTTGCAATTTCAGTTATACCCCTATCTTTTTGAGAATATCGGTTGTGCCGCCGAACTTCTTGTCGTTTATCACTTGTGCCCCTCTGGTTAGTTGCCGTTCATTCCCAATGTAGACGAACATTAACGTTGGGACATAATGGAATTAAATTAAAAGTAAAAGCTGAAAAGATATTTTCTCATCTTTCTTCCTCCTTCCCCATCCTCTTCCTCCTCTCCCATCTTCTTCCTCTTCCTCCCTTCTCTTCCTCATCCACAGCTCCTCCCACCTCTGCCTTGAGCTCTCTGTAGGCTCCCCTGAGCCCCTGCTCCGCCCACGTGCCTCCCCGCCTCTGCCTCCGTCCCCACCGTCCTCCTCCTCCCCTCTCCTCCACCACCCGCAACCTCCCTCCCTCCCCCCACCTCCCCCCTCCTCCCCCGCACCTCCCCTTCGCCCAGCCACCTCCGTCGGCCTCCTCCCTCTCCCCACAACTTTCGCCACCGCCTGCTCCGCGCCTCCCCTCGCCCAGCCACCTCGTCGGCCTCCTCCATCTCCCCCACAACTTTTGCCACCGCCTGCTCCCGCGCCTCCCTCCCCCTGCCCCGCGCCTCCCCTTCCCCTTGCTCCCCCTCCCCCCTCCCCTTGCCCCCGTGCCTCCCCTTCCCCCTACTCCCACCGCCCCCTATCCTCCCCTCCAAACCCCCCCGCCTCTCCCCTCCTCCTGCTCCCGCCGCCCCCAGGTCGCCCCTCTACCCTCGCGCCTCCCCCTCCCCCTAGGCCCGTCGCTCCCTAATCCAACGCCACCCCTGCCCCTGCTCCCGCCGTCCCAACCCCTGCGCCCCCGTGCCTCCCCCCTCCTGCTCCCGCCGCCCCCAGGTCGCCCGCTACCTCCGTGCCTCCCCCTACTCTCGTCACCCCCTACCCCCGTGCCACCCCTGCCCCTGCTCCCGCCGCCCCAGGTCGCCCCCTAGCCCCATGCCTCCCCCTCCCCCTGCTCCTGCCGCCTCCTGCCCTCGCACCTCCCCTCTCCCCTGCTCCCGACATCGTCGACGATCTTGCTCGATGAGGAGGACGAAGGAGGAGGCCGGAGGTTGTGTGTGGTGGAGGAGGATGGGAGTAACGGGAAGGCTTTCAGTTTTTGTTAAGATAAGATAAATTTTTGACAAATTAATTCATAAAAATTCTCCAAAAATTCAATAAAGTTCACCGTGAGATCCGTTATGAGTGATATATCCGTGAAAATGCAAAAATTTTAGAGATTCGATGGATGCATGAAGGTGTAACTAAGAGAGAGAAATTATGAAGAGAAATGAAGAATAACAAATGGAGGAGGAAGAAGATGAAGAAGATGTTTGGACAATTATACCCCTCTTAACTGCACCATGGTTTGAAAAAATCATGGTTAAGTCAACTCATTGACGGTTAAACTAACGGAGGGGCACAACTGATAGAACGATAAGAAGTTGAGGGCACAACTGATATTCCCAAAAAAATACGAGCATAACTGAAATTGCAAGATCTTGGAGTGGCACAATTGATAAAAACCCAAAAATAAAATGTAAAAGAGAATTTACTATTGGGCGCCCCAACCATCTGCGGCCCTCTCCTAAGGTCGTCCGATGGTAATCCCGCGGCTCTCATCGTGCTTCCACCACTGTAGTCGTCATATACCCAACAGATCCCGAGCCACTCGATTTCAGTTGATTCTTGTTCGTTGTGACCCGACCTTGGTATATTCCAGGCTTGTTCGGCTCTTCCAACCTCTTCTCTTCGTTCGTCAGCATCGAATGCACACGAGACATCGTCGGCCTATCGTCGGCATCGTCTTGAACGCACAGGAGCCCTATCTGAACGAATCGCCGGACTTCCTCCGGACGTGAATTCTGTATCTTCTCGTCGAGCAACTCCACGTTGTTCCCTTCCCTCCACAACCTCCAAGCCTTCAAGAAAAGAAAGAACAGAAATTTGTTTATGCAGCGCGACAGTCATGCTTAGGCTCACTGTAACATAATTAAAACTTTCCTTACCAGTGCCAACAAGTTCTTATCTATCACCTCCTGGAATGTTGCTATGTTCTGGAAATTCATGTTCTTCCTCCCGCTGATAATCTCCAGCATCAGTACCCCGAAGCTGAAGACGTCGGATTTGACTGAGAAGATTCCGTCCAGAGCATACTCAGGCGAGATATACCCGCTACAAAAAGGCAGAGAGTCAGCATTAACTTGCATATGTATGTATTTATAAACACAGATTGATCCTACATTGTTCCGACCACATTCAGCGTGTTGTCTTCGGCCTGATCTGCCACGAACAATCTCGCGCTGCCGAAATCTGAAATCTTCGGATTCATCGCTTCGTCTAACAAGACGTTGCCAGCTTTGAGATCCCTGTGTATTATCTTCAACCTGGAGTCCTCGTGGAGGTAGACCAGTCCTCTTGCCACACCTACTATGATGTTCGCGCGTGTTGTCCAGTCGAGCATACCACGTAGTCTTTCATCTACGTAATATAGTAACTTGCAAGTTTTGCAGGAAATCCAAAACGTGGCAATCAAGTATAAATGCTGACAGATATGTTCGTCAGTTGATGCATACCGAATATGAAGGTGTCCAGACTTCCATTGCACATGTACTCGTAGACGAGCATCCTCTCTCCCCCCTCCGTGCAGCAGCCGAGGAGCCTGATGAGATTCTTGTGCTGAAGCTTTGCGATCAAGGCAGCTTCGTTCAAGAACCCATCCAAACCTTGCTCCGAAATATGTTTCGTCAGGCGTTTCACTGCTACCACCCTTCCGTCTTCCAGTATTCCCTTTCCATGGCAGAGATATTATACACAGTTCAGACAGCAATCAGTGAAATTAATCTTTGTGTAAGCAAAGGAAAACGAACTTAAAAATGCTCAAACACCTTGTAGACGATGCCGAAGCCGCCTTCTCCAATCTTATCGGAGAAATTACGCGTTGCCTTAGCAATCGCGGCGTAGCCGAAGAAAGACAGTTCCTCTTCCAAGTTGGTAGCTCCGCTGCGCATCGATTGCATGAACCCTGAAGACACCAACGTCGCACAACAGCTGCTATAAACTATACTCACATTTATATATATATAATTGTCCTTCTTGACTTTGAGGATATTTACCTATTTCGATCTCTTTTGTGGAGCTGGACATTTTACGTACGTACAGTCCACACAATACCAGGATGATCACAGCGACAAGGGTGATCATCGAGGCTGCAATGGCTTTTCTCCTTTTGCTGGAAGTGTTAGGAGCTGGAGGTGATGACAACATCCCACTATGAGTTACACTGTATACGCTATGATAAATTTAAGTTCGAACAATTCCATATAAGGGCTCACTGTATTATTTTCCAATAGGTTCTTAGATCAGAATTGATAATTGATTTTACTCATCAACTTAAATGATCAGTAAAGAAAATGACCCTCACTACAAGCATATGTAATAGATCTACCTGGTTCAAGTGATTTACTAGATGGACCCATATGATAGGTCAACATTATCTAAATGATCCATCGCATGTGGTTATTAAACCCATGTTGTGAGGCTAACTGATCGATCGATCGCCTTGAAGGCAACATTTCACGATCTTATGCGCATACAAACCGTAGGTCACTTCCCCTGATTCAGAGAGCTATACATACCGATTTTTAACATGAATGGCACCATTGCAATGAGAATGAAGAGGAAGAGGTGTCACCAAGAAAAAAAAGAAATTTGGCCTTCTTAGTCGGGATTGATCGAATCAGTCTAAGGTGACTAATAGATCCCCCACAAGAAAAACAGGGTGACCACAAAAATATGGCTATAGAAACTTACGACGATAATTGTGTGTCACTAGTTTCCATAGCCATCAAATGTGTCATTCATGTCAGAATTTTGGCCACGACAACTTCGTGGTCAAAGAACTCTCGCAACGAAAAATTGTAGCTACGACTATTGACCATGAAGTGCTATGGTCAGAACCAATTCTGTAGACACAAACCCGAGATTCGCAGGCAAAGTTATGTGGTCACAACTCATTTTCCTTGTAGTGAGTAGTCGTGTGCTTTGGATTGACATTGATTGATCAATCCTGAAACACCAATTAATGACTGAGTGATTGATTATTTCAGAAAAATGGATCGATTAACTGTCAGGTTGGATATAAATTAACGAATGGTTTTGATTGTGCGGGAAGAAGATGAAATAATATGAATATACATTTTACGTACAAGCTGAAATGGTGTATGATTTAATTGGCATATTCCCTATATTAAACATAAGTGAAACATGTCAAGTTCTCAAGAAAAATAAATAGCACAAATATCGTGAGTTTCACGAGACGATACTGAAATGAGCACTTTACTCGACGGTCGAATACCACTAATAAAGAGATATGTCTGTTGCTAATGAAGCGTCAAAAAAGATTGCGCTGCAAAAGGCAGTTGTGGCGGTCAACCACTATGACATCCATATCTGAATAAATCGAATCTGATCCGATTAAGAGTCCGAAAGTTCATTTAATATTCAATTAGTATTGAATAACTTCAGTTTAATCTGTAAATCATAGATCGAATCTTGTTCGTACGCAATCAGCTAAAAAGTCGATCGCATCGTAATGCATGCCATGGGAAAAATCGTGACACAAAATCGAAAATCACAAAAACAAATCAAGATCATCAAAAAAATTTGTCTTGACGAAATAAGACCACCAAAATCGACCGTTCGTTGATCGAAGGTCATTTGATAATTTAAAACTACAAAATTTGATTAAAAAAATCAAGACCGTATTTTGTCAATTTCTGTCATCTTGGATCAGAAAAATATGAAATTTATATTGTTTGATCACCATATATAGACAATCAAAACAAGACATTGCTCATTTGAATCGAAGATTCAATGTGCAAATGCGAACGACTTTGACATAAAGAAAATGGTTTAAAAAAAATAAAAAATTCTAGCTATACAAAACAACATTTGCTTCCTCTCTACACTTGCCCCCCAAAAAAATCTTCACTTGGCAAACACCTAAGATACTTCTCTTGTTTATATAACACCACCCTTCTACCTTCTCTCCATAATTTCCCCCCAAAACAAGCCTAAATTTCCTCCAAAAACCCCAACCGAAGGGGCCTTCCTCTTCCTCTAGAAAGTTACAGCCAGCAGCTCTCAAGTGGCAAATTCCAGCATCTATACTACTGATTGCATATGAATAGGTGTGCCAACAAGAGAACATCATTGAGCTCTTATTATTCTGTCAGAGTTAACTATTCAAGAATGAATGGCAAAACATGGCTTAGAAACAAGGAATAAGAGCATTCTCGTCATTACATGTAAGATCAGAATGAGATAATGTTTAATCAAACTTGAAATGTTAGGAGCTCATTGTGACTTGTTAAGTTCAGGAACTTTATTCAGATATGATAGTTAATATAGGAGATTCTATACATAAAATAAATACTTATTATTTCTTGTCGAGAATAATTTAAAATTAGCAGTGATTTTATATTAAAAATTATAAGGATTTGAGAGTAATTTGCATGTGATTAAAGCATACTTTCATACCATTATATGTTGTTGTTCATGTCTAAAAAATATGAAATTTGGGGGTGATAAATATGCATTTAAGATCCAATGTCGAATACTAATAGTTACATATTTCTTACATAAAAATGTGAAAGATTTTGAGGTCCAATTTCAGACCATTGCATATAAACTGATTTCATATTAATTGAGGAAAAATTTAGTGTAATTATATGTAATTAACTCAAGTTTTCGAGCACCAATTAGTCACTGATTTTATTGCAAAAATCAAAAAATTTTACAGATGAGTTAATATGCAAATTGAGTCTAATTGTAGACTTATTAGCCGTAGATTTTCATAATTGAAATATGATGATTTGGGAGGTTTTGCATGGAGATTCTACTCACTAAAAGATAATAAATGGTGGATTTTAAATTCGAATTTAAGATCATATTATAGTTGCAAATCACGGAATTCGAAAGATCAAAATTAGGGTGAATTGCATGATGTTGATGCATGAAATTGTCTTTGAGTTCTAAACCAAATCATTACAATCGAGGGAGATCTGTACTTCATCAGATCAAGAAATTTAAGTGACATACATTACTGTAAAATCCATAGATTATTATGAATCATTGACGACTAATATATGTGTCGGTCATGATGACCCATACACTTTACGAGATTCATCATGCTAAAAATCACTAATTAAACCTCCTAGCTTAAATAATCCAATAAATTTCACTAATAATTCACTCATTTTATCGTGTAATATATTGTGTATATTTAACATGTAATTATTGTACTTAATTACTTTGTAATTATTTTATTATCAAAAATCTATAAAAATCAGGTTGAATAATTGTATATAAGTTCCTGACCCTTAAAAACACTAAAAAATACAAAAACAACTCAAAACCCAAAAATCGGTGCTTTAACCCGTTAAAACTACCCCCAAAAATATTTGTATCTAAATGACATCTTTTGACTTTTTATACAACATAAAACTTGTAGATCTCATCGAGATCTACAACTTTCATGTTTGGACTTTTTTCTAATTTTGCTTTTAACTAATTATTTTATATTTTTCTTTATATATTTTCCTGTTGGGCCACGTGGTGCCCTCTGGGCCGCCCACGTGGCCTGCCTCTTCTCTTGCCACCCGCCTTCTTCTCCAGCCATTAGATCCTATTATAGCCGCCTTCATCACAGTCGTTGACTTCCGCCTTCATCTCCAGCCGTTAGATCTGATCCTGGTCAGATCACTGTCGTCCGCCTCCGCTTCGATCACAACCATCCGATCTCTTCTCATCCTACGCATCTTATCTCGCCACGTCGCCCTTCTCCCATCACCCTTGGATCGAGCCCCACCTTTCCATCTTAACCATCAAGTACCACCTCACCCATAGCCGTACGATCTCATCACCAGATCTGATCCAAGCCGCCCCTAGTACTCCACTCTCAGCCACTTGATGATCTTTCGTCCCATGGTCCTCCTCTGGCCACGTCAACCATCCCCTCCTGCCATTGGATGAATCCCTTGATCTAATCACAACCGTCTGCCCTCGCTTTACTCTCCGTCACTCGATTAGGATATGGGGATCTAATCTCCACCGCACATAAGCGCCTTAATCTGAACTGTTGGATCGAAAGATCCAACGGTTCCCATTCATCTTACTCCTCAACGCCTCCAGCTCCCAAGCGTTACGCCTGGCCTCCCCTTTGCCCCCTTCCATTTTTGGATACCTCTTCCGATCGCCTCCTCGCTCCATAACGGTAGCCCTCAGATTCGCCTTTCTCGCACTATCTTCAGTGCATCTCGCCTTCACTCCCAATCATCAAGACAACCATTCAAAAATGCCTTGCCATCACGAAACGCTTGCAACCCTTAACCTATAAAGCTCCTCGTTGCTCCTCCGATCAAACCATCCATCAATCCAAGGGCTTCGACCCAACCTCTTGCCCTTCAGAGACAGCTGAGTGGTCTGATGTCGCCCCAAACTCCGGTGTGATCCATGGCGCCGTAATGTAAAGCTCTGCCAGCTCCGGCGGTATCTTGAGCTCCGTGCACGGCCGCGCAATTCGGGCGATGACCCAGAGCATCCTATGATACTCAGCCCAGGCCACCTCCTCCGCTCGTTTTTCTCTGACTTCCAAGTTCCTCCCACCTCACAATATTTTTGATCTTTGATAACCGCCCCCGCACCCTATGTTAATTCGGTCAAATTAATGTCCAAATTAATTAATGTGATTCGTTGCAGTCGGATACGAGAGGTTAATCAAAAACCACTTAAGGATTAATCTGAAGTTAATTTTAAGCGGCAATATTTTTTTTTACTTGGTGAAGTCCAAGGTCGAACTCAGGGAGGCAACTGTCTCCTTAGGTCAGATTTGAGCAAAATCCAAGTGTGAGATTTTCGGGGAATATATTTTTTTGGTCTTTTTCTATTTTTTCTATGCAGACACATACAAAATCAGGCCAAATTAAATGTTAATAAAGAAAGATGGTCAAATTAATTCCAAAAATTATGAAACTTGGCCAGATTATGAAATGAGATGAAATTAGGCTACTCTAATTTTTTTGTAATTTTTAGACACTAAATAAATTTACTGTGAATTAAATGAACAGACAGGGTGATTTTCAGTATTTGAATTTTAATAAATATCAAACCACAATTTTTTCAAGAACTAAAATTATCCTAGGTGGCTCTAATGAGAAGGGACCTAGGAAAATTAACAGAACTTAATTTCACTGTGAAATGAATTAATTAAAATTAATCTAAGAAAATCACTTAACAATTTATTTAGGCCTCGTATGCGTGCAAATGCTATGAAATTTTTATGGTATGTTACAAATAATGTCCTTAAGCTACTGTGAATTTTTGATGAATTCTGGAAGCACAAAGAATTAACTATAAATCAAAAGGTTTCACTGGGCAAAATATGTCAACTATTCACCAATTAATTCATTAATAATTCAAATGAACTTACAAAAATATGACACGTGGACCAATAGACAGAGGATAAAATTTCCAACACAATGCAATTTTTAGAATTTCAAAATGATGACAAGTGTACTCTAGGGATGCATGCAAACACAGGGGTGTAAATGCAATACAGGAAATTAAAATTACAATAATCAAATATGCAGACAGGGACTCAAATGCAATTACCTATAATGCGGGGGACTCTTGTGCAAATTCTCCACAGGGCATGTGCTCCTCACGTGGGGTCTGCTTCACAGGGACTTCTTCGCAATTTTGGAAAGCTCCAGGGGCTTCTGTGCAATTTTCCCAGGGCGCACGTGCTCCTCACGTGGGCGGCCTAGGCTCGGAAGGCTGCGGTGGCTCGGAGTGAGGCTTGGGCGCTCTGGAGGTCCGGACTGAGGCTCGGAGTAGGCTCGGGTTGTCCGAGCCTAGGCTTGGGGCCGAGGCTCGGTCTTTGTCGACGTGGCGAGCTGCGGGCCTTTGGATCAAGATCGATCCAAAGGGTGGTGGTGAAGACGCGTGGCGTTCTCCCAGACGTGGGATCAGTGATGATCCTACGGTCGAAGGCGAGACCGGTGGCGAGTGACGTGGCGATGTGAGAGCCGTTCGATCGATCGATCGAACGACAGCTGCTCTTCTTCCTCGACGGCCCTCCGCCTCCTGCGGAGGAGAAGGCGGGGCTCCGGCGATCAGGCCGCTGCTCCGCCCTTCCCTCCCGACGTCAGTGGAGATCGATGGCGAGTCGGAGGGATCGCGGAAGGTTCGTGGATGGTCGGCGAGGGCTCCGGTGGCCTCAGAAGCGGAGGAGGAGCTCTGGGAGTTGCTGTCGACGAAGCTCGAAGTAGTCTCCGATGAAGCTCCGATCAGTGGCGAAGGCAGTACCTGCAAGAGTCAGAGGCTAGCCGAAGCATCGTGTGTGCTCGTGTGAAGAGGTGAAGGGGGTCGGCGAGGCCTAAGGGCAACGGAGGACATCTGGAGATGGAGCTCCGGCCAAATGGCGGAGATGGAGGTCGATGGTTGGTGGAGTGCGTCGTCGGAAGGTGCGGAGTAGTCAGCGAGAATGGGAGCTTCGACGCGAAGCTCGGCGAGGTGGAAAGGGAGCGAGAAGGTGGCCGGCGGCGGCGAATAAACTCGGAGAAAAAAACAAGAAAATCAAGAAGAAGAGTGGAGGAGGAATGGAGGGATCTACCTGGGAAATGGAGCTCGGGTTCGGGCTCCAGGTCGTCGCTCGAAGGTCGGTAGGTGGCCTGAGCTCGCGCAGCTCGCGGATGGAGGCTGCAACACGGCGAGGGCACCGCGGATCTCGCCGGAGAAGAAGGTCCGTCTTCGCTCAAGGATTCACTCAATTCCTGTCACAAATCGAAAGCTCCGAGCTCTAGGTTCTTCCCTGGAATGGCGGATGGGGGTGACGTTAGCCGGTGGTGGAGTATTTAAAGGGTGAAGTAGAGGAGCGGCCTGGTGATGGCGCGAAGTTCATGGAGGTAGTGGGGTGTAGCTGGCGATTGACGTGGGAAATGAAGTGGCTGGCGAGGCTAACGGATGAGTGGGGAAGGACGTGGAGTGATTGGTGGTCGGAGATGGTGGTAGGCGTGGTGGCGAAAATAGAAAGGGGGCGCCCCTCCCGCAAGGCAAGGGACGTGGGAGAGAGGGGCGCCTGGAGGTAGGAGACGAGGTCTCCACCGTTGGATCTTGTGATCCAACGGTGGTGATCGAGGGGCTCTGGTCGGGTAGGATTAGATCTGGGGCGCGGAGATGAAGGGCTGAGGTGTAGCCACGTGGCGCGTTGTGGTCGAAGCGCAAGCGAACGACCTGGATGGAGGGTTAAGGTTAATCGAAGGGTCGAGGGATGCCTAAGGAAGAGCGGCTGTGATGGAAGGATCGCGGGTTTGATCGGATGGTGTACACGCCGCCACGTGGCGAGCTCTGGAAGAGGCGCGGATGAGCGGCGTAGATCAATGCAGGAGTTGATCGGACGGTCCAGGCAAGGGGCGTGCGTGGGAAAGGCTGGGCTGTTGGATCTGAAGCGAGATCCAACGGCTGAGGACGCAGGTGGATGAGGCGAGTGGAAGCGGGCCGCGTGGCGCATCCAGAGGGCGCCACGTGGCCTGCTGTGAGTGGCTGGAACAAGATGCACGTGTAGAGGGAAGAGGGGACCGAATTTGGAAAAACTCGAAACATGAAAGTTGTAGATCTCGATGAGCTCTACAAGTTTCATGTTGACTAAAGACGGAGATGAGGTCAAATATTATACATAAATACAAGGATATATAGATATACATATGTAGTATACAAAGTGGCCCAAAAACCCAACTTTCTCATACGAGCTCCAAATTGGATGAAATTAGTCTCATTTTAAAGGTCTTTTAATGTAGAGTATTCTAAGAGTAAGTAGACCTAAATCGGAGTTTGTATGAGGGTTGTATTTGCATTCTAATGTACTGGGGTTCTTAGGCTTTATTGGCTATTTTACAAAGGTGATTTTTGGCCTTTTTCCCTATATTATTAACTAAGGAGTACAATTTATAGAGAAGAGGTTATTTTGGTGCATGGGTATTTTACAGAGGATTTTTGGCTTCTTATTTGAATGCAAATGGCTGCTAAAATGAATGTATTATGTCTGTATGCATGAGTGCTATTTATGTACTATAAAGGGAAATATGCCTCTATTTACTCGGGAACAAGGCTCTATTTTTGACTTTTGAAGTGATGAATCACAGATTCATCAATCTTCTTGGAATTATCCTGATCAACACAACACCTTTCATCACCCATTGACCACCTACTGACCTCCGACCTACCACAAGCACCTTCGCCGACTACTTCACTCACCCTCCTTTTTTCTCCGTAGCCTCGACCACTCCGCCCCAACTTCCCTCCAGTCCACCGGAGTCAAAGACCAGGTCTCCCATTTCCCTCCGCACGCACGAGACCTCACACCACTCACGTACATCACACATATTGCTTCGGCTACTCTAACCTTGCAGGGATCTTCATTTAATGGAATCTACATCGCCTCACTGATCTCCAGCCTCGTCTTCGACGATGCTTCACCGACAACCATCTACAGCTAACCATGATGCTTCCTCTCCAATCAGCCACCTTTGCCAGGTGGTCAGGGTGCCGCGCCACTCTTCGAAGATGACGGAAGAGCCAGGTGGGATTTTGGTGTGCTCGTTAGAGTCCTAACTATGCCTCCTCTCCCCCGGTGGAGGATGAAGCCCAGGTGCCGTTGGATGGCACCTCTTGGCAACCATCCAATGGCCTAGATGGGACGTTTCCAGCACTGAAGTGAGAGACTCAGGTCGCTCGAGTCATTCCCGAGCTACTAGATCTAGCCACGTCGCCCGAAGCAAAGCCCCCTCCCTAGCTTGGCCTCTCGTGTGCGATGCACGCGAGGGGCTCAGTTATTTGCAGAGAATACCCCGGGAATTCATATAATTACAAAGTGGTCCATCACATGTGAGCATGGGTTATTTACATGAAGGCCTGGGCGAGAATGCAAAATTATTAAATGCCCCCGCACGCGCAGTGGAGAAATTACAATGGGACCCCGCCAGTTTCTACTTATTGCAAATAGGTCCCTTTAGGGACCTATTTGGAATTATTTATCTTTTTATTTTCCACATTTTATATACATTTATGCCCCTACATTGTTTTCTTCATAACTTCAGCATCGTAGGTCCAATTTGCATAATTTTAGTGTCCTTTTTCTTCATCTATTTCCTCGCATATTTAATTTTCTCATCTAACACCATTTTTAAAAGAAATGATTTTTTTGTTAGACGATGTTCTTTGCTCTACATGAATCTGCCATTAAATGGATGTTTGTCGATATTTTATGCTCAAAATGACTCTACTTTCAATCTTCGTCTATGCTCATGATTTGTAGGGCATTTTTGTAATTAATCCTGAGATTGCATATTCTTTGCATTTATTCATATATTCTGCATTGCATGTCATTCAATTGCATTGAAAATAAACCAAAAAAATACATGCATCATTGTTTGCGTCATATAAATGCAATGTATTCCGCATCTGCATGAAGACCTTGGAATCGAGAATTATTTACACATACCCTTAATTGATCAAAATTCGATAGATAAAATAAAGTAGCTCGTGTCAATGTGTTCGACCTTGGTAGACTTTCCAAGTATAAATATTCCACAACATTCAAAGATTGTGGTTTTTGCTGACCAAAATCCGTTGCCTACACTATGACAATTTCCCTTTATTAAAGAGGCGGATTTCACGTTTGGCGTTGTTGTCGGGGACATGACTCAACTTTCTTTATTTATTGAATTTTGATTTATTTCCCTGCTGGGTATTTTCAAGATTCGTTGGTCTTCTTTTCATTCATTATTTTTGCATTATTTCTGGTGATTAATTTTCGCTCTATTTTTCTAACATTTCTCTTTTGTGGCAGGGCCCATGAAGATCGAGGATGCTTGATCTCCATGGAGGCGCGGAGTGGGAACCTCTCACTGAGAAGGCCACAAAAGATTTGGCAGGGAAATTTAGGAATTTTTATTAGTCTACTTGCATGAGTATTTTGTAAAAAAATGTTGCATGTGAATTTTTTACAGTCCTCATTAGAGGGCTCGCATGTTGAAAGAAAGAGAAAAGAAAGAAAGAGAGAGAGTAGATCACTAGATAATCTACATCCCCCCACACACATATACACTCACCCCTCCCCCTCCCCCTCTCTCTGTGTATATTTCACATACCCCGCTCATCTGCCTCCTAACTGTCTGTGAAAATACAACCCTCCCCCTCGCCTCCTTGTATCTTAGTCCTCTAAACACAAGCCCCCTAACTTAGATCCTTTACGTAGGCTATTTTTAGCCCAAGTATAGGAGGGCCTGCCTATTCATCCATCCCTCGTGCTGACTTCATATACTTGGGTCAATTTTTGACCTAAGCATAGGGGGATCCTCCTCCTTAGTTCTGCTATATCACCCTATATTTGACCGAACCATGGCTTCATATCAATTGTGCTATGAGGAAATAGCAAATGTTAAGTATAGGGGGGTATACAACATATTACTGTATATCTACTTAAGCCATAGCTCATATTTTTTAAAACTTTTTGAAAAACCTTTTTCGGCTTGGTTTAAGTAAACATGTGAACTGAGAGTCCGAGGGCGCTGGCGCTAAACTCAGTCTAATTGGACTCTGAGTCCCGTAAAAGAAAGTGGTTTCGAGTTACGGGTAAGATTGTAAAAATCATGTAAAAATGTTTTCTTAAAAATTGAGGGATTGAATTTGTATAAATAAACCCTTTTTCAAAAACTCCACAAAAATTGAAAAATTAAAAACCTTTCTTTGAATAAGACTTCGACTAGGCTAAGTAGCTACTTTCAGTGAGTGAACTTCAGTCTCCCTTAGCAGAGTAGGTGGTTTAGAGGACACTGTATATGGCTCCATCCTTAAGGAACACGGGTCTGTCTAACGGTCCGTACTTACATCCATACTATCTGAGAGTAGCCACTTCTATTCATATGAGTCAGGGCCAGTCATTGTCTCTCAAAAAATGAAAAATTAAAATCCATGAAAAATCTACAAAAGCCAAAAATCACACAAAAATATCCACTAACCTAAGGAGTTGGTGTATTCCTGACACATTCACATTCACTCAAGGATTGAGGATTTTGAGGACCCTTGATTTCTGTGATCTAAAGAGTCTAAGTTAACATGCCTTAGTCATTATGGTTTTTAAACTTAATTACCCACACTTCCCTAGTTTGAAAGATTTGAGCGCTATATTGCACTCTTCATCTCTACCCTCCAAAGAATATGATCAGCACATCACATCCAAAACTACGTGATTAATGAGATGAGTTGAGTTATCGCTTGAGGAACTAGGACTAGAGATTTATGTCTGGACCTGATCTAATGATATTCGAGGATGGGAAAAAGTTAATGAAGGCTTCAAGAAACCTGAGTGTCAGCAAAACCCTAGCCAATATGTGAACAAGTCCATATACTATTTCTTTGATATTTACCTATGTCCTGAGTGTGATGAAACTTTAATTAATTTTTGATCAGTGTGCGCCAACTTTTGGTAAAGGCAGTGGATCTAGCCAACAAATGAAATAAAAAGAAGTTCTCTCAAAGAAAAAGCTCTATCCTCCAAAGTCAAATTATAAATGAGCTTCCACCAATGGCGAGCGCTCCCAAACAATTTCAAAGTGTCCACGTAGACTAAGCACTAATTAGGACCAAGGAGTCGGACAGACACCAAAAAAGGGCCCTGCATCGTAAATGCTACAAGTGGGTGTCGAAGGTATCTTAGATACTAAAAAAAGGACACAACCTGGTGTACTCCCAGAAAAACAAGTGCAGACGACTCCGACTCTCTTGATGGACACATTGATCAACAAGCTAAAAATCTACATGTGTTGAGTAAAAAAGCACTCGAGGGGTCCCTTGTTCCAATGTGAGGGAGAGAAGAATAGACACAATCCTATGCCCTCCATCATTTGGCCGTCCATCTACATTTCAAGTCTGATGAACTAATGAGACAGTTGACCGAAGAAGGAATAGACTTATTCCCTAGTATTGAGGATGAGGTCTAGAGGAGAGTCTCTTGGACTGGAATTTTGGGTGATGACTTGACTCGACTCTCATGAATGCAATACACTAAATTTCATATCCTTATATCTTATATGTATAAAAAGAGAGTATGATAATTAGAGAAGTTGGATTCCTTCTGACTATAGCATGGATGAGCCAGAATTTTAGGGTCTTCGAAAGATTGAGCCATGAAATCTTCTATTGCACTGTTACGAATTAATCTGACTCCTTCATTCTTTAGATGCTTGAGGACGAGCATGGTTTAAGTATAGGGTATGATGAATCTCGTATTCATCATACTAAAAATCACTAATTAAATTCCCTAGCTTAAATAATCCAATAAATTTCACGAAGAATTCACTCATTTTATCGTGTAATATATTGTGTATATTTAACCTGTAATTATTGTAATTAATTATTTTATAATTGTTTTATTATAAAAAACCCATAAAAATAAGGTTGAATAATTGTCTATAAGTTCCTGACCCTTAAAAAGATTAAAAAATACAAAAACAAATCAAAACCCAAAAATAAGTGTTTTTAACCCCTTAAAAATACCCCCAAAATACTTTTATACAAATGACCTCTTTGGTTTTTTTTAACATGAAACTTGTAGATCTCATCGAGATCTACAACTTTCATGTTTTGACTTTTTCCTAATTTTACTTCTAACAATTTCTTTTATATTTTTCTTTTTTTTCCAATCTCTAATTTTCCTATTGGGCCACGTGGCGCCCTTTGGGCCACCCACATGGCCCGCTTCTTCTCTTGCCACCCGCCTTCTTCTCTAGCCGTCAGATCCTATTCTAGTCGCCTCCATCACAACCGTTGACCTCCGCCTTCATCTCCAGCCATTAGATCCGATTCTGGTCAGATCACGACCGTCCGCCTCTGCTCCAATCACAACCATCCGATCTCTTCTCATCATACACCTCTTATCTCACCACATCGCCCTTCTTCCATCACCCTTAGATCGAGCCCCACCTTTCCATCTTAACCATCCAGTACCGCCTCACCCATAGTTGTATGATCTCATCACCAGATCTGATCCAAACCGCTCTTAGCACTCCACTCTCAGCCAATTGATGCTCCTCCATCCCATGGTCCTTCTTGGGCCACGTCAACCATCCCCTCCAATCGTTGGATGAATCCCTTGATCTAATCACAACAGTCCTCTCGTGCTTTACTGCCACTCGATCAGGATCTGGGGATCTGATCTCCACCGCACATAAGCATTTTCATCTGAACCGTTGGATCAAAAGATCCAACGGTTCCCATTCATCTTCCTCCTCAACGCCTCCCGCTCCCAGGCATCATGCCTCGCCGCCCCTTCGCTCCTTTCCATTTTTGGATACCTCTTCCGATCACCTCCTCGCTCCATAATGGTCCCTTCCCGTAGCCCTTAGATACACCTTCCTCGCGCTATCTTCAATGTATCTCACCTTCAGTCTCAGGCATCAAGGCAACCATTCGAAAATGCCTCGCCACCACGAAACGCCTGCAACCCTTCACCTATAAAGCTCGTCGCTGCTCTCTCAACCAAACCATCTACCAATCCAAGAGACTTCGACCCAAATTTCCTGCCTTCCGGTGACAGCGGAGTGGCCCGTTGTTGAGGTGTTGACGGCCCCAGCCTCTGGTGTTATCCATGGCACCGCCATGTAAATCTCTGCCACCTCCGACGGTATATCAAGCTCCGTGCACGGCCGCGCACGCCGAGCAATGACCCAGAGCATCCTATGATGCTCAGCCCAGGCCACCTCCTCCGCTCGTTCTTCTCCGACTTCTAGGTTCCTCCTACCTCACAATCTTTTCGATCTTCTTGGAATTGTCCTGATCGGCACAACACCTTTAATCACCCATCGACGACCTCCTGACCTCCGCCCTACCACCAGCACCTTCCTCGACTACTTCGTTCACCCTCCTTTTCTCTCTGTAGCCTCAACCACTCCGCCCCGACTTCCCTTCGGTCCACCGGAGTCAAAGACCAGGTCTCCCATTTCCCTCCGCCCGCATGAGACCTCACATCACTCACACACATCACACATATTGCTTAGGCTACTCTAACCTTGCAGGGATCTTCATTGAACAGAATCTATGCCGCCTCGCTGATCTCCATCCTCATCTCCGGCGATGCTTCATCGATAGCCAGCTACAACTAACCATGATACTTCCTCTTCAATCAGCCACCTTCGTCAGGTGGTCAGGGTGCCTCGCCACTCTTCGAAGATGATGGAGGAGCCTGGTGGGACTTCGATGTGCTCGCCGAAGCCCTAACTACGCCTCCTCTCCACCGGCGGAGGACGAAGCCCAGGTGTCGTTGGATGGCGCCTCTCGACAGCCATCCAATGGCCTAGATGATGCCACGCTACCAGCATCGAAGCGAGAGGCTTGGGTCACCCGAGCTATTCTCGAGCTACTAGATCCAGCCATGTCGCCCGAAGCAGAGCCCCCTCCTAAGCATGGCCTCCCGCATTTGATGCACGTGAGGGGTTGGGTTATTTGCATAGAATACCCTAGGAATTCATATAATTACAAAGTGGTCCATGCGCGTGTGCATCACGTGTACGCTTGGGTTATTTACATGAAGGCCCGGGCAGAAATGCAAAATTACGAAATGGTCCCCCTTGTGCAGTGGAGAAATTACAATGGGACCCCGTCGGTTTCTGCTAATTGCAAATACAATTATTTATCTTTTTATTTCCTGCATTTTATATACATTTATGTCTCTACGTTGTTTTCTTCATAACTTCAGCATCGTATGTCTAATTTGCATAATTTTAGTGTCATTTTGATCCTTGTTTCTTCATCTATTTCCTGGTATATTTAATTTTCTCATCTGACACCATTTTAAAATAAATGAATTTTTATGTTAGATGATGTTCTTTGATCTACATGACTCTGCCATTAAATGGATGACTGTTGATATTTTCATGCTCAAAATGACTCAACTTTCAATCTTCATCTATGCTCATGATTTGTAGGACATTTATTCATATATCCTACATTGCATGCCATTCAATTGCATTGAAAATAAACTAAAAAACACATGCATCATTGTTTGCATCATATAATTGCATTGTACTCCGCATCTGCATGAAGGCCTTGGAACTGATAATTATTCACGCATACCCTTAGTTGACCAAAATTCGATAGATAAAATAAAGTAGCTCGTGTCCCTGTGTTCGACCTTGGTAGACTTGTCAAGTATAAATGATCCATAACATTCAAAGATTGTAGTTTTTGCTGACCAAAATCCATCTCGTACAATTTCCCTTTATTAAAGATGCGGATTTCGCGTTCATCGCTGTACGAGGGCATAGTGACCCTCAGCTGGGAGGGAGATATGAAGCCTAGTCAGGGCAGTGATCGTCTAGTGAGCGAGTCTAGGATCCCAATCCTTTTTACAATTTTTACGTAAGATTGTAGTATTTTTACTTGTTGGGATCTCGATTTTGACCAGTTTCGCTGACCCTGTTGGGGTACCTAGGCTGGATGACTCTTGGTTTTGATTTTTAGCGCTCTTTTTGCATGTACTGATTGGGTTGGTTTTCTGAAGTGACTTAGTCCGGAAAGTCTCTCCCACCCATCTCATGGTGTAATTTCTGAGTGTGCCTAGCCCTTTCTCTGGACCACACTTCCATTGGGAGGGCTAGATGGAAGGGTCTCTTAGGAGGCTCCTTCACCGCTTGAGTTTTGGTTACAATTCCACTAATATGTCATGGCAAGGAAAAGGTCGTTATTAGCTGGAGTTGAGGTTGGTTACAAATTGAGCTTGATCGGAGTTGAGTTTAATTACAGTTGAGTTGGTACTATTCTTGAGGTTGTTTACTATTGAGACAGAAATCATCAATCATCAATCTTCTAAATTTGACCAAAATTTAGAACTACTACTACATATGTTAAAAAAACTAGTGGACGTATTGGGAACTTGGTTGGGATACATTATACCCAATCGCATGTCTATGGAGGCACCCCAACCCTAAGGTATTCTTCACGTCTTAGAGTCATATAGTGATGCACACTCAGACCAAGACCACAGACCATCCACGAAGCTTGAGAATTTGACATGTACAAAGTTCAGATCAGAGACTCATCATACTTAATACCAAGAGAGATCAACATGATCTATAAGTGATAACAAGATAATAACCTAAATTTCGATCATTAATTAATGTATGAAAATATTATATACATAAAATTATGGGGTGAGGGTGATCGGTGGATTCACAAACAAAACAACTTGAAAATCAATTTTCACGCAAGTAGCATATTAAATTTAAATATCAAACCATATCTACTTGCTTCTTATTGAAACTACTGAAATACATGTCTTATTTTTAATAAATTTGGATTGCACAAACATTTGTTGACATTTCTCTTGTTTGTAACATGTATGGTAGGCAACGCACTTGCATCGCAATAGATTGATAGTTGGGCTTCCACAGTTTCAGTTACAATACTTATGATTATAGTTTTTGTTCAGGATATTGAAATTTCTTTTCTTTATCTTCTATTACGTTTAGGGATACATGTATATAATGCAATTTATTTTGTTACATGTAACTGTATATAGAAATTAATGCAATGAGAATTGATGATACTTGTTGTTAGTTGTGTGGTTGTTTACATTATTGTCAATGTTATTCGAAATGCAATTTCCCCCCTCAATTTTAGTAACCTAATACGACCGATATTGAATACAATGTTGCAAGTGCTGTGTAAACAGGTAACCAGATCTGCAGGTGTCACAACTACCAACTATCGAAATTGGTGACCACGTCAAATGACAAATCGTCGAGAACAAGTGTCTTCCAGGCACATGAACCACCACTGAGAGAACAATAGCAACAACTCTAGAAACTGTCAATAATTATTGATACTATTATATTATCTACAATTACATGGCCATAGATAATAACTATTGTAAAAAAATTACAGCAGCAACTATTGTTGTTCAGCTGCAACTGATGTTGTTCACATCATACCTGAAAAAGCTTAGATAATAGTGTATCCTCCTCCTAGATTCAAACACATAGTAGATTCAAACACATCCTAGATTAAAGATGCATATTCTTGTAAGGTTTAAATACATCAAGGATTCAATGCATATCATAGACTCATAATTGAAAGGATGCAAATACAACATAGTTTCAAATGCATGAAAAAACTTTACATCATAGATATATTACAAATTAGACTTGACATGTTCTTACCTGCATGACAAACATTCAAAAACTACATATGAGGAGCATCATCATCTGCAGGTGGATGATTCCATCACGATCACGGTGCGAAGGAACGAGACCCAGTTTAGACAACTCTTCGATCAACCTATGATGTTGATCCATGGTCTGCATGTTTTGGAGGACTGTATCTCACAATTGATCCTCCCTCTCATGCAACCTCTCTACCTCATGGGTCAGGACCTCGACCTTATCTTTCAACTTCTGAAAGTTTGTAGGCGATGGACCACCATCGCTTGTCCCATAGAAGGTCATCTTGGTATACAATGTATCTTTTATACTCTAAATAAAAAGCCAAAACCCAAACATCCCAGAATCATATCTCCTGAATAAAAACTCAAAATGCATCAAAATCTCCTTTAATTGTATATAACTTTTAATAAGCTATTTAATGAAGGTGATTTCATTCAATTTGGAGTTAAGGCATGAAAGTTAGGTTTTGGACCCATATTGAATAATATACCTGAATAAAATATTCATTTTATATATTCTTTTTATTTTTCTAAATTTTCATTTTTTATAATTTTGTAAATATTATTTATATTATATGTGCATATTGATAATTGAATAAAATCATAAAAAATTACAAAAATAAAATAGTGCATAATAATACTTAGATGAAGTACCTGTACTTATACCTAAATATTATATACCTATATTTATTTAAGTGTACATATTATATCAAAAAATACAATAAAAATACATTTAAGTGGATTTAAATACGTCATAAATATATAAAATATGTGTATAAAAATAATAAAATATAAAACACAAAAGAAAAATAAAATACATAAAATATAGATGAATATACCTATATTTGTACTTGTGACAAGTAACATACAATAAAATACCTCAAAAAAAAATAAAATACGTATTAAATACTACATAAAATTAGGAATATTTTTTTATGTTTTAATAAAAAAATTAATTAAATCGGATGATATTTTATATTCATTTTCGAAAGTATTTTTGCCTTGGAATTTCCTGATTGGTCCACGTGGACCAACCAGGTGCAGGTATTCGTTGACCTAGGTTAATTGTACCTCACCTCTTCTAATTTTTGCCAAAATTTCACGAGGCCCCAACTTCACCCAATTTCCTATACCTCCATCATCACCCTTTCACGTCGAGCCTTCCACTGTCTTGTAGCCACCCCGTCCTTCTTACATGCCCATCCAAGAATCTCCACCTATCATTTCTCCTCGTCACGCCATTGATACTCAAAACTCCTCGGAAAATCATCTATAAATAAATCCCCATCTTTACCTTTTGCTTTTTGTTCCCTATGGAGTATTTCTTAGACCCTCATAACGTGCATATGATCGTGGTTCGGTGATAGGAAGCCAAAGACGTCGAGTTGCAGCGAGGAGGGGGTGTAACGGAGGAGATCCAACCATCGCCGGAGCTTCGCTCGATGGTTGTGTTCCTGGCTTTCTCGGCCATTTGATCCCCTTTTCCCACTATTTTAGGTAAACTCTCTCATTCATTTTGGGTACCGGTATTTAAGTTTAGGTTTTACTTTGTAGTTTTAAGAGAAATCAATTCACCCCTTTGACCTGGAGCTCCAGGTCTGATTCATCGTTATATACCTTGTAATCCGCCTCGCTAGCCACCCCATTTCAACCCTCGATGCATTCTCCATTTCACCCACTTGTTCTCCTCTTTGATTCAGCTAGAATCGAAGAGATCATAGGCTCCCTTCTTCTGCATCACTAGAGCCTCATCGCCTCCATCATCCACGCAACCCCAACGACCCTTTTTTGTCTGAGAGCATTGCTCTCGAGCTGTGTTATCTCGCATCAGGAAACAAGCCTCGAGGAGCATTAGGGAGAGGATGGGATCACCAAGAACACCTCCTAGTCGTGCTTGAAGAATATACCCTCCAGGTTAGCTCACTGGAGCCTTTCCGCATACACGGAAGGGACTCTTGAAGATGGAGCACTGATCTGAGTGGCACACGGAGCTAAACTTGTGAGGAATCGAGAAATCAAAGTTGGAGGAGCTCCATTCTTCCCTAATTCATCCAACTCGTTCCATGACTGTTAGATTAAGAACACATTCCAAATCTAATATGGGCTATCCAGTGTAAACAAAGGGTACGCATTGAGAGCCACCCGATCTGCCATGTGTTGCGCGAAGGACGACCCGATCTGCGGGAGTAAGTGGGTATATTCTGCAGGCACCCTCCACCCTTTTTGTAATATTCAAATGGTCTTGTAAATAGCGTATACATTTTAAAAAGTAGTGGTATATTTGCTTGTACCCCTCGAACCTTTCTATTATTGTAATTTAATCCCTACATGTATAATGTGCATTAGCAGGTGTTGTGTTGAGAGAATTGCATGTAAACCATCACATGTTATTTAATTGTTGTTTAATATATTAGATTCGGATATTAGTTATAAACTTTGGTTTTATTTGCACTATGACCCTGATCTTTATTTTAATTGCAAAAATACCCCTACTAGTTTAAGGATTTTTATTTATTATTTTCTATTTATTAAAAATAGCATTGCTCCAAATATTTCTGAAAAGTAAGGTTAAGTTCCTTCTAGGTTGTATTTTCATGATATAATTTTAGAACAACATTTTAGTATTTTTTTCCTATTTTGTAAAAAAGAGCTAAGATATTCCTTGTTTGCTTTAAAAAACACAAAATATTATAAAATCATACTTAAAAATTCCTAAAAAAATAGTGTGTGTTTATTATAGTATCTAGTACCCTAAGACCAAAAATCCATAAAAATAGAAAAAGAAAATGATTAAAAAAATAAAAATCTCCAAAATCATACGAAAAATATAAAAACTCCTAAAAATCTAAAAATATTTATTCATGTCATATATTTTTGTTTATATATAAGAAAATATAAAAAAATTGAGAAAATTTAACCTTATTTAGTATTTTAAAATCTCAAAATAATTTGGCCTAATTTAAAAGTCCCTGATTTTGTGTATTTTGTACTTTAAAAATCCATAAAAATTAGCAAATTACTTAAAAAATAATAAAAATAATAAAAAATTATTTAAAATCCAAAAATATTTCTTTTACTATTTTTATTATTTTTTCTTATATTTATAAATCAATTAACCTGTAGAGTACTATATATAGGCTATAAATAGTATTTATTACTATAGATATTTTATAATTATATTAAAATCTAATATATATAGTCAATTTAAAAAAATAATATTAAAAAATAATATATTATTTAAACCCACATTCTATGATTAATTGTCTGCATACATATATATATTATTTAGGTATTTTTACACCCATAACCCCGAGTAATTCCGCAATAACAATCATAACCCTGCATAATCACGAATTACATGAGAAACCCCAAGTAATGCTTAACTCGTCATTGCATAACCCTGTGTTATGTTTCATTTGGTATACCTGTTATATGTTAGAAAAATACAAATCTGACCCTGATGTTGATTTTTATTTGTAAAACATGCCATTATTCCCCTCTCTCCCCTGGTCGAGCTCCTGATCCCCTTCACCTCGTCCGCTCGAAGCCCTCGATCCCCTTCCCTCGTTCGCTCGAACCCCTCGATCCCCTGCCCCTCGTCTGCTCGAAGATCTTGATCCCCTACCCCTCGTCCGCTCGAAGCCCCCCCCGAATCCCCTATCCCTCGTCCGCTCGAAGCCACCCCCTGCAGGCCTCTGCTCCTTCTGCTCGAAGACCCCGTTGCCACCCTGCAAAGCCCCCTGGTCCTCCCCCTCCCGTGTCGATATTTCCCCTCTCTCAAAGGCCGCCGAGCTTGAAGAAACCCCCCGGCTCCTGCACCCACGAGCTCCGCGAAAGCCGCCCCGCACACCCACGAGCTTCGCGAAGCCCCCCCTAAACCGTCGATCCCCTGCCCCCCCTGTTCGCTCGAAGCCCCCCCACACGTACGCCTGCAACAACTAGCTCTGCGAAGCTCCCCCGCCCCCCATATACACCGATCCTTGCTCGAAGCACCTCCCCCCTTGAGCTTGGGTCGTTGCACCCCGCCGTATCTGCCAGCTAGAATCCCGACTGCCGCTTGCAAGCTTGTCATTTATTTTTTGCTTTTCATTTTTTTATTTTGCTTAATCCTAGTCGTTAGATCATATATTGGTTAGATTAACTCACTCATATAGTTGAGTTAATTTATTAAACTAACGGAGGGTTATGAGTGTGAGACGGAGTGACAATCCAGAGTTTCTCATATAATTCATGATTATGCAAGGTTATGATTGTTATTGCAGAGTTACTCAGGGTTACGAGTGTAAAAATCCCTATTATTTATTCATTATTTATTTATAAATAAAATAGAAGTGATACATCGTCGTGCTTCCTATGTTCAACACCCTACTCTATTTGTCACTATACACATTTATTTGTAGGGTTTATAATAAGTTTTGATTCACACATGCTTATTCATCGATTGATATATATTATGTGGGTTGATTGTTGACTTCATTGCTTGATCTTGTGAGTAATCGCCACATCGACTGCGCTCCTACCTTGTGTGGAGTGCAAGACCTTCTTCTCTTGATGAGTCTCGGTTATGTCAATAGTATGACCACAATAACAAATAAAGAAAGGAAATCATTTATAAAATCCAGAATGAAAGAGTAACACCTATATAGAGTGGCCTATGTGTGTATATGAGCAAACTTCCTAATTTCTAATAATTTCATATCAACTTTAATTGATGTGAAACAATCTCTAATAATTGTATCCATCCACAACATTGGTAGCTTGTCATTGTGATCTTCAAGGAGTGTCGTGAAAAGATAGGAGCAGATCCTATGCTGTAGCTTTTTCTATAGCAAAGTCTATTGTGCCCCTCTTTTTTCTCGAAATCAATTTCAAAAATACGATCGCATATATTGAATTTATGATTACTATTCTACATACCTATTAAATTTTGCTCAAATCCATTTTATCTTAAGATAAAATAGCTATGAACATTGAATTTAAGCAAAATTTGATAGGTATGCAACCAATAATTATCGATTTAATCTATAAAAGGATTCTGAGATCGATTTTTCAAAAAAGTACAATAGACTCTGTTCTAGCTAAAGGTAAAACATAGATAGATTTTTACATTTGTGCCCACGTTAACTTCTGCAATATTAGTTATGTCCCTTCCTTATTTGGAATATCACTTATGCCCCTACATTCTTGCAGTTTTATCACTTGTGCCCCTCAAGTTAGCTGGCGTCCATCGACCTCCCAAACATATGTTAACTTTTGGACACAAGGGGTATAGATAATAAAACTCGGAGTAAAAATGTAACTTTCTCTTCACCTTCTTTTTCTTCCTCCTCCAATGAAGACTCATCACCACCTTCACCCACTCCTCCTCCATCCCCACCTCATACGAACCCCTCTTCTGTTGTCCCCCACCTCCTCCGATCTCCTCCTCTACTATACTCCTCCGCCTCGAGCCCTCGGGCCCCATACTCATATATCCCCCACTTCCTCCGCCCCCTCCTCTGTCGCCTCCATCTCCTCCACCTACTACTCTCTTGCCTCGAGCCCTCCATCCTTCTCCTATCTTGCCCCCTCCTCATCCACCCCACCTCCTCCATTTCACCATCTCCTCACCACCTCAGCTTCGCAAAAGCTGAAGCCATCTTAGGCCATCATCTTCTCCTTAGGACCAAGGACTACATGTCTTGGCTCCATTTTCGTAGCCCATCGGTCGAGCTTAAGAGCTTGTGCCACACAACTTGGGCTTGCAGGTCCAAAGGAACACCTCCCTCTTTGATTTGTTCCATCAATCCATTAGGGCTACAAGATCATAGAGGATCCATCAAGATTTCTAGAGTTTCACCAAGCAACGTCTTAACATCATCCTTTTGGACCCCCTCGTCTACACAACAGAGGATCACAATAGTAGAAGCTCCGCCTTACATCAACGACCAAAGAGGAGGGGTTCTACTTGAGGCACAATTGATCTTTACCCCCCTCCTCTCATCCTGAATAGAACCCATGTGGCTTATTTCTGTGAAGAATGATGGTAAGTGGTTTCTTGAGTAGGTCAGGTGCGCAAAGGTGTTGGAGTCCACGCTCCAAACATGCTTTGTTCTTGCGCAAGGTGTTGCTAGAGTCGAAGATGGATTGACTTGATGATTTAGGAGTATATATTTCAGATGAGTTTTTGATGGCTTCTAAAATGGTGATCATACGTCCAGAAAGGTGGTGGTTTTGTTATAACGATTTTGATGAACAACCACTCGGATCAGGATCTTGACAACAAAAGAGGACCCGATGTTAAGGTAGATACCTTTAAGGCACATCAAAGCAAGGGCTACACATAGAGAGAACACATCCATTACAATGAGTTATTCTCTCATGTCACCGTTCTTAAATCCACTGAGATATTGCTAGTTATAGATGCATAACTTGTCTATGGCATATGCAGATGGATGCCAAGACTACATTCCTCAATGTATGCCACAATGATGATATCTATATTGAGCATCCCAAGTGATTCATTGCCTAAGAAAGAAACGTATGCAAACTAAAGAAATCCATCTATGACATTAAATAAGCTTCTCGTAGTTGGAACATCTGATTCAATGAAACCCAAAAGAGTTACAATTTCATTTAGAATCATGATGAACCATGTATATACAAGAAGCTTAGTGGTATAACCATTGTGTTCATCATGTTTTATCTAGATAACACCCTAATCATTGGAAATGATATTGCGATGATGACTAGTGTTAAGATCTAGTTGTCCCATACTTTGAAATGAAAGATCTTGGGAAAATCGCTTACATTTTAGGTTTGAAGCTATTCAGAAATATAAAAAAGATATTATTAAGACTATTACATCAAGATCTTGGAAATATTCCATATGAATAATTCCAAGAAAGACATCCTTCCCTTAAAATATGGTTCCATGGCTTCGTGGTTGAGGAAGGCAAGGAATGGAAGCTGAAGATCCATCTATGGACTCAGACAAGTTTATTATATACATGAATCTAGTGGAAGTGCCATTGTGTTCATCGAGCTAAATGTAGATGAAATCTTAATCATTTGGAATGGTGAAAGTGTTATGTGATCTGGTCGTGCTACTTAGAAAGATTTCAAGGGTGGTAGAACCACTTGATAGATATGGATTCCATGTATCGGAAGAGTCTAATGATGATCCAACTTTATACGATGAAGTTTGATAACTCTTCCTCTTTGAACTACACATTAGTTAAATAAACATGATTTAGTTCACTTCATTGACGACCAAACTAACGTAAGGGCATAAGTGATAACATTGCAAGAAGACTGGGGCCCAACCAAATTCCACGACAGAGAGGGCATAACTGATATTGCAGAAGTTAAGAGGAGCACAAATGTAAAAAATCACATCTTTGATGCAAATATTAAAGAGAATCTTGCGAAAAAATAAATGAGGTTTTTTATAGTTGTGCACGATTTTGTAATATCAGTTGTGCTCCTATCTTCTTGAGCAATTAACAGTTGTGTCCCTCGGTTAACTTCCACCCGTTCCCTTCATAAACGGCATTATCTCAGGAGTACAATTGTACTTGGAAAGAAAGAAGAGGGATAGAACTGTAATTATTTGAAAATTGTAGGAGAACGACTATAGGAAAACTTAAGCTTTGGTATATATAAGCTAGGTTCGATTTATCTCACTAACATCAAAACTAACGCGAGTGACACATCGGTTAATTACCTCAAAAAAATAGAGGCGCCGTTAATACCCGAAAAGGAAGATAACTAATAT
This sequence comes from Ottelia alismoides, assembly GCA_037367405.1. Classification (NCBI taxonomy): domain Eukaryota; kingdom Viridiplantae; phylum Streptophyta; class Magnoliopsida; order Alismatales; family Hydrocharitaceae; genus Ottelia; species Ottelia alismoides. Next base: position 1,025,094 of record JAZKJV010000272.1, read on the forward strand.
TGCAGAATCAAACAGGAATATAAATGAAAAAGAAAAAAATATGTTTACTATTTTCATCATCATAAAATATCATTAAATATCTTTTACATAATGATTATATTAATTATTTTAGTAATGAATACGAAAGGAATAACGATGAAGTCAACGTTGCCCGATGGAACGATGTCCACCGACTACAATATCAAATAGTATGTTCGACATGAAATACCATAAATTGGATCTATTTTTTTTACGAACAATATTTGTCGTTAGAAACTTAGTAACATAGTTTTTCTAGCTTGGCATCAATGTTTTGAAAATAGGACCGGAATGATGGCTTTGTACTAGTTCGTTTCGAAAGTCCGATTTTCAGTGTAATCGCATGTTCAATTAGTTTTTCTGAATTCAATTTAACCTATTTCAAATGAAATTAAATCGTAACTAATTTTGAATTTATTCAAAATCTGATCCGACTTTTTCAGCAATTTTCCTGTTCGATTTCAAAAACATTGCTTCCCATAGATTCATTTTATTCTGCCGAAATTCAAGAATACATACATGTTGTAGTTTACTCTACAGTCTATTGCATAGACTGCTGGAATCGCTTTTTTATTTGTGAAACCCTTTAAAAATAAACCATATGGACTTACTATATGCATATTGTTCTACACAAAATCTTGGTTTAATCGGATGTTCTTACCCATTTTTATCTTAAATTTCAAGAATAAGTGAACGTGAGTACTACTCAATAAGCAATCCTGTTCATATAGTTTAGTGTAATATATGGATTCAAGTGTCATGACAGAATGATATAAATGCGAATTTTATATGAATATAGGGGTATAATTGTTATCTGAAAGCTTTAAAAGGGCAAAAGTATAAAAATCCCGAAATAAGAATGGAAACGAACCTTGTGGGACGAGGGAAGCGGGCACCCTAAAGAAGAGGATGTCATCCTGCCCGGGCTCGGCGGTACTGAAGTTCCTTGCGTCCAAGAGGTCGCCGGACCATCGAATGCATCCAGTACCCGTGATCACGTCGGCGGCTGCGTAGGCGACGCAGGAGCAGTTGGCCTTGCACGCGGCCTTGCAGCCCTCGAGGCTTATGCTTCTATTAACTTCGGTGGTGGCGTGGAGGGTGTCCGGCAGCTTCATGTTTTGCACTTGCCGGAACCCATCTCCCTCCCCACACCTCAGCTCCCCATCCCTCTCGCACTTGGGCTTACCCAACCCCACCAGCATCTGATTCATCACATTCCTGAAACCGGGCAAGCAGTCGCACGCACCGTTGCTGCATAACCCGTTGAGGCCGCACGGGTTGTAATAATCGCAATAGTCTGTCGACGGCATGCTCCACATCGTCCACAGCGTCCGCGACTCGTTCGCCCTGACCGCCTCTCGATCCGAGGTGCCCGTCGAATTCATCACCATCCACGACATGGAGATCTCCGTGTTCGGAACGATGTCGAAGCTGTAGTAGGTACCGCTCTCGCAGACAACGAAGCTGAAGTTGATGTAGCGTGCGGCTTCCGGGACCTTCGAGTTCCCGGAGAATCGCTTTCCGTTCCACGGGCCGGTCCTGTAGTGGATATTGCTGTTGGTTTCGGTGATGCACATCTCGCGTGACCTGCCACCGCCCTCACACAGCGCGAACGTGTAGCCTCCGGGGGACGGATCGTCCTTGCTCTTCCACGAGGTGAGATTCAACTCACGGCCGGTCTTCGCGTCCTTACCGAGGAGCATCGTGGGGAGCATCGTGTCCGTTGGATGATCGAAACTCTGCCACAGCCATCGGCCGGTGACGATGTCCTTCACCACGAGGTTGCCCGTGTGGAGGAGCTGCAGGGCGACCGCGTTCGTGGAGCGTATATTGTTGGGGATCTGCCATAATAGTTTGGAGCCCTGGTAGAGGCGTAGAGTGCCGTCAGCAGAGATGTTTGCAACGGCTGTGGCGGAGTCTGTGATTGGCGTCTCCCTGTTGGCAACCCACACAAGGCGGCCGTACGAGGGGCCGACGTAGTTAACTGCGAGGTACGTCTTGCCTGTCTTGGATGTGCTTCCGTTAGGGGCGAAGAAGCCGAGTTGGAAGAAGCTCGGTCCTTGGGACCTGAGGATCTCGCCGTCTCGGAGGGATTGGCTCTGGTTGAGAGTGTCTCCTTCCGTGCAAACGACGGCGAGGAGGAGGTGGGAGGAGGTGATCGAAGCGAGGAGAAGAAGAAGGCACAGAGAAGGGTTAGCCATTTGTAGCTGCAATTCCCTAATCGAAGCGAGAGGTGCGCTTCTTTTCTTGGGGCTCAATAGCAACGGAGGAGGTGAGGTACACAGCAAATTGGAGGAAATTTTGACGAACACCAGTGACATGACGCCTCCGCCTCGCGCACCTCCCCCGCATGCAACCTCCCCCTCAGACCTCTTCCGGTCCTTGGACCATGAAGCTATAATTTCATAAGTTGGTTTTTTCATGCTTGCCCCAACAATTGGAGATATTTCATATGTTGATCCTTATAATTTTTTCAGTTGCCGTTAGATAAGAAAACATGATTTTTTATTTGGAGAAAAGATTATTAAATCAGAAATTTCCACTTGAATGGCAAACTACTGAGTCATAATAAGTCATGGTCGTCTAATTTATGCCATTTTAGTTGTCAGTATTTGTTGGATTTATTGATTTATGTAATTTACAAAATACGTAATTTTGCATAAGTATCTCCGATCTATTAATTGATAAGGAGTTTTACATCCATAACCTTGAGTAATTTTATAATAACATTCATAATCCTGCATAATCACGAATTACATGAGAAACCTCGAGTAATGCTTAACTCTTACATGACATAACCCTCTGTTATGTTCCATTTGAGATGTATGTTGTTATATTTGACTGTTTCTATTTTAAAAAGACAAAATTGCCCCTAATACTCATTCTTATTTACAAATCATGCCATCGCCTTCTCTCTCCATCACTTTGGAAGAGTTGTCGAGAAGCTCCTCCAGACGCCTCCGCCTCGCGCACCTCCCCCGCCTGCAACCTCCCCTCAGACCCTGCCTGCAACCACCTCTCCCCCCGTCGACCTCTACAAGCAATCCTCCCATCCCGTCGACCTCTGCAAGATCCATCACCCCGACCTCTGAAGAACCCACCCCCCAAGACCCTCGCACCTCTTCAAGCTCCCCGACTTCCGACCTCTAGAGAAACGCACCTCCAGCAAGCCCCCCGATCTCCCTCCGGAGAACCCACTACCGTGATTGCAGGTGCAATCCCTCCGCACCTCTGCAAGCTCCCCACCGAAGCTCTCTTGGAAGCCCCCAACGCATATCTCCTCGAAGCCCCCCCCCCCCCCCCCCCCCCCCCCGCCCCCGATGCGTAGCTTCTCCTCCCCTACTCAAGCCCGCCCCTCGTGCAGATCTGCTCGAAGCCCCCCCTCCCCACCGACGCGTAGCTTCTCCTCCCCTGCTCAAGACTGCCCCCCGTCGAGCTCTCCTGGAAGCCTCACCCACGTCGATCTCCTCGAAGCCCCCTCAATCCATGCGGAGCTTCACCTTCCATGTTCAAGCCCGCTGTCGATCGTCCCCCGCTCGAAACCCTCCCCCCCTCTGAGCATGAAGCCCTCTCGCGCACTCCTCCTGCTTCGGAGACCCTGTGAGTACGAAGCGCCCCCTCGGGCGAGGAGACCCCCTCCCATCACGCTCTGAGCTTCTCCTCTCCTGGTCGAAGCCCGCCGTCGAGCTCCTGTTGGTAGCCCCCCTTTCCTAGAGCAATGCTCCCCCACCCCTTAACGTCGACCGGGCTGCACCGAGCTTTGAGCCCCACTTCTCTTCGAAATCCCACTAGCAAAACAACCCCCCTCTTCACGCCAAGCAAGCCCGAGTTCCTCCCCTACTTAAGCCTGTCTCCGATCCTCCCCTACTCGGCAAGGGAAAGGGAGGAGGTCAGAGGAAGGAGGTTGATGTGGACGGAGGGTGAGTGTTGTGTGAGATGAGGAAGGTGGATGGAGGTTGATGGGAGAGAGATATTTTTTGTTTATTTCCTAACCGTTGGATTGAGGATGTGTTAGATTAACTCGTTCATATAGTTGAGTTAATATATTAAATTAACGTAAGGTTATGAGCGTGCAACAGAGTGACTATTTATGGTTTCTCATGTAATTCATGATTATGCAGGGTTATGATTGTAATTACATAATTACTCAGAGTTATGGGTGTAAAAATCCCTAATTGATAATGGGATCTGTTATATCAACATTTCTTTGAAGTATCCACTAGTGACTACTTGAACTCTATTAGCAATAATCTAATCCGTTGTCATACTTGTTTTATCTGAATATTGTAATATTCGCACATGTATCCATTCTAAAAGGAAAATAATAAATATCACTTTGATATTTGTAAATATATATGTCTCTATCCTTGTATATCCACAAAATCACCTTAATTGATATAAATTTTACGAAATAAGTCATTTAGGGGGTGTTAGGTTCAAGAATAAGCAGGAATGTGAATGTGGAAAAAAGGAGAATAAGAGCATATTATCTGTTCGGCTGGAAAGATATGAATAAGGAGAATAAGGTGGAATAAGGATATGTAAGGTGGAATAAATATATGAATAAGGGTAGAATAAGGTAAAATAATGTGATGTGAATGGAATAGCCGTACTCATGAGAATCGCGCCATGCGGAGAATTGACCCCTTATTTCAGTGCTTCTTCTCCAAACGAACATGGTCATTATTGAAGTGTCCTTTATTTTTTAAATTCTCAAGGAACTCATATTCATTACTGTCCGATGCTAAATTAGTAACTATTAGTACAAAAAATTAACGAACATGTTAAAAACAATCATTATTATATTATCTTTTAATAATGACAATAATATTCATTGTATTTTGAAAAAAATAAAGATAACTTTGTACTTGTTAATATTCATATCAGTTTATCATCGAAAGCTATGTCAACAAAGAACCAATTATTTCTTAGCACAAGCCAATTAGTTTTGCTGTAATCCATATTTTAAAATGAATAAAAATATGATCATACCACTATCATTATCAATATCCGAATTTTTACATAATATTTTTGTGTCTTGTGGAGTGTAATTACTATATATACCCTGAACTTGTTTATCACTTTAATAATTGCACATTACAAAGGATTGGTTCATGTATGCAAAATAGGTCTATCAAAAGTGTGAACCTTAGAATGTATAATATGTAAAATTACTAAATCACTATTGATTTAAAACAAATGAAGAGGCCTTCTCCCACTATAAGTAGGGCCGGCTAGATGGATTCTTGCTCAAATCAATGTCGAAAGATTCGACTATTTTTTAGGCTGGTTGTCACTACCTAACGCAACCTCCACAAGTGGAGATTTGAATTCTGGTCTTTTGAGCGATAGGCACAGTGCACTGCCACTAGGGGTGCTAATCGAATCGAATACATTCGAATCCACCAGGATTCTGATTCAGTTCATTATACAAATTTCGATTCGAACTTGAATCGAATTTCAAATGAATTTATAACTTAAATTCATATTCAATTCATTTTGAGTTTCAGATATTCAAATTCGATTCATTTTATTTCGAATTTGAAATGTTAATTGATGTTTTAGAGTTTATATAAATAATATTATGAATAATAATATAATATCAATGTTTTATTGTAAAATTCTAATTTTGAAAATATACTACCAAGATAAGTTGAAAAACTATAAAATCAAGGAAAATATCAAACCAATACAATACATTGCATAAAAGTATCTAATTTTTACAACTATTATGCATGTTTTACAATCTAATATACTTTTTCTATGATGAAGGAATGTATGCATACAATATAATTATATGAGCCTATCAAAGAGATAGAATATCATATAAGAAAAAAATGAACAATATAATTACCATTGTATGTTAAAGTAAGATAAGATCAAACTTTATATAGAAAGTTGATACAAATTAATATTATGATTTGAAATAATGGGAATTGTAAAAAAAATAACGTAGAAAGATAAAACATCTTCATTGAGCGTGAGCATCTTCAATATCAAAAAAGTAAGCCAAATGGATATATGAATTTTTTATGTACAAATGAACAACTTACATTATGGTGAGAAGAACTTGTATATTACCCATGTGATGATAAATTTCACCTTAACATTTATACTCATCAGGGATTTCCATGCAAGGAAAATCAAAACGACAAAAAAGTAAAGGAGATATGTCTAGATAAATTTTGAATCACAGTAAATGTTAAGGAGGAATTCAAAGTAACAAAATAATCATTTTCACATGCTAGGAGAAATATCACCATAATCTGCCATGGATTTTTAGGATCTTTGGTAGATAATGAAAGGAAGAGTGGAAAAGACAGTGTAAGAAATGTGAGAACATGAAAATAAATATGCGGATGAGGATTTAAAATAATAATATCATATATTTAATTTTTCCTATTAGATTTTATGACCAATATTTTTCACTATTTTTATATTGAATAATTAGTCTTTAAATAATAGGATTATGCATACATATATGAATATAAATTGGATACGGCTTAGAGTATCCTCTCAATGCCTCAAAACTTTTGACTAGCATGTTGTGATTGATTATTATACTTATACAAAGTAATAAGAAGCAAAGACATAAACATAAATATTTCTTATTACCGATGCATGAAGGACACATATATCTAATTCATAACATATTTTACAGTCAAATCAATTGAACTTAGTTATAAAGAGGAAAGGAAAGAGATTGGATCTCATTAGGGTGGGGGGGGGGATCGGTGTAGCGTAGGAGTATGGAAATCATAGATGTGATTGCTTCACATGATAGATCATGTCAATGGATCCTAGATATGATTAGAAGTTTAAAATTAACCACTTAATCAATTTAGTAAGTTGGTTTGAGAGTATTTTTAGTTGCTTGCACATGTTACACCTAATGATATAATGCAAATGCTAAATCTTTCAATGTAAATCAAATGTAGTATCTTTTTTAATACATATTCATATACTCTTTTTTGCATCTATTTAACTTACAAATGTCAATCTTTTGATGTAATTATGCTATATTCCTTGTAAACGATATTCAGAAAAGATCATAATCAACCAAGAGTGGTTGTTACATGTATGTATGTAAATATGTATATATTATATGCATGTATTTATATATGTATTATGTGTGTGTGTGTGTGTATAAATTCATGGACACATATATACATATATGTACATATGTATATAAATACCGAATAGAATCGAATCATTATCGAACGAATTCATGTTAATTCAAATTCGATTCATTTGGCAATCGAATCCACAATTGAAATTGAAATTCAATTTATTTGGTTTTGAAATGAACTTTTTTTAAATTTTTGTCGAACAAATCCTAATAGATTCGATTGATTCAGTTCAACTAGCATCCCTAACTGCCACCAAGCCATTTAAGTGGTATATTAAAATAATAGTCATATGGGCTTTTTTATAGAGACTAGGGGGCAATTGGTCCGTGGTTGCCATACAACAAACACATTATTATTACATTTTTTTGTTGCACCAAACATATGTAATAATGGAAGAGATGCCATAGAGAGAAAATTGGAGGAAAATTCGAAGAACAACAGGGCCATCTTTTGATGGAAAAAATAGGTCATGTTGACATTTCAATGTGGATCTCTCAATGGAGCCATGCAATTTCATAAGTTATTTCTTTTGGAAAGGAATTTTGGTTATCCCAAAATATGAGATATTTTATCTACATATTCGTTTTTTTAATCCAAAAAGGTGAAACATGTGTAGGTGTATGCCCTAATATATTTATAGAAAAATAGTATCAGAACAACCAAGACTCAAGGAGAGTCCGAGCTAGATGGATTACATTTTCAACATAGAACCTCTCTGGGTGGAAAATTACACTATTTCTAGCAAGCGAAAGAGCCCATACACCCGCCAATACCGCCATTGGCACAATCTCTCTGCATTTGGACGAAATCTAGAGTTGAGGAGAGATTCCTAGAATGACGCCATGTTACTGTGATCAACCCAAGCCACATCCAACATCCACCAAAAATCTCTCATCCTAGCACAACCCAGAAACATGTGTTCATCGGATTCCAATGATGAACTGCACAGAATGCAAGAGTTATCCTTTGAGTGAAAGATACGTGCCCTCCTCTCCCTGGTGAGTAATCTCCCATGTCTCAGGAGCCACATGAAAACTTTAATACGTGTTGGAACTATCAACTCCCAAATCATCCTACAATCCCTAACAATATCCTCAAGAATCAGTTCAACTCCCTTGATCAGCTCCCTTATCTATATATTCTTATGTATTACTTATATCAAATTTTCATTTTCTAAATTGTGGCGGTAAATGCATTCTTATTAATTTGCTACCGTACTTTTGACAATGAATTTCGTACGTCAGTTTTCACAAGCCAAAGCTTTTTCACCATAGTTACTCACTCTAATATTGCATAACTTCACTACAAAATATTTTTTTAATTATGTTAAGACTTTCTTTATGCATTGGGTAATGATATTATCTTAAATGAAAATATTTGTATCATTTTAAAAATAACTCGATTTATATTCAACTTATTTTGAAAAGAAAGTTTTTGATTGCCACAATGTGTATCTAGCTTGTAGCTATGGAAGTTTCATTATCGAAATCTATTCACTTTGTAGCCACAAGGGGTTTATTTTGTAGTGATATGTTATATTATTTATATTTACTACTAGAATATTTTTTTGATTTTAGTTTTTTCAAAATAATTAAATATTAAAGGTAGAGATGAGAGTAATCTAGAATCAAACATGGATTGCTTCGTAGGTAACCTATTACCTTTAGGGTATATAGCTATTTCCATATCCATTCGCATTCACTTCATCTACATCAAATGCGAATATGGATACTGATATAAGTAAGGTATGCATTTAGAAGATCATATCTTTAAATAATCAGATATGAAGTCGGATTGAATATGCAAATACGATGCTAGATCAGATAAACAACGAATACAAATATGGACTCAATTAAGATCGGATATAAATATGATCCAATAAAGATAAATTAGGAATTTGGATCGAATTATTACCAAGTACAAAGTGATTCAACCAAATATCACATCAAAAAATATAAATACTTTGATAAACAAATTCAACCAATCGAAATTATAAACGCAAAGGGGCTGCTCTTCAGACGTATTCATTGAGGGGAAACAACCTGCATGAAGCATGTAATGTTACGGTTCATATGAATCGAGTCAAAGATCAGGTGTCATAATCGTCGAGGGTCAATCAATATAATGCAAACAAATTTAGATTGTTATCTACTTACCAAAAATAATAGATTATAATATATTGTATGCATGTAATATATGTATTCGAATATTTAATTTTTTCTGGTATATGAGATTTTTTACAACAAATATCCACATTTGATCTATATTCAAATAAGAATATCCCTATTCGATATTTTTTTAATATGGTAAGTCGATATTCATAATCAGGGGTTAAGAACTCACTCGAAACCTGAAGACCCTAGGAAATCAAAGAACTAACTCCTTTCCAACCTATTCTATCTCCGTGCTGTTAGGATTAGGGACATATATATTAGGATTGGGAATCATAATGGGATGAGACTCCTAATCCTAATGGTTATTGAGTTGTATTGTATTTATAATCCTATTAGGAATAGGACTATGGGGTTGTATTTGAGCTTTATAAAGAAGAGGGTAGAGGCATTGCCTCACCACCACAACAAGAGGGAATAACACACGGGAAGAGAGGGAGAGAGAGAGAGGAGAGAGGAGAGAGAAAGACATAGATATAACTAAGAGAGCGAGGGAACGGAGAGTTGTACTCATCTTTTTATAGTGATCTTTCTTCTTTGGTGGTCGTGAGAGGTGATCGACCATCATTATATATGATATTCTTCCTTTCACGTACTTTCTGTGTTAGTGGTGGCCGTTTGTGTATTGGCTTCCGTATTCGGGGAGGTTCGTATCCCCAACATCCAGTATCTGAGAGGAGACGATACTGGTGGATCGTGTTCCCAACAATTGGTATCAGAGCTTGATTTGACGACAGCGAGGGATACAACACGGTGGATCAGAGCGGGATTCGATGTCGAGGAGACGACGCAACATGTGTGCTTTTTTCAGATGCAATTAAGATCCAACAGTCATGGTGAACCATTGAGATTAAGAGTATTCAGAGTCCGATTGAGGTGATCCAAGAGTCTAGATAAGGCTTTTTGCTCACTCCAAATGAGTTGGACAGTAGGATCGGGAGGATTCTGCTTTGATTTGTTAGATCGTACGAGGAGGTACGATAAGAAAGCGATGGTGAAATTTACATCGAGGGGCGCATCATTCTTCGTGGAACCCTTCAATGGGAAGAATGACTTCACCTTATGTCAACAACGAGTGAAGAATATACTCACACGAGAAGGACTTGTGAAAGCTCTCTAGGATAAAGAAAAGAAGTCAAAGAAGATGAAAGAGGGAGAGTGGAAGGAGATGAGGGATCTTGCGAACAGTACAATACAACTGTTCTTGGAAGATAACACTCTTCGCGAAGTCATCAGCCTGCAGGATCCAACGGAGGTTTAGATGAAGCTCGAGGGACGATACAAGTTCAAATCTTTGACGAATCGACTATTGATGAAGAAGAAACTCTATGGTCTATAGATGACCGACTGGATAAAGTTCGAAGTGCACTTGGATGAATTCAACAAGATTCTGACAGACGTGCTTACACTTTTGGAGAAGAATGCGAAAGGAGAATCCCTCTTCAAGGAGGAGGACAAGGCACTAATCTTGCTGAGTTCCCTTCCATCTTCCTAGGATCATATTGTGACGACGTTACTCTACGGTGAGGAGACCATCACATTGGACAAGACAGTTGCTTTGTTGTTTATGAATGAGTCTCGACGGAGGTTGACGGATGAGGCAATGAATGATGAAGGTCATGTGCTGGCAACCGAGAGCAGACGTTCAAAATCAATGGTGATAGGATTTAGAGGTCGATCCAAGTCACGAGGTCCAATTAGATGCTTTCATTGTGACAAGGAGGTCACAAAATAGCTGACTGTCCAAGTCGTGAGAAGGAGAAAGGAGAAAAGAAGGTTGTTGGTTCTGAATCTGACCAAGAGGATTCCAACGCAATCTGCGAGGGAGAATTTCTAGCGTGCTTTAGGGGGATGAAGACAGATTCAAGATGGCTTCTGGACTCAGCATGTTCAGATTAATGTGCTCATCCAGATAGCAGTTCAATACATATCAGGCATGCAATGATGACACGATCAAGATGGGAGGTAGAGAGGTCCACCACGTCAAGGGGATTGGATCAGTGCAGTTCTGCATATTTGATGGAGCAATACGAATTCTGATAGGTGTCAGACACATTCCTACGGCTACATATATATATTCCAACACGTGCTACATTTATATGTGTATCCATTTTCATCCCCAACTCTAAGGCCATGTTGTCTTGAAGTGTAAGAAAAAAATTGAGATTTTTTTTCTCTTATTATGAATTCTTTTTATTTTTAGAAGAACCATTCTCCTTTCTTATTCCACAACTATTCCACCTCCATTATCATCCCATTTAAGCAATGAATACTATAAATTCCCGTTTGGATTGCCTATTTCAAAATAATTGTCACTTCAAAATAACAAGCACTCATTTCTTATTCTCAAGAACAACGATCAAACAAAGAATGAGAATAACTCCTCTTTTTTCCACATTTATTTCACGGGCACAAAAATGCTAGAAAAATAAATAGAGAATAGACTTATTTATTTCTTTTTTCACATTGCTTATTCTTCAAATAAACATGTGGTTGTAATTTCATTTCGCAATTGAGGTTGGGGTTTTCTCTTAAACAAGATGAATAAGGCAATATCATAGTAGTAGTATTTATATGGAAAAGGACGCCCCTCCAACCGCTCCTTCCATTATTTTTTTATTTTTTTATATGAAATCTTGGTGGATTTACTTAATATATTTAAATTGAAGAAGACAAATATGCTAATGAATAAGGAAAATATGTTAGTTCGATAGTCTTGAAAGATGTCAAGTTGAATTCAAATGATGCCACGGTGATACATGATTATCTTAATCTCTCAAGGTTTCATTTGACAAAAATTAAAAAATAATAGAAAAAATAACATAGGTGTAGGGAGTGATGACCCGCCCGAACGACTAAGGTAAAGGAATATCTAAGGTCATTGTGACCTCAGTCACTCGGGACTCAGAGCTCAACGAGAAAAATATCAGACCACCAAATAGAAATCAAAATACGATAAAACTTCAGATAGCGGTCTCGCTATTAGATTAACCTGGTATAGCGACCAGGGTCGAACTCAAGGAGCACATGATGACCTCGCGGCCTACGAAGTAGTCAGAAATAGAAACAAAAAAAGAAACTGATTTTTGGTGGATTTTTAATAATTTTTATATTTTTTGGATTTTTAATAATAAAGAAAATAGGAAAAACGAGGAAACAAGCAACTTCACATAATTATTTAACTACTCAAAATTCACCCAAAAATTCAAACAAAAATGTTTTTATGTTTTTTATATCTTTTTAGGTTTTTGGTTAATTCTTGGGGTTTTTCTGATTTTTATGGAATTTTATAAAAATAAAACAAGGCTGAAAATCAAGGACACTGTCCAGTCAGACTTGGAGGGCCAAAATAAAATAGATAATGGTCCTATCAAAGTCTGAAGGTAAATTTCCTGTAAAGTGTAAAATACAAGGAAAAATTAGGAAGTGGATTTATTAATTTTTGATTTTTCTTTTAATTATTAGAATTTTTATGGGTTTTTAAGGGTTTTGTAATTTTTATAGTTTTTATAAGTCCAAAAATGACCAAAAGTAGCCAGAAAATCAAACACAGCAAGACAAACAATATCTATTTTTTTGTAATTTTTAAAGTTGCTTTAATAATTTTTTTGTGATTTTTAGAACTGGACAGTTAGAAAAATGCGTGTTTTTGAATTTTTAAAAATACTAAAAAGAGTCAAAAATTTCTCCAAAATTTAGAGAAAATTTTACCAATGGCAGGAGCCATGTGTCCAATTTTCATCAAATTTGGAGTAATTTTGCTATTTTATTAAAAACAAACAACAAGGCACAGTGCACAGGGACCTATCTGCAATTAAAATAAGTTCCAGGGCCTTTTGATAACACGCAAGGAAAGTATAGGGCCCAAAGTGTAAAAAGCCCCGAGAACCACGCACGCTGCACGTGTGTTACACTCAGAGGGGCATAAGTGTCATTCCAATTAATAAAAATATAAAAGTAACACACCAGAAACACAGGATGAAAACTGCAAAACTCATGTGTCAATGCACGTGTCCATCATATACAGGGGCATAAATGCAAATAAAATAAACCAAAGGGTCCTCTATGCAATATGTCCAAAATAAAAACAACTACTCAACGTATTTACAGGACTAAATATCAAATGCAAAAACTAAAGGGGCCTAAGAGCAATTACCCCTTATTATATGCTGAGGGCTGGATGCGCGCCACGTAGCGAATCGAACGGTTGAGGAGGCGCGGCGCACAACAAAGGGAACCCCCGCCTGGATCAGACGGCTGAGGACCCCCCACGTGGAAGATCTGACGGCTGGGAATCACTTTGGCTGCACGAAGGGTCCTCTGCTCTGATCTGACGGGGGAGAGCTAGCCACGTGGATGATCGACGGTTGTGGTACGTCGTGGCTAACCCTCGTGGATGGAGGGTCCAGATCAGTCCTCCCAAAGATCGGACAGTGGAGGGCTCCTCAGATGGACGGCTAAGATCGCGTCTGGAGCAGGAGGAAGATCGGACGGCTCTGGAGGATGCACGAAAAACAAGTGGCCGGCGAACTTCGCCGGCCCGGTGCACGCACGGTGACCCTCCTCGCGGGCAATAAGTGATCGGAGAAGGAACGCCTTGGCCTCCTGATGAGCCGAAAAACCGCCCGAACGACTAAGGGTAGATAACAAATAGAGCTAAGGTCTTGCGACCTCAGTCGCTCGAGCAATCAATCGGCTCAATGAAGAAAATAAAGTGCAGACCACCAAACAGAAGAATAAAAATAAATGAAAAACGATAGCGGTCCTGGCTATTGGATTAGCCTGGTATAGCGACCAGGGTCGGACTCAGGGAGCACGTAATGGCCTTACGGCCTACGAAGTAGTCTAAAATAGAATAAAAGAAAATGGTTTTTGGTGGATTTTTGGTTTTTTTATAATTTTTTTGGATGTTTAATGTAATTAAGAAAATAGAAAAGCAATGAATCAAGCAACTACAAACAATTATTTATCTACTCAAAAAGCATCCAAAAATTCAAACAAAAATGTTTTTATGTTTCTTATATTTTTTACTGTTTTTGGTTAATTTTTGGTAATTTTCTAATTTTTATTGAATTTTATAAAAATCAAACAAGGTAAGAAAAGAGAGGTACTGTCCAGTCAGACTTGGAGGACCAAAATAAAATGAATAGTGGTCCTATCAAGGTCTGAAGGTAATTTTCCTATATAATAGAAACTACAAAGAAAATTTAGGCACCAGAATTGTTAATTTTTTATTTTTTTAATTATTATAATTTTTATGGGTTTTCAAGGGTTTTGTAATTTTTATCAGTTTTATAAATCCAAAAATGACCAAAATTGGTCAGAAAATCAATCAAGGCAAAAACAACACTATCATTTTTTTGCATTTTTAGAGGTATTTTAATATTTTTTGTGATTTTTAAAGTTAGACAGTAAGAAAATTGCATGTTTTGAATTTTTAAAAAAAATCAAAAAGTGTCAAAAATGTCTCCAAAAATTAGAGAAAATTTTACACCATGGCAGGAGCCATGTTTCCAATTTTCATCAAATTTGGAGTTGATTTGCTATTTTATTAAATTTAAATAGAAGTGCACAGTACAGAGGGACCTAAATGCAATTAAAACAAGTTCCAGGGGGTCCGGTGCAAAATTCCCAAGAACTCACGTGCAGAGCGCGTGACCTGGGGCACTCAAGGACCTATTTGCAAGAAAAATAAAGTTCCTGGACTATTTAGTAACACGTACTAAAAGTCCAGAGGCTTCAATGTAAATAACCCATTATATCAAGCACATGCGCAATTAAAAACATTCACAGGGGTATTTCTGCAAATACTAAAAAGTTAATATCATTCATTAACACCCTGAAACCATAAGTCCATACATGCAAATCACCCAGAAACGTACGTGTCGAAGCACGTTATCCACTATAAACAGGGGTATAAATGTAAATACGATAAAAGACAAGGTCCACAATGCAAATTACCCAACTACAATAAAGGTTCAAAAATATTTACAGGACTAAAGAGTAACAGCTAATAAACTAAGGGCCTAAGAGATATTTACCCCTTATTTAAGTCGAGGGCCATATGCGCGCCACATGGAGATCAGACGGTCGGGGAAGGGTGGTGCCTCAACAAAGGGTCCCTAGGTCCTGATCGAACGGCTGGGGCCTCGCCACGTGGAGATCGGGCGGCTAAGAAGCAACGTGGGAAACCCTCGTCGATCGGATGGCTGCGATCTCTCCTCCGCTGATCCAACGGTGACGGCTGCTCCTGGCGTGAACGGCTACGATGTAAACTGGAGCTCAGAGGCGATCGGACGACTGCGGAGGTTCCTCGAAGAACAGGACTCCGGCGAGGTTCGCCGGGCTCGGGTGGACGCTGGAGACCTCCTCGCGGGCTGCTACTGATCGGAGAAGAACCGCCTTGGGCTCCCACGTCGAATGGAATCCTCCGATGACGCGAGGGAGCTCTGGAGAGCTCCGGCGGCACTGACGGAGGAGGAGCGGCTGCTCCAAATGGTTGAGACCCTTAGATGGGCTCGGATGAACTTGCAAGGCACAACAACACACTCCTGGGTCGAGGGCAAAGTGCCTCGACCCAGTTAGGGGTGGTGAAGGTGGTCGGTGCTGCGGGGCGTGCGAGCTCCGGCGGAGCGACGGCAAAGGAACTCGATACCCAGTTCCTTTGCGAACTGGGGTGAATGAGTGGGCGAAGAAGGTGCGTGGAGGAACGACCGAGATGATGGGTGACTCCGATGGTCGAAACGAATGCGGAGGTGGTCGGAATCAAAGCTGAATGGTGACGGAGCGATTTGGGCGAAAACGTAAATTAGAGAAATAGAAGGAGAAAGAAAGCTACCTGATGGATGGATTCGACTGTGGAGGAGCAGGGGATGCTCCAAGTCCTTGCCTCGAGGACCGTCGGTGTCCGAGGCTCGAGCGTCACCTCCAGGCGGCGCACGGCGGCGCGTAGCTGCCGGATCGATGGTCGACTCGTCCCCTCCTCGCTGCAACACTGCCTGGAGCGAGCTGTCACTCTCGCAAAGGCGATGGAGGTCCTTGGGTGGAAAACGAATGAGCCAAAGATGAGTGAGGAAGGAGGTGGAGCTCAGGCTATATACGCGCGCAGGTCCGAGAAGAAGAGGTCGGGCAGGGTTCCACGGAGCGCGGATCCCAACGTGGATAGGATGGCGAGGATCTCGGATGCAGGAGGATCAAATAGGACCCAGGGTTTGGAGTGTTGGCGATCGGATCACACGAGGAAAAATTGGAGAAAAGCGGGTCGGGCGCGAGATCCGGCTCCGGTGGTCCTGGGGGGAGAGTTGACCGGGGTCAACAATCCCCTGTGGACCAATCAAAGTCCGCCAATTCATAATTACTTGACAATTTATTTTAACATAGTAAATGACCGAATTTAAAAAAAGTTCAAACACAAAAAATGTTTCTTTATTTTAAACTATTTTTTAGTGATTTTTATTTATTTTTTTTGAAATATAAATAATGTATTTACAAAATATTATTATTATATACATGTATATACATATATATTTTTTATTTTGATTTTTAATTCTTCATTTTTATACTAATTATTCCAATTTTATATTTTATTTATTTATAGGGTAAAATTTGGAATCGTCTGGTATTTTTATTTTTTTATTAATTATCTACATGGTTGAAATAAATAGTTTTATTTATATCCATGTATGGTATATATACAAGGTGGCTTTGGTTTTTATTTTTATTTCTTTTTGTTTTTATTTTATTTTTATGATTTTTATTTTATTTATATACATTATGAAGTAAGGAATATATACAATTTTTATGGGTTTTAATTTTTTTATTTACAAGGCTAAATAAAATAGATAAGTGTTCTATGTACAAGGTGAATATACACAAGTGGAGATTTTTATTTTCTTTTTAATTTTTCTATAATTTTTCATTTGGATTTTGTATTTACAAATATTTACAAATATAAACAAGCCCATTTTGTTCTATTTTTAGAGGAAAATATTTTTATTATATTTATAGGTATATTTAGACACATGAGCTCCCTATCTCTCTCTACTTTGGCTTTTATGCGGTCAGGCCCATGCTGAGCCCTCCCTTGGGATGAGGTTGCTCAATATTTATGCTAAATATCTCCCTCTTTTTCTTTTAATTCTTTATTCTTTTATTTTTACACAAAAACATGCTAATTATTAGTTTTTACACAATGCATGCCTTTTGTTAATTGTTTGTATTTACACATATCTACATGCATTTGCAAAGGTTTTTGTAGCTAAAATATAAGAATAAAAAGTGATGAATGGGTATTCATCACCCCCTATACTTAACTTTGCTAGTCCCTTAGCAAACACTTATTTGAAAAAGAAGTAAAAAAGAGAAAGAAAAAGAAAAAGAGGAGAATGTACATGATCGAGGTTGAATATTAAACTTGCCTTCATTAAATTGAAATATGGAGCTCGATCAGATCTTTGGATTATTAATGTGTCGAAACCTTATTTGGACTCAAGCTTAAAACTCAACAGCCTCTAAGTTCCACCAATCTATGGACAAGACTCCTCAATAAACCAGATCAGAACAAGTCTACATACACAAACTCTAATGACCATGAATCTTTCCATGCAGTGTAAGTGATATGTAGCTCCCCACCTCAGAAGTAACAAAGAAACAACCTCCCCCAACCTGGTAACTCTAATGCCTCGGTCTAGCAACTCTTTCCTCGAGAAGCGGGGTATTCCCTTCTAAGTTCAAGTGCAACCGGCGCAAGAAGAGGGGGAAGGAGATGAAGAATGGACCGTGGCCAATGTAGCCACGTATCCCTGGGAGCCCAACCTGTGTAGCTAAGTCTCCCGCTGCAAGCTTCATGAGATGTAACATGGATACCATAAGCTTTTGCTTTATTTGACTATATACACTCCGGTGGGATTATTAAATTTTCAATCCGACCCACCACTTTTTTAGAGTTCTTTTCTTTTTGCACATTTTTTTCATGTGCAACTGTACAACATATCTACATGGTGCAGCATATATACAAGGAGTTTTTCCTCTTGAGCCAGTAGACTATCCCTCTTTTGAAGCTTTATTGCAACCCACGGCTTCTGTCTTTAGACTTCATAACCACTAGACCATGTTGAGACGTACTTCCTTCACTAGAAGAAGAAGAGAGGTTCCGCCTAGAAGTACTACCCTCATATGCTACCCCAAGCAAAAGGAAACTGCCTCCTCACCACCTCATCCGTGGAGAGCTATGTGTAAGGTGCTGGTGCAAGTCAAGCCATTATCTTTAAGAGTCATGCGTGTGTTGTTAAGTGCTCTACTTAGGCTCATCAAGATGACATATGCTCATAGCCTAGTGGACTCAAAGAATTAAGTCCCAATGGACCTGAAAAGCCTTAACCCTAAGCCCTATAAGGTTCCTCTTAGAATTAGGTGGATTAAGATCTTAATCAAGCTCCATTTCCCAATTTAATTCCAACTGGTTTAAATGTCAACTATAATCCAGGAAAAACTATACAAATATTTACAAAGATGCTATGTTCAAATATGTACTTTACAAATATTTACAATCGTGCAAAATTTTTGAAAAATGTTTGAAAACATGGATGTATGCATGAATGCAAGTTTTGCAAAATATATACAAACATTTACACAAGGTTTTTGCAAACTGTTTGTTTTCAAAACATTTTGGAAAAGTTTTGTACTCTATACATAATTTTGATATGAAAATATTTACAAATCCTTTACAAAAATTTTTTTTTGAAAACATTTTTACAAAAAAATTTTTTTTGAAAACATTTTTACAATTTTTTTTTAATTTTTGTGATTTTTGGGTTTTTAGCCATTTTTATTTATTCACACACTCACACAAAATACGAGTTATGGCTAAAGTATATATGAAATATATTTACCCCCCTATACTTAGCTCGAACGATGTCCTCAGAGTCAAGAGCGATGAAAAAGAAGACATAACTCGTGCTATGTATAGGGAAGTGAAAAGGAAGGCTATATGCAAAGAAGAATGAATGAATAGAAGAGCAAGAGAGTCTCAGCTTTTCCCCCTATACTTAGGATCATATAATCCTAAGTATAGCAGACTGTACATAAAGGGAAAAACCGAGTGGAGAATGTACAGGATCTGCCCCCCTATACTTAGGGTGAAATATCCCTAAGTATAGGCAGCAAAACAGGGGTAGAAAGAATGAAAAGAATACCCGAAGGTCCTACATCCCCCCATACTTAGGGTAAAGTGCACCCTAAGTATAGCATAATCATAAGATGAGAAAAAGGGATGTGGGACTAAAGAATAGAGTGATATAGACAACTGGATCTATACAGGTCGGAAGAACAGTGATAATCAGGCGTGAGATGCAATAGATGTGAGTCAAGAGACCACATCTCACGCAAAATGAATACAAGCAACATCAACGACCCGCGGCTCATGATCTAGAAATGGCTTGAGCCGCTGGCCGTTCACTCGAAAGGTACTCTCAGAAGACAACTCAGATACATCAATGCTCCCGTTGTCGTGTACCTTTCTTACAAGATAAGGTCCCTTCCATTTTCTCTGTAGCTTCCCTGGGAATAGACGAAGCCTAGCATCAAACAACCATACTCTCTGTCCAGGCTCAAAATGCATGTGGCTGATATGAGAATCATGCCACTCCTTCACTCTCTCCTTATACCGTAGGCTGTTTGAGAAGGCGGTATCACGAAGCTCCTCCAGGGCTGCTAACTCTGCCCTCCTCTGGTCTCCTACACTATCTGGATCCAAAAGAATATCCGTGACTGCCCAAAGTGACCTGTACCTCAACTCAACAGGTAAATGGCACGGCTTGCCATAAACGAGGCGAAAGGGAGATGTACCCAAAGGTGTCTTGAAAGACGTCCTATATGCCCACAAAACCGAGTCCAAAAGATGTGACCAATCCTTTCGGTCAGGGCAGACGACTTTCTGCAATATAGTCTTGATCTCCCTATTCGACACCTCGGCTAGACCATTCGTCTGAGGATGGTATGGAGTGGCAACTCGATGGTCTATGCCGAACTCGCTAGCAAGGGCCTTCACCTGGTCGTTGATGAAATGAGACCCCCCATCTGAAATCAATACTCGAGGTACCATGAACCGCGTAATGATGTGCTTCCTCAAAAATCTGCAAACTGTCCTGGCATCTGCGGCTCGGGCAGGGATGGCCTCAACCCAACGACTCACATAATCAACGACCAACAGAATGTACTCAAATCCCTGACTCTTAGGGAATGGACCCATGAAATCGATGTCCCATGCGTCAAAAATCTCACAGAAGTGAATGGGTTGCATCGGCATCATATTACGCTGTCCACAAGTGCCCATCCTCTAACAGTCAGTACACCTCTTCACGAACTCATCAGAGTCCTTGAAGAGAGTAGGCCACCATAGGCTGGATTGGAGCACTTTCTGTGCCGTTCTCCTCCCAGAGTGATGTCCTCCTTCCTCAAGCTTGTGGCAGTAAGTGAGGACGCTATGGTGCTCTTCCTGAAGAATGCACCTACGCCAGACGCTATCCCCTCCTTCATGGTAAAGGATGGGATCCTCCCAATGGTAGGACTTGGCCTTCGCAAGGAAGGTGTCAAGCCTCTGCCTGGGCCAATCTTGTGGTACTTTCTTAGCAACAAGAAAGTTCACAATATCGACATACCATGGGAGAGAGGCGATAGCAAGGATCGCCTCATCTGGGAAGGTCTCACAAATAGGGTCAATCAAGTCAGAATCCTCAAGATGCTCTAATCGGGAGAGATGATCCGCCACCACATTCTTGACTCCAGGCTTATCCTTAATCTCTATATCAAACTCCTGGAGTAGAAGGATCCATCTATTCAGTCTGACCTTGGCATCCTTCTTTGCCATGAGGTACCTGATGGTGGTATGATCAATATACAAGGTCACTCTAGATCCAATAATGTATGATATGAACTTATCTAGGGCGAAGACTACGGCTAGCATCTCCTTTTCTGTGACGGTGTAGTTCCGCTGCGCGGAATCCAATGTGCGGCTAGCGTAGTGGATAGCAAAAGGGACTCCATCCCTCCCCTGTCCCAGCACGGCCCCCACGGGAAAATCGGAGGCATCCGTCATGATCTCGAATGGGAGAGACCAATCGGGCGGCTGGAGAACAGGAGCCTCAACAACACATTTCTTGAGAGTCTCAAACGACGAAAGACACTTGTCATCGACAAGGAACTCGGTGTCCTTTGTCAGCAAGTCAGTCAACGGTCGGGCAATCCTACTGAAATAATGAATGAATCGCCGGTAGAAACCGACGTGCCCCAGGAATGACCGTAACTGCCGTAAATTGGACGACGGTGCGAGTTTTCTAATGACATCAACCTTGGCCGGATCAACCTCCATGCCCCTGTTGGAGATGATGTGGCCAAGCACCATCCCTTGAGTCACCATGAAGTGACTCTTCTCCCAAGATAGAACCAAGCGAACCTCTGTACATCGCTGAAGTACCCGGTCTAGGCAGTCAAGCAGGAGTCGAATCCGTCGCCGTAAACCAAGAAATCATCCATGAAGACCTCCAAGCACTCCCCTACCATGTCCGAAAAGATCGACAGCATGCATCTCTGAAAAGTTACAGGAGCATTGCATAGCCCAAATGGCATGCGTCGTAAGGCGTATGTGCCGAAGGGATAGGTAAAGGTTGTCTTGTCCTAGTCCTCGGGAGCAATGGCCACCTGGTTGTAGCCCGAGTACCCATCAAGAAAACAATAGTGGCTCTTCCCTGCCAGTCTCTCAATGATCTGATCAATAAAGGGTAGGGAGAAATGATCCTTCTTGGTGGCCTGGTTGAGTCTCCTATAGTTAACGCAGACCCGCCAAGAAGTGGGTACCCGTGTAGCAATCTCCTCTCCAGACTCGCTGACCACTGTAGTGATGCCCGTCTTCTTGGGCACCACATGCAAAGGGTTGACCCACTTGGAGTCGGAGATGGGATAGATAAAATCGATGCTCCACCACTTCGAAATTTCCTTCATGACAACCTCCCTCAGATTCGGGTTCAGACGCCGCTGGAACTCACGCGACGGTTTCGCCTCATCCTCGAGATAGATGTGGTGAGAGCTGATGACGCGCCAAGCGACAGAGGTAAAGGTACAGAAATAGGTCGTTGCGACCTCGATCCCTCGGCTTAGTCAATCAAGAAAAAATGATCGAACCACTCGAAACAAATAAAATCAATCGAAGCAAGGAAGCGGTCCTGCTATGTGTTTAACCTGGTATAGCTCCCAGGGTCGAACTCAAGGATCACGGATTGGCCGAAGGCCTACGAAGTAGTCAAGCAAATGAAATAAAAGAGAAATGTGTTTTTAGTGATTTTTAATGATTTTTTTATAATTTTTTTGGATTTTTAGTATGTAAGGAAAAATAAGAAAGATGAAAACAATCACACTTCAACAAATTATTTAATACATCAAAAATCAAGCGAAAATTCAAACAAAAATATTTTTGTGTGTTTTATAATTTTTTATGTTTTTGGTGAATTTTTGGGGTTTTTCTGATATTTATTTTGATTTCTAAAAATCAAACAGTAGCGAAAAGCAATGGCACTGTCCAGCCAAGCCCAAAGTCCCTAGATAAAATACCTAAGGACCTCAAAAAGGCCTGGAGGTAATTTTCCTATAAAATAGATGAAATAAGGAAAATTTAGGTACCAGACTTATTGTTTTTGGATTTTTAATGTATTTATTAGAATTTTTATGGTTTTTTGAGGGTTTTTAAGTTTTTAAGGTTTTCCAGTGGTGAAAAATAGCCAAAATTGGCTAGAAAATCAAGCAAACTAATCTAAATAGCAGACAATTTTTTATAGAATTTTTCGGGGAGTTTTTATATTTTTTTTGTGATTTTTCAAACTAAACAGTGCCAAAAATATAGGTTTTTGAATTTTTAAAAATAGCAAACGAAATCAGAAATGTCCTCAAAAATCTACAAAAATTCTACACCATGGCAGGAGCCATGTGTCAAATTTTCGTTGGATTCGGAGGTGATTTGATATTTTATTCAAAAATAGAGTTAGAGTACTGTGCACAGGGACCAAAGTGCAAATACCCAAAGTTCTGGGGGTCTCGGTGCAATTAACCCAAGAAATCACGCGCCAAGCGCGTGCCTGGGGCACTCAGGGACCTATATGTAATAAAATTAAGTTCCCAGGACTTATTGGTAACACGTGCCAAAAGTCCGAGGGCCTCAGTTGCAAATAACCCAAGAAATCTCGCACATGCGGAATTAAACCATTCACAGGGGTATAAATGCAATTAAGCAAAAAGTTTCATTCATTCATAAACATCCAGAACTACAAGGGCATAATCT
The DNA here is from genome assembly GCA_037367405.1 of Ottelia alismoides. NCBI lineage: Eukaryota > Viridiplantae > Streptophyta > Magnoliopsida > Alismatales > Hydrocharitaceae > Ottelia > Ottelia alismoides. The sequence goes on from JAZKJV010000272.1 coordinate 1,048,739, forward strand.
GTAAATAACCCAAAGAAATCACGTGTCGAAGCACGTGTCCACAGCTGGCTGGGGTATAAATGCAAATAAACTAAAGCTCAGGGTCCATTGTGCAATTTAACCTAAAACTAAACAACTGACTTTAATATTTACAGGACTAAGACGAAATAAAATTAAAGACAGGGCCTAAGGGTAAATTACCCTTTATTAAGTCGATAGGCTGGATGCGCGCCACGTGTAGATCGGACGGCGGCTGGCAGTGGGCGCTCCGGATCGGCTCTCCTCAGATCGAGCGGTGCTGGTGGCTCCAGGGATGGACGGCCCAGATTAAAACTGGAGCGAGAGAGGGCGATCGACGGCGACGGAGGATCCTCGAAGAATAGGTCCCTGGCGAGCTTCGCCGGGCTCGTGCGTGCGCTAGGGTCCTCCGGGGAGCCTCCTGAAGGTCGGAGAAGAATCGCGGAAGGCTCCCGCATCTGCCGGAAGGCTCCGATGATCGAGACAAGCTCCAGGGAGCTCGGACGGCGTCGACGGAGCTGGGTCTCCTGGCTGAGTGGCGAAGGGCCTCAGACAGCCCTCGTTTCGACCTGAAAAGAGCACCAGAAGACTCACGGGTCGAGGGCAAATTGCCTCGACCCGGTTAGGCGAAGTGGGGGTGGACGGTGCGTCGGGACGGCGAGCTCCGGCGAAGGGGGTGGACGGAGGAGCTCGGTTCCCAGCTCCTGTGCGAGCTGGGTTGAGTGAATGGGTGGAGAAGGTGCGCGAGGAGATGGCGAAGGCGATGGTTGATTCCGATGATTGATAGGGGTGACGGAGTGGTCGGAATCAGAGATATACGGCGGCGGCGCGATTTGGGCGAAAATGGAAATCAAAGGAAATGGGGAGCCTAAGAGGATACCTGGGTGGATGGATGGGCTGTGGTCGAGCTTACGCAGCTCTGGGTCGTCGCCTCAAGGACCGCCGACGTCCGAGGCTCGAGCTCCAACTCAGGGCGGAGCACGGCGGTGAAGACTCGCCGGATCGATGGCTTTCACCTCCTTTCCTCGCTGCAACAGGTCGAGGCGCGAGCTGTCACCTCTCTCTCGCTCTGGAGCTCACTGGAGAACGAAGCGAATGGCCAAAGATGCGTGAAATGGGTGGCGGAGCTGCGCATTTAAGTGGTTGCGGGTCCGGCTAGGGCTGGTCGGGTAGGGTTGTGAGAAGCGCGGATCCCGATGTGGATACCCCGGCGAGGGTCTCGGATGCACGAAGACGAGATAGGACCCGGGGTTTAGGGAAATGGGTGTCGGATCGAGCGGGTATAATTGCGAGAAATCGGGTCGGGCGCTCGTATCCGCGGAAGGTGGTCCTGGGGGGGGGGGGTAGTTGACCGGGTGATGAATACACATTTCATCATCTTTATTCTATCATTTTGGCACCAAAAACCCTAGCAAATGCCTGTAAATAGCATTAAAACCATCATCTTAGCATCCATGCATGTGCATTCAGATTGTGTATAAATCACTGTAATTAAGGCCAAAATTATAGAATAAATAAAGAAAAGAAAAAGAATAAAATGTTGTAAATATTTTATGACCCAAAACCCCCGAGACCTAGGCATCTTGATGAATAGGTCGACAAGGAATAAAGTAGGGGGAGATAAGGTCAGAAATACAGTGTAAATACCTATACTCTTTATTCATTATTTATTCATTTTGGGACCTATTTTTGGTTCCACTTTTTGTACATCAAATGAAGAAACTTTGTACACAAAAGTTGTAGATAAATTAATAAAGAAAAATACAAAATTGATTTCACAGAAAAATAATGTACAGATAAAAAGTTATGGTCTGAATAAAATTCCAGAATGCCAACTTCCCAGACCCGTAACTCACAAATAAAAAACTCCAAATGCAGCGTACTCACCTTTAATTGTATATAGAAGAAAATAATCTAATTAATGGTGGTGGTTTCGCATTTGGCGGAGCTACGGTTTGAAAGTTGACTTTTGGACCCACATTGTATACTTGTACTGAATAAAATAATCAATTTATTCTTTATTCATTATTTATTCATTTTTTATATTTTTATAATTTTGTAAATATTACTTATAATATATATGTGTGTTAAAATTGAAATAAAATGCAAAGAAAAATAAAAATAAAATTACTTGAATAAAGAATACATAGGTATACTGCATGTACTCATACCTATATAAAATGTATTTGTATTTTATTAAATACACAAAACAAACCAGAAGAATACAATAAAAATATATTCATGTATATAAAAGTATGTTATAATTTTATAAAATACTAAATAAAAATAATAAAGAAACAAAATACATAAAATAAAATAAAATACTAAAATACATAGATAATATACCTATATAGGGGTATAAACGTAAATTTGTAAAAATATCAGTCATAAAAATAAATAAAAATCGGAATAAAATACTACATAAAAAAATAAACATTTTTTATTTTTTACCCAAAAATTAATTCGGCCTTTTTCTATTTTTAAACGAATTAACAAAACATTTTTTTATTATCTTTTTCTGGTTGGTCCACGTGGACCAACCAGAAGCTAGCGACTGTTGACCACCAGGTCAACAGCCCGTCCTTCGTCTACTGTAGCTCTGGCGCGCCTGGGTTTTTGCCCACCTTGGTGGATTTTCCTAGGTCGCGCCGCTCGTCCTTCGCCGTCGCTTCCTTCTTGGAAGTTGATCACTGTAGACCCATCTCCATCGCCGCTCCATCAGATCCACTCAGATCTTCTTCCTCCACCCGTGATCATGCCTCGAAAACACGCCCTCAACTTTCTTCAAATACAACCCACCATCTTCCTTTCTCGGGTTGAACCGCATTCCATACAGATCCAAGCCCCTTCGGTCGTGCTCGAGCACCTGGAGGTGACAGCTCCTGGTTCCACACCTTCGAGGAGGCGCAGCGAGCGATCTGGGCGCGTTCCACCACCTCCGGCGGTCGACCCCCGTGAGGTATACTCCCTCTGGCCATTGGCCATCGAGGTTGCGATCCATCCCATTTTCATCCCCCTTTCATCCCTGTTAGTCTTAGGATTATTTTCCCCTTCTTGCCGACTCGAATCGACCACTCGTTCACCCAATCGATCATCTCGCCGGAGCGCAACTCCGGCGAGGCCCTATCGCATCTCCCCGTCCATCTCGTGAGCAACCCGAGGTCGAGGCATTTTGCCCTCGACCTCTCTAACATTTTGGTGCAGGTCTTGAAGAGCAACGCAGCTTCTGGAGCGATTTTGCTCTCTCGCCGGAGCTCCTGGAGCCTTGCAGCTCCGCCACCTCCGTGCGAGAGCACCGGCGTCCGCCGGCGAATTTTGAAGCCTCCAGACGACAGCCGACACCTGCAGGAGCATCCTCGGCCACCTTGCAAGCGCCAGCGTCGCCGTGGTCGGCCGGAGGAGCTCGGAGAAGCTCGCCAGACCGGAGCTCCTCCGTGTTCTTCCATCGACCTCCGGGACCGTCGGATCAACGAGGAGCCTCCAGATCAAGTCGCGGCCGTCAGATCTTGGCTCGCCTCCACCGTCGATCTCTTGTCCAGATCTGATCTCAGCCGCTGATCATCGAAGCGTCATCGGCCGTTCTTGTGCTGCCACGTGTTTAAGTGGAACGTCTCCAGCCGTTGGATCACGCCTTGACGCCCAGCCGTTGGATGCGCGCCACGCGTCACTTGCCGAGCGCAGGAGTGAGGGTATTTTGCATCCCGACCCTCGCGATTTTTGTATTTATTTATTAGTCTATAAACTTGCCTTGGTAGTTTAAATATTTTGTAATATTTGCAAAAAGACCCTCGGATTTTACGTATTTACAAAAAGGTCCAATCCACGTCATCTCACGTGCCCGTGCGCGTGAGGTGGCTGGGTATTTTGCAGGGACCCCCCTGGGGTTTGTTTATTTCGTTTAAGTCCATGAACATGTCTGTTAAGTTGTAATATTTTGGAAAAATTGCATTGAACCCCCCTGAGCTTTGTAATATTGCAAAAATACCCCTCCCAGGCGCGTGCAAGTCACGCGCCCTGGTGGGTGAGTTGCACATATACCCTTGCGGGTTTGGATATTAATGTTTAATCCGTGAAATGCCAGTTGCTGTGTAAAGTTTTGTGGAAAATTGCATTGTTGCCCCTGGATGTTTTAAATATTGCACTTATGACCTTGCCAGGACTGTTTGATGATTGGAGTCTTGTTTTAATTAATTAAAATATCATTTCAACTCCAAAAATCCCACAAAAATAGGCTTAAGCTCCTGTGCACCTATACTTTCACGCCACCTATTTAGTTTTTGATTTTATTTTAGTTTTATATTTATTAAAAATCAAAAACTCTCATTTTGTGCACTGTCTACCTTGGAAAATACCAAAAAAAATATCAAAACACCTCTAAAAATTCCAAAAAAATTACCTAGTGTCTATTTTATCCTATTTTAGTGTCAGTCCAAAAATCATTAAAAATTTCAAAAGAAAAACACAAAAAAAATTAAAAACTCTTAAAAACTTCAAAAAAATATAAAAAATAGCAGAAAACTTCAAAAAATATAAACTCAGCTTCTGTTTGTCCCTTATTTTATTCCCTTTATTAGAAAAATAGTGTGAAATATTTTTGGTACTGGTTGCTATTTTTAATTCCTATTTTTGTCACAGCCAGCCCTTATTTCCACTGTTTGCCTTATTTCAGACTTTAAAAATACCAAAAACACCTAGAAAAATCCCCGAAAATCACAAAAACAGTAAAAAACCCTAAAAATACCAAAAACATTTTATTTCTGAATTTTTGAGTATTTTTGTGCATTTTTATAAATATTCTATCTTGCCTTTTACTATATTGCATTTACTTTCCAATATTGAAAAAGAAAAAAAAATATAAAATATAAAATATAAAAATCAGAAAATCAAAATCAAAATACAAAATTAAAAATTAAATAAAAAAATTTTAAAATCAAAAACCCACAAAAATTGTAGTTGTTTGCTTGCTTAGTGTAGACACTTCACACACTCACACACTTGTGCATTCATTTGTTTGAGCTACACTGTTTGCTCCCTGTGTTCGAACTCTCTGCATACTTGCCCATATACATCATTTGTGCAGAGTTAAAAATAAATTTTAACTCCACATTGTTTCTAACTTGTTGATCTTAGTGTGGGTTAATTGTTGATTAATCGCGTTTTATTGTGGGTCGCACAGCGACAGATTTAGACCCTCGATAGAGTGCGGTTATCAGGGGCCCCGTATGTCAGATGCCAGATTAGTGAGCAGTGGTTCGACCGTACTCTTCTAGATAGCGGATCGTCGATCAACCTTCTTCCGGCAGCCCTTCTCGACCGCTTCGAGTTGGGCACTCTTCGACAGAGCAGGACAGTCCTTCAGTTCGCTGATCGATCTGTCAAGAGGCCGAAGGGGTTATTACGAGACGTTATCGTCACTATTCAGGGCCTGCAATTCCCCGTGGACTTCGTAGTGTTGGACATGGAGATCCCTGAGTCAGTGACCGATACCCCCATCATCCTTGGTCGTCCGTTCTTGGCCACAGCCAAGGCGGTGACTGATCATGATAGCGGGAAGGTGTACTTTCGCGTCCAGGGCGAGAGTATACAAATAGAGACGGTCGAGGACTATAGAGCCAGATTCATATCCCGCTCAGATGCGAGTACCGATTCAGAGCAGCTGACAGACGCAGAGCCAGACATCCACCAGGACTGTGATTTTATGATCACAGATGATGAGGCAGCTTGGGCAGACCTTGAGACACAGACCACCCTCTCACTTTCAGACACAGCTGATGCAGAGATGACAGTAGAGGAGAGTCTGGAGAGCACAGACCTGGTTCAGGATACCATTGCGACAGCGGAGCCGGTCCTCGATCGCAGCACGATGACTAGTGGTGGTGCTGATGCCACCTTGTTTCCCGGTGGTACTGATGCCACCGTTTCTGATACAGATCCCTCGGATTCAGAGTCTGATTGGGCCGATTGCTATGATCAGATGCCAGACTTGAGTCCAGTTGAGCCTATTGATGAGGAGGAGGTAGATGCAGAGCCGAGCAGAGACAGTGCAGTAGAGCCGCCTTCTCCCGATCCAGTTTGCGAGAGTACACTTTCACTTTCCCAGGCAGATTTGGCCGACCTTGCAGCGTTCACTCAGTTTCTTCCACAGCCAGATTTGCCGGCACCCAGCATTCCAGAGCTGAAGCCGCTCCCTACTTCGCTGAAGTATCGATTCCTTGCGGGCGACCCAGAGATGTACCCAATCATCATCTCCGCTGAGTTGACTGGAGAGCAGGAATCCCGTTTGATGGGGGTTCTTGAAAAGAACCGCAAGGCGATCGGATGGAGCTTAGCAGATCTCCATGGGATTAGTCCATCAGTGTGCTCCCACCATATCTATCTCGAGGAAGGGGCGAAGCCGTCGCGTGAGTTCCAGCGACGTCTGAACCCCAACCTGAGAGAGGTTGTCATGAAGGAAATATCAAAATGGTGGGGTGCAGGTTTTATTTATCCCATTTCTGACTCCAAGTGGGTTAGCCCCTTGCATGTGGTGCCCAAGAAGACGGGCATCACGACTGTGATCAGTGAGTCGGGAGAGGAGATTGCTACACGAGTACCCACCTCTTGGAGGGTTTATGTTGACTACAGGAGACTCAACCAAGCCACCAAGAAGGACCATTTCCCCCTGCCTTTTATTGACCAGATCATTGAGAGACTGGCAGGGAAGAGCCATTATTGCTTCCTGGATGGGTACTCGGGCTACAACCAAGTGGCCATCGCTCCTGAGGATCAGGAGAAGACCACCTTTACCTGTCCCTTCGGCACATACGCTTTTCGACGCATGCCATTTGGGCTATGCAACGCCCCTGCGACTTTTCAGAGGTGCATGCTGTCGATCTTCTCGGACATGGTAGGGGAGTGTTTAGAGGTCTTCATGGATGATTTCTCGATCTACGGCGACGGATTTGATTCTTGTCTTGACTGCCTAGATCGAGTACTTCAGCGATGTATTGAGTATCACTTGGTGCTATCTTGGGAGAAGAGTCACTTCATGGTGACTTAAGGGACGGTGCTTGGCCATATCATCTCCAACAGGGGCATGGAGGTTGATCCGGCCAAGGTTGATGTCATTAGAAAACTCACACCGCCGTCCAATCTGAGACAGTTACGGTCATTTCTGGGGCACGTTGGATTTTATAGGAGATTTATTCAGGATTTCAGCAGGATTGCCCGGCCGTTTACTGACCTCTTGACGAAAGACACCGAGTTCCTTGTCGATGACAAGTGTCTTTCGTCGTTTGCTACTCTCCAGCAGTGTGTGATTGAGGCTCCTGTCCTCCAGCCACCTGATTGGTCTCTCCCATTCGAGATCATGACGGACGCCTCCGATTTTGTCGTAGGGGCAGTGCTGGGACAGAGGAGGGATGGAGTACCATTTGCTATACACTACGCTAGCCGCACATTGGATTCCGCCCAGCGGAATTATACAATCACAGAGAAGGAGATGCTAGCCGTAGTGTTTGCCCTGGATAAGTTTAGATCATATATCATCGGATCTAGAGTGACTTTGTTTACAGATCACACCGCCATCAGGTACCTCATGGCAAAGAAGGATGCCAAGGCCAGACTGACTAGATGGATCCTTCTACTCCAGGAGTTCGACATTGAGATTAAGGATAAGCCTGGAGTCAAGAATGTGGTGGCGGATCATCTCTCCCGATTAGAGCAGCCTGAGGATTCTGAGCAGATTGATCCTATCCGAGATACCTTCCCAGATGAGGCGATCCTTGCTATCGCCTCACTCCCATGGTACGCCGATATTGTGAACTTTCTCGTTGTTGGGAAAGTCCCACAAGATTGGCCCAGGCAGAGGCTTGAGACCTTCCTAGCGAAGGCCAAGTCTTACCATTGGGAGGATCCCATCCTTTACCACGAAGGAGGGGATAGCGTCTGGCGTCGGTGTATTCCTCAGGAGGAACACCATAGCGTCCTCACTTACTGCCACAAGCTTGAGGCAGGAGGACATCATTCTGGGAGGAGAACGGCACAGAAAGTGCTCCAATCCGGCTTGTGGTGGCCTACCCTCTTCAAGGACTCAGATGAGTTCGTGAAGAGGTGTACTGACTGTCAGAGGATGGGCACTTGTGGACAGCGTGATATGATGCCGATGCAGCCCATTCACTTCTGTGAGGTTTTTGACGCATGGGGCATCGATTTCATGGGTCCATTCCCTAAGAGTCAGGGATTTGAGTACATTCTGTTGGCCGTGGATTATGTGAGTCGTTGGGTGGAGGCTATCCCCGCCCGATCCGCTAATGCTAGGACAGTTTGCAGATTTTTGAGGAAGCATATCATCACGCGGTTCGGGGTTCCACGAGTTCTTATATCTGATGGGGGATCTCACTTCATCAACGACCAGGTGAAGGCACTTGCTAGCGAGTTCGGCATAGATCATCGTGTTGCTACACCGTACCATCCACAGACGAATGGTCTAGCCGAAGTGTCGAATAGGGAGATCAAGACTATTCTGCAGAAAGTCGTCCGCCCTGACCGAAAGGATTGGTCACAGCTTTTGGACTCGGTCTTGTGGGCATATAGGACGTCTTTCAAGACACCTTTGGGCACATCTCCCTTTCGCCTCGTATATGGCAAGCCATGCCATTTACCTGTTGAGCTGAGGTACAAGTCACTTTGGGCAGTTACAGACATACTTATGGATCCAGATGGTATAGGAGACCAGAGGAGGGCAGAGCTAGCTGCCCTGGAGGAGCTTAGAGATGCAGCTTTCTCAAGCAGCCTACATTATAAGGAGAGAGTCAAGGAGTGGCATGATTCTCATATCAGCCACAAGCATTTTGAGATTGGACAGAGAGTATGGCTGTTTGATGCGAGGCTTCGATTATTTCCAGGGAAGCTACAGAGCAAATGGAAAGGACCTTATCTGGTTCGGAAGGTACACGACAACGGTAGCATCGACATATCTGAGTTGTCTTCTGAGAGTACCTTCCGAGTCAACGGCCAGCGGCTCAAACCATTTCTAGATCATGAGCCGCGGGTCGTTGATATTGCCCCTATTCATTTTGCGTGAGATGTGGTCTTTGACTCACATCTAATGCATCTCACGCCTGAGCTTTACTGATCCTCCGCTGTATATAGATCCAGATGTCCATATCACCACATTCCTTAGTCCCACATCCCTTTCTTCATCTTGTGATTATGCTATACTTAGGGTACACTTTACCCTAAGTATAGGGGGGATGTGAGACATTTCGGGTATTTCTTTTGTTTCTGTCTACCCCTGTTTTGCTGCCTACACTTAGGGATATCTTACCCTAAGTATAGGGGGGGTAGACCCTGTACATTCTCCACTCGGTTTTCCCTTCGTGTACAGCCTGCTATACTTAGGATTACTTGATCCTAAGTATAGGGGGAAGACCTGAGTCCTTCTTGACTTTTCATTTTCCTTTTGTATAGCCTTCCTTTTCACTTCCCTATACATAGCACGAGTTATGTCTTCTTATCGCTCTTGACTCCGAGGACATCGTTCGAGCTAAGTATAGGGGGGTGTGTATATATTTCATATATACTTTAGCCATAACTCGTACTTTGTGTGAGTGTGTTAATAAATAAAAATGGCTAAAAACCACAAAAATTAAAAATTTTTCATGTACATAATCTTCTTTTATTTGCACATACATCGCTAGTGTACAAATTATTTTTGTAAAAATGATTTCAAAAATCTTTTGTGTGTAAAGCTTGTGTAAATATTTTTGTATCAAAATTATGTATATAGTACAAAATTTTTCCAAAATGTTTTGAAAATCAAAAGTTTGCAAAAATCTTGTGTAAATGTGTGTAAATATCTCTTTGTAAAACTTGCACTTCATGCATCATCATTCATGATTTCAAAACATTTTTCAAAAATTTTGCATGATTGTAAAATTTGTGTAAATATGCATCTTTTTGTACATATGTATATAGTTTTTCTGGATGATAGTTGACATTTAAACTAAGCCTGGAATCAAATTGAGAAATGGAGCTTGATTAAGATCTTAATCCACCTAATTTCTAAGAGGAACCTTATAGGGCTTAGGTTTAAGGCTTTTCAGGTCCATGGTGACTTAATTCTTTGAGTCCACTAGGCTATGATCACATGTCATCTCAATGAGCCTAAGTAGAGCACTTAACAACAACACATGACTCATATAGATTATGGCTTTACTTGGACAACCGCACTATGCACCGAGCTCTCTACGGATGAGGTGGTGAGGAGGCAGTCTTCCTTGGCTTGGGGTAGCATATGAGGGTAGTACTTCTAGGCGGAACCTCTCTTCTTCATTTAGTGAAGGAAGTGCGTCTCAACTTGGTCTGGTTGCCATGAAGTCTAACGACGGGAGTTGTGGGTTGCAATAAAGCTTCAAAAGAGGGATAGTCTACTGGCTCAAGAGGAAAAACTCCTTGTATATATGCTGCACATGTACATGTTGTATAGATGCACTCAAAAAAAATGTGCAAAAAGAAAAGAACTCCAAAAAAGTGGTGGGTCTGAGAGAAAATGATAATCCCACCGGAGTATGTATATAAGTGCAATAAGCAAAGCTTGGTTTCATGATCCACCTGTTGTAGCTTGCAACAGGGAGACTTGGCTACACTGGTCAAGCTCCCAAGGGTACTTGGCTACACTGGCCTTGACCCATTCTCTTCTTCCCCCTCTTCTTGAGCCGGTTGTACTTGAACTTAGAAGGGAATACCCCGCTCCTCGAGGAAAGAGTGGCCAGATTGAGGTCATAGAGTTACCTTGTTGGGGAGGGTTGTCAAGTTGCCATTTCTGAGGTGGAGAGCTTAGACCTCACTTTCACAGGACAAGAAAAGATTCATGGTCTTCAGGGTTTGTGATTGATGACTTGTTCTGATCTGGAGCATTGAGGAGTCTTGGTTATAGATTGGTGGAACTTAGAGGCTGTTAGGTTTTAAGCTTAAGTCTAAATAAGGTTCCGACACATTAATAATCCAAAGATCTGATTAAGCTCCATACCCCAATTCAATTAAGGCAAGTTTAATAATCAACCTTGATCCATGTACATTCTCTTTTTCTTTTTCTTTCTTTCTTTTTCACTTCTTTTTCAAATAAGTGTTTGCTAAGGGACTAGCAAAGTATAGTATAGGGGGGTGATGAATACCCATTCATCACTCTTTATTCTTATATTTTAGCTACAAAAACCTATGCAAATGCATGTAGATATGTGTAAATAGGAATAATTAGCAAAAGCATGCATGTTTGTAAATACTTATAATTAGCATGTTTTTGTGCAAAAATAAAAGAATAAAGATGAAAAAGAAAAAAGAGGGAAATATTTAGAATAAATATTGAGCAACCTAACCCAAGGGAGGGCTCAGCATGGGCCTGATCGCATAAAAGCCAAGTAGAGGGAGATAGGGGCTCTAGTGTAAATATTTGTAAATAAATAAATTATATATATTTTCCTCACCCAAAAATATGTTGTAAATATTTGTACATATTTTTAAAGTATAAAAACAAAATAAAAATTTAAAAATCAAAAAGACACAAAAATACCCCTTCACCATGTACATAGATCACCCTTTCTTATCTATTTAACCTTGTAAATAAAATAAATAAAAAGAAACAAAACAAAAATCAAATAAAAATTACAAAATTAAAAGTACAAAAATATCTTGTATATATGCCATGTACATAGTTGTATATAACTAATTATTTCCCCTATGTATATAAATAATAAAAATAAAATAAAAATAGCCTTTTATTCCTCATTTTACCCTATAAATAAATAAAATAGAAAATAGGAATAAAAATGTATAAAAATAACTAATAAAAAATCAAAAATCAAAAACCCTATATTGTATAAATACCTATGTATAGCTATACTATGTAAATACCTTATTTTAATTTCCAAAAATTAATTAAAAATCACAAAAAATAGAAAAAAATAAATTAAAAATATTTCATGTTTTAAGTTTTTGAAAATTCGGCCATTTAAAGGCCCAAAAAAATCAAATAAACATTTAGGCCTTGGCGGGCTCTGATTGGTCCACGGGGGATTGTTGACCCCCGGTCAACTCCCCCCCTGGACCACAGAGTCGCGGATCTGTTTTTGGACCCGACTTCTTCCAATTATCCCCACCAGATCCGACCCCCGAATCCGCTAACCCCGGGCTCTAATCCGAGCCTGATCTTCCCTGATCCACGCACGGGGTGGGTTCTTGGGATCCGCGCTCCGAGCTTCTTGCCCGAATCCCATCTAGCCGGACCCCTAGTGATATAAAACCTGAGCTCCGCCGCACTCCACTCCCATCTTTGGCTCGCCACTCTCATTCCTGTGACCTCCAGAGCAATCACCGAGGTGACAGCTCGCGTTTGCCCCTGTTGCAGTGAGGAGAGGGTGCCCCGACCATCGATCCGGCAGCTTCGCGCCGCCGCGCTCCGCCACTCAGCCGGAGCTCGAGCCTCAGGCCTTGACGCCCTTCGAGGCGACGACCAGGAGCTAGCCAAGCTCCAGCACAGTCTTTCGCTCCACCCAGGTAGCACTTTAGCTCGCCCATTTAGTTTAATTTCTTGTTTCTCCCAAATCGCATCTCCGACGAGTTCCTTTGATTCCGACCATCCTGTGTATCTTCTCGATCATCGGAACCCACGCTCACCTTCGCCATCCCCCGACGCACCTTCTACGCCCATTCGTTCAACCCAGCTCGCCCCGGAGCTGGGAATCGAGCTCCACCATCCTCCGCTCGTCGGAGCTCATCCGCCCCGACGCATCGATCACCCTCACGCCGCTTCATCGGGTCGAGGCACTTTGCCCTCGACCCGCGAAGCTTCTGGTGCATTTTGCAGGTCAAGAGGAGGCCATCTGAGGCCCCCTCCCATCTAGGCCAGGAGCTTGACGCCGACGACCTCGCCGGAGCCCCTCCAGGGCTTGGCTGGGCCATCTGAAGCTACCAGCAGCTGCGGGACGTCATCGCCTATCTTCTCCGATACTTGGAGGCAGCTGAGGAGGACCCGGGCACGCACACGAGGCCGGCGAACCTCGCCGGCCACTTGTTCTTCGAGGGACCGTCATCGCCGTCCGATCAGCCTCGGAGCTCCAGTTTCAATCACGGCCGTCCATTCATCGAGGAGCAGTTGCCGTTGATCACCTCGAGGCTTCATCAGGACCGTCAGAGCAGAGGAGAGAGGGCACAACACCTGACCCGTTAGATCTCCCACGTGTCCCCCTCTGGAGCGTCGATCAGGCCCACGTGCTGAAGAAGAAGAGCGTCCGCCGTCCGAGACCGTTGGATCCTCCACGTGGCGCGAATCTAGCCGTCGGCGCAATCAGGGGTAATTTACTTAGGGCCCCCTCTTAGTTTTTGTTTTCAGTCCTAGTCCTGTAAATATTTTAGTCCTTTTATTTACGTAGGGTAAATTGCACTTTGGACCTTGTGCTTGTTGAGATTCGCATTTATACCCCTGTTTGTGAGACCCACGTGCTTCGTCACGTGTATACCTGGTGTATTTGCAACATTTATCCTGTAGATCTGGCTATTTGTTAAATGAATAGATACTTTCTGGTATTTGCATTTATGCCCCTGTGAGCATTTTATTTGAACATGTGCGGATTTTAGTGGGTTATTTGCGCCAAAGCCCCTGGACTTTTTGGTACGAGTTACCAAAAGGTCCAAGAACTTGGTTTTTATTACCAGAAGGTCCCTGAGTGCCCCAGGCACGCGCCACACGCGTGACTTGCTGGGAAAATTGCACCTGGACCCCCAGATCTTTGGGTATTTGCACTTAAGTCCCTGTGCACAGTGCCCCGTTTTGATTTTTGAATAAAATATCAAACCACCTCCAAATTCGATGAAAATTTGATACATGGCTCCTGCCAAGTTGTAGGATTTTTGAGAATTTTGGAGGACATTTTTGATTTTATTTGGTATTTTAAAAAATTCAAAATCATCTATTTTAGCTACTGTCTAGGTTTAAAAATCCCAAAAAAATATAAAAACATCCCCAAAAATTCTAAAAAAATTAGTTACTGTTCTTTGTGTGTTGTTTGATTTTCTAGCCAATTTTGGCTATTTTTCATTGAGTAAAAACCCTAAAAATCTAAAAACACCTAAAAACTCATAAAAATTATAATAAATAATCTAAAAATCCAAAAACAATAATTTTGGTGCTCAAATTTTCCTTATTTTATCTAGAATATAGGAAAATTACCTCCAGAACCTGTTGAGATCCTTAGATATTTTATTTAAGGGTTTTGGTTCTGGCTGGACAGTACCTCATCTTTTTAGCACTGTTTGATTTTTAGAAAATAAAATACACATTAGAAAAATCTCAAAAATTAACCAAAAACACTTAAAAACTTAAAAAACATAAAAACCATTTGTCTTGAATTTTTGCTTGATTTTTGGTGTGTTAAATAAATTGCTCAAGTGTGCTTGGTTTTGTTTTCTTCTATTTTCCTTACTTATTAAAAATCCAAAAAAAAATATAAAAATTATTAAAAACCACTAAAAACATTTTGTTTTTCTTTTATTTTCATTTTTACTACTTCGTAGGCCCTAGGCCAACCCGTGCTCCTTGTGTTCGACCCTGGGTGCTATACCAGGTTAATCTCATAGCTAGGACCGCTTGCTTTGTTTCGTTTGATATTCGATTTATTTGGCGGTTCGATCTTTTTTCTTGATACACATCTGAGTGACTGAGGTCGCAACGACCGTCTCAGTTACCTGATTGCCTTAGTTGCTCGGGATTTTGTGTTTATCAGTGTAGCGCCGATTTTATCTACCCCATCTCTGACTCTAAGTGGGTTAGTCCATTGCATGTGGTACCCAAGAAGACGAGTATCACCACAGTTGTGAATGAGTCTGGAGAGGAGATAGCCACCCGAGTACCCACTTCTTGGAGGGTCTGTGTGGACTACAGACGATTGAATCAGGCCACCAAGAAGGACCACTTCCCGCTACCATTCATAGATCAGATCATTGAGAGATTAGCTGGGAAGAGTTACTACTGCTTTCTAGATGGGTATTCGGGATACAATCAAGTGGCCATAGCTCCTGAAGACCAAGAGAAAATAACGTTCACCTGTCCGTTTGGGACGTATGCTTTTCGACGGATGCCCTTTGGATTATGTAATGCCCCGGCTACATTCCAGAGGTGCATGCTCTCTATTTTCTCGGACATGGTTGGTGAATTTTTAGAGGTCTTCATGGATGATTTCTCGGTTTATGGTGACAATTTTGATGCATGTCTTGATTACCTAGACCGAGTACTTCAGCGCTGCATTGAGGTCAACTTAGTCTTGTCTTGGGAGAAGAGTCACTTCATGGTGACTCAGGGGACGGTCCTTGGCCACATCATCTCCAAAAGGGGCATGGAGGTCGACCCGACCAAGGTGGATATCATCAAGAAGCTCAATCCACCGTCCAATATACGACAATTACGGTCTTTTCTGGGGCATGTCGGTTTTTACCGACGGTTCATACAAGACTTTAGCAAAATTGCCCGACCGCTCACAGATTTGTTGACGAAAGACACTGAGTTCCTTGTAGATGATAAGTGTCTTGCATCATTTGAGACTCTCAAGAATTTAGTTGTCGAGGCTCCTGTCCTTCAGCCGCCTGATTGGTCTCTCCCATTCGAGATCATGACGGATGCTTCTGATTTTGCCATAGGGGTTGTGCTAGGACAGAGGAGAGATGGAGCGCCTTTTGCCATTCACTACGCTAGCCGAACAATGGATGCCGCTCAGCGGAATTACACAGTCACAGAGAAAGAGATGCTAGCTGTAGTCTTTGCCTTGGATAAGTTTCGATCTTACATTCTTGGATCTAAAGTGACTATTTATACTGACCACACCGCCATCCGATATTTAATGACAAAGAAGGATGCCAAAGCCAGATTGACCAGATGGATCCTTCTACTCTAGGAGTTTGATATAGAGATTAAGGATAAACCTGGAGTCAAAAATGTTGTGGCGGATCACCTCTCCCGTTTAGAGAACCTTGAGGATTCGGATCAGATTACACCTATTACAGAGACTTTTCCAGATGAGGCGATCCTTGCAATCACCTCACTTCCATGGTACACTGATATTGTGAATTACCTTGTCACGAAGAAGGTCCCACAAGATTGGCCCAGACAGCGACTTGAGACCTTTCTTGCAAAAGCCAAGTCGTACCATTGGGAGAATTCCGCTCTTTATCATGAAGGAGGGGATAGCATCTGGAGACGGTGTATTCCTCAAGAAGAGCAACATAGTGTCCTCACCTATTGCCACAAGCTTGAGGCAGGAGGACATCATTCTGGGAGACGGACATCACAGAAGGTGCTTCAATCCGGCCTTTGGTGGCCTACCCTCTTCAAGGATTCAGATGAATTCGTGAAGAGGTGTACTGACTGTCAGAAAATGGGCACTTGTGGACAGAGAGATATGATGCCGATGCAGCCCATTCATTTCTGTGAGGTTTTTGACGCATTGGGCATCGATTTCATGGGCCCATTTCCTAAGAGTTAGGGATTTGAGTATATCTTGCTGGCTGTAGATTATGTGAGTCGTTGGGTTGAGGCCATCCCTGCCCGAACCGCAGATGCTAATACCGTTTGCAAATTCTTGAGGAAAAATATCATTTCACGGTTCGGGGTACCTAGAGTGTTGGTATCAGACGGGGGGACTCATTTTATCAGTGACAAGGTAAGGGCCCTTGCTAACGAGTTCAGCATAGATCATAGAGTTGCCACTCCTTATCATCCACAAACGAATGGTCTTGCTGAGGTTTCTAACAGGGAGATTAAGACTATATTGCAGAAGGTAGTCCGCCCAGACCGAAAGGATTGGTCACATCTTTTAGACTCGGTCTTGTGGGCATATCGGACATCCTTCAAGACTCTATTGGGTACATCTCCATTCCGACTCGTTTATGGCAAGCCATGCCATCTACCAGTTGAGCTGAAGCATAAGTCACTATGGGTTGTTACTGAGATATTTTTGGACCCAGAGAATGTAGGAGATCAGAGAAAGGCAGAACTGGCAGCCCTGGAGGAACTTAGAGATACAGCCTTTTTGAGTAGCCTGCAGTATAAGGAACGAGTGAAGATATGGCATGATTCTCACATCAGCCATAAGCAGTTTGAACCGAATCAGAAAGTATGGTTATTCGATGCAAGGCTAAAGCTATTTCCAGGGAAGTTGCAGAGCAAATGGAAGGGACCATACTTGGTCCGGAAGGTGCACGACAATGGCATCATTGATATATCTGAGATGCCATCAGAATCCACCTTCCGAGTTAACGGTCAGCGCCTGAAGCCATATCTAGATCATAAACCGCTGATCGTCGATGTTGCCCTGATTCATTTTGCATGAGATGTAGTCTTTGACTCACATCATTTGCATCTCATGCCTGATTTTCACTTTCTCTCACAACTGTATAGATCCAGATGTCCATATCACACATTCTTTTGTCTAAACAACCCATTTCCATCTTATGATTATGCTATACTTAGGGTGTACTTTACCCTAAGTATAGGGGGGATGTCAGATGTTTGATTATTCTTTTGATTCTTTTTACCTCTGTTTTGCTGCCTATACTTAGGGATATTTTACCCTAAGTATAGGGGAGGTAGACTCTGTATATTCATCTCCTCGGTTTTCCCCTTGTGTAAAGTCTGCTATACTTAGGATTACTTGATCCTAAGTATAGGGGGATCATCGATTTCTATTGATTATATTCTTTTATTCGTCGTAGTAGTATACTATTCTTTTCACTTTTCTACGGCACGAGTTATGTCTTTCTTTTCAGCTTTTTGATCACTATGAGGAAATAGTTCGAGCTAAGTATAGGGGGGTGACGTATATATTGTATATATACTTTAGCCATAACTCGTACTTTCATATATTATTTTTTTTAATATGGCTAAAACACTGTGTAAATACTTTAAAAAAATTATTAAAAAAAATTTCTAAAAAAAACTTGTAAAAAATGATGAAAATGAATGAAAAAAACCAACTCTGTATATATTTATATAAATTGTTCAAGTTGTAAATTCTTGCATCTCATTTTTGTAAAATAATCATCTCACTCTTGTGTAAATATGTATCTTCTCTAACCCTTATTAAAAAAACACAAAAAAAATAATAATAAATAAAAAAAATTGTGTATATACGTGTATATATTACTAACTTGTTGCAAAAAAAATTTGTTGCATGTGCATCATTTTTCAAAAATCCATAAAAATTTCAAAATTTTGAAAATGGTTTCACAAAAAGTTTTTTTTCTTTTTCCTTGCATGTATATATTTTCTTGCATTTGCATGAGCATTTTTCAGGATGATTTTGATATTCAAACTAAGTCTGGAATAAATTTGAAGAATGGAGCTTAGTTAGACCTTAATGCACTTAATTTCAGAGGAACCTTATAAGATTTGGAGTTAAGACTTTTCAGGTCCTAGTGACTTAATTCTTTGAGTCCATAAGACTATGTTCACATGTCATCTTGATGAGTCTAAGTAGAACATTTAACAACACACACATGATTCTTTCAGACCGTGGCTTACCTTGGACACTGCACTTTACACGTAGCTCTTCATGGATGAGGTAGTGAGGGAGCAGAATCTTTTGGCTTGGGGTAGCATACGAGGGTAGTACATCTAGGCGGAACCTCTCATCCTCCTCTAGGGAGGGAAGTGCATCTCAACCTAGTTTGGTGATGTTGAGGTCTAAAGACAGGAGCTGTGGGGTTGCAATAATGCTTCAAAAGAGGGATAGTCTACTGGATCAAGAGGAAAAACTCCTTATGTACATGCTGCACCTTGTATATATTTCAAAAAAAAATGCACAGGCCTGAAAGAAAAATAAAATGCCTGTAAAAAAAAGAAAAAAAAAGAATAAGAGCTTCAAAGTCATATATTCATGAGCTTGCAGCGGGTGACATGGCTACACTGGTCATGCATCCAAGGATAGGTAACTACACTGGTTACCGTCCATTCTCTTCTCCATCCCCTCTTCTTGAGCTGGTTGTACTTGAACTTAGAAGGGAATATCCCCGCTCCTCGAGGAAAGAGTTGTCAGACCGGGTTATTTGAGTTACCTTGTTGAGAGAGGCTGAATCTTTGCTGCTTTTGAGATGAAGAGCTAAATTTCACTTACACGTACAAGTAAGAATTCATAGTCATAAGAATTTGTGTCTGTAGACTTGTTCTGATCTGACTGTTGAGGAGACCTAAATAGGAGTCCTATGGAACTTAGAGGCTGTTAGGTTTTAATTCCATGTCCCATTAAGGTTCCGATGCACTAATAATCCAAAGGTCCGACAGAGCTCCAGACTACATTTTTATTAAGATAAGTTTGAAAGTCAACATTGTTCTAACTTCTTTCCTTTTTCTTTTCTTTATTTTCATTTTTACTTATTTTCTAAATAAGTGTTTGCTAAGGGACTAGCAAAGGTAAAGTATAGGGGAATGATGAATCCACGATTCATCGCCTTTATTCTTTTATTTTAGCCTCTTTTCCTTAGTCAAATACCTGTAAATAATCACTAATTTTATAAAATTATCATTTTGCATGCATTTGTTAATTATGCATTTTTAACACTTTTTGTTTATAAATAAAAGAATAAAGAAGAAAAGAAAAAGAAAAGGAGGTATTTATTCAATAAATACAGACTGGCCCAAACCCCAAGAGAAGGTCAAGACTTGACCTGATCGACCAGGAATAAAGTAGGGGGAGATAAGGTTGTCTGTCAGAAAATCTCAAAAATATCTTGTACATATTTTTCATGTATATTTGTATAAAACTTACATTATTTTATTTGTACATAATTTGACCTCAAACCACTTACTTTTGTAAATAAAAGTTGTAAATAAAATCATGTTGTAAATAATAAAAATATTTGTGAAATAAAATATCGTATATATTGTAAATAATTACACCCAGAAAAGCCGTAATGCGATAATTGAAACATCAATTCCGGCTCCATACGAGCTCAAATTGAACCAAACTCACTTCCACCATACTATAAATTAAATTATCTTTCAAATGGCTGTGGTTTTGTATTTTTTGGAGCTACGTTTAAAAAGTCGGTTTTCTGGGGTGTATTGTGCAGTTTACCCATATATTTGTTGTATATAATTATTAATATTATTTTACATAATGTATATATTATAAATATTGTTTTCATTAAAAATAAAATAAAATAATAAAAAAATAATAAAATCTTTTATAAAATATTTCCTTATTTGTACATATGTATATTGTATTATATGTATATAAGATATGTATATAATTAACTTCCTTTTATAAAATCCACCAAAAAATTAAATATCTAACATTAATTAATTTATTTTATTTAATTACGAATTTTATATTTAATTTCTTTAATTTATTAGATTTATGTGAATTAAGTGACTTAATAACTTACCATTTATTTTAGATTTGATTTCATTCCTTTAATGACCACCATTAAGGTGGCAAATTCAATTTTGGTAATTATTTAAATTATTTATTTTAATTAAATCCGAATTTCGTTTTTATTTATTTTATTAATTTATTTAATTATTTTATTTATTTAAATTACCACTAATTATTTTCCATTTTTGTAAATATTTCTATTTTTGATTTTTGTCTCTTTTTAATGGGCTCCTCCTCCCTCATTCACACTTGATCGATCTTCGGCGGAGAGGAGCCCGGTTTCCGAGAGGTTTCTTGTTGAAGAGGGTCCTAGCCTCCGAACCAGTCGGTGACAGCGACTTGAGCTCCGTCGAGGCCATCATGGCGTGTCCAAACCCCAAGGTGAGATCCACTTCTTTTACTTCTCGTTATTTGATGAACGCGGATCTCACGAGGGTCTAAATTGGTATCTCTCACAAGGCGGAGATGACCGTCGCTGTTGCGACCCTCAAATGAAATCCGCACTCAATCAACAATTAACCCACACTAAGATCAATAAATTAGAAACGATGTGGAGTTAAAATTTATTTTTAACTCTGCACAAATGATGTATATGGGCAAGTATGCAGAGAGTTCGAACACAGGGAGCAAACAGGGTAATTCAAAAATTGTGCTCAAGTGAATGTGTGTGTGAAATGTCTACACTAAGCAAGCAATTACAATTTTTTTTTTGTGGGTTTTTAAGTTTTAATTTTTTTTTATTTAATTTTTAATTTTGTATTTTGATTTTTGATTTTCTGATTTTTATATTTTATATTTTATATTTCTTTTTTTTTTCAATATTGGAAAATAGAGGCAATATAATAAAAGGCAAGCTAAAATATTTATAAAAATGCACAAAAATACTCAAAAATTCAGAGAATGAATGTTTTTGGTATTTTTAAGGTTTTTTACTGTTTTTGTGATTTTTGGGGCTTTTTCAAGATGTTTTTGGTATTTTTAAAGTCTGAAATAAGGCAAACAGTGGAAATAAGGGCTGGCTGTGACAAAAATGCAAGTTAAAAATACCAACCAGTACCAAAAATATTTCACACTATTTTTCTAATAAAAGTAACAAAATAAGGAAGAAACAGAAGCTGAGTTTGCAATTTTTGGGTTTTTCTACTATTTTTTATATTTTTTTGAAGTTTTTGAGTGTTTTTATATTTTTAGTGTTTTTGTTTTGAGATTTTTAATGATTTTTGGACTGACACTAAAAGATAATAAAATAGACACTACGTGATTTTTTTGGACTTTTTCAAAATATATTTATATTTTTTATGGGTTTTCTAATGCAAACAGGGAAATAAATGCATGTTTTTGATTTTTAATAAATATGAAAATGCAATAAATATGCAATGCAAAAATGTAGTGTGAATCTATAATGCAACAGGGACTTAATCCTATTTTTGTGGATTTTTAGGAGGCTAAAAGGTATTTTAAATAATTAGAACAAGCTTCCAAATATTAATAAGGCCTGGCAGGGGTATAAGTGTAAATATCATAACATCCAGGGGCAAATATGCAAAGTTTCCACAAATTATATAACAGTATTTTGCATTTAATGGATCAAGTCTAAATACCGAAACCCGCAAGGGGGTTTGAGCAATTAACCCACCAGGGCGCGTGACTTGCACGCGCCTGGGAAGGGTATTTTTGCAAATATCAGAAGCTAGGGGGTTCAGTATGCAAGATGTCCAAGAAATATTATACTAAATATGGAATTTAAGGTACTGAAGATAAATGTTCAAACCCGGAGGTGGTTCCCTGCAAAATTGCCAAGACACGTGCGTGAGCACACGTGACCTGGCAGGGGTATCCCTGTAATATTACAAAACACTGAGGGTAGACATGCAATAAGTCCCGAAGTTTTTAAACTACATCTGCAACTTTAAATACTAAATGTAAATGCAAAGAGGCGCAGGGGTGTGGGTGCAAAATACCCACGCCGGGCGCGATCCAACGGCGTAAGTAGCTTCACTTAAACACGTGGACGCTCCTGATCAGCCGATACCGCTTCGATTCAGTGGTCCAGATTAGATGCTGCGATGAAGATCGGACGGCTGAGGCAGATGGAGATCGGACGGTGGCTGGTTGATCTGGAGGGGTGCCCCAATCGGACGGCGGGGAAGCTCGGAGGAAGAACAGGGAAGAGCGCCGGCGAGGGCGAACTTCCCCGAGCTCGTTCTCGGGCCTCCGACGATCTGGAAGCTTCAAAATGGGGCTGCGACCTCCTGAGGTCTGTCTCTGTCTCCTGGTGGCTTCAAAACACCTCGGCGAAGGCCGAGGTACTCGCTGGCGGTCGGCGGAGCTGGGGGGGCTTCGCGAGCTCTGGCGAGGTTCCAAAACTGCCTCCAGGCGCGAATCGAAGAACTTTGACCTGCAAAAACGATTAGGAGGTCCAGGGCAAACTGCCTGGACCTCTGGATGGAAGCGGGGGTGTGTGGAGTGTCGGGACGATGGTCGGCCGGAGATGCGTTCCGGCCAAATGGGTGAATCGGTGATTGAAGCGAAGAAACTCGAGATTTTTTTGGGGTTTTTGATCCTTAGAATGAACCTAAGCTAACTAAAGCAAAATAAACAGGGGAGATGGCATCCTCAACGATATAAATCGGAGGGAAGGTTACCTCGACCGCCTGGTTTGGGGGAGGTACTGGAGACGCCTCCGACTTCCTCTGCTCTGGCTGAGTGAATGCTGCTGAAGCTGTCACCTCCAGGAAGACTTGGAGCACGAGCGGAGCGAGGAAGGGTGGACCGAAGGTGTTCAACCGGAGGGAGGAAGAGGTGGGTCTGGTTAAGTAGATGGTGGAGTGCGTGACTTCGAGGGAAGATCACGAGCGAATCGAGCAGATCTGGGGAGATCTGAGGAGTCGGCGATGGAGGTGATTGATCGAGGAAGAGGTTTCGTGAAGGAAGCGGCCGCAGAGGATGAGCGGCGCACCCTCGAAAAAGGCGCGAAGACAGGGGGAAAACGACGCGCGCTACGGGCTGGGAGGAAGAAGACAGACTGTTGACCCGCCGGTCAACAGTCGCAAGCTCCTGGTTGGTCCACGTGGACCAACCAGGAGAAAGAGAATAAAAATGTTTTATTATTTCATTAAAAAATAGAAATAAGTCGAATTAAATTAAAGTTATAAAATGAAAATTATTTGTTATTTTACGTAGTATTTTATTATGATTTTTATTTATTTTTATGATACATATTTTTACAAGTTTACTTTTTAGCCTTATATAGGTATATTACCTATGTATTTTAATACTTTTATTTTTATTTTGTATTTTTAATTTACTTATTTTTGTTCATTATTTTCTAAGATTATAACATACTTTTATATACACAAATATATTTTTATTTTATTTTTCTGATATGTTTTGTATATTTAATAAAATACAAGTATATTTTACATAGGTATGTATATATGTATTGAACATATACAAGTATTTTTATTTTTGTTTTTATTTAGGTTTTTATTCTTCTTTTAATGTACATAATTATTATAAGTATTACTTACAACATTATAAAAGTATATAAAAAAAATGAGTAAATAATAAAGAATAAATTGAATATTTTAATATGTACAAGTATACAATGTGGGTCCAAAAGTCAACTTTCAAACCGTAGCTCCGCCAAATGCGAAACCACCACCACTAAATAGTTTATTTTATTCTATATACAATTAAAGGTGAGTATGCTGCATTTGGAGTTGACAGTTGTGAGATACGGGTCTGGGAAGTTGGGATTCTGGATTCTTATTCAGACCATAACTTTTTATCTGTACATTATTTTTTTGTGAAATCAATTTTGTATTTTTCTTTACTAATTTATCTACAACTTTCATGTACAGAGTTTCTTTATTTGGTGTATAAAAAGTGGAACCAAAAATAGGTCCCAAAATGAATAAAGAATGAATATAATGTATAGGTGTTTTATCTGTGTCTCTGACCTTATCTCCCCCTACTTTATTCCTTGTCGACCTATTCATCAAGATGCCTAGGTCTCGGGGGTTTTGGGTCATAAAATATCTACAATATTTTATTCTTTTTCTTTTCTTTATTTATTCTATAATTTTGGCCTTAATTACAGTATTTTATACAGTGTTGAGATGCACATGCATGGATGCTAAGATGATGGTTTTAATGCTATTTACAGGCATTTGCTCAGGTTTTAGGTGCCAAAATGATAGAATAAAGATGATGAAATGTAGCTTCATCATTATTTTTCCTAGGTAAAATCGTAGGTTTAGTTTTAGCGTAAGTGTAGTGATTAGATCTTAGATTAAAAATCTCAAAATTTCCACCACATTTGATCCGCCTTCAAAAGCGATTTCCATTTCATTTTCTGATCCCTACATATTCAATTTCTACCTCACGCAACCTATCATATCCGACCACGCACGGTGGTCGGATCCTCGGATTTATCTTCCATATCACAAAAATCCGTCCATTCACAAATCCCTTTTTGTCTATAAATAAAAATAAAAAATAACATAAAACTATTTTTCCTGTTCATCTCACATTTGTTTTTGCAGGGAAAATAAAAAAAATAAAATTTTTATTGTCTTTTATCTTTAGCGATTGTTTTGCAAGAAAAAAAATTCTTTTGTATCTAACATTTTGTTTTGCAGGACAAGGAAAATAAAAAAAACATAAATAAAAAAATATAAAAAAATCCTTTTTATATTTTTGTGTACATCTGCTGTATAAAAAAATAAAAGAAATATATACAACTTTTTGTTGCTTCTAACATTTCCCGCAGATTTAAAAAAAAAAGGGTCGGTAGTCTCCAGCCGCGCCTCACCCAGGCAGCGGCGCACCTTGTTCAGCCGCGACCCCTCCGCAAGCCGCGCCGCCGCCTCTGATCTCCAGTTCGCCCCCGCGCGTCGCTCCACGCCCGTGCGGCGGCGCTGTCCACCCGCGCCTGTCCTGCTCCTCCCCCTAGCGCCCCCCCCCCCCCCCCCCCCCGCGCACCCACCTCCGCAAGCCGCGCGTAACCACCTCAACCCCCAGGCGTGCGCCAACCGCCAGCGACCTCGGGCCTGTGCCCGCTTCTCCAGATCCGCGCGCCACCGCGCGACCCAGGCGACCGCGCCTCCCGAAGCCACGCGGCCCACAAGCCGTGCCTCCTTCGCCGCCAGCGCGGGCGGCGCTACCCATTGCGTCCCGCGCCCAGCGGCGCCGCCTGCCCCGTAGCCTCCACGCGCGGACCTGCCCGACCTCCTCCGCGAGCGCCGCTCCACCTCCTCCACAGGGCGGCGGCCCCGCGCGCTCCAGATCTTAAGGGGCGGCGGCGGCTTGCCTCCATCCCATTTGCTTGAAGAACAAAGATACAGAGAAACCCTAGTGGAGGGTATTTGATTGAAAAAAGGGAAAAATTACAAATAAGTCCTCCGAAATTTTGCGATTTACAATAGAAGCCCTCTTCAGAGCAAGTCATGTGCTAGACATGTGAATCACTAGGTAATTTTTGCATATTTATTCCGCATGTTTATTTTCTGTTAACTTTGAAGCAAAAACTTTGATAAAATTACATTTGCGTCCCTACACTTTCAGACTTCAACTTGCTAGCTATCTTTGAATGGAATAAATATTTTTATGCTTGCAAAAATTCTCAGAAAATTTGTGAATATTCCTGTTATGTGCCTCATCATTGTATAAAATTTTTTATACCTTTTTGTTGACTTTTAATATATTTAAAAAATCAAAAATAGTGTCTTTTTCCTTGCCTACACTTTGAAAATTCATAAAAATTGGCAAATTAGTCTAAAAATTCCCAAAAAAATACTATAGGTGTATTTTGGTGTGTTTTAATTTCAGACCATTTTTTGTATATTTTTCATTTATAAAACTCAAAAAAAACTGTAAAATACAAAAAGAGTGATTTGTGTGTGTTTCTCTTCACTTGTGAATATCGTTCTTTTTTTAAAAATTAAAAAAATTAAAAATTCAAAAACCACAAAAAAATATCTTTGAAATTTGACTACTTAGTTTTTAAATCGTGCTCCTCGTGTTCGACCCTGGTCGCTATACCAGGTAAAAAAAATAGCGAAAAGCCACTTACATTTCTTGTTTGATTTATTTATTTTAAGTGGTAAAAATTATTTTTCTCGATTGACCGCGCTTGGTGATTTGGGTCACGACGACCTTTGATTATTTACATACTTAACCCGATTGTCAGGCGCGTCATCATGTATGAAGAGGACGCCCGTTCTGCTTCGAGGTAAAGATGTCATGCTGAAGTTGTAAGATCTTGGACTCGTTCTTCGCCGGAGAATATGTGGCTGCGAGGATATCCCACATAGCCTTCGCAGTGGGTTGACTCAGAATGTCGTTGGCTATTTCCATAGACACGGTACCAGATAGCCAAACGCGCGCATAAGCATCATCAGCCTCCCATGAGGCGTTAACCCCAGTCTTCTCAGCAGGTTCCTCTTGTGTGAGGATATGTTTCTTGCCATTGCATTGCATAAGACTCATGAACTGCATGACCCACAGTTCATAGTTTGTACCGTCCATCTTCACAACGGGTGCAGGACCTTTGAATGCACCTAGAAACGGAAGATCTACCTTGTTGTCAGACATGATGACAACAATATTCTGCGACTGGGGTTACACGACTAGACGATAATGTCTACGTGTACATAGATGAGGGTCGCCGTGTCCGTAGACTCAAACCACAACGCCCTTCAGACCACAACTCGCGGCTAGCGTGCAAGAACCATGGGGTGGCACGCTTCGTCGAACAGGTATGCACAGGAGTGCACGCAGGGATGCACGGGGGTGCACAGAGGTGCACGTATACAGGGGTGCACGCGCACAGGAGTGCACGCGCACAGGGGTGCACGCGCACAGGGCTAGTGCGCAAGGAAGGCTTCGCGCCTCGCCTCGTGCCCTTCACGTGCTTCGCGCTTCGCGCCTAGGGCTTCGCGTCGAACTTCTCGGTGCGCGTCGCCTGGCGCTTCACCTCGCGCGTCGCCCAGCGCCTCGCGCGTCGTCTGAAGCGTGCCGCCTCGCACCAGGCGCGTCGAACGATTAAGGAGGCCTGGAGGCCTGGAGGGCGATGAAGGCCCGAAGGCCTTGTGGGGTGGCGCCGATCGTTCGAGAGAGAGAGAGAAGGGTCGGCGGGTGGGGTAGGGTTAGGGTTAGGTTTCTAGAACTCCGGCCTAGGACCGTCGCTCTGATACCATGTTGAAAGGGAATGAGCAAGATAAAATTTCATCCAACCCTATAGCTCTCTTATATAGGAGAAAAGCTCTATGGGTAAATTACAGAAACAGGACAATTAAAACAAATAACATAATTACTCTAACACATTTCACCCACATAACGACGGATTACCAATTAGCTTCCACGATGTCCAGAGACGATCTTGCTGGAGTGTACCATGATCTGCTGCCATGTAATGTAAGCTCCCTAAACTTATAGTTCCAGTACGTTGATTGTGATCTGCATATGCATATACTCTTTCTCCATGTAATAAAGATCCATTTGCTGGCATCCGAGGAGTAAGGTGGTAGAAGAAGGAGTTTCTTTGTTGAGAGAAGCATTGATGGAAACGGTCGTGAGAGACTTTGAGATGGAGAACTTGTGATCTCAATCCAGGGGTACGTCAATGGAAGACGGATCCTCTGCTGTGTGACAACACCTGTTGTAACACATGGATTCGTTCGATGGGGATCGGACGACCCTAATAGGATGCCGGCTACCTCTGGTTATAACAGGGGTTTTAACACAACAGAGGATCCTCTTTGATGTCAATCTGGTTCTTTGATGTATGTCTAGCATGCAGCATTGTCTAACATTTTTATTTTCAGAAAAAAAGGATTAATTGATAATTAGAAGGAAAGACATGCATGAGGGGAAAATATATGCATGTTATTCGAATCCCTCAAACCCCTCATTATATCAGAAAAAAAGGTATTGTGAAGGGGAGTAGGGAGCTGACCATGTATCAAAAAAAATATACCCTTCCACTAGAGAATAATACAACGATGATGACTTGAAAAAAAAGGAAGAACAACAACTAGAACCAGAAACCGAAATACCCTTGGTCGAACGATGGATAAAAATATTTCGACAACTGAACATCTTTCCGAAGATGAATTCCGAATGAGAGCAATCAATAATACATAAGAAGCAAAAAAAGATTTCTATGATCATGGACAGTTCATACGTATTGCGATATGCATATACGCTCACGAACGAGTCATCTCTACAATAACAGAAGACGTATATTTTATTGTTCATAAAATATTCAAAAACCATATATTCATTAAACTTATCATATTTTGTCATTAAAATTTGTATTTAGCATTTAACACCCCTGTACTAATTATCTTCTCCAATGTCAAATGTAATTATCAGTAAAATACAAAGGTTCATGGGTCAAATGTAAGTTTTAAGAAAAATGATGAAGTTTTTGGCATGAAAATGTAAGAACGCATGCCAAACATAAGTATGAGAGCGAAGAAGAAGAACAAGACCAAAGATAAAGAAACCAAAGGTTCATAGTCCAAAGAACATGCAAAATAAGATAGGAACATAAATAATGTAGAGTCTATAGCGCATGCTCAAAATTCAAGACACAAGTGTCAAAAAGGAGTCATAATAATAAGTTAATAACGCATGTTCACAATTGCAAGACATTTGGAATGGAAGAAGGGCTCCGATCGTCTGCTGTAAAGGGCTTTTACAACTCCTGTAACCGTCGGATGCGGATCCGACGACGCTCAGAGGGGGCGGGGGATAGTGGGTGCAGATGTCGAGGCTGGGGACGCACATCTCGAGGTTGGGGAGAGACGTCGGATGCGGATCGGACGACTGTAGCTCCTACAGCAGAATCCGCTGCAGCAGGAGCTACATCAGACGATCCAAATTGATGGAAGAAATCCATAATGTGAGGCACTGTGAAAAGAAGAAGAAAGACCATAAGGTCAAAATATAAAAATATCCTTTCCGTTTTTATTTTAGTGGATCTAAAGATAAAGTAATTTAAAATATAAAGGAATTAAAATTATAATGTCTTGAACATTTTAGGATTTGTTGTATTTGTAGAGAAATGATTTGAGACATAAAGAGGAGAGCGATCTACATCTCTTCCTATTCATTGTCTACATCGTATCCTCTCTCTCTCCCCCTATTTATACAAGCAATATGACACCATTCAAAGTTATTCCCTCAACAAAGGAGGAGAGAGTTCCTCATTCTCTCCCTATCACGCTCTCTCTCTCTCAACCACTCAGCCGACATGAAGTTGGTTCCATCTTCTTTATGCACCCATGTAAATGCATCATTTGATTAATATTAATCCAACCCAACATCGAGTCATCCAACCAACGTCTCACAAGACCCACTATCTTGTCATCAACATATAGAAGCTGTGGAACACATATGATAAGTTGTGTTCACAAGCACTTTAATATAATGCATTAAAGGAGATGTCCATTGATGATACTTGAAAGTGACTTTCTATTTCAAAACAATTAGAGATGGTCACTCGGTGCCCATTTTGTGTATGTCTCAAAGAGATTGGGTAGCATGGCTATGACGTTGACCATCCCAACTGGATCTTTAGAAGGGATAATTATCAATTCCCATCCCTAATAAGTCATAAAAGTACTATGTGTAGTATGATCCTCTTTGATTGTATTCAAAAGGGATGGTCCTTATTACCATCCCCTCTAATCTACTCAATTTAGTATAGCAACCCTAAAAAAATCCTTCATATTTCACCCTAGGCACACCCATTCATTCCTTTATGGGTATCACTCCTCCCTCTACACATTCCCTCGATCGTGACCGCCCTAGTTGTGCTCCTTCTTCTTATGTAGACCCTCCCATGCTGCCATCACCCCTTCCCATGCTTCCTCTTATTGTTCTCTCCTACCATATTGCAACTAGACTTGGCCAAAGTACAGGCCGGTTCGACCCATAGGCCGGGCCGAACAGGCCGAGGTTCAAAAACCTATGACCAAAGCCCGCCCATGGGTCGGCTCATGACCCATTTCATTCTTTATCCATTGAATTTTTTAATGGTATTTAATATGTATGAATGATTTTATTAATATCATTTATACTTTATATAACTAATATAAGTAGTTTACATGTTACTTGACATGTAAACTATTAATTTTTATTTACAACTAGTGTTACATATGAAAAACTTGAAGTGTATCATATTAATACATGCATTATTCAACTTATATTTATATATTTTTTATTTTTTGTGGATCGGGTCGGGCCGACTCATTCTCAAATCTCCTAGTCCAAGCCCGACCAATGAGCGGGCTGGGCGGACAGGCCCCCATCCCGTTGGCTAGGTTTAATTGCAACCCCTATATTACCACCCCACACTCCCCATATTGTCACCCCTTCCTCTCTATATGCCTCCTCATCCTCTCCCTCATCTAGATCTACCTCCCATAAAGTCCATCCCTCTCTTGCTATCTCCTCTAAATATGATGTCTTCCTTGCCATACCTTCCTTATTGACATCCTCCCTCTTTCCTTTAAACTCCCAAATTGTCAATTCCTCAAATAACTGCTTGTTGCCTTCCCATTCAACTGTATGGAGATTGTTGAGCTTCTTTCATTTCAAGCTATCTCATGCCCAATGTGACCCACTGCAAATGAAGCATCTCCTGCTCTTAGGTTGCTCCCACGTCTTGTACTACTATATTACCTCTATTAATGGCACACGCATTCTACCTTTGGCTTTGTCCTTTGACTATCCTTTCTCTCGAAGATAGATGCTGGCACATTATAGTCGACTAACGCATAGGCCGTTATAATTTCCCCTTGCAAGTTCTTGAATCCTTTCCTTTGAAGTTTGGCTTGGGTTCAACTTTGTATTGCAACTATAAAGTTGAACATCTTGTCTTCCCTGAACATCCACCTTATATAAAGAATTAGTGAATAGAAATATTTAGCATACTCTCTTTCCATCTATCTTGATGTGAGATATATCAATGCCTCTCAAGCCATGCATGTGGTGTTCGTAGATAAAACTGTTCATTTAGCTCTTGAACAAGTTCCTCTCATATGAGGATACCTGACCTTTCTCCTTCCTCAACTCGGCTCTACCGCCATATCTTCCTCCCCCTTTTGAGATACGCAGAATCAGAAATCACAATCCTTGCCTTGGGATCTTAATGGCCTCGAAATAATGCCCAGAATCCTACAGAAAATTCTTTAGATCTTTAGCTCTTCTTGTTTCTATGAATCCAATACTATTAGCAATAACTTTCTTCATGATGGCATCCTCAATGCAAAATTCATCTATAAGTTTGTGATGGAATCTAGCTTTTCTACCAATGCATTGATCTGTTTGGAAGAGGGAGTGCCTTCATTTTCATAATCGCTAAGTCAAACTTTCAAATTTTAGGTTTTTATTATATTTTCATTGCAACAAAAATTTGAACTCGAAGAAGCAAAGTTTCTACTAATAATAGTAATGTAGGTTATTTATATCCATAGATGTTTACATCTCTCTAGATTGTCTAGGTTTTTTTTAAATGTTAGTTGCTTTTAATAAGTGCATTTTTATCCTTTTTTTGTTTTAAGTCGATATATTGTTTCATGGTATATGGTTTCTAGAATTTTAGGTACCTTATTAGTTCATTTTTTATTTGATTTTGCTTCTATTTTTATTTTTTTTAAATTTTAAATTTTTAAGTAAAAAATAACTGATGATTTTAGTTCCATGTAAGTATGTGCTATATATTCAATTTTTTAAAGTAAAATATTTCGTGCGTTTAATTTATTTTCTTTACTATATTTGTGATTTTCATGAGCACATTTATTTTTATTTTGATTTTTAATAAAATGTTGAATGCTTAGAAATGATGTTAAATATACTATAAGCGAATAGATCTGCACTAATATATTTTAATGTAATCTAAATAATATAAGGAAAATATGAATTTCTTTATGATTCTATAGGAGTTTACAAGATTTTTAGTGTACTACTTATTTCAAATTCAAAAACATAATTTCTCAATGAGATTTTTATATTTATAATGTATAATAGTGGAATACAATGTAATTTTTTTAAAACTTTTAATCATAATACAGAATTCTATGAATTAGAATACAATTTTTTATTCTAAATGTTTCTTTACTTTTGGAAAATAGCTATTGCTAATAACTTTATAAACCAAAATTATATTTAGTAGAGTTACAATAACGATACAACGACAAATTTGAATTTGTAAACATTTTTTATTTTATTTTTTAAACATAAGTTATAATATGCATTAATTTCCATACGTGATCCACAAATTTTGATATTTCCAAAATTAAGGATTTTGTTGTTGCATACCTAAATGAAAATTGAGCTAAAAACCTTAACAAACATCTAGATGCATCCATTAATAGAACATTCTTCTATAAGAATATATGAGACCAGAAATGTTAATTAACACAAAATTAAGCAAAAATACTAAATAAATAATATCAAGAAAAAACAAAAAAATAAAACTCCTAATGGTTATATATTCATCTCTCTTTGTGTGTGTATAGAGGTGAATATATAAACATTATGAGTTTTATTTTTTACTTTCTTTTCTTGATTTTAATGATTTTAATAAACTCATATAAAATCCAATGATGTGAATCCACCACTAATATGCAGATAATATTGCTATTAATCAATGAAAAATTCCTTAAAATACTAACTAGTACTTACAATAAATAAAGCCAAAACTTATTTTTGAGTATGCATGCATTCAAAGTTTATCTTTTCATGCATGCAATCACATATGGAACTCTAAGTCACCTATCATATAAGCTATTCCCTTTAAAAGATACCACTATCAAGGTAATCAAAGTTCATATGTGAAAACTAGATTTTTGAGCTATTGTGTATATTGTACATGAAAAGAGAGCACTGATATTTTATATACAAATTGCTTTCTTTTTCTTTGATTTCTTGTTCTTTTTGATTGTTTACTCTGTAATATAATTAGTTTAAAAAAATAAAAACATCTAAAAAACCAGAAGATGCAACAAAAGAAATAGGTATGTTATGATATGTAGAATTTATAATCGTACATTATATACTTTATACAAAATTATCATCGGTCCCTAAAATCTCAAAAAACACATATATCATAATATTGTACTAATTAACATCTTTTTAAATCTATCCACATAGTTTTTTTATTTTGAATTATCCGTTCTTTTTTATTTATGGATTTTTTGAGACATGCATTACAACGTTTTTTATAGTGCTCAGGTTTGTATTGCAATCAACCAAATAATTTTTTTAGTGATTTATATATTAGGCCCTCAACTATGGACCCAATCACAAAATGAGTCTCCAACTTTCAAAAGTAACAAATTAAGTCCTGATTCCGTTATCTAGACGGAAAATTTTACACCGTTTAATAGAAAATGACAAAATTACCCCCTGAATCTTTCCCCCGAACTGCCGGTCCCTCGGCGGCAGCAGCAGCAAACCCCACGACCTCCCCTTCTCCGATCCCTTCCCATCTTTTCCCCTTCTCCGGCGACGGAATGTCGGGTCTTCCTAACAGTAAGTGATTGGACGAGCTTCGACATGGAAAATGTATTGCAAGAGTTGGAGTTCCTCATGTTCGGTTGTGAGGGGAAGAAGCAGATGAGTGTAAACGTTTTGGACACGAGTGCCATATAAGAGGCACCCAAAAGATGCACAACCAGAGAAAGAGGAGACGAGGAAACATGGACGTCCACCTTCCTCTACAAGCCATCGGGGGAAAAAACTGCAGCATATTAGAACATGACCCTTCTAAACCTTTCTTAGATATGCATGATGTAACATTCACAAATGCTGCAGAGATATGTTTTTCTGAAGTCAACAAAGCAGAAGTAGGGAATTAGATGATCAATGCAGAATATTCAATCAGCATTCGCGCAGGATCACCTGCCTCTGATAAAAAAACTCGGATGGTGGTACGAGATCTCTGGAAGAGAAGGCTTGGATTGTAGCACACACTCGTGATTTGAAGCACATACTCTGGGGTGGGTCGGCATTACATGCAGTTTTCATCATAATGCATCGTAAAAAAACTGCATGTAAATGATGACATTACATGCAGTTTTCACAATGCATATCCATATATGACGTATGTCATCAATCACAACGATGTATGTGTTAATTGACGGGTATAGTTACACAAAATTGCGACCATGACTTGTTTGGTTTGCATGATTAGTATAAAAATTACGAACGAAATTTTTTTACGATAACATAAATACCCATTTTTGCAGACCAATTGGAACATAAAGTAAGGAAGCAATTTAAATTACAAGTGCAGTAGAAATAAGCTAAATTACGATCAACCATGAACTGGTACTAGAAGGAAAGGAGATGGATTGCGATATCAATGCAAGAAATAATTAGACATCACCAGTAAAAAATTACGCCATGAGACGTCTTTATGATTCATGGACCTTTGTTATTCAAGTAATCCATATTTTTTCCTGATTTCTCACTTCCTCTCCATCATAACGATGTAATTGGCAAGAAAATGGATCTATCAATGCATCAATATGAAGCTGTTGTCTAGACCATTTCATGATCTTTACAAGTCTGACCATTTCTTCTGCAAATTTGAAAATACTCATCATCCCCGAGTATTATCATCTTCGGTTAAAAATCAGGGTGTGCCTCTATGTCGTGAATCAAACTTCGACAACCTTTTCATCGAGAGGATGGTAACGAGATGTATGGGTAGTCGTCCCGGGTAATTATGAGGACAGTGATCAGAAAGCTTATAGTCGAGCTTACATCCCAAAAACATAGATTACAAAGAGTAGGGCTAGGTTATATTTCAAATCTTCCTAGAAAACTTACATGTGGAGAGAAATCGAAGACAATGCAGCACTCAGATGTCAGCAGATCACCTCACCTCTTGCACTCTCAGGTTTATTTATTTACTGATGATGTCGTGTATCTGATGTTAGGAGTATAGTCTTCGCAAGCAGTCACGATGCTGACATACTGATCAAACTAAACGCAGCAGCACGTTCTCTCTTTAGTGAAGTCCATCCAGAGCAGGCAGATCATTTATTGTAAAGAAGACGAGCTCGAAGTCACACAAACGGATTCAATCATCAGTCACGAGAGGAACAGATTTCACCTGGAAAGAAAATCAGAGAGAACCAGATGGACTTGATTAATTAGATTCATCACCTGAGGTCCACAACTTTCATGCATAATAGAGTCGAGAGTTAAAAGATTATAATCATGGTTGTCAGTATAATTCTCAGCTTACCAACCATGAATTATTATGTTTGTCTCGTGTAATTTGGTTAATTTTTCACTTCTCGAAAAAGTCAGCCAAAACTGTCTCTGATTCATCAGGGTGATATGGGTCTATATGGAACCCTGAAAGGCTGAAACTCCATTCTCGATAATCTCCGCAGGCCCTCGGTGGCAAGTGGAAAACGTTGGAAGACCACTGGTCATGGCCTCAACGACGGTGAGCCCGAATGCTTCGTAGAAAGCAGGCTGCAAGAGAAGCAACAAGTCATAAACCACTGATCGAAGGGGCAGATAACGAGCTTCATGGGAAGTGAAAGGATCCTCCGCAGTGCTGCAGATTCTGCATTAAAACTGCGGAACCTTGAAGCCGCTAGATCTTGATCGAGCGGTTCAAACGAATTCACACTTTTTATGGGCCCGTATCATGCAAATTAATGTGAACCACTCGATCAAGATCGAGTGGCTCCAGCGGTTACTGCAGAGTCTACGATACTGCAGACAATCCGCCTCCTCATGATAAATACTAGGCTCACGCGTATAAAAGCAGGGACGGAGACGCGGGGGGGGGGGGGGGGGGGGGGGGCTTGGCCCCCCATCTCCCAATTAAATCTCCCTATATACTATAATATAATAATAGATTATAATTTATATGTAAAATAGTTAACTATGAAAAATAATAAGTTGTATATAACGACCTCCCCCATCTCCCATTTACAAGTAGTATAAATATGAATACATCTGTATCTGATCCTACACCGTATCAATATCATACAAATTCGGATATCTGTATCTGCATCTATTTTCAAATGGATACGAATATCGATATGACATTCATATCAATCTATATCTGAATCGATATATCCATATATATAAGGGTTTAATGTGGCTGTCAAGGTAGCCAACTGGCTGCCCCCGCATCATTTTTCTGCAATTTTTTTTTGATTTTTTTGAAAAATATCATCATGTATTTTTGTCACTATTCCTCTAATATGTCATTCAAATTTCGTCAGAAACGGAGACTCCTATGCCATCCATCTAGAACAAATCGATTACAGCAATTCTAAGACCGTTAAAATTACATGTTCTAGATGACGGGTATAGGAGTCTTTGTTTCTGATGAAATTTGAATGACATTAAAGGGATATAGTGATGAAAATACATGCCGATGTTTTTCAAAAAAAAATCAAAAACCTTCGTCGAAAAATGATGCAGGGCAGCCAGTTAGCTACCTCAAGGTGGCAGCCCCATTAAATCAAATATATATAGTTGTATATCTATTTATAACTTTATATAACATAATTGCATGCCTTCTTTTATCATATTTGGTATAATTGTAAAAATATAAGCACATTTAGTATTTTATATTTTTGTATTCCATCCAATACATGTACATTAAGCTAATATATAGAGTATTTATAATACTATTCATATGTGATCGGTATCCATTTTATATTGATATCTATCTTTTACGGATATGGTAATATACTTTTCATTTGACAATCTATATATGCATCGCATTCATATTTAAAAACATATATGGATATGGGAACACCTGTATCCATATCTGTATCCATCTAATGACATCCATAATCCCTCCCATCTCCCAATAAAAAATCAATAATATGACATGAATGCAATAATCTAGTTATAACATTTGTATGTTTTACGTAACTACATGTTACATAACCCGAACAACAAAGTAACTATACAATGATCTTTTTTTAATTAATCACCATAACGTCCATTTTTAAATTGTTAATGACATCTATTATTTCATTGTGAAACGATCTTTTTATACTTGAAATTAAGGATAAATGTAATATCCATTGTTACACAATATTGATGATCCATATAGAAACGTTGAGCTACTGCAATTTTTATCACGACGATTAGTTAAAATTCTAAAAAGTAGCAATGGATAATCGCTCTATATGATCCTTTACTAATGATATAGTAATAAATATGACATTCATCGCTAATTCTAACATAAAAATTATTTTGTAACAAATGCTATTCATTATTGTATCTTTAAAGTGGACGAAATATGACATATTTAGAAAACATACATATAGACTCATTTTGTTGTAGTAAACTATTTCCTTTGTTAAAAAAAATTTACTATTAGCATCTACATATTAGCAATTGACTATTAGCATTTACATATTGTACAATATATACTCTATATCTTTTTAAACACTTTCATTTAAAAAAAATATACTCAACAAAAAGATGGAATTATTTGCATAATCATATAGAGTATAAAGACTAATATCATTTTACAAAAGATATCATCATGACTATATAAATGGTCAGTTATGGAAAAGCGTATAAGTATTTCCATATCTATATCTACATAATTATGGATGTCGATGTTGATATCAACAAATATGAATAATGTATTACTTGAAAATTATATAGAAGATATAAAATCCACTTCAACGTTTGCAACATCACAAGAAAAAAAACAAAGCTTTGACAAAAGAGAAATATTCAGTGAAAATAGTCGCTTGTTTTCTAATCAACATCTTGAATTAATGTGTTAGGCACTCCACAGAAGTTAGGTTTGTTGTCCACGTCATGTTAAGGAGACCATAGTATTAGGAAATGTGTTCTATCTGAATTGAATGACTTGTTATGATACAAAAGTAATATATGTAATTATTTCCTAAATACTGTATCAAATATATAAAAAGCATAAATGATTTTATTATTTGTAACTAAAAATAAATCAACAGCTATATTAAAACAAATATATAAATAAATGCACAAATATATGTGGATATCAAAGTGTATTTGTTTATGTATCTATTATAAAACATATACATATGCAATATTATATAAAATTGGTACATATATATCTCATGTAGGTTCCTACATTAGGAGCGATATAATATTACTTATTTAAAAATATTAAATTTAATGGTGTAACTTAGCATCGTGTTAATGAAAGTGTATTTTGATTTGAACAATTTTGTAAGGATCTTTTTGTCAATACACTATTTGTTGGGATATTTTTTTGAAATTGTAAGTTTACAAGGATATCTTTGTGAAATACACTTGTAAACACATTTTAATAATTATAATGAGAAATAGTAGCAAAGATAAATTATATATATACTCCCTTTTCTCATATATATATATATATAGTCACAATAATTTGGCCCCCCCCTTAAGTAGAAATTCCTGACTTCGTCCATGTACAAAAGCAACTCTTGTGTCAGCAATATAACGATAAAGCTCCCCGTTGCGTGCAAGGTTTGTCTGTGTACGTATCCAACAGAACTGACCACCTAGCTTATACTGCCTCATTAGCTCATGCATCTTCTCAATTTCCATAATTTCTTCTCTGTTACTCGACTGTTTCACATCGATGTAGCCAGCAATAACAACGAGATTTACAAGTTCCCTAAGGCGAGTACTCTTTGCAAAAAATTCAACCAGCCCAGTAATGTTCTTCACCTTATCAAGTCTAGCCATGGAGAAGATAATGGGCTTGGACTTGTCAGCCAGCGAACCACTGCAGTTGCATTAAAAAGATTGGCAGATAAAACAATGGGACATCGATACAAGGGACAGTTGAAAAATGTAGGGATTTTATCACTTGTGCCCCTCCGAGATATCGCAATATCAGTTATGCCCTTATCTTTTTGGTAATATCAGTTGTGCCCCTCACTTCTTGCAAATCTATCACTTGTATCCTTCGGGTTAGTTTCCGTCCATCCCAAACGCAAACGGACGTTATCTTTAGGGACACATCAGGAATTAAATTTAAAAAAGGGATTGAAATGTCATCTTCCTCCCTTCTCCTCTTCCTCCGTCTTCTTCCTCTCCCACCTGTTGCTGCCCAGACCTCCCTCCACCCCGACCTCCCTCCACCCCCTGCTGCCCCTCTGCTCCGACCTCCCTGCCGGCCCGACCTCCCTCCACCCCCTGCCGCCCCTCCGTCCCGACCTTCCTGCCACCCCAACCTCCCCCCACCCCCCTGCCACACGGAACCGGCAAGGGAGTTGTGGAGGAAGGTGTCGTGGTGGCATCCGTCATGTCGGCTCCGTCCTCGTTACAAGAATTTGTAGAATAAGAAACTTCATTTAACCAATTTCGTACCGAAGATCTGATATCTTCCGCTTCCCAACCATTTTCGTCAACATAATATGACTTTAAGCCGCAAAGCACCCAAGGCGGACTTCTTGAAAGAGGATCGCCATAGTCGTGAAACCCCAGTAACTTGTTCCAACTGATTTTCAGATCATTGTTAGGTGGATATCCATCG
This sequence comes from Ottelia alismoides, assembly GCA_037367405.1. NCBI lineage: Eukaryota > Viridiplantae > Streptophyta > Magnoliopsida > Alismatales > Hydrocharitaceae > Ottelia > Ottelia alismoides. The sequence continues at coordinate 1,088,666 of JAZKJV010000272.1, forward strand.
AAAAACTTCAACCCATCTTCCCCATCTAAGAACACATGAATCCGTGCAGTGGGATCCTCCAAAACCAACTTTACCATATAACTGCCATGCTCAGAACACCAAAGATCCTCGTATCTCCACGGATGCACAGCAACCATGCGAACAACACACCTGAACTCATGGGCAACCACAGCGTGCGTAATTGAAGCAATCAAAGTATCCTCAACGTTGATCTTGCAATCGATCAACGTCAACTTTGATCACGGAGATCACGGAGGTCAACGTCAACTTTGCATCCTCCCCTTTGATTACGTCGGTCAAGGAATAGGACGGGTGGCGGAGTGGGCGATGGAAGAAGGTGGAGGCGGTAGGGGAACGACCCTCTCCGAGCTGTACAAGAGCTCGCAGAAGCTTCTCATCAAGACCAGAGATGGACTGTCGGTGTGGAGGAGGTGTGGAGTAGAGCTCGTGGTTGTGAGCGTGGATGAGGACGCTGTGGAGGCATACGAGGTCTCTGGAGCGGGAGACGCGCGAGAGATGGGAGGGGTCGCGCGCGAAGAAGGTGACGGAGAGGCCCCTCCTCCCCCCTGCACCTCCTCCCCTCCCCGGTGCCGCCCCCCTGCCCTCTCCCCCCCTGGGCTGCGGCCCCTCCCAGCCACACACCTCCTCGCCTCCCCGGTGCCGCCCCCCTGCCCCCCTCTCCCCTGGGCTGCGGCCCCTCCCAGCCACGCACATCCTCCCCTCCCCGGTGCCGCCCCCTGCCCCCTCCCCCCTGGCTGCGGCCCCTCCCAGCCCCGCACCTCCCCCTCCCCCCGGCGCCGCCCCCCTGCCCCCCTCCCCCCTCGGCTGCGACCCCTCCCAACCCCGCACCTCCTCCCCTCCCCGACGCCGCCCCCCTGCCCCTCTTCCCCCCTGAGCTGGGGCCCCTCCCAGCCCCGCACCTCCTCCCCTCCCCGGCGCCACCCCATGCTCCCCATCTCCCCTGCCCCGCACCACCACCCGCAGCCACGTCGTGAAGCCGAACTCCTCCCGCAGCCACGCACCTCTCCCGGCCCCTGCCGCCAGCCAGCACCTCTCCACAGCATCGCACCTTCTCCCCAACCCTCCTTCTTATTTGATTTTATTCTGACAATAATACCCCTGTTAACCATGGTTTGAGTAAACTATGGTTATTTCAATTTTTTGACGGGACACAACTGATATTACCAAAAAGATAGGGGTATAACTGATATTGCGATATCTTGGAGGGGTACAAGTGATAAAATCCCGAAAATGTAAAAATCTTACACACGCTCATCATTTTGCTCTACATGGAACAACATCTTCTCAAGGAAGGAAGAGGAAAAATGCCCCCACATTCTGCATATGCTGGAGTCAAACCCCTTAAGAAGTCGCGGCATCTAGGAGAAGGAAGGAAGAGGAATGCAAAGTTCGATTTTTAAGATTTGTCTCTGATTGATTTTGAACTATTGTAATTTAAGGTTAGAAAGATGAAATGAACAATTAAATTTCAATAGTCGTCAACCATATTAAAAAAATCTTGAAGATTTAGTATCATATTGTTACTTTTTAAAGTTCATGTATGACATTAAAATCGAGTGTATAATTTAGAGACTTTTACGTAATTTACTCTTACAAAGATTACAGGGTTATAATGATGTAATTATACAAGAGTTTTGGAGTTGCTAGGAAAATACCAACTCACGTTTTGCTGCGGGAAAATATGCATTTATCAATCATCACTAACGAAGATCATTGACAATAAAATATATTAGCAAGATTAATGGATATAATAGAAGATTATTCTACTTAAAGTCAAAATTACAAAATACATATTTGAAGTAGAACATACGTAAATTTTGTGATTGAAAGGTCACATCTAAATTAAGCATGTAAATACACTTGCATGTCATTCGTATTTCCAACAATTAATTTACTTCACTTCTTTAGCTACGGCATGAATTTCTCAAGTTAAATGTAAGGATACACCTTTATTAAGTTTAATCAATGTTAGTTTTCCATTTAAGCAAGAGTTGGATACAACTAGGGATGAGCATGCGTCGGGCTGGGCCGGACCCTGAAGGGCCCAGGCCCAAGTTCGTTTAAAAACTTCGGGCCTTGGGGGCCTAGGCCCGCAAAATTTTTTTGTTAGGTCCAAGCCCAAGTCCGGCCCAATTCCTATGGGATGGGCTTGGGTCGGGCCGGCCCATCTCTACCCATTATAGATTATTAACTTTGAGTTTTTATTTAAAGTCAATCTTAATTCAAGTTAGACAAACAAAAATTGTTTAAAACCTATGCATTAATACTCGTGAAACAATGAAAACTCAATTCTACAGGAGATGATTTCTTATTTTGTACTAATGCACTCAATGTTAGATGTCATAAACGTCACTCCTTACACAATTGAAAAAGTGAACCAAACTTACATAGTAAACAACAACATGTGCACCGGGCACTGCATATTAAAAAATGGTCATAATACCCATACTGGGTAAAGGTTCGATGATAGAAAATATTCTGATGGAAATAAATAAACACTAACAAATTCAAGAATAATTAGCAGAATCTAAACCATAGACTAATTAAGAGAAATTAATTCCATAATGAAATACAATGATCATCAACTCATATGTCCCACACCTGACTTTTTGATTTATAAACATTGTATGAAGACGGGATACATGAATAGAGTGTGCATGTAACAGATGAAAGTTTCTAAGTGTGTAGATATGAGAAGATTCGAGCCCTCCTCAGGTCGGACCCTTGGACCGGGTCGGGCTGGGCCGAGCCAAGCTCAAGTCTGGCCCAAAAACATTTTGGGCCTAAATGTTGGGCCCAAGCCCGGCCCAATATTAATTTTGGGCTTGGACCGGGTCGGACTTTTTGGGCTGGGCTTCGGACTGGCCTGGCCGGTCCAACCCAATGCTCATCCCTAGATACAACTATAATTGAAATTATTAATAAAAGATGTATCATGTAAGCATGTAACCTCCGTTTGCATCCACTGCCATTGTCACCTATAAATAGACATATAAACTATATTGTTTTTTAAGGTTCAAAAAATTCGATTTATTAGATATTTTTATTTTAGAATAAATGGAAAAATGCATTATTAGACACTTCATTTATAATTCAAAGATACATTTTTACCAATTTTGGAAATTTAAATTTATGGTTCGAATTCTCCTATCTATTGATAGTTAGTACAAAACTATTTTTGATCAAATTTATAATACATATTTAAATTTTTATTGTTCAAATGATGTGATGAGTAATTCTAGTTCTTCATGAGTTATAAAACATATATGCTAAATAATGCATCGTATACATTCATTTTATGCGATTACTATATGAATGTATATGATAGGGAAGCTACTTCATGAATTAACTATCTTTAGCTACTCCATATATATTTTTGTCACTATTTTATTTTTTTTGAAAATACCATCATGGATATAGTTATGAAAATTTATGATGGTATTTTCCAACAAAATAAAAAAGCGGCTAAAAATCTTCATGGATTAGCTAAGGTTAGTTAATTCATGAAGTAGCTTTGATGAATACCCATTCATCACTCTTTATTCTTCTATTTTAGCTACAAAAACCTTTGCAAATACATGTAGATATGTGTAAATACAAATAATTACCAAAAGCATGCATTGTGTAAAAACCTATAATTAGCATGTTTTTGTGCACAAAATAAAAGAATAAAGAGCAAAAAGAAAAAGAGGGAAATATTTAGAATAAATATTGAGCAACCTAACCCAAGGGAGGGCTCAGCATGGGCCTGACCGCATAAAAGCCAAGTAGAGGGAGATAGGAGCTCATGTGTATATACTTCTGTAAATACATAAAATTATATTTTCCTCACCCAAAAATATGCTTGTACATATTTTGTGTATATTTAGAAAATATCAAAAACAAAATAAAAATTTAAAAAATCAAAAAGTCAAAAAAAAATACCCTTTCACCATGTGCATAAACCACACCATTGTATTTATTTAACCCTATAAATAAATAAAATTATTTTCAAAACTTGTTGTAAATACTCTATGTTACATATTGTAAATACATAAAATAATAAGAAACAAAACAAAAATCAAATAAAAATTACAAAATGAAAAATACAAAAATACATTGTATAAATACCATGTATATAAATGTATACAATTAATTATTTCACCCTTGTATATAAATAATTAAAATAAAATAAAAATACCATTTTATTCCATATTTTATGATGTAAATAAATAAAATACAAAATGAGCATAAAAATACATAAAAATAACAAATAAAAAAATCAAAAATAAAAATCCATATAGTGTACATATACCTATATATATAGCTACCCTATTTTTATTTCCAAAAATTAATTAAAAATCACCAAAAAATAGAAAAAAATAAAAGAAAAATATTTCATGTTTTGAGTTTTCTTTAATTCGGCCTATTTCTACCCTAAAATAAATAAACAAAAATCAACTGCACGTGGCAGCTTCTGATTGGTCCACGGGGGACTGTTGACCCCGGTCAACTCCCCCGCGAACTCCTTCCTTTTCTGGAAGAAGCGCGCCACCCCATCTTCTCCGATTTTCCCACGCGTCTCCAGGCTGTCTCCCACGCAAATCTCATGCCCGGATTCTTCGCCTATCATCCATCTTCCTCGCCCGATCTTCCGCCACGAAATCAACACCTTCCATCGCTGTCGCCCCTCAACCCTAATCGCCCCTGTCACCTTATATATTCTTCCCTCCGTCGCCTCCGCGCCCCATCTTTGGACCATCTCCTTCTTCCCAGTGACCTCCATAGGCATCGCGAAAGTGACAGCAAGCGTCTGCCCTTGTTGCAGTGAGGTGAGAAAGCGAATCCATTGATCCGGCGAACTCCGCCGCCACTGCTCCGCCACCAGCGTCGAGCATCGAGCCTCAGGCCTTGACGCCCTTCGAGGCTACGACCAGGAGCAAGAGCAGCTCCAGCATAGTCTACTGCAGCCACCAGGTAGTCGATTAACTATTCCATTTCATCTAATTTAGGATTTCGCCCAATTCGTATCTCCGACGCATTTCCTTGATTCCGGCCATCTCTCGCAATATCTCGACCATCCGAACCGACCATCATCTTCGCCGTCCCCTCACGCACCTTCTACGCACTTTCACTCAACCCAGATCGCACAGGATCTGGGAGTCGAGCTCCACCGTCTCCGCCTCGCCGGAGCTCGTTCGCCCCACAGCACAGACCATCTTCACCCCGTCCTCTTGGGTCGAGGCATTTTGCCCTTGACCCGCGAAGCTTCTTGTCTACTTTGCAGGTCCAAAGGGGGTGTCTGAGCCTCCTTCACAGTTCAGACCGGAGCTTCGCGCCGCTAGGCCTCGCCGGAGCCCCTCCAGGGCTCGGTTGGGCCATCGGCCATCGTCATCAGCTGCGGGGCTGCACCAGGAGCGTGTTCGGATCATTTGCAGCAGCTGAGGAGGACCGGAGTGCACGCAGGAGGCCGGCGAAGTTCGCCGGCCATCAGTTCTTCCTCCATCTTCCAGAGCCGTCCGATGAAGCCCTCGCTCCAGTTCTGATCGTGACCGTCCATTCTTCGAGGAGCAGCGACCGTCGATTCATCTGAGGATCTCATCTGGACCGTTGCAGCCGAGGAGAGAGGCACCCGAGCCCAGCACCGCTTGATCTTCCACGTGGCCTCCCTCGGACCGTCGATCGAGCCCAAGAGCCGAAGGAGTAAAGCGCCATCCGTTCCGAGCCGTCCGATCACCACGTGGCGTCCATCTGACCGTCGGCGAATAAAGGGGTAAATATCGTAGGGCCCCCTCGTAGTTTGTCATTTCCTTTTTAGTACTGTAATTATTTTTAGAAACTTTTTTCACTTAGGGTTATTTGCAGTATGGACCTCGTGCTTTATTTTAATTGCATGTATGCCCCTGTGTGTGTGTGACCACGTGCGTCGTCACGTGTGTATCTGGGCATTTTACATATTTCGTCCTGTAGGTCTGGGATGTTATTCATTGAATGAAATGTTTTGTTTATTTGCAAATATACCCCTGTGAATGCTTTATTTCCGCATGTGCGAATTTATTGGGTTTTTTGCAATTTCGACCCTGGGCTTTTGATACGGGTTATCAAATAGCCCTTGGACTTATTTTTCTTACATTTGGGTCCTTGAGTGCCCCAGGCACGTGCTTGGCACGTGTTTCGCTGGGTATTTTGCACCAGACCCCCAGAACTTTTGGGTATTTGCACTTAGGTCCCTGTGCACAGTGCCCTCTTCTTCATTTTTGAATAAATATCAAACGACCTCCAAATCCAATGAAATTTTGACACATGGCTCCTGCCATGGTGTAGGAATTTCTGTGATCTTTGAGGACATTTTTGATTTCATTTATTATTTTTAAAAATTCAAAAACCCCTATTTTTGCCACTGTTTGACTTTAAAAATACCAAAAAAATATAAAAACTCCACCAAAAATTCTAAAAAAATTAGATACTGTTTCTTGCTTGTTGATTGATTTTCTAGCCAATTTTGGCTATTTTTCATCACTTAAAAACACCTAAAAATTGAAAAACCCCTAAAAACCCATAAAAATTATAATAAATAAATTAAAAATCCAAAAACAATAATTAGGGTGCCTAAATTTTCCTTATTCTTTCTAGATTATAGGAAAATTACCTTCAGGGCTTTTTGAGATCCAAAAATATTTTCTTTTTGGGTCTTAAGCCTTGCTGGACAGTACCCTCTGTTTTTCGCATTGTTTGATTTTTAATAAATAATCTACCCATTAGAAAAATTCCAAAAATTCACCAAAAACAGTAAAAAACTTAAAAAACCTAAAAACCAATTTTCTGGAATTTTTGTTTGATTTTTGGTGTGTTTAATAAGTTGTTGAAGTTCCCTTGTATTTGCCTTCTTTCATTTTCTCATCATTTAAAAAATCTAAAAAAAAAATATAAAAACAAATAAAAACCACTACAAAAGACTCCCTTGGATTTCTGACTACATCGTAGGCCGCAAGGCCAATCTGTGCTCCTTGAGTTCGACCCTGGGAGCTATACCAGGTTAATCCTATAGCTAGACCGCTCTTTCTTGTGCTTGCTTGTTTTTATCTCTGTGAGTGGTTGATTTCTTCTTGACTGACGCATTCGAGTGACTGAGGTCGCAACGACCTCATTTTATACCTTTACCTCAGTTGTTCGGGATTTTGCGTCGTCAGAATGGCGCCGTTGCCGGGGAGCACGGCTTTATAGTCAGTTTTCATTCTTCTATTTTTGTCTCTCTATATTATAATTGTTTTCTGACATTCTCTCTTGGATTTTTGTGCGAGGTACTGCTTGGACGACTTGGAGTTACTATTTAGAGGACCCGCGCAGGAGGAAGAGAGAGAGGAGAAGAGATTTTCTATTTAGAGAGAGAGAGAGAACAATACTTGTTGTAATAACCTAGACTTTGAACTGTGGACATTTGTAACTTAGCGGGTCTGTTTCGCCGAGCACCGGTGTGCTCGGGGGACCCATTTGGATTTTCGCGGCTTTTATCGTAGTTTTTATAGCTAGCTGCCTTTTCCGGTGTTTCTCGCGGTTTTAGCCCCTAGACATAGGAATTTTGATTGATTGTGACGTAAATTTCTAAGGCCCAACACCTAATAGAATATCTGTTCCTATAGAACGTAATTGGACCTTAATAAAATTCACTGAAAAAGTTAGTTTAATTGGATTTGAGACCACGTGCCGTGAGGAGTCACATACAGCGCTGGCAGGACCCGTTGTGGCGGGCACCGAGTGACTCCCAAGATCGGACTCCGGACTCGATTCGGTTAGCTAACTATTGTTCTTCACGATCAATAGAAGTTGCTTGTCTAAGGCCGGTTTTTCCCGTTGCACCATTTAGGTAGTTTTATTCTGTCTTTAAATTCTGCGCGGATCACTTGCATGTAGAGTGCTGGAGACAAGGTACGCATTTCTTTCTCTGCATGCATCATTGATTTCGCCGTGCATCGGCTTTTTCGTCTTCTCCCTCAGTTTTTGGCTTAATCATCAGGAGAATCGGAAAAACCGTTAGGCCGCTTGTATTTATTTTGAAAAAAAAATTAAAAAGAAAAACAAAAAAATTGGGACTGGATAACATTATTGACCCTAAAAGACACTCACATTAAAAATTTGTCTTGGGGAGAGCAACCCCCTCATTGTATGGTTTGGATGCGCGAGAGAGTGACCCGCACCCTAGGTAGAACCCTCCGGTGTTATTTCTAGCTGACTACCGACTCTTCCGTGCGGGCCAGTCGGTTGGAGTAGCATCGGGTATCCTAACAGGTCACGTAAGCGCTCTGATATCTTGCATGTTCACCAAATAAAATTGACAAGATAAATTGACCGATCTTTCACGGTCTTCAGATTGTGTTGCGTTGGTGAACCGGGGGTTTGCTTTGCGATCATATTTTCTCCAGATCCCATCCGCCCAACTCGCCAAGATCAAGATGATGGGTAGACGATCTCTTAGGCAGCCTCTGGCTGCACCGCTTTCAGGCGCGTCTACTCCATCATCTAGGTTGGCCCGTGAGAGTCGAGACCAGCTCTCCGGGCCCGAGTTCGATTCCACCCTGTTCCCCCTCGATCCCCTTTCTTCTGCTACTGAGAGACATGAGCCCGAGGAAAGACGAATTAATTTGACAGAACCTGAGTTAGGCTCATCTGATTTTGCAGACGTCCCTATGGCTGGAGCCGGCAGTTCAGACGATCGCCAGCCCGAACATTTTGTCTTAGACCAGGGAGCGATTAACTCCACCCTGATCGCGTCATTAGAGACAGTTCAGCAGCAGTTACGCGATCAGGGGGCTTTTATGATCGAGATGAGAAGGGAGTTGGAGCGGCTCCGAGCAGAGCGAGACGAGCCGAGCGAGCCGGAGGACATTCCTGACGCTGATGCAGAGGCAGCAGCCGCAGCAGCAGCTGCCGCAGCAGCGGCAGCCGCCGCCGCAGCAAGACCGATGCGGGAGCTACACAACCCCGGATCTACACTGATGCACCAGTGGGTGGTGATACCTGCTATCGTGGGGGATTTCAAGTTCCCTCCGAACACCCTGCAGATGCTTCCTCATTTTCACGGACTCGCCACTGAGGAACCCCACCTCCATCTCCAGGAGTTTTTGATGATCTGTAGCACTGTCCACGACCGTCGTGTGGACCAAGATACGATTCGGATGATGGCCTTCCCTTTTTCACTGGCAGATAGAGCAGCCGCCTGGCTGAAACATCTAGGGAAGTTTGTTTACACCTGGGAGCAGCTCCGCACCGAGTACTTGAACAAGTACTATCCACTCGGGCGGACGAATGCAGCAAGGGCCCTGATCAACAACTTCTCCATGCTCCCTAACGAGCAATTTCACGAGGCATGGGAGAGGTTCAGAGAGCTTCTGGATAGATGCCCACACCACGACATTTCGAAGCCGAACCTAGTTCAGAGCTTCTTTAGTGGGCTGACGCCAGAGCTTCAGGGATTGGTGAATGCTTCTTGCGGCGGGTCCTACTTTGCCAAGGACCACAACCAAGTCTGGGCCATATATGAGGAGATGTCCGAAAATTACATGGTGATGTCCCAGACACGGTTGTACACACAGAGAGTTCAGCCGCCAGGACCCGTGCAGTATCAGCGGATAGCACGGGTTGATGCAGGTCCATCCAGTTCGTCCACAGTTGCTGCCGCACAGGCAGAGTCGGCCACTGCGGACATGGGGATTATCAGCGAGAAGTTGGACCGCATGGAAATCATAGAGAAGAAGCAGTGCCAGGGCATAACTCAGATGGAGCAAATGGCACAAACTCTGAGCGACAAGAAGACCCAGCTCTTGTGTCTTCAGGAGGCACAGACGGCTCCTCAGCCCCGTCTTCTGTCGCGAGGCGATTCCGGCGGCAGCCGCAGCTCGTCCCAGCGCTCCAGCTCCTTGCAGCAGCCTAGACAAGTTCACCTTGTACAGGCGGAGCCGTACCAGCAGCAGCAGCCCTCTTACCAGTCACCATCATCTCCAGACTTACAGATGGTGGTATATCAGCCGGATCAGCCTCTGGCAGCACTGCCGCCAGACTCCTTCGATGCTGAGCCGTTGATGGATGTCAACGGGATTTGGTATGACCGTCCTCAACCTGGAATCCGACGAGACCATCCCGGATTCAGGTGGGGGAATGGGGGAAACCAGTCCCAACAGCAGCCAGCCGGTCAGGGAGGGCAGTACTCCCAGCAGAGAGATCACCAGCAGCCCCCAGCATACCAACCACACCAGCCATCATCCTTCGTACCTCGTCCCTACCAGCAGCAGGGACAGAATTGGAGACGTGAGCAGCAGGCTCACCAGCAGCAGCATCATTCCTCTTACCCCTCTCAGCCGCAGCAGCACCAGGTCCAGCAGCCTCATTATCAGAGAGGCAACCCGTCGGGCTCCCATGAGAGCCCCGCCATGGATGATCTAGCCCGCCTCTTCACAGAGCAGCAGGCTACATTTAGACGGGAGATGGACGAGTTCCGCCAGGAGATGCGGGACCTGATGAGAGGAAAGGCCGCCATCCCTGCACAGATCGAGCCTAATCCGAATAGCTTGAAGAGGAAATCTGAGCAGGTAGTTCACACTGAGCCTACCACTCCTAGTAACTCATTTGATGATATGTCATCGGATATATTTGATGCTGATTTTGTTACACTTAGGAGCGGTAGAAGACCAGCAGGCGGCGCCTCATCTGAGCAACAACACGAGGAATCATCTAGAGCGCCAGGTGAGGAAGAGGAGAGCGGTACTGAAGCCGCACATCATGATGACGGTGGTACTGAGGCCACCCGAGATGCTGATTCCACCGGCGGTACTGAGGCCGCCATTTCACCACATCGAGGAGGTGGTACTGACGCCACCAGCAGAGCCGAGCCAGCCCGCGGTACTGAGGCCGCAAGACGTCTAGTTGTAGAGCCAGCTAGAGGTGGTACTGAGGCCACCAACATGTATTCTGATAGAAATGTTGTCTTTCCTCGCATGAATGTATCTCGGAACTCTGATTTGAATAAAGGAAAAGGTTTAGTTTCTTCTGATCCCACTGTGGTGAATGATGTTTGTGAGGATCCGGTCATCGAACCGTCTAGGCCTATTCCTAGTCCTTCATCTGAGAAGGACCCTGTGATCCCCTTTCCTAGAGCCCTTGAGTTGGGGAAGGGGAAGAAAAAAGAAAAAGATCCAAAAAAGAGAGAGCAGGAGGAGTTCAGCCAAGGCATGATAGACCGATTTCACATCCAGCTGACCCTCAATGAGGCTTTGCAGCACATTCCTCTTCTTCAGCGATCCCTAAGAGATAGGACCACAGTCAGGAGGAAGAAGAGGAGCAAGACCGCAGAAATTCATGTGCTAACAAAAGCCACGTGTTACGCGATCCAGAACCATCTGCCGACTAAGAGGCCAGATTTAGGGGCCCCGTATGTCAGATGCCAGATTAGTGAGCAGAGGTTCAACCGCACTCTATTAGATAGCGGATCGTCGATCAACCTTCTTCCGGCAGCCCTTCTCGACCACTTAGAGTTGGGCACTCTTAGACAGAGCAGGACATACCTTCAGTTTGCTGATCGGTCTGTCAAGAGGCCAAAGGGGTTGTTGCGAGACGTTGTCGTCACGATTCAGGGGTTTGCAATTCCCCGTGGATTTTGTCGTACTGGACATGGAGACCCCTGACTCGTTGACCGATTCCCCCATCATCCTCGGTCGCCCGTTCTTGGCCACAGCCAAGGCAGTGACTGACCATGACAGTGGGAAGGTATTCTTTCGCGTCCAGGGCGAGAGTATACAAATAGAGACGGTTAAGGACCACAGAGCCAGAGATAGATCCCGCTCACATGGCAGTACAGATTCAGAACAGCTGACAGACGCAGAGTCCGACATCCACCAGGACTGTGATTTTGTGATCACAGATGATGAGGCAATTTGGGCAGATCCTGCAGCACAGACCATCCTCTCATACTCAGATACAGCTGATGCAGAGATGATAGCAGAGGATAGTCTGGAGAGCACAACCCTGGTTCAGGATACTATTGAGTCAGCAGAGTCGGACCTTTATCGCGACACGATTTCCAGTGATGGTGGTGCTGATGCCACCTTGTTCTCCGATGGTACTGATGCCACCGAGTCTGATATAGATCCCTCGGATTCAGAATCTGATTGGGCAGATTGTGATGATCAGATGCCAGATCTGGATCCACCTGAGCCTATAGATGAGGAGGAGGTAGAGGCAGAACAGATCAGAGACAATGTAGAGGACCCGCCTTCTCCCGATCCAGTTTGTGAGAGTTCTTTATCATTTTCCCAGGCAAATTTGGCAGAATTGTCTGCATACACACATCTTCTTCAGAAGCCAGATTTGCCAGCACCCAGCTGTCCAGAGCTAAAGCCGCTCCCTACTTCGTTGAAGTATAGATTCCTTGCGGGAGAGTCTGAGATGTACCCAGTCATCATCTCTGCCGATCTGACTGGAGAACAAGAATCCCGTCTGATGGAGGTTCTTGAAAAGAACCGCAAGGCAATTGGATGGAGCGTAGCAGATCTCCATGGGATTAGTCCCTCGTTGTGCTCCCACCATATCTATCTCGAGGAAGGGGCGAAGCCGTCGCGTGAGTTCCAGCGGCGACTGAACCCCAACCTAAGAGATGTTGTCATGAAGGAAATATCAAAATGGTGGAGTGCAGATTTTATTTATCCCATTTCCGACTCCAAGTGGGTCAGCCCCTTGCATGTGGTACCCAAGAAGACGGGCATCACGACTGTGATCAGTGAGTCGGGAGAAGAGATTGCTACACGAGTACCCACCTCTTGGCGGGTCTGTGTTGACTACAGGAAACTCAACCAGGCCACCAAGAAGGACCATTTCCCCCTGCCTTTTATTGATCAGATCATAGAGAGACTGGCAGGGAAGAGCCATTATTGCTTCCTAGATGGGTACTCGGGCTACAACCAGGTGGCCATCGCTCCTGAGGATCAGGAGAAGACCACCTTTACCTGTCCCTTCGGTACATACGCTTTTCGACGCATGCCATTTGGGCTATGTAACGCCCCTGCGACCTTTCAGAGATGCATGTTGTCGATCTTTTCGGACATGGTAGGGGAGTGTTTGGAGGTCTTCATGGACGACTTCTCGGTTTACGGCGACGGATTCGATTCCTGTCTTGACTGCCTAGACCGAGTGCTCCAGCGATGTATTGCTACCCGCTTGGTTCTGTCTTGGGAGAAGAGTCACTTCATGGTGACTCAAGGGACGGTGCTTGGCCACATCATCTCCAACAGAGGCATGGAGGTTGATCCGGCCAAGGTCGATGTCATTAGGAAACTCACACCGCCGTCCAATCTGAAGCAGTTACGGTCATTTCTGGGGCACGTTGGTTTTTATAGGAGATTCATTCATGATTTCAGCAAGATTGCCCGACCGTTGACTGACCTCTTGACGAAAGACACCGAGTTCCTTGTCGATGACAAGTGTCTTTCGTCCTTTGAAACTCTCCAGCAATGTGTTATTGAGGCTCCTGTCCTTCAGCCGCCCGATTGGTCTCTCCCGTTCGAGATCATGACGGACGCCTCTGATTTTGCCGTAGGGGCAGTGCTAGGACAGAGGAGGGATGGAGTTCCATTTGCCATACACTATGCTAGCCGCACATTGGATTCCGCCCAGCGGAATTATACAGTCACAGAAAAGGAGATGCTAGCAGTAGTGTTTGCCCTAGATAAATTCAGATCATATATCATTGGATCTAGAGTGACTTTGTATACTGACCACACCGCCATCAGGTACCTCATGTCAAAGAAGGATGCCAAGGCCAGACTTACTAGATGGATCCTTCTACTCCAGGAGTTCGACATTGAGATCAAGGATAAGCCTGGAGTCAAGAATGTGGTGGCGGACCATTTATCCCGACTAGAGCAGCCTGAGGATTCTGAGCAGACTGATCCCATTTGTGATACCTTCCCAGATGAGGCGATCCTTGCTATCGCCTCACTCCCGTGGTATGCCGATATTGTGAACTTTCTCGTTGCTGGGAAAGTCCCACAAGACTGGCCCAAGCAGAGGATTGAGACCTTCCTTGCGAAGGCTAAGTCCTACCACTGGGAGGATCCCATCCTTTACCACGAAGGAGGGGATAGCATCTGGCGTCGGTGTATTCCTCAGGAGGAGCATCATAGTGTCCTCACTTACTGCCACAAGCTTGAGGCAGGAGGACATCATTCTGGGAGGAGAACGGCACAGAAAGTGCTCCAATCCGGCTTGTGGTGGCCTACACTCTTCAAGGACTCTGATGAGTTCGTGAAGAGGTGTACTGACTGTCAGAGGATGGGCACTTGTGGACAACGTGATATGATGCCGATGCAGCCCATTCACTTCTGTGAGGTTTTTGACGCATGGGGCATCGATTTTATGGGTCCATTCCCTAAGAGTCAGGGATTTGAGTACATTCTGTTGGCCGTAGATTATGTTAGTCGTTGGGTTGAGGCTATCCCCGCCCGAGCCGCAGATGCGAAGACAGTTTGCAAATTTTTGAAGAAGCACATCATCATGCGGTTCGGGGTTCCACGAGTTCTTATTTCTGATGGGGGATCTCATTTCATCAACGACCAGGTGAAGGCCCTTGCTACCGAGTTCGGCATAGACCATCGTGTTGCTACACCGTACCATCCACAGACAAATGGTCTAGCCGAAGTGTCGAATAGGGAGATCAAGACGATTCTGCAGAAAGTCGTCCGCCCTGACCGAAAGGATTGGTCACAGCTTTTGGACTCGGTCTTGTGGGCATATCGGACGTCTTTCAAGACACCTTTGGGCACATCTCCCTTTCGCCTCGTGTATGGCAAGCCCTGTCACCTACCAGTTGAGCTGAGGCACAAGTCACTCTGGGCAGTTACAGACATATTGATGGATCCAGATGGTATAGGAGACCAGAGGAGGGCAGAGTTAGCCGCCTTGGAAGAGCTTAGAGATGCAGCTTTCTCAAACAGCCTACATTATAAGGAGAAAGTCAAAGAGTGGCATGATTCTCATATCAGCCACAAGCATTTTGAGATTGGACAGAAAGTATGGCTGTTTGATGCAAGGCTTAGATTATTTCCAGGGAAGCTACAGAGCAAATGGAAAGGACCCTATTTGGTCAGAAAGGTACACGATAACGGTAGCATCGATATATCTGAGTTATCTTCTGAGAGTACCTTCCGAGTGAACGGCCAGCGGCTCAAACCATTTCTAGATCATGAGCCGCGGGACGTTATTATTGCCGCTATTCATTTTGCGTGAGATGTGGTCTTTTGACTCACATCTTTTACATCTCACGCCTGATTTTCACTGTTCCTCCGCCTGTATAGATCCAGTTGTCCATATCATTCTATTCTTTAGTCCCACATCCCATCTCTCATCCTATGATTATGCTATACTTAGGGTGTACTTTACCCTAAGTATAGGGGGGATGTCGGACCTGTGAGTATTCTTTTCATTCTTTCTGCTCTTGTCTTTGCTGCCTATACTTAGGGATATTTTACCCTAAGTATAGGGGGGGCAGATTCTGTATATTCTTCACTCGGCTTTCCCTTCATGTACAGCTTTCTATACTTAGGATTAGTTAATCCTAAGTATAGGGGGAAACCACCGAGTTCCTCTCATTTTATTCATTTATTCGTTCCTGTACTTAGCCATTCCTTTTCACTTCCCTTTTACTAAGCACGAGTTATGTCTTCTTCATCGCTCTTGATCACTCTGAGGACATCGTTCGAGCTAAGTATAGGGGGGGTGTGTATATATTTCATATATACTTTAGCCATAACTCGTACTTTGTGTGAGTGTGTTAATAAATAAAATGGCTAAAAATCACAAAATTTAAAAATTTTCATGTACATAAACCTCTTTTATTCTTGCACATACATAGCTAGTGTACAAAGTATTTTTGTAAAAATGATTTCAAAAATCTTTTGTGTGAAGCTTGTGTAAATATTTTGTATCAAAATTATGTATATAGTACAAAATTTTTCCAAAATGTTTTGAAAATCAAAAGTTTGCAAAAATCTTGTGTAAATGTTTGTAAATATCTTTTTGCAAAACTTGCACCTCATGCATCATTCATTCATGATTTCAAAACATTTCTCAAAAATTTTGCATGATTGTGAAATATTTGTAAATAGCATCTTGTGTACATATATGTATATAGTTTTTCCTGGATGAGAGTTGACATTTAAACTAAGCCTGGAATTAAATTGAGAAATGGAGCTTGAATAAGATCTTAATCCACTTAACTTCAAGAGGAACCTTGTATGACTTAGGGTTAAGGCTTTTCAGGTCCATAAGGACTTAATTCTTTGAGTCCACTAGGCTATGAGCATATGTCATCTTGATGAGCCTAAGTAGAGCACTTAACAACACACACATGACTCTCAGAGACAATGGCTTAACTTGCACCTGCACTTTACACATGGCTCTCCATGGATGAGGTGGTGAGGAGGCAGTTTCCTTTGGCTTGGGGTAGCATATGAGGGTAGTACTTCTAGGCGGAACCTCTCGTCTTCTTATAGTGAAGGAAGTGCACCTCAACTTGGTCTAGTGGTGTTGAAAGCTAAAGACAGAAGCTGTGGGTTGCAATAAAGCTTCAAAAGAGGGATAGTCTACTGGCTCAAGGGGAAATTTCTTATATATGCTGCACCATGTAGATATGTTGTACAGAAGTTGTTAAAAAAAAAATGCAAAAATGCAAAAAGAACTCCAAAAAAGTGGTGGGTCGGATTGAAAATTTAATAACCCCACCGGAGTATAAAGCAAAAGCTTATGGTATCCATGTTACATCTCATGAAGCTTGCAGCGGGAGACTTAGCTACACTGGCTAAGCTTCCAAAACTCTATACTTCTACCCCCTCTCCTTGAGCCGGTTGCACTTGAACTTAGAAGGGAATACCCCGCTTCTCGAGGAAAGAGTTGCTAGACTGAGGCATTAGAGTTACCAGGTTGAGGGAGGTTGTTTCTTTGTTACTTCTGAGGTGGGGAGCCAAATATCACTTACACCGCAAGGAAAAGATTCATGGTCATTAGAGTTTGTGTATGTAGACTTGTTCTGATCTGGTTTATTGAGGAGTCTTGCCCATAGATTGGTGGAACTTGGAGGCTGTTGAGTTTTAAGCTTAAGTCCAAATCAGGTTTCGACACATTAATAATCCAAAGATCTGATCGAGCTCCATATTTCAATTTAATGAAGGAAAATTTAATAAGTCAACCTTGATCCATGTACATCCTCTTTTTCTTTTTCTTTTTCTTTCTTTTTCACTTCTTTTTCAAATAAGTGTTTGCTAAGGGACTAGCAAAGTTAAGCATAGGGGGGTGATGAATACCCATTCATCACTCTTTATTCTTCTATTTTAGCTACAAAAACCTTTGCAAATACATGTAGATATGTGTAAATACAAATAATTACCAAAAGCATGCATTGTGTAAAAACCTATAATTAGCATGTTTTTGTGCACAAAATAAAAGAATAAAGAGCAAAAAGAAAAAGAGGGAAATATTTAGAATAAATATTGAGCAACCTAACCCAAGGGAGGGCTCAGCATGGGCCTGACCGCATAAAAGCCAAGTAGAGGGAGATAGGAGCTCATGTGTATATACTTCTGTAAATACATAAAATTATATTTTCCTCACCCAAAAATATGCTTGTACATATTTTGTGTATATTTAGAAAATATCAAAAACAAAATAAAAATTTAAAAAATCAAAAAGTCAAAAAAAAAAAATACCCTTTCACCATGTGCATAAACCACACCATTGTATTTATTTAACCCTATAAATAAATAAAATTATTTTCAAAACTTGTTGTAAATACTCTATGTTACATATTGTAAATACATAAAATAATAAGAAACAAAACAAAAATCAAATAAAAATTACAAAATGAAAAATACAAAAATACATTGTATAAATACCATGTATATAAATGTATACAATTAATTATTTCACCCTTGTATATAAATAATTAAAATAAAATAAAAATACCATTTTATTCCATATTTTATGATGTAAATAAATAAAATACAAAATGAGCATAAAAATACATAAAAATAACAAATAAAAAAATCAAAAATAAAAATCCATATAGTGTACATATACCTATATATATAGCTACCCTATTTTTATTTCCAAAAATTAATTAAAAATCACCAAAAAATAGAAAAAAATAAAAGAAAAATATTTCATGTTTTGAGTTTTCTTTAATTCGGCCTATTTCTACCCTAAAATAAATAAACAAAAATCAACTGCACGTGGCAGCTTCTGATTGGTCCACGGGGGACTGTTGACCCCGGTCAACTCCCCCGCGAACTCCTTCCTTTTCTGGAAGAAGCGCGCCACCCCATCTTCTCCGATTTTCCCACGCGTCTCCAGGCTGTCTCCCACGCAAATCTCATGCCCGGATTCTTCGCCTATCATCCATCTTCCTCGCCCGATCTTCCGCCACGAAATCAACACCTTCCATCGCTGTCGCCCCTCAACCCTAATCGCCCCTGTCACCTTATATATTCTTCCCTCCGCCGCCTCCGCGCCCCATCTTTGGACCATCTCCTTCTTCCCAGTGACCTCCATAGGCATCGCGAAAGTGACAGCAAGCGTCTGCCCTTGTTGCAGTGAGGTGAGAAAGCGAATCCATTGATCCGGCGAACTCCGCCGCCACTGCTCCGCCACCAGCGTCGAGCATCGAGCCTCAGGCCTTGACGCCCTTCGAGGCTACGACCAGGAGCAAGAGCAGCTCCAGCATAGTCTACTGCAGCCACCAGGTAGTCGATTAACTATTCCATTTCATCTAATTTAGGATTTCGCCCAATTCGTATCTCCGACGCATTTCCTTGATTCCGGCCATCTCTCGCAATATCTCGACCATCCGAACCGACCATCATCTTCGCCGTCCCCTCACGCACCTTCTACGCACTTTCACTCAACCCAGATCGCACAGGATCTGGGAGTCGAGCTCCACCGTCTCCGCCTCGCCGGAGCTCGTTCGCCCCACAGCACAGACCATCTTCACCCCGTCCTCTTGGGTCGAGGCATTTTGCCCTCGACCCGCGAAGCTTCTTGTCTACTTTGCAGGTCCAAAGGGGGTGTCTGAGCCTCCTTCACAGTTCAGACCGGAGCTTCGCGCCGCTAGGCCTCGCCGGAGCCCCTCCAGGGCTCGGTTGGGCCATCGGCCATCGTCATCAGCTGCGGGGCTGCACCAGGAGCGTGTTCGGATCATTTGCAGCAGCTGAGGAGGACCGGAGTGCACGCAGGAGGCCGGCGAAGTTCGCCGGCCATCAGTTCTTCCTCCATCTTCCAGAGCCGTCCGATGAAGCCCTCGCTCCAGTTCTGATCGTGACCGTCCATTCTTCGAGGAGCAGCGACCGTCGATTCATCTGAGGATCTCATCTGGACCGTTGCAGCCGAGGAGAGAGGCACCCGAGCCCAGCACCGCTTGATCTTCCACGTGGCCTCCCTCGGACCGTCGATCGAGCCCAAGAGCCGAAGGAGTAAAGCGCCATCCGTTCCGAGCCGTCCGATCACCACGTGGCGTCCATCTGACCGTCGGCGAATAAAGGGGTAAATATCGTAGGGCCCCCTCGTAGTTTGTCATTTCCTTTTTAGTACTGTAATTATTTTTAGAAACTTTTTTCACTTAGGGTTATTTGCAGTATGGACCTCGTGCTTTATTTTAATTGCATGTATGCCCCTGTGTGTGTGTGACCACGTGCGTCGTCACGTGTGTATCTGGGCATTTTACATATTTCGTCCTGTAGGTCTGGGATGTTATTCATTGAATGAAATGTTTTGTTTATTTGCAAATATACCCCTGTGAATGCTTTATTTCCGCATGTGCGAATTTATTGGGTTTTTTGCAATTTCGACCCTGGGCTTTTGATACGGGTTATCAAATAGCCCTTGGACTTATTTTTCTTACATTTGGGTCCTTGAGTGCCCCAGGCACGTGCTTGGCACGTGTTTCGCTGGGTATTTTGCACCAGACCCCCAGAACTTTTGGGTATTTGCACTTAGGTCCCTGTGCACAGTGCCCTCTTCTTCATTTTTGAATAAATATCAAACGACCTCCAAATCCAATGAAATTTTGACACATGGCTCCTGCCATGGTGTAGGAATTTCTGTGATCTTTGAGGACATTTTTGATTTCATTTATTATTTTTAAAAATTCAAAAACCCCTATTTTTGCCACTGTTTGACTTTAAAAATACCAAAAAAATATAAAAACTCCACCAAAAATTCTAAAAAAATTAGATACTGTTTCTTGCTTGTTGATTGATTTTCTAGCCAATTTTGGCTATTTTTCATCACTTAAAAACCCTAAAAATTGAAAAACCCCTAAAAACCCATAAAAATTATAATAAATAAATTAAAAATCCAAAAACAATAATTAGGGTGCCTAAATTTTCCTTATTCTTTCTAGATTATAGGAAAATTACCTTCAGGGCTTTTTGAGATCCAAAAATATTTTCTTTTTGGGTCTTAAGCCTTGCTGGACAGTACCCTCTGTTTTTCGCATTGTTTGATTTTTAATAAATAATCTACCCATTAGAAAAATTCCAAAAATTCACCAAAAACAGTAAAAAACTTAAAAAACCTAAAAACCAATTTTCTGGAATTTTTGTTTGATTTTTGGTGTGTTTAATAAGTTGTTGAAGTTCCCTTGTATTTGCCTTCTTTCATTTTCTCATCATTTAAAAAATCTAAAAAAAAAATATAAAAACAAATAAAAACCACTACAAAAGACTCCCTTGGATTTCTGACTACATCGTAGGCCGCAAGGCCAATCTGTGCTCCTTGAGTTCGACCCTGGGAGCTATACCAGGTTAATCCTATAGCTAGACCGCTCTTTCTTGTGCTTGCTTGTTTTTATCTCTGTGAGTGGTTGATTTCTTCTTGACTGACGCATTCGAGTGACTGAGGTCGCAACGACCTCATTTTATACCTTTACCTCAGTTGTTCGGGATTTTGCGTCGTCAAGCTTCCCTTTCCTTATAAATGTATGCATTTTATATAATTATATGGGCAAAATGGGGCTGCCCTTGGAAGAGGTAACTTGGCCACCCCTTCCCATTTTTCTTATTTTTTTATTTTTTTTGAAAAATGAATACATGAAAATTCATCACTATATCCCTATATTATATGTCATTCAAATTTCGTGCGAAACAGAGACTAATATGGCCTCCATTTAGATATTCATTTATTAACGATCATAGAATTGTTGAAATTGACCCTGCCACAGGAATCTCTGTTTCACACGAAACTTGAATGACATAATATAACGATATAGTGATGAATCTTCACTGATTAATTTTTTCAGAAAATACAAAAATGAGGAAAATGAGGCGGGAGGGCCAAGATAACTCTCCAATGGGCATCCTAATTCTGCCCTAATTATATATCGAATATTATATCATAAGGATTTGATTTCAAAAAATACTTAGAAACCAAGAAACATCTGATGAGGTAAACATGGACTGAGATACTTGTATCTTCATTTTACATATACCATCCAGCATTATCAATAATTACAATTTTTAAGAGTGTGTTATTAAAATCTAATCCTATTAACATTTTGTGTGTACTTTTTACGACGCGACACTCTTTTTTCATTTCAAAAAAAATCTATAAACATTTTTATAGTGAAAACCTTTTTTTTATGAGTAAGTAATTTGTATTGATATCACTCAAAAAATGATATACAAGTATAGTCCAAAAACCCCAATGGGGATTACAAAAGCAAAGCACAAAATTGGGGAACTAGAAGTTATGGAATGGGCCCAGTAGAAGATAGGCATAAAACCCAGCAGGGGCTAACTGAGGATAATTCTAAGTAACTGTGAAACATGACGGTTGACGGAAGAAACAGAGGAAGCCTGCAGTCCGGTCCATCTCCTGTTGCGTTCCTGCCAAATACTCAAGAAATGAGACCTACGATAACTAGAACTCATACTTGCTCAGCTTGGCATACAGCTTGTATTCTCGAAGTGTGTCCAAGACCGTCTTTAGATCATTTGTGTGTTTTATTTCGAGAATATATCAGAACATCATCAATGAACACTATCACAACTTCTCAAAAAATGAACACTATCACAAATTTGTCCACGTATGGATGGAAAATCATGTTCATCATATACATGAAGGTTGCAGGGACATTTGTTTGCTCAAAAAACATCACAACAAACTCTTAGTATCCATATCGAGTCCTGAAAGTTGTCTTTGAAATATCTGATTCTCAAATTCTCGACTGATGATAGCCTGATTTAAGATCGATATTCGAGAATACCGAAGATCCATGTAGCTGATCAAACAAGTCATCAATGCATGGCAGAGGATAACGATCTTCACTGTTCTCCTGTTCAGCTATCGGTAATCAATGCATAATCTCATCGATCCAGCCCTCTTCTTGACAAAAAGGACGGGAGTACCGTAAGATGATGTGCTCGTCCTTACAAAATCCAAGCCAAGTAACTCCTGTAACTGCGCCTTCAGCTCTCAACTCAGCTAGTACCATGTGGTATGGAGTCAACGACATCGGATGTATATCTGGCACTAACGTGATCTCGAACTCAATCTCATTCTCTCATGAGGCAAACCTAACAAATCATCGGGAAACACATCAGGGTTGTCTAACACCACCCTGATGTCATGGGTCGTCAGCTCTCTATCAGATATCTCTCGAACAAATGCTAGAAATGTGTCACATCCCTGATAAATAAATCTTTGAGCTCTCAACACTGATATGTACTCATTTTTGGAGTCATGAATGGTACCTCGAAAGTAATCAACTAAAGCATGATGAGCTGACAACTAGTCCATGCTCAAAATTTGTTTTAGTGCCCACATTCGTCCCCCTTTTCCAGACGAGACTCTTCCCATCTTACCTTGCTAAATTTTTCTTATTGATACGAAATAAATAATGGAAGTTTAAAGATAGAGAAAAAATATAGATATGCGATTAATTTATATTTTTCGTTATTTAATTTTTATCTATTATCCTCATTTTTATACATCAAATGCATACTTGATCATTTTTAAAAATTTACATATTTTAAGTTTAACCTTACATTTGAATCCTTTCGATACAAATCTCAGAAATTATGGAAGGGTAGACGGGAAAATGTTCCGCATTTTCCATTTCCTTTGTTTTTACTAAAAAGGATAAAAATGATTTTGCAGTGGCAATTGAAGACATAGTAGTTGATATTAAACATTAATAAATTCTATTTGAACTCTACGGTAAGGTTGGGTTGGGTTGGGTTGGATTGGGCTCGGTGAATAGTAAACTGTGAGGAGGGGGTATCCCTGTGAACAGTACCTTAACCCAAACCAACCATGTCCAATCCTGCAATCAAACGAACCCTACCTGAATCCATAAAATAAAAAACGGAAATAAAGTAAGTAAAAGTCCGGACTTCAACTAATAATAAAATAATAATAATAATAATAATAAAGGGAGGTTGGAAAAACAAGGGATGCAATAAACGAGACATGCCCGTGGGGGTAAAGCAGGCGACTCTCGCGAGAGAAGCAATAGATTTTGGTGCCGTGAGAATATGGACTGTGATCAATATCTATCTATCTGGTGCCAATTAGTCCACAATCCCTCGCGTATAAATTGATGGGATCTTGGACGTTGGTGATCCACATCCCTCACAGATCACATCTCTAGCAGCTCCAGTACCCCTCAGGTTAGCCATGGCCACCCGCACGCTTGTGCTCGCGATCACGGTGCTCGCCTTGATGTTCCTTTGCAAATCCTATGCGGTGCAACCCGAGCTGAACGAAGATACACTCCGTGACTGCATCTTTGCTTGTGTCGACGGCCGCCTCGCGTGTAGGGATGGTTGCGGCAGCGCGCCTTGCATCGAGCTGTGCGAGCGCATCTACAAGGGATGCATCTTAGCTTGTGCCGGGATCCATCCTTCTCCCGGTCCTGCTCCTGCTCCTCGTCCTCCCAGGCCTCCTGCTCCTCGTCCTCCCAGGTCCCCTTAGATGGCTTCTATATGATATCAGGTATATTACTATATATATGAGAAACGAAATAAGGCATGACCAAAGTTCCATGCAATGTAATGTCCAAGTACATGCCATGCTTAATTTATGTTTGCAGTTTATCTTTATACTTAATAAATCTTCTCTATATATCTGTAATATTTGGTTTCATGGAAATTATAGCATAGAGATCCGAGCTACTACATAGAAGAACAGGATCTGGCAACTATAGCGTGAATTTGCAGATTGATTTGTGGTACAATCTGGAGGGAGGGGAGACAAGACACCCCAATATATACATACTTAATCGAAATAAAACCTTTATATCAACCGTTCAGCCAGTTCATACATTTGAACTAAAAAGCATCAGATCAGACCGTAAAAAAACCGGTTAACCCGGACCGGTTCAACCGAACCGGACCGGACCTAAAAAATCAAAAGTCTCAACTTTATGGGGAAACCAAACGCCATTCCACCCGTGATGCATCTTTCTTCTCCCCCAAACTTGAAGTGCAATCAATTTTGTTCCTTCCTCCACACCATTCACCATTACTACACTGCTCCATTTTCCATTCCCTTAAGTAGCATGACCCCCAATTGCAATGGTGCACCCGACAGGTTGGAAGTCGATTTTTTTTGCTAAGCAAGTATTCGTATAAAACTCTCAAAAAACCCGTGGTTACAAAAAAGGCTTTAGCGCCTCTATTGGGCATCATGGCCAAAGAAAAATAAGCTATGAAGAAAGTAGGGAAACCAAAAACCAGGAGTCTCTGAAATGGCTAGTTTAAAGTTGCAGTCACCATTCTTGATACTTACCAAATCAATTCCTGAGGGGAGGATGTCCGCCCCACAGTCCAACGGCAGTTGCGCTCCTCCCAAATTGCCCAAGTGGTCGCAGCAAGAGCGGTTGCGGCCTTCATGTTCATGTATCGGCATTGTAGCTTTGTACAATTATCCAGCATCGAGTGAAGGCATCTTGCCCCCAGATATTGATCAACTTCACCCTCTTCAATCAACTTGCAAGGCTGGCACTAGTAGGTGAATGTCTGTGACACATACAACAAGGCGGCACCATTCTCCGATGACGATATGCAGGCTTTGGAGTTACGATATGATCCCGGCACCATCTATATTAAATTTTTTTTGTTTGTATCTCTTTGTGAATTTGCACGTATGGTAGAGGAGGGGTAGTGCCCAATGCTACAAAAAGTTGATTAGCTGTGCGTTGGCTTTTGGGTTGCCGGCTTGCTGCAACTTTCCAAGGAGATGAGGGATGGGTTTCATAGCAGAGGTTGAATGAGGGGGGAGAGGGGTCTGTGACCTATAGGGAACTTGATTGTGATCTGTGAAGGGGTCGTTGAACTTAAATGTGGGCTCTTGAATTTGTTTTTATCCAACTGTCTTTAATGGACAGATTCATACAGGATAGTAATAGTTGATTAATGGCTAGCTTCATGCAAGATAACAACAACTGGTTAATGTCTAGACTCATACCAGATAACAAGTAATCCAATCATTCTATCGTCTCATTTAGATGGTGATATTTTTTGCTCATTTTAAAACTAGATAGGAAAAATAAACTGCATATAAAATTATAAAATCTAATTCTTCTAATTATAGATCCGATCTAACCGGTCCAACCTTAAGAAATGGAGTGGTCTGGCTTTCTTCCAATATGCATGAAATCTGACGTCATGCTGATGTCATCACCGGTTCGACCCAATGGTCGGACCTGGTCGGACCAAAATTGATCCGAGACTGGTCTAATATCCGGTCCAATTTTTCAAACCTTTCTCAAAGTGCTTCCATTTTCAATTTTTCGAAACTTCAAAAGAACAATCTTCACATTTTATACATGAGTTACTTATAATATAATCTTTTATTGGAACGCTTGCACGGGATCTGAGTTACTTGTTTACATATCATTCGTAGTACCATATTTGTTATCGATCGCATTAGGTTACAGAAAATAAGTGAATTTTTCGTTGTTTGAATGACATTCACAATAATGATAGACAATCACAGAACTAACAAGTGTCACCAGATTCGTATTTACATTAACTTTTATAAAATATTACATGTGTCAAAAGAAAATGACATCATGTACATGTATCTTAAAATATAACAGAATAGAAAGAAATGAGCATATGAGAGTTGCATATATCCTGAATAAAATCCATAATGTACCATCAAAAGTAAAATAGCTGAATCTCGAAAGCTCAGGGTCCAGTTGTCATACTACTGCGACATAGGTGATTTACCTGCCATCCATGTTAGAAAGAAAAGAATGTCAAGAAAGATTGAGTATATAATTTAATTTATTAAAAAACAGGTATTTCAGTGGTTTCAAATAGAAAGCAAGTAGATAGATGTTAACATTCAAATTTAACAAGCTACTTGCAGGAAAATTGGTTTTCAAGTTGTTCTGTATATGAATCCCATTGTTCAGTCGCCCCTCAACTACTCGTACTTAGTACTTTCATTCATTTATAAGATCCAAATTTAACTACCAACATTTTATTACTTATAATTCATGGTGATGGATCTTTAGTAATGTAGATGATGTGTCTTATTCCGATCTTTGTCCTTGTCTAATTCCTCAAGCACAGTGGTCTTGGTCCAGGCGAGACCTCAAACTATGACTCTAAGGCAGAAAGAATGGCTTTGGTTGGGTTCCGCCATAGACATGTGGTGGAGTGTAATACACCTAACTAAGTTCCCAACACGTCCACTAGCTTCACCTAACAATCGTAGTAATATTTCTTATTTTGATATGGATGATTTTATGTTTACTTCCATTCTCGTGAGATGTCGGATGTAGTGATATATCTTATTAAATATTGATGATTGATGATTGATAATTGATGATTAACGATTTCCAAGATCTAATATCTTTCCTTGCCGGTACCTACTGGCGGAATAGTAACCAAACTCAACTCCTCCAAACAACGATCTTTTCATCGCTAGGACCTACTCACGGAACAATAGCCAAAACTCAAGCGGTGAGGAAGCCTCCTAAGAGATTCTTCTGTCTTGCCCTCTTAGTGAAGTGCGGTCCAGGAGAGAGATATGTTCACTTCAAAACTGCGCCATGAGACCGGTGGGAGAGACTCTCCAGTTTGAGTCACTCCAAAATCGGTCCGACCAATACGGAAAAAAACGAGCTCGGAAAGAAACAAAATCAAGGGTCCTCTTGTCTAGGTATCCTTCCGAAACAATGTTGGCAGAATTGGTCAAACACCTAGATCCCAACGAAACGTAAAAATACTGTGAGCTCACATAAAACCGTACAAAAGACGAGAATCTTAAACATGTGTACTAGGCGACCGTCGCCCTAACAAGACTTCCTATCATTTGCCCAGCCAAGGTCAAATGTAAGGATCACAATGACTGGCACACTTAACAATCATCACTAATTCACCATCATACTCACTTACACTCCTCCTTTCTCATTCTCTATTGTGGTTAATTTTATAGATTTAGATATGTTGTCAATAACTCTTATCAATCGTGATCAATAATGAGTGGTTTATAAACTCAAAGGATTATTTCAATATTTTAAAATCAAGAAATTGGAAGTTATTCATTAGATCTGGATTTGAGTTCAATTATATGCCAAATTACCCAACTCATTTCTTCTTTAAATCATGAGATTAGAGCTACTCATTAGATCTGGGTTTAGTTCAATTCTATGCCAGATTCTCCAACTCTTTTCTTCTTGGGATTTTTACACCCATAACCCTGAGTAATTCTACAATAACATTCGTAACCCTAAATAATCGCAAATTACATGAGACCTGATATTCAATCCGTCTCACACTCATAACCCTCTGTTAGTTTAATAGGTTAACTCAATTATATGAGTGGGTTAATCTAACCAATATAGGATCTAACGGCTAGGATTAGTTAAAATTAAAATACAAAAGGAAAAAAAATGAAAAACTTGGAGGTGGTAGTCAGGATTCTTGCAGCTTCGTTGCAGCGACCCGAGTTCGGTAGGGGAGGTGCTTCGCGGCGTGTGGGGGGCGGGGGAGGTGCTTCGCGGTGTGTGTGGAGCAAAGGGCTTAGCAGAACTGGTGGGTGAGGCGGAGGGGATTTTGCAGGGCGGCGGAGGAGGGTGCAGGCAGGGGTTGCATGGGGTGGTGGGTGAAAGCGGGGTTCGCAGGGGGGAGGGGGTTGCAGGGGGGTGGCGCCGGGGGCGCGGAGCTCGTGGGTGCAGCACCAGGGGGCTTTGTAGGGCGGTAGAGCTTGTGGGTGCAGGCGTCGGGTGACGAGTCCGATAATGCCAAGTTAAGAATGTATTTTTAATCTTCGTGCGTGAAATTAATGAAGTCGTTCGTTGTAGGCGGCGATCGGAAACAGTCAAGAAATAACCACAATTTTTAAACAAATTCAATCAAGTGGTTTTTATGTTTATTTTACTTGGGCAAGTCCCAAGGTCGATCACAAGGAGGCAAAGGAACAACCTAGATTAATGTCTATCCAATTTTGAGTTTGGTTTTCAAGGCGGTCTTTTTTTGGAATTTTTCAATGCAATATGAGATGCAAAAGGCAAGTTCGGCCTATTTTAGGGACTAAAATATCAAATACGTTCAAACGGTGTCCGAAAAATACGAAACTTGGCCACAATGTAAATGACGATGAAATGAGTGCACTGTAATTTTTTAGGAATTTTTAGATGCAATATGAATTTTTTACGAATTTTTAATTGCAAACAGAATGATTTTCAATATTTAATTTTAATAAAGATTAAACCTACTTATTTTCGAGAACTAAAATTATCTAAGATCTATCACTAGGTAATAGATCTTAGAAAAATCCTAGACCTCAAAAATGTGGGGTTTAATACCTATTAAAAAACAAACATTGAAATGCACAAAATGATTTTTACAGGGCAAATGATGCATGCAAATACAAAGATTTTTGGGCACAATGTTAATCAAAGTAATCTCTACGATATTTGATTTTTTGGGAATTTTTAAAGCTACGGTTAATTAACTATGAATTTCAGAACACAGATTGGGCAAAATATTCCAATTTCCGCAAAATAATTATTTATTAATCAACCGTAATTCACAAAAATGTCCACAACATGTCAAAATGTAGAGAATTAAAAGATGAACAAAATGCTATTTTTAAATAAATAAAATGATGTGGAGAATAGTTCTAAAATGGATGGCGAACAAAGGGGTACAGATGCAATAAAATAAATAAAGAAACAATGCAGTGGGGGGTTCGCGTAATTACCAAGAAACAAGGGGGAAATTCTGCAAATATTCCAGAGGAACACGTGCAATGCACGTGCCTTCTGGAGGCGGGTCTGGAGCGCAATTCAGAGGAAGCGCCGGGGGCGGTCTGCAATTTCGCCACGCGGTCACGTGCTGATCACGTGACCCGTGGGTTGGTGAAGCTCCCTCCGAGCGCACGTGCCTCGCACGTGCGCGGAGGACCTTGGGCTTCGGGCCCGACGGCAAGGCGAAGGCGATGGCGAGACTGAGGCCAGCCGAGGCGAAGGAGATGGCTGAGATGGGGTCGTGGGCGGCCGGCGAAGTGGAGACGAGACTGCTGGAAGCGTGGCGGGGGTCTGCAGTGGACCCAATGGCCGACACACGGCCGGCGGGCGTTGGTGCAGTGGGCGATGTCGGCGGCGATGGCGAGGTCCTCTGGAGGTGGTAGCTGATGGCGGGGACGGTGGCGTGACGTCGAGGCGGAGGGCGTGCTCCTGGCGGAGGAGTTGTTTGTCGATGACGATGTCGGTAGAGTCGAGGTCGCTGGAGGCGTTGCGGGAAGCGACGGCGTGGTTGTTGATGACGTAGCGGCGGAGACGTCGTCGGTGAAGAGGGTGAACTGAGGAGGGGTTCAACGGCGAAGGGGTGGAGATGTAGCCGATGGCGGAGCCGGCGAAACGAGGAGGTCGAGGCGGAGAGGTAGAGCGAGAGAGAGAGAGAGAGAGGGGGAAAGAGAGAGATAGAGAGAGAGAGAGAGGAGGAGGGATACCTGGAGGAGATGGAGGCTCGACGGCGACGAACGGTCGGAGCGAAGCAGCGCCTGGAAGGCTTGAGCTGCGGCGAGGAGCGGCGAGCTTCTCGGATCTCGCCGACCGTGGCTATCACTACCTGCGGCGATGAACGGCGGATGGTCGGAGTAGGGGGGCGGCGGATCTCTTTTATAGGCAAGTGAGGCGATTAGGTTGGTGGCTGCGGGGATATCGGGGCGGCGCGGTGGTTGCGAGGATAAAGGAGGAAACCCGGGGGGGATAACGGAGGGGTCAACGGGGTGGCTGTTGGCGTGCGCGAGAGGAGCGGAGGGCCGGTGCGAGCGGTCACCGGCGATCGGTTGCGAAGGGGAGGGGCGGAAGTTACGGAGGCGCGGGAGGTTGAAGGAGGGGTAGGGGCCGTTCAATCGACCGCTGATCGAACGACCCAGATTCGACCACGTGGCGGGAGGCTGGGGAAGTGCGGGGCATGTGCCTGGGTGGCACGTGCCACGCACGTGCGTGGCTTTGCTTTTTTTTTTTATAAAATCGATATAAATAATGGCTAAAAAACGCTGACATGTGGCGGCCTCTTGGGCTGCCACGTGTCAGCACCAGAAAAATCGAAACAAAAATCTTTTGTAAAATCAATAAAAATTAGCAAATGACCTCGGATCGAAAAAGTTCCTTCACAAAAATGCTCGTCTCGACGAGATCTACAACTTTCATGAAGACATCAAAGCCAAATTCAGTCAAATGTAAAAAGTGAATTTTTGGGGTATCCCATGTACATAGAATACCTTGATTTTTGGTTTTCTAATTTTTTTTTGTCATTTTTAAACAAGATAAAAATCCGGAAAAATAGGGAAAACTCAAAGATAAATACAAGAGACCTTAATCTAATTTTTTTGGATTTTTATAAGTTAAGAAAATATATACATAAAATATAGGGTCAAAAGCCGCGAAAAATACAATGTACAAAAGAGGCCCAAAACCCAACTTTCACATACGAGCTCCGATTCACTTGAACTTAGTCTTGTTTTGAAGGTAATTGAATGTGTATTAGTTCAAAAGTGAGTAGGATCAAATCGGACACTGGATGGGGAAGATATGTGGCTTTTAGTCCGAAAAATCCTGAAACTAGGGTTTGGGTTTTTGGTCCACTTAACAGGGTTAGTTATTTTTTGTATTTTTTATTTATTCTTGTTAGTGATGTGTACACAGTGGAAGTGAGTTTGTGGTATGCGGTGTTAGCATGAAGGAGTTAAAAATAGGGGAAGTTAGGCTATCCACAGGTCACTTTTGGCTTGGATTTTTGGCTTCTTATTTTATGCAGAAATTAATGCTAAAATGCAATTCTTATGCAATCATGCCCGAGTGCTAATTATGCGAAATAAATGCAGAAATGCAGTTGATTTTGAGGGACTTGAGCCTAATTAATGAGACTTAGAGTGATGAATCCGAGATTCATCATCCCCCTATACTTAAACCATGCTCGTCCCTGAGCATCAAAAAGAAATGCCATGAAGTGAAATGAGACTGGGTTCCATACTAAGATCATGAACTGAAGGTGAAAGTGAAACTAAACTCGACCTTTGGATTAATAGTGTGGCAGAACTTCTGTGAGACTTAGAATTTCAAAATCAACAGCCCTCAAGTTCTACACATCATTGACACAGTTTCAACTCAGAAGTCATCTTAGATCAATCCTCTTCCCAAAGTATACCCTATGAACATTGAATAACCGACTCATGTGTGTGAAGGGTTTTAGCTCTTCCCATTCAGAATGCCGGACTACCATGCTCCTCTCCTCTCCAGTAACTCGTCCTCGGGGAGTCAGGTATTTCCTTCTAAGGTCTGTCGTGCTGTGTTCACAATCGAATGAGGGAGAAGATAGAAGAAAGAGAAAAGAACTGGAGGGTGGCCAGTGTAGTCACCTCTCCTTGTGAAGATGGCCAGTGTAGCCGAGTCTCCACCAAGATCTGCAGGTTTTTGAAGCTTGGACCTTTTTGGTCGGATTTTTATTTGGTAGAATGCTTCTATGTATTTGGAATTTTTGGTGGTTCTGCTTGGATCTTGTTGTGCCCCTACGGATATAGAATCTTTTGTTCCGTACATCTTTTTGGGGTCTTAGAAAAATTGTGCCCAGCCGTCCATCCCTTTTCCGAAGCTTTATTTCAACCCGTACTCCGGTCTTTAGATTTCCACGCTACCAGAAAAGAGACTCACACTGTCTTCCAACATCCCGTCTGGGTTGAGCTAAGTGCATAGTGCGAGAGTGCGAATTAATTCCCTATTCCAGAGTGGTACCCAGAATGAAGAGACCAGGTTAGACACTAAGAGTCAAACGCTGCACATTGTCATGTGGAACTTAAGGAATTAAGTCAAAAAGACCTGAAGCTCTTAAAATTCTATTTCTCGGTGAAGTTCCTCTGAAGATTAGGTGGATTAAGGTCAAGCCCAGACCACTCTCGGTTTCGGCTCATAACTCGGTTCAGAACCCAATGACTTTTCACAGATGCAAATGCATGCGGTGATGGATGAAGTACATGTGCGTGAAATGCAGACACTTTTTTTTTTGACATTTTATGCAAGGGATTTTTTTATGCAGAAAATGGAATAAGAAGCCTCTTTTTCATTAATTTTTTTCAGAAAGTTTGGGCAAGTCAGTGTTCTTTCTTTTTTTTCAGTTAGTACCCACCCCGTAAGTACATATAGACTTACGCGAAAGTACGAGATATGGGTAAAATATATACAAAGTATATATACAGACCCCCTATACTTAGCGAGTGCTGTGTCCTCAGAGCACAAGAAGCGTAAAGAAGACATAGCTCGGGCTAAGCGTAAGAGAGTGAGAAAAAAGAAAGAAAAAAGAAAAGAAGAAAAAGAATGAAAAGAAACGCGGTCAGGAAATGAAGAGAGTATATACGGGTGGATGTCGGTTCCCCCTATACCTATGTTCTGATTAGCCTAAGTACGGAGGGAGGGTGGAAATGGAGCGATTAGGAGTTAGGAGAAGAATGGTATATACAGATGGCATCGGTCTCCCCCTATACTTAGGCCTT
The DNA here is from genome assembly GCA_037367405.1 of Ottelia alismoides. Lineage (NCBI taxonomy): Eukaryota > Viridiplantae > Streptophyta > Magnoliopsida > Alismatales > Hydrocharitaceae > Ottelia > Ottelia alismoides. The sequence goes on from JAZKJV010000272.1 coordinate 1,121,708, forward strand.
GGCCTAAGTAAAGGAAGAAGCTGTACACGGAGGCCGATGTGATCGGGAGGGAGGGAGGGAATGATCAGATAGATTTTCAATGTCCTCGCTCTGCGTGAAATAGATGACCTCGACTTGAACTGTTTGTTCTTTGGGTGATTCAATGTATGGCTTCAGCATTTGTCCATTTACTGAGAACGGTTGTGCATTCTCTTTGAGTTCGGCAATATCTATGCTTCCATTGGTATGCACATCGATGACAATGTAGGGACCCGTCCATTTTGATTTTAGTTTCCCATGAAAAATCTTCAACCGAGCATTAAACAACCACACTTTTTGTCCAGGGACAAAGGTCTTCTCTCGAATGTGTCTATCATGCCATCTCTTGACCTTGTCCTTATAAATCACACTGTTGTCATATGCCCGATTTCGGATTTCAATTAGCTCATTCAGATTTAAGTCTCGACATAGTTTCCCAAGGTGACAACTCCAATTCAACTTTTTGATCGCCCATTCAGATTTGTGGATCAATTCTGCAGGAAGATGACATGGCTTGCCATAGATCATCCTAAAAGGTGAAGTACCGAGTGGAGTCTTATAGGCTGTCCTATAGGCCCATAGAACTTGGTCCAACAGTGTCGACCAATTCTTCCTATCGGGACGAACCAACTTCTGGAGAATGCTCTTCACCTCTCTGTTAGAAACCTCTGCCATGCCGTTAGATTGTGGATGATACGGGTTGGCTATTCTATGCTCAAATTTGTACTCCTTACCCAAAGATCTCATCTCCCTGTTCACGAAGTGGCTACCTCCATCAGAAATCAATACTTTTGGTATCCCGAACCTCGCAATGATGTTATCTATGATAAACTTACAGACGACTTTGCTATCTGCGGTTCGGGTTGGAATAGCCTTTACCCATCTTGATAAATAATCCACCGCTAACAAGATGTACTCAAATCCATTGCTGTTGGGAAAGGGACCCATAAAATCGATCCCCCATGCATCAAAAACATCACAGAAAATTATTGGTTGCATGGGCATTTCATCTCTATATCCCATAGTCCCTCCCATTCTTTGACAAATCGGGCATGACCGTACAAATTCATTAGCATCCTGAAATAAGGTCCGCCAGTAAAATCCACATTGGAGTACCTTGTGCGTGGTTCTCTTTCTCGAATGGTGTCCTCCAGCCTCGAGAGAATGACAGTATGTGATGACACTCTGATATTCCTCCTGAGGAATACATCTTCTCCAGACACAATCCGGTCCTTCATAGAAAAGGAAAGGATCGTCCCAATGGTATTTTCTCGAATCTGACTTTAATCGATCAATCATTTTTTTGGTCCAACCATAGGGAACCTTCTTGGAGACAAGATAGTTCACTATGTCGGAATACCATGGGGTTGACTCAATGACGCAAATCGATTCGTCTGGAAAAGTTTCCTTGATTGGTCCGATATCAGGATGATCGTTTTGCTCGATTCGGGAAAGGTGATCAGCAACAACATTCTTTATTCCAGGTTTATCCTTGATCTCCAAATTAAACTCCTGGATTAACAAGATCCATCTCAAAAGTCGTGCCTTAGCATCCTTCTTCTCCATGAGATATCTAATTGCTGTGTGGTCTGTGAAAATTGTCACTTGGAGCCCAATATGTATGATCTGAATTTTTCCAGGGCCCAAACAACCGCGAGCATTTCCTTTTCAGTCACTGTATAGTTTCTCTGTGCAGGGTCCAACACTTTGCTCGCGTAGTGAATCGCATAAGGAATTCCATCTCTTCTTTGTCCGAGCACCGCTCCGACAGCAAAATCTGATGCATCAGTCATTATCTCGAAGGGAAGAGACCAGTCGGGAGCTTGTAATATCGGCGATTCACATATTTTCTTTTTCAAGAGCTCGAAGGCCTCTAGACATCTGTGATTTACAATAAACTCGGTGTCTTTTCCTAAGAGCTCAGTCAGTGGGCGGGCGATCTTTGAAAAATCAGGAATAAACCGTCGATAAAATCCAACATGCCCTAAGAACGACCTCACTGACTTGACGTTGGTCGGTGGCTCAAGTTTCTTGATCACATCCACCTTGGCAGGGTCCACCTCCATCCCTTTTTTGGAGATGACGTACCCCAACACGATACCCTCAGTCACCATGAAGTGACTCTTCTCCAAGAGAGTACCAAATTTACCTCCCTGCATCTCTGAAGGACTCGGTCCAAGTGTGCTAAGCATGTATCAAATGAATCACCATGAACCGAGAAGTCGTCCATGAAGACTTCCAGGAAATCACCAACCATTTCGGCAAATACGGCAATCATGCACTGCTGGAATGTGCGTGGGGCATTGCAAAGCCCGAATGGCATGCGCTTGAATGCATAAGTACCGAAGGGACATGTGAATGTGGTCTTTTCCTGGTCCTCGGGAGCGATAGCTACTTGATTGTAGCCGGAGTACCCATCAAGAAAACAGAAGAATGCTTTCCCTGCAAGTCTCTCCAATATTTGATCAATGAATGGCAGTGGAAAGTAGTCTTTCTTGGTCGCAGCATTCAGGTGCCGGTAATCGACACAGACGCGCCACGACGTGGGTACTCGGGTCGCGATCTCTACCCCCTCCTCGTTGGTAACCATCTGGAGTCCCGACTTCTTCGGGACGACATGAAGGGGGGCTACCCACTTGGAGTCAGAAATGGGTAAATAAATCCTGCTTTGCACCATTTCTCTATTTCTTTCTTCACTACTCCCGAAGATTGGGGTTTAATCTTCTCTGAAATTCACGGGAAGGCCTTGCATTATCCTCAACATAAATTTGGTGCGAGCAGAGATCGGGGTTTATTCCTACGAGTGTCCGACACAGTCCAACCTATGGCTTTTCGATTTCGCTCAAGGACTTCGATCAGTCTGGATTCTTGGTCCACTGGTTAATGATGAGCTAATGATCACAGGGAATTTTTCTTGGGTCCATTGAGGAATGCATATTTCAGCGTGGGAGGTAGTGGTTTCAGCTCTGGTAATTCTGAATCGTCGATCAAGTCTGGCTGAATGACTTTTGCTTCTAGCTCAGTATCGGTTGGCGGTGAATCACTGTGTGAGATGTTGGCTACCAATTCCGAAGAAGAGTGAGTCGGATCTCTAGAGTAGAATGGTAATTCGGCCAGAGCCGTGTCCGACTCATCATCGATTGATTGTCCCAAAGGTGATGTGATGATAAATCCAAGAGGATTTCAGTGTTGTCTGGGGGTATAGAAACTCTCAGAGAATGCATGGTGGATTATTTCTTCTTCCGAGGATGTGCCTTCTATCTGTATGTCTGGCAGTTGGTCCCATGGCCCAGTGGTTCTGAGGAGATTGCATTCTGATGTTCGGCATCTTCAGTTGTGGATTCGGAGTCTGGTCTTTGCCACTTTTGTTTGTTCATCTCCAAGTCCACTTCTCCGCCTGGAGAACGGAATTTCATCATGCCAGTTCCGTAGTCGAATACGGCCTTAGCGGTTCTTAAGAAAGGTCTTCCGAGAATGATTTGCGATTCCTTCCAATGGTTCGGGGTCTCCATGTCCAGGACAGTGAAGTCTACTTTGTATTCTGTACCCTCGATGATGATGATGACATTCTTCACTTCTCCCTTAGGTCTTTTAGTGGATTTATCAGCAAATTGGAGTAAAGATGATGATTTCTTGAGAGGGTCCAACTCCAATCGATAATATAACGGCTAAGGGTAGGTTTATGGAAGATCCATTGTCGAGAAGTGTGCGTGTGAATGCTATGCTGCCAATGTGACTCTCCACATAATGGGCGCCCAGATCCCTTTTCTTTCTTGGCAGATGCTGGTTTTTGACGCACTCGGTGGTGGCAACTGTCAAGATATGAGTCTCCACGAATTGACTTGTTCTCTTTGTACGAGTCCGGGTGGGGGTGCATTTGCCTTCAAGTATTTTTGAAAGGCTGGGTTACCTGCCACGTATTGATCAAAGGGTACTTTGACTGTGATGTTTTGTTGGCAGAATTTTTCCATGACTAGGTCATCTTTGATGTTTTCTTTTGTTTTTCTTTTTTAAGGCATGGGGGAAAGGAATGGATAGCATTTGAGACAGGAGATAGAGGATCAGAATCAAAAATAAGAGGCATCTTTATTCGACTTGGAGTTTTTATACAATCATAATAATCAAAATCAGGTTGCTGAATAGGTGACAAAGGTATTTTTGCAGCAACTAGAGGCTCAAGGTCCTCTGCAGACTCCATAGATGCTTTCCCTTTATCTACTGCTGGGATCTTCAGGCGTCCTTCATCTTCCTCCTCGGAAACATCCTCCGGTTGATCTTCCGAGTCTTCATGGTCCGATTCCTTGCCCGGTCAGGTACGACCACGGACCTTCCGCTCCTGAGTGACATGGCATTTATTTTGTCAAACGAAAGGATCTCATGTTCAGATGTGGAAAAGTCTGGATAGTATACATGGTTATTGTGTTGAGATGAGTTGAATTTGTTCAAGCTATTGGGGTTAGCTTGAACCTGGGCGGGAATGGTTGTGGCTGGAGTTGTCTGCTCATCCTTCCAACGGGACAAGCGGTTGACATCAACCCGTAGATCTTCCAGTTCATGTCGGAAGTGACGAAACTCCTCAAGTATTTGTCTCTGGATGTCGATCGGTTCTTCTGGGGGTTTGGATGACTGAGCTGATTGTCTGGGGGCTTGAGATTGCTGATGGTATTGCTGAGGTTGGCTCTGGCGATTGTAGGGTTGCTGCTGCTTCGGTTGCTGGAATGCGGCATTATAGAAAGTAGGTGGGCGCTGATAAGTCTGACGGTCTCCCATATTACCCTGTCGGGTAGTGTCTTGGGTGTACCAGATGCCATTCACTTCAAATGTCAGAGGCGGGCTTCCTTGACTGTCTCAGTCGGTGGGGGCGGCTGTTGGGAAAATTGGGCGAGGGATTGATCGTGAGCCCATGGTTGTTGTTGCTCTACTCCTGGTTGCTCCTGGACATGATGCACATGATATATCGGGACAGTAGGTGCACTAGGCATCCCCATTTTGGACACCTTCTCGGTGAGTTCCTCCATCTGCTTCGGGAATTGCGAAATCCTACTGTCGATATCGTTCATTCTCTTGTCCACAATTGTCAATTTATCAGAAATAAAGTGCATGCTTGGAATCAAGTCCTCAGCTATTTCTGCCACCGTCTGCTTCCCGCCTTTGGCTTGAAGGGTGTTCAGGGAATCAGTGCATGCTCGACTGGCAATTTGAGACCGGCTTGTTTCTGCCATCTGCTCCAGTATTTTCCAGACGGTCTCAGCTCCACGTGATGTGTAATTCCCTCCGCAGGCAGCACTAACTAACCCTTGAGTCTCGTGTTGAGGCCAGAGTAGAGTGATTGGACTAGGATGTTGTGTCCAGATCATGGCAGGGACATTTTTGTAGCAGGTCCTTAAACCTATCCCATGCCTCACAAAGTGTTTCATTGGGCATCTGAGCGAAACTGTGATGCGGGTCCTCATTTGATTGGTCCGGCTCAAGGGGTAGAATTTCTTCAGAAAGAGGTTTTTAAACCTCTCATAAGTCGTCACAGTTACCCCCAAGTTCTTTACCCAGTAGTCTGCTTTCCCTTTCAAGGCGAAAGGTAGTGCAGTGAGACGAATGTAGTCTTGGCTGACTTGTGGGTGTCTCAGATTAGAACATATCAGCTCTAGGTCCCTCAGGAATTCATATGGCTCCTCAGTAGTATTACCATGGAATTGAGGTAATTGACTGACAAAGTGTGGCTTCAGTTCATAGTGGATCTCTGGTTGTGGTGGCTGTAAATAGTTCCACACTCTGTACTGTCCAGGGTTGTATGCGGCTTCCATTGGTACTTCTCCCCCAGCATTCATTTGTTCGAGCTGCTCCCTCAGTAGTTGTTGTTGCTGCTCAGATGCAGCCAGTCTCGCGAGAATCATCTTCATTGGATCTTCATTAGGTTCATCTTCAGGGTCTTTCTTGGAAGGTATCTTGGGTGGCATCTCTTTTCTTTATCTGGAGAATATAAAGGATTTGAGTTAATAGTTTGGAAAGAATTGATGTAACAGTTATTCTCGATTTTTTGGGGTGAGAAATGGACAGGGTGGGTCTGTCCTCCTTCTAGGAGGAAGAAGAATAGGGTTCTTGGGAAGGTTTCCCGGAGGCCAAGCAGGTCCAGAGTAAGAGTTTCTCTGGGCTTTTGAGGTTGGGGAGTTTGTGTAGAGAGAGACGAGCCTGAACAAATATTACCACAATCCTCCATTCTTGGGGTCAACAAGATGTTTTATGATGTAGACACAATTGTGTGGTATTCGTTGATGCCCTATTTTCTACGCACAATCAAACACAATACAAGGGTTGTTTCACCAACTCTACTCAAAGTGAAGACCGTAAGGGTCCGATCAATTATCTTGTTCGTTTTAATTGGTGATAAATTCAATCTTGCAAGCCATTTAAACGAGCTGTTTAGGTTTGGAGCTGGGCTCTATCCTAGTGTGCGTCTCTCTTCTTGCTGCAAGATAAATCAAACAATGTCGGGGTTGCTCTCCCGCAGAAATTCTTGATTTTATGGATTTTTAAGATCGACTTTATTTAGCAGTCCCAATTTTAATGAGGCGATCACTGAAGAATTTAGATGAACACAAATACACGTCTACCGTCCAGTCCCAATTTTCTTTAGATTTATGTGATAAAACAAGAGAGAGGAATTCGGGAAAAGCTGATGCAAGCGGAAAACTATGATGAATGCTCAGTTAGAAGACTTACAGTGCCTCCTCGCAATCTCCATGTGTGATGCAATACAGAATTGAAAAATTTATACTAAATGCGTGCAAGCCGATGAAAACCGCACCTAAGCAGAAAGTTCTATTAGCGGGGAAGGATTGAATTAAATTTGGGCTAAGTTGAACGATCTACGTGTGCGTCTCAGTTAGAGTGCAGTGTGGCTTAAGATCCTACGAGCACAATCAAAAATAAAAATGCTCTAAGAGCCGTATGTGCAGGTCTATCCTAATCGCCACTCAAGTCGGGCCCCACCCTCTCCGGAGAGTGAAATAGGCCACGACACACCACAAATAAAGTTCAATGTCCTTGTACACACGCGAGAGTCCAAACGGACACCGCTAGAAATGAGCAGAAATTAAAAGTGCAGAAATTAAAAACCTAGACTCTACTCTCTCTCACGACTCGACTCGATCTTAATTTAATTGCAGTTTCTTCGGGTGTCGGTGAAGATGCGTCGGTTCCTTGAAAAACCGCTCAACGTGCGCCGGGTACCTCGCAAGAAAAATAAGAGAGAGATTGTAAGAGAGTGACTCAAAAAAATAATCAAAAATAAAATAAATGAAAGAAATGCTGAAAAATAAATACAAGAAATAAAATGGGATTTACAATGAAAAATTCGGGGGTCAGACTACCCGAATTCGGAAACCGAACAAAAATTTCAAAACAAAAACTAAGCCGTTTGCCTCCCCGGCAACGGCGCCATCTGACGGGTCCGCAAGAGCCGCGTTAAGAAGTTGTTTTTAATCTTCGTGCGTGAAATTAATGAAGTCGTTCGTTGTAGGCGGCGATCGGAAACAGTCAAGAAATAACCACAATTTTTAAACAAATTCAATCAAGTGGTTTTATGTTTATTTTTACTTGGGCAAGTCCCAAGGTCGATCACAAGGAGGCAAAGGAACAACCTAGATTAATGTCTATCCAATTTTGAGTTTGGTTTTTCAAGGCGGTCTTTTTTTGGAATTTTTCAATGCAATATGAGATGCAAAAGGCAAGTTCGGCCTATTTTAGGGACTAAAATATCAAATACGTTCAAACGGTGTCCGAAAAATACGAAACTCGGCCACAACGTAAATGACGATGAAATGAGTGCACTGTAATTTTTTTGGAATTTTTAGATGCAATATGAATTTTTTACGAATTTTTAATTGCAAACAGAATGATTTTCAATATTTAATTTTAATAAATATTAAACCTACTTATTTTCGAGAACTAAAATTATCTAAGATCTATCACTAGGTAATAGATCTTAGAAAATCCTAGACCTCAAAATGTGGGGTTTAATACCTATTAAAAAACAAACATTGAAATGCACAAAAAAATGATTTTTACAGGGCAAATGATGCATGCAAATACAAAGATTTTTGGGCACAATGTTAATCAAAGTAATCTCTACGATATTTGATTTTTGGGAATTTTTAAAGCTACGGTTAATTAACTATGAATTTCAGAACACAGATTGGGCAAAATATTCCAATTTCCGCAAAATAATTATTTATTAATCAACCGTAATTCACAAAAATGTCCACAGCATGTCAAAATGTAGAGAATTAAAAGATGAACAAAATGCTATTTTTAAATAAATAAAATGATGTGGAGAATAGTTCTAAAATGGATGGCGAACAAAGGGGTACAGATGCAATAAAATAAATAAAGAAACAATGCAGTGGGGGGTTCGCGTAATTACCAAGAAAAAAGGGGAAATTCTGCAAATATTCCAGAGGAACACGTGCAATGCACGTGCCTTCTGGAGGCGGGTCTGGAGCGCAATTCAGAGGAAGCGCCGGGGGCGGTCTGCAATTTCGCCACGCGGTCACGTGCTGATCACGTGACCCGTGGGTTGGTGAAGCTCCCTCCGAGCGCACGTGCCTCGCACGTGCGCGGAGGGCCTCGGGCTTCGGGCCCGGCGGTGAGGCAGAGGCGATGGCGAGGCTGAGGCCAGCCGAGGCGAAGGAGATGGCTGAGATGGGGTCGTGGGCGGCCGGCGAAGTGGAGACGAGACTGCTGGAAGCGTGGCGGGGGTCTGCAGTGGACCCAATGGCCGACACACGGCCGGCGGGCGTTGGTGCAGTGGGCGATGTCGGCGGCGATGGCGAGGTCCTCTGGAGGTGGTAGCTGATGGCGGGGACGGTGGCGTGACGTCGAGGCGAAGGGCGTGCTCCTGGCGGAGGAGTTGTTTGTCGATGACGATGTCGGTAGAGTCGAGGTCGCTGGAGGCGTTGCGGGAAGCGACGGCGTGGTTGTTGATGACGTAGCGGCGGAGACGTCGTCGGTGAAGAGGGTGAACTGAGGAGGGGTTCAACGGCGAAGGGGTGGAGATGTAGCCGACGGCGACGCCGGCGAAACGAGGAGGTCGAGGCGGAGAGGTAGAGCGAGAGAGAGGGAAAGAGAGAGATAGGGAGAGAGAGAGAGAGAGAGGAGGAGGGATACCTGGAGGAGATGGAGGCTCGACGGCGACGAACGGCCGAAGCGAAGCAGCGCCTGGAAGGCTTGAGCTGCGGCGAGGAGCAGCGAGCTTCTCGGATCTCGTCGACCGTGGCTGTCACTACCTACGGTGATGAACGGCGGATGGTCAGAGTAGGGGGGCGGCGGAGCTCTTTTATAGGCAAGTGAGGCGATTAGGTTGGTGGCTGCGGGGATATCGGGGCGGCGCGGTGGTTGCGAGGATAAAGGAGGAAACCCGGGGGGGGATAACGGAGGGGTCAACGGGGTGGCTGTTGGCGTGCGCGAGAGGAGCGGAGGGCCGGTGCGAGCGGTCACCGGCGATCGGTTGCGAAGGGGAGGGGCGGAAGTTACGGAGGCGCGGGAGGTTGAAGGAGGGGTAGGGGCCGTTCGATCGACCGCTGATCGAACGTCCCAGATTCGGCCACGTGGCGGGAGGCTGGGGAAGTGCGGGGCACGTGCCACGCACGTGCGTGGCTTTGCTTTTTTTTATAAAATCGATATAAATAATGGCTAAAAAACGCTGATACGTGGCGGCCTCTGGGGCTGCCACGTGTCAGCACCAGAAAAATCGAAACAAAAATCTTTTGTAAAATCAATAAAAATTAGCAAATGACCTCGGATCGAAAAAGTTCCTTCACGAAAAATGCTCGTCTCGACGAGATCTACAACTTTCATGAAGACATCAAAGCCAAATTCGGTCAAATGTAAAAAGTGAATTTTTGGGGTATCCCATGTACATAGAATACCTTGATTTTTGGTTTTCTAATTTTTTTTGTCATTTTTAAACAAGATAAAAATCCGAAAAAATAGGGAAAACTCAAAGATAAATACAAGAGACCTTAATCTAATTTTTTTGGATTTTTATAAGTTAAGAAAATATATACATAAAATATAGGGTCAAAAGCCGCGAAAAATACAATGTACAAAAGAGGCCCAAAACCCAACTTTCACATACGAGCTCCGATTCACTTGAACTTGGTCTTGTTTTGAAGGTAATTGAATGTGTATTAGTTCAAAAGTGAGTAGGATCAAATCGGACACTGGATGGGGAAGATATGTGGCTTTTAGTCCGAAAAATCCTGAAACTAGGGTTAGGGTTTTTGGTCCACTTAACAGGGTTAGTTATTTTTTGTATTTTTTTATTTATTCTTGTTAGTGATGTGTACACAGTGGAAGTGAGTTTGTGGTATGCGGTGTTAGCATGAAGGAGTTAAAAATAGGGGAAGTTAGGCTATCCACATGTCACTTTTGGCTTGGATTTTTGGCTTCTTATTTTATGCAGAAATTAATGCTAAAATGCAATTCTTATGCAATCATGCCCGAATGCTAATTATGCGAAATAAATACAGAAATGCAGTTGATTTTGAGGGACTTGAGCCTAATTAATGAGACTTAGAGTGATGAATCCGAGATTCATCACCGGGGGGAGGGGGCGTTGGGCCACGAGGAGGAGGGGCGAGCAGGGGGGTCTCGGCTGCTATCGAGTAGGGGATGGACCGAGTCGGCCCGAGCTTGGTCGCGGAGGAAGGAGGGGGGCTTTGGCCACGGGAAGAGGGGCGAGCAGGGGGGTCTCGGTTGCGGGTGGGTGAGCAGCTCGGGAGAGGGGATTTGAGGAGGGTTCTCGGGAAAGGGGCTTCGAGTAGGAGCTCGCAAGTGGGAGGGGGGTCGAGCAGGGGCGGGGCAGATCAGCACGAGGGGCGGAGGCACGCAAGCTTGAAGGTGTGGTGGGGAGGTACCGGCGGCTGGGGGACACCCATGGCTTCCAGTGCAGGTCAAGAGGGTGGTTTCAGGCGGCAAGGGGCTGGAGGAAAGGGGAAGGGGAGGAGATCCACGTGTGAGAGGAGGCTAGAGGAAGGGGAGGGAAACATCATTTTGTAAATATAAAATATTTTGAAGGGCAAATTTGTCCACAATTAACTTTTTCCGTCGAAGTTAACGGAGATTCAAACAGCACTTGACACAGGATTATGTCATGTAAAGGTTAAGCATTACTCGGGGTTTCTCGTGTAATTCGCGATTATGCAGTGTTATGAATGTTATTGCAAAATTACTCAGTGTTATGGGTGTAAAAATCCCTTTCTTCTTTAACTTATGATATTTAGAGCCACTCATTAGATTTGGATTAAGTTCCTTTCTAAACCAATTTACCCAAATCTTTCCATTTTTAAGAAATGTGATCTGCAGGTAATTAGTGGTCTAAATTTTAATCCAATTGCATGTAAAACACCTCAAATTTTTTCCATACTAATTCATCCCCAGATCTCTCATATTTCAAGCATGAATATATGTAGCTAATTAGTCTAAAATTTGACTCAATTTGCATGCCAGATCATTCTTAAATCTCGCATATTTCAAGCATGAATATATGTACCTAATTAGTCTAAATTTGACTCAATTTGCATGCCAATCCGTCCTTAAATCTCCCATATTTCAAGCATGAAAATCTGTAACTAATTAGTCTGAAGTTAACTTCAATTCATATACTAATACATCCCCAATCTTTCAAATTTTAAGGTATGAACAGTGATATGATTTTAGCACTAAATGCAAGCAAATCGCCACAAACCTTTAAATTTTAGCCATCAAAACAATGGCAAATTATGGTTTGATTTTTTGGTCATATCGATGCCAACATAACCCCCAATTATTCACATTTTTAAGGGAGTGAAATATTACAATAACATTTGTTTGAATTTATGTTTAGTTTCATGCAAATCTCTCTCAAAACCTCGTCATTTAAACGTACAAATCACCATCTCATCCTCACATTTCATCATGGAATAAGATCATAAACAGTGATATGAATTTAGTGTTAAATGCATGCAAAACACATCCAATTTCTCATCAAATCAGGAGTAAAATTTGTGATCAGAATTCAGTTCTAAATGCATGCAAAACATCCCCAATTTCTACCTTTTTGAAGCCTAAATCTGTAGGTAATAAGTGGTCTGAAATTAGACCAAAATGCATGCATATCACCACTCAATTCATATTTTTTAAGCATGAAAACTGTAGTAATTATAGGTCTGAAATTAGATCTAATTTATGAAAGTTACCTCTAAATCTTTTAAATTTTAAATAATGAAATCAATGGTCTGGATTTTAATCTAAATGCATGCAATCACCACCAAAACTCGCATCTTTTAAGCATGCAAACTGGAGCATATTTAGTGATCTCAAATCACGATCAATTCCATGTGTAATTCCACATTGCCATTAAATTTCAAAAATATTTATTTAGGTTTTAAATTTTGTTTCTAATTTTACATGGAAGATAGTAAGAGGAGGGAAAGATTGTACCGTTGATCTCCAAGAATTGGAGATCAAATTGCATGCAAGAGCTCCACTCAAAGAGATGAGCATCATCACCTTGATGCAGAAGCAGCATGTGCTTTGGCTTGCTAGAGCAGCAGCATTGGAGTGCAATTGGAGCAACAATTGGTTGCTGGTAGGGCTTACAGCAGTAGCAGTTGCAAGGAGCTCAGAAGCAACTATTCTTGGGCTGATATGGCTGCTCGTAGCATCTCCAGGTAGCAGCAATTGTCTGCTAGTTGCAGCTACATATAGTAGCAGTAATGAGCAGCTCCAACAGAGCTGCCTGGAGCAGTAGCAGCTGCTTGATAGCAGCTCTCCCAGCAACTTTGGACAGTTGCTAAAGTAGTATTTCTGGCTCTAGCTCCAACAGAGGTTTGGGTACCTTCAATTGGATTAGAAATAGGGATGGGGGGGGGGGGGGGGGGGGGGGGGAATTAAAAAGGATGAAGGGGTTTGGGTGGTATTAATAAGGGAAAGAGGGAGCCTTGGTTTTGCCAAGTGGAGGAGACTTGGGAAAGTGGTGGAGATTGTTCTGCTGGATTTTTGAATTAATTTTTTAGTCAATTCTCTCTCTTATTTGGAATACCAAAGTCATTCATATTTACATTTTAAATCTTCGATTCAGATAATCAGTATCTCGTTTCGATCTCTCGGAATGACGATTAAATGATATAAATTTTATACTTTTCAGATCTAAGATGGATTCGGAAATTGGAGAAATATGGTCCTTATTTGTGATTTTACGATTTAAATGATCAAACAACCTTTGATTGACGAATGATCAGTTTTGTTGGTCTTATTTTATCGAGAAGAATTTTATGGTCTTATATTTTTTACGATTTTTGATTACGTTATGACTTTTCCGATGGCATGCATTACGATTCAATCAATTTTTGATCGATTGATCCCTAGCTAATTTTAATTTACGATTTCTGGATCGATTTAGATCATTTAATATTGATTGATAATTTTATCATATCATATATACCCTAATTGGATGGGTTCAGTTTCAGATTTGGGTGACTCGGATCCAGATATCACAAATATAAAAATCTCAAAAGGGAGTCTCGTCCTCGAGACTCGAGTCAATGTTATTATATATTTTATCTGAGTTTCATCTTTTCATAAAAACTTCAAAGGATTTTGAACATATAAACCTCAAAGGAAAAATACGCCATGTACTTTCAACATATATAGGTTTGTTTTGACAATTACCTACAAAGAGTTGTGGGTATCATGCCCGCAAATCTGCTTCAGTTTCCCATTTCACCTTTTCGATACCATGCCAATGCCCCTTGACTAAGGGGATCTCTTTACTGTGAAGCTTCTTAACAACACTGTCAAGTATCTACATTGGCCTCTCCCCGTATGTCAAGTCGGGCTCCACATCCAGATTCTCGTAGGTGATGACATGTCGAGGGTCGTGCACGTACTTCCTTAGGTTAGATATGTGAAAGACATCGTCAATGGATGATATGTGTGGATGAAGGGATATTAATGATCTCAAATGGTCCAACATATCGTGGTGCGAACTTGCGACGAACACCAAATCTTTGAGCTCTCTTCATGGGAGATACTAGTAGGAATACACAATCTCCTACTTGTATTTACAGGAATTCCATCAGTATGAAAGATTAAGTTAAATCTTAACAAATCATAGTTGTAAATAGATTAAGAGAATATGTGATCGGATTACCTGAAATTTTAAATCTTTTCTCTAACGGTCTGCATAGCTCATCTGGCAACTTTGTGCCATCAGAAACCTCTGCCTTACAAGAATAAAAGCCCTCACAGCCTCCTCTAAGAGATCTACGAAGTAAAGAGCGTGGTCACCTACCTCACACCAACAGAGAGGTGTGAGGCATCTCTGTCCGTATAGGGCTTCGAATAGTGCCATGCCGGTACTAGAATGACGGATGTCATTGTATGTGAACTCTACTAACGGCAGGTGGACCTTCCATGACCATTTCCATTCCAGAGTGCATGTATGTATCAAATATTCAAGAGTATGAATGGTGTGCTTGATGAGCCGCCCGAACAACTAAGGTAAAGGTGTATCTACGGTCGTTGTGACCTCAGTCACTCGGGACTCAGAGCTCAACAAGAAAAATTATTCGGACCACCAAATGATGTAAACGCGAGAAAATCAACTAGCAGTCCTAGCTATGGGATTGACCTGGTATAGCTCCCAGGGACGAACTCGATGAGCACGAGATGGCCTTGCAGCCTACGAAGTAGTCTAAAGCAAATAAAAATATAAACAAACTATTTTTGGTGGATTTTTAATATTTTTATATTTTTTGGGAATTTTAATTATGAAGAAAAAGGGAAACAATAAAAACAAGCAACTATCAACAATTATTTAATTACCCTAAAATGCTCTAAAAATTCTACTAAAAATGTTTTTATGATTTTTATAATTTTTACTGTTTTTAGTGAATTTTTGACAATTTTCTGATTTTTATAGGATTTTGTAAAAATGAAATGAGGGGAAAACAGAAGAGGACTGTCCAGTCAGGCTTGAAGGGCCAAAATAAAATATATAATGGCCCTATCAAAGCCTGGAGGTAATTTTCTTGAAAAATATAAACAACATGGAAAAATCAGAGACTGAGTTTATTATATTTGGAATTTTTTATTAATTACTAGAATTTTCTGAGATTTTCAAAGTTTTTCAATTTTTATACATTCTATAAGTCCAAAAATGACCAAAATTGGTCAGAAAATCAAGCACACTCAAACAAACAAATTCTGAATTTTTTAGAATTTTTAAAGAGGTTTTGATATTTTTTGTGATTTTTATATCTAGACAAAGACAAAAAGGAGGGTTTTTGAATTTTTAAAAATAATAAAAGGGCTCAAAAAATGTACCAAATTTATAGTGAAAATTTTACACAGTGGCAGGAGCCAGGTGTCCAATTTTCATGGAATTTGGACTTGATTTGATATTTTATTAAAATCAAACAACAAGGCATAGTGCACAGGGACCCAAATGCAAGGAAAATAAGTTCCAGGGACTGAAACGTAACAAATACGAGAAACTGGGGGTCCCTCGTGCAAAATTTCCAAAATCGCACGTGCAAAGCACGTGTCCTGGGCACGGAGGGACCTATGTGGAATAAAAAATACTTCCTAGGACTTAATAGCAACAGGTGTTAAAAGTCCAGGGAAGATATTGCAATTTCTCCAATTAATTCAGCACATGTCTCAATAAACTACGCACAGGGGTATGGATGCAAATAGTGAAAACTAGATGTCATTCCATAACACCTTAAAACATCAGCCCAAATGTTGCAAATACACCACAAAAATCACGTGACGAAGCACGTGTTCCACGTAAACAGGGGTACAAATGCAAATAAAATAAGCACGAGGTCCTAAGTGCAAAATGTCCAGAAGAAAAATAACATGACTAAATATTTACATGACTAGAATGTAAATGACAAAGCAAGAGGGGCCTAAGTGAAATTACCCCTTATTATGATCCGAGGGCTGGGATGGCACCACGTGGCTGATCGAGCAGTCTGGAGCGGTGGCGCCTCAACGAAGGATACCTCAGATCTGATCAGACAGAGGAGGGTGCGCCACGAAGATGATCAACGGTGCAGAATCGATGGCGCTAACCCTCGCTGGATGGAGGGCGGAGAAGAGGCCACATGTCAGATCAATGGTGGCTGTTGGGCCTCTTCTTCGCCCTGATCGAACGGTCCGCGATAGATCTGGAAGGTGAAGGTGGAACGGACGGTGCTGGAGGGTCTCGGAAGAACAGATGGCCGGCGAACTTCGTCGGCCCGGTGCACGCGCGGTGGACCTCCTCGGGAGCTGCTGATGACCGGAAAAGAATCGTCGGAGCCTCCCGTGTCTGAAGAACCCCTCGATGGCGTCAAGGAGCTCCGAGGAGGTCCAGGCGACAGCGACGGAGCTGAAGCTCCTATGCTGAATGTGGGGGACCTCAGATGGTCTTCCTATGACCTGCAAGGCTGCACAGAAACACTCCTGGGTCAAGGGCAAAATGCCTCGATCCGGTTAGAGGCGAGGTGCGTGGTCGGTGCGTCGTGACGGACGAACTCCGGCGAAGCGTCGGCGAAGGAGTTCGAAGACCCTGCTCCGGGGTGAGTCAGGGGGTGCGAGTGGGTGTAGAAGGTGCGGAGGAGGCTCGTTAGCGTGAGGGGTGATTCCGATGATCGAGAAGGTGACTGGTATGGTCGGAATCAATGGTCGTCGGCGGAGGATGAAATTGGGCGTAAATGAAAATCGGAGAAAACTAAAGAGAACTAGGCTTACCAGATGGTCGGAGTCGACTGTGGGTGAGCTGCTGAAGCTCTAGGTCCTTGCCTCGAGGGTCGTTGATGCCCGAGGCTCGAGCACCACTCCTGGGCGTCGTACGGCGGCGCAAGGTCGCCGAATTGATGGTCCGGGCACTCTCTCCTCGCTGCGACACCACCGGCCACTTGCTGTCACTCAGGCGAAGGTGGTGGAGGTCCTGGGAAGGTGAATGCAGAGCCAAAGATGCTGGGATCGTGCGGTGGAGCTGAGAATATATAGTCCTAGGGGTCCGGCTAAATGGGAGTCGGGCGGGGGAATCAGAGCACGGACCCCGATGCTGACCTCCGGGCGTGGATCAGGGTTGATCAAAAGTCGGATTAGGACCCGGGGTTAGCGGATTTGGAGATCGGATCAGAGCGTAATAAATGGAAGAAAATGGGTCGGGCGCATATGATCCGCGGGTTGTGGTCCAGGGGGAGTTGACCGGGGGGTCAACATCCCCCGTGGACCAATGAGATGCGGCCACGTGTAAAATAATTGGAAATTCGAAATAAAATAGCAAATGGCCTATTTTGGAAAAAGTTAAAACATGAAAAATATTTATTTATTTATAAACTATTTTTTGTGATTTTTAATTACTTTTTCAAAATAAAAATTAAGTATTTACAATATAGTATTATATACATAAGTTTATACAATATTGTATTTCTATTTTTGCTTTTTAATTAGTTATTTTATACATTTTAATTCCAATTTTATATTTTATTTATAGAATAAAATTTGGAATATTTTGGTATTTTTATTTTATTTTTATTAATTATTTACAAGGGTGAAATAAATCCTATTATTTATATACATATATGGTAAATGTACAATGTTGGTTTTATTTTTATTTTTATTTCTTTTTCATTTATTTTTATTTTTGTAATTTTTATTTTATTTATTTACATTATGGAATATAGGATATGTAAAAATTTTTATAGAGTTTTATTTAATTATTTACAAAGGAAAATAAATAGAGGGGTGGTTCTATGTACATGGTGTATTTACAAGGGTGAAAGCATTTTTATTTTCTTTTTAATTTTCTCATTTTTATTTTGATTTTTGTATTTACAAATATATACAAATAAACACAAACCATTTTTATTTTTATTTTATAGGAAAATATTTTTATTTATTTATAGGTATATATTTACACGCATGAGCTTCATTATCTCTCTCTACTTTGGCTTTTATGCGGTCAGGCCCATGCTGAGCCCTCCCTTGGGATTAGGTCGCTCAATATTTATTCTAAATATCTCCCTTTTTTTCTTTTGTCTCTTTATTCTTTTATTTATGCACAAAAACATGCTAATTATTACATTTTACACAATGCATGTCAAATGCTAATTATTGATGTTTACATCTATATACATGTGTTTGGCAAAGGTTTTGTAGCTAAAATAAAAGAATAAAGAGTGATGAATGGGTATTCATCAGTGCTCGCTTTGTCCGTCGGTTTGAGGATGGTATACGGAACCCAACTTCATCTATGTCTGTAGTTCTGACATGAACGGGTGCCAGTAGTGAGATGTGAACCTCAGTCTCTGTCAGACACTACCTCACATGGTATACAATGAAGCTTGATAATATTATGCATATAATTTGGACAATCTAGATGGAGTATAGGTTATGCTGACATGTATAAAATGAGATGACTTGATCAACCTGTCAACCATGACCCAAAAAGTATCATGGCCACCTGGTGTCCTCGGCAGCCTAGTGACAATCCTTAGAGATACTCTCCCACTTCCACTTGGGAATGGGAGAGACTGCAATAACCATAGCGGTCTCATATGCTAAACCTTGACCAGTTGACAGGTCAAGCATCTACTAATGTGTTGTGCCACATTGTGTTTCATCCCGTCCCATCAGAAATGTTGGTGTAGATCATGATACATCTTGGTATTATTGGAATGAATAAACAATCGTGAATTGTGTGCCTTATCAAGAATGTCTTTGCGTAACTGCTCATCCTTGGGTACAACGACCCGACTAGTCTTCCACAAAATGGACCCTGTCACCACAAAATCATCACATTCGTCCTTGCTAGTACACGGGTATATGTCTCTGATCCAAAGAATTATCTTCTGACCTTCGATTTTGCGATCCCATAAATTGTTGAATAGTGGAGGTACGGCAGTAGATATGGATGCAGTCCCATGAGGGTGCCAATCTGTCCAAACTGCGAGCATATCACATGTGTATAACCATTTTATCGTACCATCTACATGAGCTCTCCTGCTAAGCGCATTTGCCACCACGTTTCCCTTACCGGGGTGGTAAGAGATCATGTAATCGTAATCCTTTAGTAGCTCAAGCCACATGTGATGTCTCATGTTCATCTCGTTCTGATCGTAGATGTATTTCAGACTCTTGGTCTATGAAAATCTCAAAGTTCACCCCATATAGATTGATAGTAGCGACGGATCTTCAAGTGAAGACAACTGCCGCCAACTCCAAGTCATGGGTGGGATAATTCCACTCATGCAGCTTGGACTGACGTGGTGCATATACAATCATGTGACATCGTTGCATTAGAACCGCTCCTAAACCTTCTTTTGAGCCATTTGTGCATACTGTGTAATATTGAGTGCATGAAGGAAATGCAAGAATGGGCGCAGTAGTCAATCTTTCCTTCAATGTCTAAGGCCTGCTCGCATGAGTCGTCCAAATGAAAAGAATTCCCTTTGTGTCAATCGTGTCAAGGGAAGAACTACTCAGGAAAAATCACTGACGAAGCATATGTAATAGCCCGCTAGTCCAAGGAAACTATGAATCTGAGTGGTTGTCTTGGGCTGCTCCCAAGACATAACAGCCTCATCTTTGCAGGATCAACTGTGATATTTGCTCCAGAAATGATATGTCCAAGAAATGAGACTTGTGATAACCAGACCTCAAACTTGCTCAGCCTGACATACAACTTATATTCTCGAAGTGTGTCCAAGACCATCTTCAGATCATTTGCTTGTTTCATTTCGAGAATATATCAGAACATCATAAATGAACACTATCACAAATTTGTCCAAGTATGGATGAAAAATCATGTTCATCATATACATGAATGTTGCAGGGATATTCGTGTGCCCAAACGACATCACAACAAATCGTAGTACCCATATCGAGTCTGAAAACTGTCTTCAGAATATCTGATTCTCGAATCCTGCAGGCTGATGGTAGCATGATCTAAGATTGATCTTCGAAAACACCGAAGATCCATGTAGCTGATCAAACAAGTCATCAATGCATGGCAAAGGATAACAATTCTTCACCGTTCTCTTGTTCAGATATCGGTAATCAATGCATAATCTTATCGATCCACCCTTCTTCCCGACAAAAAGGACGGGAGTACCCCAAGATGATGTGCTCGGCCTTACAAAACCCAAGCCAAGTAACTCTTGTAACTGCACCTTTAGCTCTCTCCACTCAGCTAGTACAATGTGGTATGGAGCCATCAAGATCGGATGTATATCTAGCACTAACGTGATATCGAACTCCAAACCTGTAAATTTTAGCACTAAATGCATGCAAATCACTCCAAACCTGTAAATTTTAGCTATCAAAACAATGGTTGACTATGGTATGATTTTTTGGTCATATTGATGCCAACATAACCCCCAATTCTTCACATTTTTAAGGCGTGAAATAGTACAATAACAATGGTCTGAATTTATGTTAATTTCATGTAAATTTCTCTCAAAACCTCATCATTTAAACATGCAAATCAACATCAAATCCTCACATTTTATCATGAAATCAGAACCTGAACAGTGGCCTGAATTTAGTGTTAAATGCATGCAAAATACATCCAATTTCTCATCAAATCAGGAGCAAAATTTGTTATCTAAATTCAGTTCTAAATGCATGCAAAACATCCCTTATTTCTTCCTCTTTCAAGCTTAAATCTGTAGGTAATAAGTGGTTTGAAATTAGACAAAAATGCATGCATATCACCACCAATTCACATTTTTTAAGCATGAAAACTGTAGCAATTAAAGGTCTGAAATTAGATCTAATTCAAAGCAAATTACCTCTAAATCTTCTAAATTTTAAATAATGACATGGTCTGAATTTTGATCTAAATGCATGTAGTCACCATCAAAACTCTCATCTTTTTAGCATGCAAACTGGAGTATATTTAGTGGTCTCAAATCATGATCAATTCCATGTGTAATTACACATTTTCATCAAATTTCAAAAATATTTATTTAGGTTTTGAATTTGTTTCTAATTTTATATGGAAGACAATAAGAGGAGGGAAAGATGTACTTTTGATCTTCAAGAATTGGAGATCAAATTGCATGCAAGAGCTCCACTCAAAGAGATGAGTAGCAGCACCTTGAAGCAGCAGCAGCAGGTGCTTTGGCTTGCTAGAGCAGTAGCATTGGAGTGCAACTGGAGCAGCAATTGGCTGCTGGCAAGGCTTCCAACAGCAGCAGTTGCAAGAAGCTCGGAAGCAACAGTTCTAGGGCTGATATGATTGCTTGTAGCAGCTCCAGGTAGCAGCAATTGGTTGCTGACTGCAGCTACATATAGTAGCAGTAATGAGCAGCTCCAGCAGAGTTGCCTAAAGCAGTAGCAACTGCTTGATAACAGCTCTTCCAGTAGCTATGGACAGTTGCTGAAGCAGTATTTTGGCTTTAGCTCCAACAGAGGTTTGGGTACCTTTGATTAGATTAAAAATAAGGATTTGAGGGAAAATTAAAAAGGATGAAGGGGTTTTGGGTCGTATTAATAAGGAAAGAGGGAGTCCTGGTTTTGTCAAGTGGAGGAGACTTGGGGGCAAGTATTGGAGATTGTTCTGTTGGATTTTGAATTTATATTTTAAACCATTCTCTCTCTCTCTCTCTCTCTTATTGGAATAGCGAAGTCATTCATATTTCCACTCTAAATCTCTGATTCAGATAATCAGTATCTTGTTTGGACCTCTCAAAATGACGATCAAACGATATAAATTTTATACTTTTCTAATCCAAGATGGATTTGAAAATTGGTGAAATAGGTCCTTATTTGTGACTAAATTTTTGCGATTTAAATGATCAAACAACCTCCGATTGACGAATGGTCAATTTTGTTGGCCTTATTTTATCGAGAAGATTTATGGTCTTAGATTTTTTACGGTTTCTGATTACGTCACGTCTTTTCCGATGGCATGCATTACGATTCAATAAATTTTTGATCGATTGATCACTAACGAATTTTAATTTACGATTTCTTGATCAATTCAGACCATTTAATATTGATTGATAATTTAATTCGGGTGATTTGCATCTGGATATCACAAATATAAAAATCTCAAAGGAAGTCCTCGTCCTCGAGACTCGGGTCAATATTATTATATATTTTATATGTGTTTCATCTAGCCATAAGAACCTCAAAGGGTTTTGAACCCATAAACCTCAAATGAAAAACATGCAGTGTACTTTCAACATATATAATTAATAGGATTGTTTTGACAAATACCTAAAAAGAGTTGTGGGTATCATGCTCGCATATCTGCTTCAGTCTCTCATTTCACCTCTTCGACACCATGACGGTGCCAAAGCACCTGGACTAGGGGGATGTCTTTGTTGAAGCTTCTTAACAACACTATCGAGTATCTACATTTGGGCCTCTCCCCGTATGTCAAGTCAGGCTCACGTCCAGATTCTCATAGCTAATGACATGTCGAGGGTCATGCACGTACTTCCTTAGGTTGGATATGTGAAAGATATCGTCAATGGATGATAGGTGTGGAGGAAGGGATTCTCGATATGCCACCTTCCCTATAAGAGCAATGATCTCAAATGGTCCAACATATAGTGGCACAAACTTGCCACGAACACCAAATCTCTGTACTCCCTTCATGGAAGATACTCGTAGGAATACCCAATCTCCTAGTATTTATAGTAATTTCATCAGCATGAAATATTAAGTTAAATCTTAACAAGTCATATTTACAAATGGATTAAGAAAATATGATCAGATTACCTGAAATTCTAAATCTTTTCTCTAACGGTCTGCATAGCTCTTCTGGCAGCCATGTGCCAACCTCTGCCTTACAAGATCAACATCTCTCATAGTCTCCTCTAAGAGATCTACGGAGTAAAGAGCATGGTCACCTACCTCATGCCAACTGAGAGGTGTGAAACATATCCGTCCGTATAGGACTTCGAATGGTTCCATACCGATACTGGAATGATGCATGTCGTTGTACGTGAACTCTACTAACGGCAGGTGATCCTTCCAGGACCCTTTCCATTCCATAGTGCATGCACGTATCAAATCCTCAAGTGTATGAATGGTGCGCTCGCTATGTCTGTCAGTTTGCAGATGGTATGCGGAACCCATCTTCAGCTCTGTCTGTAGTTCTGACATGAACTGGTGCCAGTAGTGAGATGTGAACCTCGAGTCTTTGTCAGACACTACTCACATTGTATACCATGAGTCTTTGTCAGACACATATAATATGGACAATCTAGATGGAGTGTAGGTCATGCTGACAGGTATAAAATGAGCTAACTTGATCAACCTGTCAACCATGACCCAAAAAGCATCATGGCCACCTGGTGTACTCAACAGTCTAGTGGCAATCCTTAAAGATATTATCCCACTTCCACTTGGGAATGGGGAGAGATTACAATAACCATGGCAGTCTCATATGCTCAGCCTTGACCAATTGGCAGGTCAAGCATATGCTAAATGTTGTGCTACATTGCGTTTCATGCCATCCCATCAAAAATGTTGGTGTAGATCATGATACATCTTTGTGCTGCTAGAATGAATAGACAATCGTGAATTGTGTGCCTCACTAAGAATGTCTTTGTGTAACTGCCCATCATCAGGTACAACGACCTGACCAGCCTTCCACAAAATGGACTCTATCACCACAAAATCATCGCATTCATCATTGATGGTACACAGGTATCTGTCTCTGATACAAGGACCTATCTTCTGACCTTCGACTATGCGATCCAATAAATTGTTGAATCGTGGAGGTACGACAGTAGATATGGTTGCACTCTCATGAGGGTGTCAATCTGTAAAAACTGCGAGCATGTACCATGTGTATAACCGGTTTATCGTACCCTCTACATGAGCTCTTCTGCTAAGCACATCTGCCACCATGTTTCCATTACCGGGGCGATAAGTGACCGTGCGGTCGTAATCCTTCAGTAGCTCAAGCCACATGCGATGTCTCATGTTCATCTCGTTCTGATCGAAGATGTATTTTAGACTCTTGGTCTGTGAAAAATGCAAAGTTCACCCCATATAGATACTAGCGCTAGATCTTCAAGGTGAAGACAACTGCCGCCAACTCCAAGTCATGGGTGGGTAACTCCACTCGTGCGGCTTAAACTGACGTGACGCATATGCAATCATGTGACCTCGTGGCATTAGAATCGCTCCTAAACCTTCTCTTGAGGCATCTGTGTATATTGCATAATCCCGAGTGCATGAAGGAAGTGCAAGAATGAGCGCAGTAATCAATCTTTCCATCAATGTCCTGAAGGCCTGCTCACGTGAGTCGTCCCAAATGAAAGGAATTCCCTTCTGTGTCAATCATGTCAAGGGAAGAACTACTCGAGAAAAACTACTGACGAAGCATATGTAATAGCCCACTAGTCCAAGGAAACTACAAATCTGAGTGACTGTCTTGGGCTGCTCCCAAGACATAACGGTCTTAATCTTTGCAGGATCAACTGTGATATCCGCTCCAAAAATGATATGCTCAAGAAATGAGACTCGGATAACCAGAACTCACACTTGCTCAGCTTGGCATACAGATTTTATTCTCGAAGTGTGTCCAAGACCGTCTTCATATCATTTGCTTAATCTCGTTCAAATTTCGAGAATATATCAGAACATCATCAATGAACATTACCGCAAATTTGTCCAAGTACGGATGGAAAATCATGTTCATCGTATACATGAATGTTGCAGGGACATTTGTGTGCCCAAACGGTATCACAACAAACTCGTAGTGCCCATATCGAGTCCTGAAAGGTGTCTTTGGAATATCTGATTCTCGAATCCTCGGTTGAGTGGTGGCCTGATCTAATATCAATCTTCGAAAACATCGAAGATCCATGTAGCTGATCAAACAAGTCATTAATGCATGGTAGAGGATAACGATCTTCACCGTTCTCCTGTTCAGCTATCAGTAATCAATGCATAATCTCATCGATCCAGCCCTCTTCTTGACAAAAAGGACGGGAGTACCGTAAGATGATGTGCTCGTCCTTACAAAATCCAAGCCAAGTAACTCCTGTAACTGCGCCCTTCAGCTCTCAACTCAGCTAGTACCATGTGGTATGGAGTCAACGACATCGGATGTATATCTGGCACTAACGTGATCTCGAACTCAATCTCATTCTCTCATGAGGCAAACCTAACAAATCATCAGGAAACACATCAGGGTTGTCTAACACCACCCTGATGTCATGGGTCATCAGCTCTCTATCAGATATCTCTCGAACAAATGCTAGAAATGTTTCACATCCCTGATAAACAAATCTTTGAGCTCTCAACACTGATATGTACTCATTTTTGGAGTCATGAATGGTACCTCGAAAGTAATCAACTAAAGCATGATGAGCTGACAACTAGTCCATGCTCAAAATTTGTTTTAGTGCCCACTTCGTCCCCCTTTTCCAGACGAGACTCTTCCCATCTTACCTTGCTAAATTTTTCTTATTGATACGAAATAAATAATGAAAGTTTAAAGATAGAGAAAAAACATAGATATGCGATTAATTTATATTTTTTGTTATTTATTTCTATCTATTATCCTCATTTTTTATACATCAAAAGCATACTTGATCATTTTAAAAATATACATATTTTAAGTTTAACCTTACATTTAAATCCTTTCGACAAATCTCAGAAATTATGGAAGGGTAGACGGGAAAATGTTCCGCATTTTCCATTTCCTTTGTTTTTACTAAAAAGGATAAAAATGATTTTGCAGCGGCAATTGAAGACATAGTAGTTGATATTAAACAATAATAAATTCTATTTGAACTCTACGGTTCGTTTGGTTGCAGGGTTGGGCAAGGTTGGATTGGATTGGGCTGGGTGAATAGTAAACTGTGAGGAGGAGGTACCCTCTGAATAGTACCCCAACCCAACCATGTCCAACCCTGTAACCAAATGAACCCTACGTGAGTCCATAAAATAAAAAACGGAAATAAAGTAAAAGTCCGGACTTCAACTAATAATAATAATAATAAAAGGTTCGCAGGCCTATAAAATAAAGGGAGGTTGGAAAAACAAGGGATGCAATAAACGAGACATGCCCGTGGGGGTAAAGCAGGCGACTCTCGCGAGAGAAGCAATAGATTTTGGTGCCGTGAGAATATGGACTGTGATCAATATCTATCTCTATCTACCTGGTGCCAATTAGTCTACAAACCCTCGCGTATAAATTGATGGGATCTTGGACGTTGGTGATCCACATCCCTCACAGATCACATCTCTAGCAGCTCCAGTACCCCTCAGGTTAGCCATGGCCACTCGCACGCTTGTGCTCGCGATCACGGTGCTCGCCTTGATGTTCCTTTGCAAAACGAATGCAGTGCGACCCGAGCTGGATAAAGATACACTCCGTGACTGCATCATGGCTTGTGTCGACGGCCGCCTCGCGTGTAGGGATGGTTGCGGCAGCGCACCTTGCATCGAGCTGTGCGAGCGCATCTACAAGGGATGCGTCTTAGCTTGTGCCGGGATCCATCCTTCTCCCGGTCCTGCTCCTGCTCCTCATCCTCCCAGGGCAACTTAGATGGCTTCTATATGATATTAGGGTTTTACTATATATATGAGAAACAAATAAGGCATGACCGAAGTTCCATGCAGTGTAATGTCCAAGTACATGCCATGCTTAATTTATGTTTGCGGTTTATCTTTATACTCAATAAATCTTCTCTATGTATCTGTAATATTTGGTTTCATGGAAATTATAACATAGAGATCCGAGCAACTACATAGAACAGGGAGGATGGATCATCTGCTGTAATATAGCAGGTGTTGTAATGCAGTTATCCGTCCGATGAGGGTAGAGGGCCGGGGATGATCGGCCCTCGATGAGGGTCATCCGATCCTCATCGGACGGATCCATACGTTACAGCACCTGCTTTATTACAGCAGAGGATCCGTCTTGTAGAACAGGGTCTGGCAACGATGCATGAATTTGCATATTGATCTGTGGTAGAATCTGGAGGGATGGGAGACAAGACACTCAATATAATACATAATCAAAATAAAACCTTTGTATCAACATGGTGAGCTTTGCCCAGGCCTTTAGAAACATGTCTCTTAACGGAGCCGTGCACACCGATCGGCGGAGGTATGCAATAATAGATTGGATCGTCACATGTCTCTTTACCATTGCTCTTCATTATGTGACCATTGAAAGTTGAAGGTCTTTGCTGGTTTTAAACTAAAAATAGCATCCATTAGAAAGAGGACGATTATTAGAATAAAAGCATCATATGATGAAGAAACTCCGTGATCCTTTCTTCTTGTATGTAGCATCAATTCGTGATTGAAAACAAATTTATTGAGATTCCTAGATGTATACATATCACTTCGATACACTTGAACTTGCTTCAAAAAGTAGGCCCACATTCAGGCATTATTAATTTATTGGACTCCTATCACTTTTGTAGATCGAATTAACCTTCTTCCTCTCAAGCAAGCATTGATAGATCTCGTAAAGATTTGAATTTTGATAGTACAAATTATAGGAACTATTTCTTGGGTGATAGTTCATACATGGAGATGTCGAATTATATCTACGTTAATGGGTTCTCGGATGTGAGGGAGGTGTCCGACGGGTCGGTGGGGGAGTCAGAGGGCAATGACAGAGGACGGGTAGGGGAGAACCATATGTTCTCGAGCTTTGCATGGATGCAGGCAGTGCAGAAACAAACCGGTGGTGACCTACGGATATGGGTAGGCGGTGGGCGGCGCGGATTGCCAGATGCCGGGAAGGAGGAGGTCTGCTTCCTTAAGATAATTATTAAAAAGGTTGGAAAAGGAGTTGCCTACTAAGGTGGAGGAACGGAGGGGGGGCTCTCCCTCCTTAAGAAGAATGACGAGGTGATAATAGAGGAGTTTAGCACGAAAGATATACTTCCTACTCTAATGTGGAAGACATGAATGTGAGGAAGAGGAAAATCCAACATTATGGCAAAAGAACACAAAGAAAGGAGGTCACAGACTTATGGGTTACAGATGAATTAATGACTGGATACTGGGGAAAAGGAACACCGCGAAGTCTTTAGATGGCAAGAAGAAGAAGAAAAAGCGAGGGACCTGGGTGGACCAAGGAAGAAATGATCGATTTTAAGAAGAGGCTGGGAAGAAGATACCATGCATTTGTCTATATAGTACGAGAGGAATCGGATGCCAAAGAAATCTTCGAAGCAAGGGAAAAGAGGCAGTATGAAAACTTGTTCGACCACCTCACGTTACGAAAACTAATTCATGTTCATGACTTGGAAGGTTTGCCTTTGGTTTTGTATTTTTCTTATTTCAAGGCCATATAGCCATACTTAAATATAGTTTGCATTTATGAAGGCCATGTAGACCATAGCTTTATATTTCTTAATTTTTCTAATTGTAAGGTTATATGCCCCTCATATTATGGTGCCTCATTGTATGCATCTTTTACAAAAAAAATGAAAAGGGAACCAAGGCCAATAAATCTGGGTTTATTAGTAAGAAAAAAGTAAGAGGGTGTGGTCAATCCATAAGTCTAAGAAGGCCCCTCTTAACCAGAAGGGCTTTAGAAAGAATCCCAGTCTATTGTATCATAAGCCTTAGGATGCATGTTGCCTCTAATTTGCCACCATATATGGGGCCATCACAACACTATTCACCATCAATCTAACAGGCACAAGGGTGTTTGTTGAGGGCTAAACAGATCATTTAAACCAAGCATAATTTGTTGAACATGAGATTAGTCACAATTAGATACACAACATTCAAGAAGGTGATCTGCCTGAAATCCTAAATCCTCCGAAAAACCTCCTTATGCAATAAAAAATTAGAATTTTGTTCTATCAAAATCCGCAATTTTGTTTCGGGAACTCATCCAAGATCCCCACGACATCAGACTATAACAACCATGAAGAAGATTGGAACCATTGAATCCCGACACAACCCCTTGGTATTCAACTCCCCAAACTCTAATGAAGAAGATTGGGAAACCATCGAGCCCCGACAACCCCTCAACATTCACCTCCACGATTGTCAAACACACTTATTGTTCAGAAAACTTCTAAGTTCTAACCAACCCAACAACCTTATCAGCTTGTAGCGTGTCGGTGCCCTCTTCGACCACCTCCAACTGGTATCCATGTTATACAGACTGATCTATCTGAAACAATGAATAATTGCACTCTCAACCTTACCTATCCCCCTGGAGCTAAAAACTAGAAAACTCAATTGCAAGGATGAAGTTCCTCCTAACCAATGGCTTGCATATGAGTGGTGAAGGTTGTGTCGATATCCCCCTCCCTATCTGGAGAATTGTCTCCATTCGACCTCCATATTTCTGTCCTCCTTTGTATATCACTTTTTGTTAAAGCAACCTCTCATCGAGTTAAATGTTTGTAAAAGCCATGAAGTAATCTAACATGTCCAACCGATTAATCATGTACTAGACCAGTGCCCAAGCTAAAAACTAGAAACTCAATTGCGAGGATGAAGTTCCTCCCAACTGGCGGCGTGTAGAGTGGAGAAAAGTTGTATTGATATCCCCCTCTTTATCTGGAGTGTTGTCTCTATTCTACCTCCATATTTTTGCAGTCATCATGCACCACTTTTTGTTAAAGCAGCCTCTCCTTGAGCTAAATGTTCGTAAAAGCCTTGAAGTACTTCATCATGTCCAAGCAATCAATCATGCACTAGACCAGTACCCTCCTTTGTTTTCATTATTGTCGAACATCTCTTAAAAGTCTGAAGATGCTTTCTTTAATCCATACGCTTTATATGCATCACACCCCTCCAAATCCTAACTATTCCAAAATTCAACCACAATGTCTTTGAAGTATAACGTCTTTTTTTCTCACATTAAGTAGAGTCAGCTACATGGATTCTTTACCTCCATTCAGATCTATCTTGGGTCATTCTCGGGTTTATATCCAAAAAACTAAGAATCCTTCGGGTAGTCTCATTCCAACACTTTGTGGGCCTTCCTCGCCCCCTCTTAGCCGCCTCAACATCCCAAAACTCGCATCTTCTAACTGGTGCATCAACAAACCTCCTTTGCAAATAGTCAAACCATCTTAAGCAGTTAGTTATCTCTCATCTTATCCTCTATCGGAGCTACACCAACTTTCATTCTCTTCATCTCATTCCGAATTTGATCTTTACATATACAACACACATCCACCTTAACATTTTCATTTCTGCTATTGTTCATTCTTTGCACATATCTATGGTTCACAAGACAATATTCAGATGCATAAAGCATAACAGGTCTCACAGGTGCTTTGTAGAACTTTTCTTTGATTTTCAAAGGAATTTTCATATCACATATAACAATAGAGGCTCCTCTCTACAAGTCATGATTTGGTACAATCTAAAAAACTAAAACAATACACTGCTATACACAACAAATAGAAACCTAATCAATATATCTAACTTAACAAATAATTCTACTAAAAATAAAAAGAAATCCAATTAAAATTTCTAGCTCAATAAATAATCCAATTAGAAAACCAAACAAAAAAAACTAAACTTAAATAAAACAATCCAAAATATAAAATAGTTATAAATACTGCCATAAATATATAGCCTAAACAATACAACTTCTCATATAAACTAACACTACATGAGATATTTCAAAACACATGTAACATTCAGTTGATCCTTCAAAAGAGACATCAATCTCAAAAAAAGAACTAACCCCATTGCAACGTCGACACATTTACAAATAAGCAACTTTGAGAGCGATGGATGTAGCACTCATCAATCAACTAGATGACCTCTTAGCAAAGAAATGATCTCCCATCCATACTTGAAGTCTTGTCTCCAAAACACATGAAAACATTTACTAGAATATCCTTATGAATGTCTAGCAACTTGACCACGTGTCTCACCAAACATGAAACATCAATCTAAACTCTCTAACCAGTAAACCCACATTAAATTCAATGAGCATACACCATGCCCCTCCTTTGTTGAACCTTTCCCCATCCCAAGGAACCTCCTTAGAGAAAACACATAGGAATGGTAAAGAAGATCAATTTCTGCATGCCAAGAAAACCATTGCCCCGTAACGAGAGAGAAAAATACTGCATGGTTGTACAATCACAGCAACATGATCACATGTATCGCTAACAATGAAGCAATTGTCTAAACTCCCGTACCAACAAATCCACTTTAAATTTCAACCACACACCCACCCCTCGGTTGTTGGACTATTCTAAATGAATCTCCCAAAATGTTAGTCTTTTTTACTTTACAACAAGCATCTCTTTACTAAATAAAACCAAGACAATGTACATATATATAGATTCAATAATAAGGAAGTTAAAGTTGTGATAAAGGTAGAGATCAAAATACATTTCATTCCAAAGAATGATGCTTTCAAAATACTTAAGTTCAAGTGCTTCCAAAGGGATGGAAGAATTAGTGGAGATGTCGCTCACCGAATTAATGAATTTGTGGATGAAGTGGAGAAGAGCCCTCGTGTTCTTTGTGGTAAAAGGACACCTTTGAATACAACAATAGCAAAGCATTTTCCCACATTAAGTATGGTCGGCTACATAGATTCGTTGCCTCCATTCAGATTTATCTTGGGTCATTCACGAGCTTAGATCCAACTAAGATCTCTTTGGATGGTCTCATTCCAACACTTATTGGGCCTTCCTCACCCTCTCCTAGCCAGCTCAACATCCCAAAACTCACTTCTCATAACCAGTGCATCAGCCGACCTCATTGGCAAATGGTCAAACCACCTTAAGCGGTTTTTTCTTATCTTATCCTCGATCAGAGCTACACCAACTTTCCTTCGGATTGCGTCATTCCAAATCCGATCCTTACGGGTATGTCCACACATCCAACTTAGCTTTTTCATTTCTGCTACTGTCATTTTTTGCACATGTCTATGGTTCACAGGCCAATAAAAGGACACCTTTGAATCTCAAAGGAAAATACGACGCAGTTGTGGAGACTTGAATGCTTTATGATAATGAATGTAGGGCAGTTCAATTAATCATGGGCATAAAATGTTTATCGTTGAGATGAAGACGCTTTGTGGACCTTAGGTTACCTACAGAAGGAATGGATTTACAACGAGAATATTAAACAAAAGGATAATGTAAGAGAAACTCGACGAAGATGGTCTGGACGTGCAAAGAAGCCATCTAGTACTCCAGTTCCTAGGTGTAAGAAGTCAGAAGAAGAGCTTGTAAGAAAACCCGAGGAAGAAAGAAATGTTGATTGGAGATTATTAAGAAGGTTATGGCTTCTTTAGATCTAAATTGGGGCATAACCTGAATTACATGTTCAAAAAGAAAAGAATCCATGTAGCAGGGCCACTTAAAGTGGGAAAAGATTTGGTTGTAATTGATGTTGCACAACTTCATGTAAAATAAACAAGGAGAATCGGAGATATCTAGTAATAATGAATAAAACAGCAAGAAGCAGGGACACCATGCGTTTTGTATTATGATACTTGTTTAGATAGCATACATGAATAAATGCATACATTTCCTAGTAAAGGCTGATCGATAAGAATTATACCGTTTGGAATAACCAAATTAAACCTGTCCAAAAAATATATATTGTTGGGAAACTATTACATATAGAATATAACGTATTGTTCTCAACACAAATTGGACCATATTAGTTACACAAATGCACACTTAAGACGAGAACTTAATTATTAAACTTTTCAAGGATATTGTACTATGGGATCCCATGGATCTTTCTCTCTTTTACAGCTAAACACAAAAAAAGAACTCAAGCACTGAAAATAAGAGGGTTACCACCACTTAGCCAGCCATTTGAGTGAGCCGGTGAATGGTGGTCTTGGCAAGCCTGTTGGTAGGATCAATCTTCAGAACAGCCCTCAAATCCTCAGCCCCAAGCTTATATTTCTCAGTGCTCTCATATAAAAGAGCACGTTGCACAAGTACACCGACGTTTTTGCTATCACTATCCAATACCTGCCCAAAAAAAGAAGCACGGATATTACTTGCTTCTAAGTGGACGTAAAAAGACAAAAAGCAAGCAAAATGCATGACACTCAATACCTTTGAGCAATCAGTGATGGCCTTCTTGTACTCACCGACCTCCTTGTAGCAGCTCGCTCTGCATGTCAAGACCTCTGCCATTGCACCAGCATTCCCGGACTTCTCGATGAGGACAACAGCCCAAGAAAGCCATTTTATGGCATCCGCAAACTGCCCCTGCTTGTAATTCTCCACACCCTTGTTCGTAGCAATGGTGGCCGTAACTCCTGTGGGAGGTGGTGGGAGCCCATCAAGCTCCGTTGTCGTCCCCCCTCCATCCCCACCACCAAACTCACCTCCCAGATCCCAATCGTTCGCATCCGCAAATGGCTGGCTTCCGCCTCCGGCATCCGAACCGGTACCTACCGAAGACGAGAACAAACTGTCCAGCGGATCGAGACCAGAACTGGCAGCATTGGAAGCCTTCGGAGGCGGCGGTGGCACCCCAAAGCCAACATTTTTAGCACCACCAATCCCTTCAAACACATCAAACGAGAAATCTACACCACCACCACCACCACCTTTAGAACTACTTGAATTCTGGAATTCTCCAAACGAGTAATCACTACCTCCACCAACACCAGCTTTGCTCCCGGAATTCGCCGGCACGGAGCCACTGATGCTTCTGGCCGGCTTCACGGTGAGATCCGCCAACGAGCTAAACGGATCCTTCCCGGGGGCAGAAGCGGAATAGCTCTTCATCGGAGGAGCTCCGACCTTCGCACCCCTACCGATGGAATTACCGCTACCGGTGACGAAGCTCCCCAAATTCTCAGCGGATCCGCGGCTCGTGGGGCGCGCGGGGTTGGCGTTGGGATTGGGAAGAGGATCGGCGAGGTTGCCCATGGAGAAGGCGTTGCGCGGGGGTGCGGCGCGGAGGGGGACGTTGGCGGAGGGCTTGGATAGGGTGGCGCCGACGAGGTCGCCGAAGAGGTTGGGGTCGGATTTGGGGAGGCCGAGGGAGGGGGAGGGGGCAGCGGAGGTGGAGGTCCAGGATTTGCCGAAGATGTCGCCGGTCATGGAGGAGGGGGCTGCGGATCTGGGAGCGGTTGCGGGCTGGTGGGTCCATGCGGGTTTGTTGGGGGTCCAGGAGGAGGGCGGAGGAGGGGAGGGATTAGGGTTCTTGTGTTGGTGGTGGTCTTTGAGGGGGGCGGGTGGCGGAGGAGCGGGAGGGGAGGCCGAAGTCGAAGGTGTAGTTGTTGAAGGAGGAGGAGGAACGCTGGTTGTTCATGCTGATCGGGATCTGAGACGGCGGTGGATTCGCGGTGGGGGAGACGAACCTGCCGTTGCTCTCGTTGGTTCTCGGTTTCTTACGCTACTTTCTTCGGGTAAATTGCTCTGAGCACCCTGGATTTGGATGGGGTTACAATGGGAGCCCTGCAATTACGCTTTTTTTCTTTGTTCTTCGAGTTTGGACTTTGGATTCTATATAACCAACCATATCTCACATTGAGATCCATTGCTACCTTTGTTTCTACGTAAGGAGAAGTGGAGATAGCTTTCTCTCATTTGAATTTTCGTCACCCTCTCTCATCCTAAAAAATGGGCATTTCCACAATGGATGGAAGCTTGAAGTTTTCTTGAAGATGTGTCCAACCCATGGGCATTTGATGGAAGCCTTTTGTCTCAAGGAAATATCTCAAATCCCTCTTGTTATTCCTCGTAAACTTTTAGTATTCTTGTATATATAAATATAAAAATAGGATTTCTTTCATTCCATGTGCTTTATGATGCATAGATCTATATATTGCCAATGTAAATTGTAGCCTCCAGGGGGAAGGGGGTGGAGGCCCACGGTGGCCTCCGGGAGGAGGGAGGGTGGAGGACCGCGGTGGCCTTCGAGGGAAGGGAAGGGGTGGAGGTGGAGGCCCGCGGTGGCCTCCGAGGAGAGAAAGGAGGTGGAGGTGGAGGCCCGCAGTGGCCTCCGAGGAGGAAGGGGGGGCACAGGTGGAGGCTTGCAGTGGCCTCCGAGAGGGTGGTGGGTGGAGGCCCGCGGTGGCCTCTGGGGGGGAGGGGTGGAGGCCTGCGTTGTTGTTGGATGCAATTTCATTGTTGATTAATTAGACTTATCATATCTTCTTTAGATCTATTGATTCTCATGGTTGATCCAAAGGTTCTTGTGGAACAGTGGTGAAGTGAGATAGATTATGCCAATGAAGACTTAGATCCATGATCCTCGCATAGCTAAGATGTCTATCGAGCTCGACGAGTCAAGTCGACTTCAATTCGGACTCAAACTCGATAAAAAAACATGGGCGCGATAAGGTTCAAGCTCTAGATTGTTGGCTCAGACTCGAACTCATCGACTACGAGTTGGCTCACGAGCCTCTTAATGTGTCGAGTTCTTTGAGTCGAACTCAACAAGTTCGACCTGGCTCACGGGCCTCTTAACGAGTAGTCTAGGTATGTATAAAACAATATTGCATGTTCCCATGTTCATATAGAGATTCTCATGCCTTGGGTTATTAAAGTCGATCGATGTGGGACTAAACATAGTGACTTCCCCACATCTAAGTATATCGAGTTATCTAGTTGAGCACGACCCAACTTGAGTATAACTCGATAACCATAACGGGCCACAAATCCAACTCGAGCTCAGGCTTGATAAGTTTTCAAGTTGGTCTCACGAGCTCTTAACAAGGTGAGCCCAAGTTGAGCTCATCGAGCTCGAGCTGTCCTGACATCCCTAGCTTGAGTAGATCGGATTCTACGTGGTCTCAGTGATCTCCTACAATCCAAGTATCATTTGTGATGATTTGGTATCGTTTCATTTAATCTACTTTTTTTAGCATGTTAGACATGTGCTTGAGGATGTTGCATGTTAATTTTTTGCAAGAAGTTTTTTTTATTTGAGTAGATCAAGGCTACCAAAAATCGAACGCGGCCGCTAAGGTTTGAAAATATATTTCAGGAGTCTGCGCCTTCGGTCCTTTGGATCATGAATTTCTCTTTTCAGTTGTTAGGATACTTTGCACAGAATCTGAACACAAATTTTCATTGGGATAAGAGATTAATCAAGGTCCAAATCCTCAATTTAATATTAATACTAAGATTTAAATTTCATTTGTCAGGGTGGGAGGGGTGGTGGTTAATGTTCAATGGCCAATTCAAATGGACCTTGGCTAGAGTAATCCTCAATTTAATTTTAATACTAAGATTTAAATTTCATTTGTCAGGATGGGAGGGTGGTTATTAATGTTCAAGGGCCAATTCAAATGGACCTTGGCTAGAGTTAGCTGGATGCATCTATTAATTTGTGGATCGGTTTGGAGATTTGACACAAGATTAATGCATATCAAGAGATTTTATTCGGGCTAAGGGTGCATACTTAGTGGATCTACTTAACCATTGATACGAGCGCTTCGCTCGAAGGGAAATCCACCAAAGATGGCATGCAAACCCTTTCTCGGATCTGTTAAGGATCAAGGTAGCATGCAAATGCTCTCTCAAATATGTTAATGATGAATCCCATATTTATCTACTCAATTGACTTGATTTGAGCTTTTTTATGCGCAAAAGCACCTAAAACCCCCTTGATTATACCATTTTATTCTTTTATTTATACATGAATAAAAATCACTAATAAACACTAGATAGTACCAAAATCAAACCATAATTATTAAGAAAAAGAAGGATGTACTTGTTTAAACTAATAGAAAATAAGAAATGAATAGTGTGTTAATCCTATTTGTTTCTCCTAGCCCCAAAGATCTGGGCAGTATGACCAAAAAAGAGAGCTACAGAAAGAAAATTAAAGAAAATCTCAAAACTATGACTTGCATCTGTACATATTCATATGTACATATGCTTCACAAACATCACTAATTTTAATAAATCCATGTTAACTCTAAAAAATAAAACCAACTATGTTGTGTGTATATGATTAATCTAAATTCACGAAAAATACGAAACAAACCACTTTCAAAGGAATAAAATTCCATATTTAAAACTTGGATTTTCGAGCTTCTATGTATATAGGATGATAGTGTATTCAGAACACGGATATTTTGTGTATAAAATCTCATCTTTTTGTTTTATTTTATTTTGCTTTGGCTTCTTTAGCTTATAATATTACTAATCAAAAAGAAATAAAATAAAAAATAGTAAAACACTCAAAACAGCTAAAAAGTTTTCCTATACATAAACAATTTTCATCTATAAACAAGATTGTCCTATTTCATCTATTCTTTTCTTTAATCACTTAAATCCAAAAAATAGATAATGGGTAATTAAAATATAATATGTATATAGTATTAAGAAGAAAAATTCAAAACTAACAAAATAGGTATTTTTGACCTAAAAATGCTTATTGTATATATATGTAGATTACCTTTTTCTATTTTTTGAGCTCTTCATGAAAATTGTCTACCTAATTAAGATCTGCAACTTTCATTTTGGATACTTTTATTTTGACTTTATTTGTTGTTATATCAGATATCACAGTTGATCTTGCAAAGATGAGGTCGTTATGTCTTGGGAGCATCCCAAGACAGCCACGCAGATTCATAGTTTCCTTGGACTAGTGAGCTATTGCATATGCTTCGTGAGTGATTTTTCCTGAGTAGTTTTTCCCTTGACACGATTGACACAGAATGGAATTCCTTTCATTTGAGACTACTCATGTGAGCAGGCCTTTAGGACATTGAAGGAAAGATTGACTACTGCGCCCATTCTTGCACTCAATATTATGCAATATACACAGATGGCTCAAGAAAATGTTTAGGAGTGGTTCTAATGCAGCGATGTCTCATGATTGCATATGCACCACGTTGGTTTAGGCTGCATGAGTGGAATTATCTCACCCATGACTTGGATTTGGCGGCAGTTGTCTTCACCTTGAAGATCTGGCGCTACTATCTATATGGGATGAACTTTGAGATTTTCACAGACCGATAGTCTGAAATACATCTACGATCAGAACGAGATGAACATGAGATATGTCATATGGCTTGAGCTATTGAAGGATTACGCCTACACGATCTCTTACCACTCCTGTAAGGGAAACATGGTGGTAGATGCGCTTAGCAGGAGAGCTCATGTAGATGGTACGATAAACTGGTTATACACATGTGATGTTCTCGTAGTTTTGACAGATTGGCACCCTCATAAGAGTGCATCCATATCTACTGTCGTACCTCAACTATTTAACAATTTATGGGATCACATAGTCGAAGGTCGAAAGACAGATCCTTGGATTAGAGACAGATACCTGTGTACCAAAAAGGACGAATGCGATGATTTTTTGGTGACAGAGTCCATTTTGTGGAAGGATGGTCGGATCGTTGTACTCGATGATGAGCAGTTACACAAAGACATTCTTGATGAGGCACATAGTTCACGATTTTCTATTCATTCTAATAGCACAAAGATGTATCATGAGCTGCACTAACATTTTTGATGGGATGTGATGAAACGCAATGTGGCACAACACATTAGTAGATGCTTGATTGTCAACTACTCATGGCTGAGCATACGAGACCTCCATCGTTATTGCAGTTTCTTCCCATTCTCAAGTGGAAGTGGGAGAGTATCTCTAAGAATTATCACTAGACTGTCGAGGACACCAGGTGGCCATGATGCTTTTTGGGTCATGGTTGAAAGGTTGATAAAGCCAACTCATTTTATACCTGTCAGCATGACCTATACTCCATCATTAGTACGAATTTGTACGAATTTGAGTCCATTTTCAAGGTTGAAAGGTCGAATATCAACAAATTATATTCATGCTTGAAATATGAGAGATCTAGGGACGAATTAGTACGAATTTGAGTCTATTTTCAAAACTAATTAGTTACGGATCTCATGCATTAAGAATGAAAGAATTTGGGAGTGTTTTATATGCAACTGGATCAAAATTTAGACCACTAATTACCTACATATCTTATGTCTTAAAAATCAAAAGTTTTGGGTAGATTGATTTAGAAAGGAACTTAATCCAAATCTAATGAATGGCTCTAAATCTCATAAGTTAAAGAAGAAAAGAGTTGGGTAATCTGGCATAGAATTGAACTAAATCCAGATCTAATGAGTAGCTCTAATATCAAGATTTATAGAAGAAAAGAGTTGGGTAATTTGGCATAGAATTGAACTCAAATCTAGATCTAATGAGTAGCTTTTAATTTCTTGATTTTAAAATATTGAAATAATCCTTTGAGTTTATAAACCAATCATTATTTATCACGATTGATAAGAGTTATTGACAACATATCTAAATCTATAAAGTTAACTACAATAGAGAATGAAAAGGAGTAGTAATCAATTGAGTATGATGGTGAATTAGTTATGACTGTTAATTGTGTCAATCATGGTGATCCTTACACTTGACTCTGCGAGGGTATGATGCCCCTCGGTTGAGCGGAAGATAGGAAGCCTAGTTAGGGCAGTGACCACCTCGTACACGGATCTAGGATCCTAGTCTTTTGCACGATTTTGCGTGAGTTTGCAGTATTTTTACATTTCGTTGGGATCTAAGTGTTTGACAAATTCCGCTGAAACTGTTTCAGTAGGGTACTTAGGTAGAAGGACGCTTGATTTTA
Source organism: Ottelia alismoides (assembly GCA_037367405.1). Taxonomy (NCBI): domain Eukaryota; kingdom Viridiplantae; phylum Streptophyta; class Magnoliopsida; order Alismatales; family Hydrocharitaceae; genus Ottelia; species Ottelia alismoides. Next base: position 1,161,285 of record JAZKJV010000272.1, read on the forward strand.
TTTTCTTTTCGAGTTCGTTTTTCTCGTATCGGTCCGACCATTTTGGAGTGATTCGAACCAGGGAGTCTCTCCCACTCGTCTCAAGGCGTAGTTTTACAGTGAACCTAACTCTCTCTTGGACCACACTTCCACTGAAAGGGCGAGACAGAAGAATCTCTTAGGATTCTTCCTCATCGCTTGAGTTTTGGTTATTGTTCCGCAAGTAGGTCCTAGCGAGCAAAAGATCGTTGTTTGGAGGAGTTGAGTTTGGTTACTATTCCGCCGGTAGATACTAGCAAGGAAAGATATTAGATCTTGGAAATCATTAATCATCAATTATCAATCATCAATCATCAACATTTAATAAGATCTATCATCATATCCGACATCTCACAAGATTGGAAGTAAAAATAAAATCATCCATATCAAAATAAGAAATATTGCTATAATTGTTAGGTGAACCTAGTAGACGTATTGGGAACTTAGTTGGGATTCATATACAGAACAACTTGAAAACCATTTTCATGCAAGTAGCTTGTTAAATTTGAATGTTAATATCCATCTACTTGATTTATATATGAAACCACTGAAATACATGTTTTGTTAATAAATTAGATTGTACTCGACCTTTGTTGGCATTCTTTTTTTCCTAACATGGATGACAAGTAAAGCACCCGCGTCACAATAGTCTGACAACTGGACCCTTAGCTTTCGAGATTCATATGTTTTACTTTTGAGGGTACATTATAGCTTTTGTTCAGGATATATATAACTCTCATATACTCATTTCTTTCTATTCCATTATATTTTAGGATACATGTATAGAATGCCATTTCCTTTTGACACATGTAATATTTTATGAAAGTTAATGTAAATACGAATTCGGTGACACTTGTTAGTTCTGCATATGTTTATCATTATTTTTAATGTCATTCAAACAACGAAAAATTCTCTTATTTTATGTAACCTAATGCGATCGATAGCGAATATGGTACTGCGAGTGCTATGTAAACAAGTAACTCGGATCCCGTGCAAGCGTCATAATAAAAGATTATATTACATGTAACTCATGTAAAATGTGAAGATTATTCTGTTGAAGTTTCGAAAAATTGAAAAGGGGAGCAAATTGAGAATGAATCACGTATTCATTTGAAAATGGAAGCAGTTTCAGCGGCAGCTTGGTCCTCCTCCGATCTATTACTGCATGCATCCGCCGATTCGATCGGTGTGACGGCTCTGTTGCAGATTGAGTAATGTCAACTGAGAGAGATCGACATGTTTCTAAAGGCCTGGGCAAAGCTCACCATGTTGATATAAAGGTTTTATCTTGATTAAGTATGCATATATTGTGGTGCATGTCTTCTCTCCCATCCATCCAGATTGTACCACAGATCCATATGCAAATTCACGCTATCGTTGCCAGATCCTGTTCTTCTATGTAGTAGCTATGATTTCCATGAAACCAAATATTACAGATACATAGAGAAGGTTTATTAAGTATAAAGATAAACTGCAAACATAAATTAAGCATGGCATGTACTTGGACATTACATTGCATGGAACTTCGGTCATGCCTTATTTTGTTTCAAATATATAATAATACCCTAATATCATATAGAAGCCATCTAAGGGGACCTGGGAGGACGAGGAGCAGGAAGAGGACCGGGAGAAGGATGGATCCCAGCACAAGCTAGGACGCATCTCTTGTAGATGTCCTCGCACATGTCGAAGCAAGGCGGGCGGCCGCAACCATCATCCCTACATGCGAGGCGGCCTTCGACACAAGCCATGATGCAGTCACGGCGTGTATCTTCATTCAGCTCGGGTTGCACCGCATTCGATTTGCAAAGGAACATCAAGACGAGCACCGTGATCACGAGCACAAGCGTGCGAGTGGCCATGGCTAACCTGAGGGGTACTGGAGCTGCTAGAGATGTGATCTGTGAGGGATGTGGACACACCAACGTCGAAGATCCCATCAATTTATACGCGGGGGATTGTGGACTAATTGGCACCAGATAGATATTGATCGCAGTCCATATTCCCACGGCACCAAAATCTATTGCTTCTCTCGCCAGAGTCGCCTGCTTTACCCCCCACGCATGCTTCGTTTATTGCATCTAGAGATGCTGCAAATGGACGGATACGGATAGATATAGGTATTACTGTATCTTTATTTATTTTTGAATACGAATATAAATATGGATATTGACGGGTATTAAACTATCTTACCATATCTTTAAAGAAAAGACATGGATGTAAAACTGATAGTAATTGAAATGAGTGATGTTAGAAATACTATATAAAATTGATTTAAATATATATGAATTGATGGAAAACACATGATATAAATTTATTAAATATGTTTGTATCATAAAATTTATACAAATATGGTAAAAGAAGGTATATAATTATATTATATAGGGATAAAAATAAATCTATGACTATATTTATATAGGAAAACGGATATATGGATAAAGATACAAATGTTTACGGATATCAAAACGATATTTATATTCGTATCCATTTTAAAATGGATATGGATGCGGATATCAAAATTTGTATAAAAAAGATACGGTGACGAATCGGATACGGATATATCCGTAACCGTTTGCATCCCCAATTGCATCCCTTGTTTTTATAATCTCCCTTTAATTTATTATTATTATTAATTGAAGTCCGGACTTTTACTTGATTTCCGTTTTAATTTTATGGACTCTCGAAGAGTTTAAATAGAGTTGATAATGTTTAATATTAACTACTATGTCTTGAATTGCTGACGCAAAATCATTTTTTTTCTTCTTTTTAAATACAAAGGAAATGGAAAATGCGGAATATTTTCGTGTCCACCCTTCCATAATTTCTGAGATTTGAATCGAAAGGATTCAAATGTAAGGTTAAACTTAAAATATGCATATTTTTTTTAAATGATCAAATATGTATTTGATGTATAAAAATCAGGATAATAGATAGAAGTAAAATAATGAAAAATGTAAGTTAAAATAATTTTTTAACCGTAGATTGTTTCTTTTGCAGTGAACTTTTGGTTAACACAAATAAGACACCATTGTGTATGAGACATTAACAAATATGTATTTGATGTCCTTGTTACATATCTCTATTTGTATGAGACATTAACAATGAAAAGTTAATTATGTTTTATTTTAGATATGGAATGATATTATTTGGAATAACATTTATTGCATAATAACTTGTCATTGACTCACATGTCAGACACATCTTCCATGTGACCGCACCATTCGATACCCTCATTAAAGAGCTCTACGCCGATATCCGGCACGCTCGACACTCCTCGAACGCATTTATACCGCGCTTTGATATAATCATGCAGGAGGATCCTCCTCGATCTTCATGTGCTCCTTAGTGCAACATTTATGTGTATTTTGAGCAACAGAGATGGGGCTGAATCCTCCTATATTCTTCTCTAGTAAAGGATGCCACAGGTACCATTGTTTCTCATTCATATACTTTATATTTATTGTGATTTGATGATGCAATTGTTTAGGAGTTTGATTTAGGCACCATCACTTGAGGCTCGAGGCTCTAAGCCTTGATTGTTTACACTACAAGGAAAACAAGTTGTTGCTACAGAACTATGTCCACGGATGTGGGGCTTGTGGCCATAGAATTAGATTCTGGCCACAACATGTCGTGGCCAGTAGTCATAGCTACAAGTCTCGTCGTAAGAGTTCTCTAATCACGAATATGTCGTGGCTAGTACAAGTGACCACAAAACCTGTCGTGACCATAGCTCTTGTATGAAGACTTTGACCACAGAATTGTAGTTATAAGAAATTAGCGTGGCCACAAGTTTCCGTAGCCACATTCCGTAACCACAACTCAATTTTCTTGTAGTGTTAGTAGGTTGAAATGAACATTAGACTATTTGCTTTCCATTATCTAGTGGTTTATTTTGAATTAAAACTCAAATAATATTTGCATTTAGGTCTCTACAACTTGTAAAAAAATTAACACATTTCTCATCTTTTTTATTATTTTTAAACAGTTTCAATATTGATAGTATTGTATAAAATAGCCTCATTTTCTTTATAAATTTCATATTTTTTAGATATTAAATGGACTAAGTAGAATTTATTTTGCGAAACTTATGTTTTTTTGACCAAAAACGCAGTTGAGGATCGTATAGAAATAAATACTAATATCTGTTCTTTAAAATTGATGTATTTGCATGTCGATCAAATACAATTTATAACAAAAATACTTTATATATTAGGTTAAATAAACAATATAATATGTCTTATTCATGATACAATATAATATGTCTTATTTAAATAAATGCATTGACATGTAAAATAGTGGATCAACATGTAAAATCAATAAATAAATTTGTAAAATCAGTTAATGGATTTGCAAAATCATTGAATTGATTTGTAAAATCAATGTATCAATTTATAAATTTAGTGTATCGATTTGTAAAATAAATTAATTGATTTGTAAAATTAGTGAAACGATTGTAAAATCAGTGAATCTAACAAAAATAATGATTATGTATTGTCATCAACTCAGGAGGGGCTGAAGTCATCACCTTCTTCCCCAAACAAAGGGATGGGCTCCCGCTCCTCTACTCACCATCGCCGACAACCGCCCGTCCCTCCCCTTCTCTTCTCTCTATTGTCAGTTGCTCTCCTCCCCTTTGTGCAACCACCGCAGATGGTTGGACACCTTCTCCCCTCCATCTCCTCCTCTTCCTCGACCTCTATAAGAGGGAGGAGGATGACCCATCACGAAACCATTGAGGGCTTCGTCCCCTACACGCAACTTGGGACGTCGTACCCATCACCGACTCACTCCCCTGACTCCGTGCTTGATCGTTGCCACCATGCGCCCCAACATTGCTCCAACACCCGCCACGACGCCCTCCAATCACTGCTACATTGATCGAAACTTCCCTTTCCCAACATTGCTTCACCGCAGCAACCCCTCTTCGCCGCAAGCTCCTCCTCATGTCGATGATTAGCAACCCCTGAATTCCCACCGTCGTCATTTGTTGTGGAAGGAGAAAACCTTAAAAAGGATTCTCCCAACGAAGAGATCAAAATAGAATGTGGGATTGTCGCATTCAGTTTTTAGAATGTTACAAAACGAGTATTATGTGTGTGTGGACAGTAAAAAGATAATACCATCCGTACTCATTTAAAAATGGATATATACACTATAACATACCAGATATGGTCCATCCATTTTTGTTTACACTTCCGATTTCCATGTTACAGTTGTAAAATTATTTTTTTTTCCTGACATTGTATACCAACTAGAAAAATGTTGATTTATTGATAGACTTTATTAAATATATCGACCACGGGAAAAATTAAGGCAGACTATAACGATATAATTATACTTTTAACTAATTTAAAAAAATGAAAAATTAACTTCGTCCCTTTGCTTCCTCTTATGAAACATACATTCCCAATATGATCAATTGACAGAGCAGCCTCTAAATCCTGATAAACTAAGGGCATGTTTGGTTGCTGGGTTGGACTGGGTTGGGTTGGGGTACACTGGTGTACCCCTCCTTCCAACCCTCTCAATCCTCCTCATAGTTTACTATTCACAGCGGTACAATTTACTATTCAAAGGGGTACCCCAATCCAACCCAGTCCAATCCAGCAACCAAACAGGTGAGCAGCTTCTAAACGCAAAAAACTAAGGAAGAAGCTTAGAACATGTTTACAAATGCTGAGATTAAGCATTTTATTATGGAAAATAAAATTGAAGTAAAATCAGTTCAAGCTACTCAACTATACAATAGCCCCAATGTACTCATCTGCGGAAATGGCCACGTAGGAAAGAAGGTCAATATTAAAGCACTCAAAGAAAGCGTGCACTAAATAATGCGAGTACAGGATGTTCCTTCACAGTCTAACATATATGAGCCGGCCCGGCCCATAACCATGGAAGGAAATATCGTGATATATCGCCGATATATCGTCGATATATCGATATCGACATGGGATCGATATGGGCATCTATATGACGATATATCCCGATTTCCAAGCATTTTCTTCACAAAGGCTCGTCGATATGGGCGATATTTCGACGATATATCGTCGATATATCGTGGAAATATCGTATCGATACGATATCGAAACGATATCGATATCGATACGGCCTTCCATGCCCATAACAATTGGGTTGATCTCGGGTCCTAAGGGAACCACAAGGGTTTGGCTCAATGCTCATCCCTTAAGTAGACATGGACCTTATTCTAACCCATCCACCGATCATAAAGAAAAATTCAAAAATGTCAACCCTCTTCAGAAGATCATCGATGCAACAAGTCAGAAAATATATACTAATGATAGCAGACAGGGACGGAGCCAGAATATTTTTGAGAGGGAGCACCATGTTTTAAAAAAATATTTCTATCAATTATGAATTGATCATATTTTTTAGGAAAAAGAGAGCATGTTGTTGAGTTGTATGTCCCTTGTCTGTTCATCGCCTTATTAGCCATTTATCTGTTTTGGGATGTGTGAGTGCAAGTGGCTATGCTATTGGAACACGTACAGGTTAAAGATTAAAGACAACGGAGTGGCTGGGAAGTGATGAACATATAAGTTATATGCAGAATAGTTTGGATACTCCCCTTCATCTATTCATTATATAACAATAGTTGTGAAGGATAAATTATATCATCTATAATTTTCATGTAAATAATAGTTTATTTTGAACTTATTTTTTAATCAACTATATTTTTTATTCAATTTTACATAGATTGATATCATATATGTTTCGTACTGACAAGATTTTTTGTGAATGATACTTGTATCATTTTTAAAAAATTAGACATATTCTAATATTTCCATTTTTCTTCAATTCACCTTTTGGATTTTGATTAATTACAAAACAAACTACACTTGTTTCAAATTTGTATCAAATTGAAAAATATAAAAATACATAATTTTGTACTTTTTATTATCAATAACTAGAAATATTAATATGTCAATGAAGAAAAATACACTGATAAAGAATATCTGTGTGTTTGATCACTTACTTGATAATAAATAGGACCAATAATTTATATATGAGACTTGACAATAAACGATTCTTTTTAGAAAATTTATTTTTTTGAGATCGAGAATTACACCTCGTGTCTGTATAAGTGATAACGAGTTTGGATGAAAAATCGATCTCTTATGTAGGTTGATCTTAAAAGTGAATATTCAAAAAGATAGTTTGAGTAGAAATCATTATAGTTGATTGATTTAAGAAATTATATGAACAGATTGATCCAAGGTAAATCTACTATTGTTAGGTAGAAATTTTATGTTAAAAGATATATTAACTACTGGTGAGATCATTGATTTCCGCTAAAAAAACGAAGGGGACACACGTATATGTTTTACGCTCAAAATTAATCCAAAAAGAGATTTGTACTTAGAAAATATTATGACTATTTTCCTTCAAAAATCCATAAAGAATAATTAAATATATATTATATAATCTCAAAATTTTAGAGATGACATGTACCCCTCTTTGCCCCTCTAAATCCGTCCTTGATTGCTGATCATCAAAACATGGAGAATTAGCTGAAATGGGGTGTCTATCCTCGCAGTTAACCTTTTGTTATAATTATTTCAAAACAAATATTGGATTCGTCAATACTATAACATTAAATATATTATTCATTGTGAGTTCTAAATTATAATATGTGATTTCACAATTAATTGTTATATCCAACAATGCAGGATAAGACCACATTCTTCAGATTTATTGTCAACATATACAGATTTATTGTCAACATGTTACATATACCAGTTTTTCCAGTGCCACCCAATTTTTCAGAAAACGAAAGGTGACACTAATAAATAAGATGACATCCAAACTGCTAAGCTTAATTAATAGTAATCCACAAGAAGATTTATCTAAGACCCCATTTGTTTGATTAGAAAGGAATTACAATAGAATGGAGTCAAGACAAGAATGGAATTAACAATGAAATGGAAAGGGAGACGCATTCCTTTCTTATGTTTGTAAAAGGAAAAGAATAGAAAGAAAATAACTTTCCTTTGATATATTTAATTAAGTAGAAAAAATAATCAGTATTCTCCAACTTATTTTCTCATATAATTGATATATTTCATATAAGGAATAAATAGTTAAATTTAAATAGAAACTACTTTGATTTTTTTCCATACAACTGGTATATTTGATATATTCATATCCATATCCGCTAAAATGTTTTATTACCATATCCCTATCCATATCTTAAAAAAATAGAAAATGTTATGGGAATCTGTATTCACAAGAAGATTAAAACACATATCAATGTCCGTATACGAATCCACTAAAATGTAACATGTATCCATATCCTGAAAAAGCTAAAGATGGTATCTGTATCCATATCTATAGTTGTAAAAAATAAAAAAACCCATTTTCATGTCCAAAATCCGTTTCCGTAAAAAAATCCCCATCCATGTCCATATCTGTATCTGCAAAAAAAAATAAAACCTATATCCATATTCATATATGTATCTGTTAAAATATAATCAGTAGCCATATATTTTAAAAAAGGATTTTTACCCGACAGACCTTATAATCTTTGCCAATTACCTCTACGACCTTTGAAACAATATAATTCCTCCCTAGACCCCGTAAACTTGCTAACTCTTACCCTATAAACCCTGTGGTTAACCCCCATCCATTTACCCGTTAAAATTAACCGGATTCTGTTACATTCTTTTATATTATACCGATTTTATTTATCGAATTTACATCAATAGCCACTCTCTCTCAACCTCCTCCTTTTCCCCACTACCCAGCACCCACCACCTCCACCGCCCTCCTCCTCCTTGACTTCCATGTCCTCGTTCCTGACCTCCGGCCTCGCACTTCACCTCTCAGGTCCTCCGTCACGATCTCGACCTTGATAGCGCAACACCCCGCTAGAAGACCCCCCTGCCGCCCCGATCGAAAGCCCCCCCCGGCCTCACTCCCTCCACCCGGTCGAAGCTACCCCCTCCCCGGCCCCCGCACGAAGCTCTCCCCCCAACCAAAATCTGCGCCGCTGCCATAACTCGAAGCGCCTCCCCCCCCCCCCACCCCCGCGCCCGGCCGCTCGAAGTCCCTCGCCGCTGCCGCCCCGCTTGAAGAACCCTTTCTCCCCACCACACACTTCCTTCAGCTCTGCGTCTAACACAGCGCATAACCTGTCCCCTGATTGTGCGGACAACGTCTCCGAACCCATGGCGCCCCTGCTCAACACCCCCCCCCCCCTTGAGCCCAGGCCGAGAACCTTCTCCCTACCATGCACTTCCTTCAGCTCTGCATCAGCGCATAACCCGTCCCCTAATTGTGCGGACAACGCCTCCTACAGCATTTGCCTGCAGTTCTCCAGTATGGATACCGCTTCGGATAAGGAATTTCTGTCAGCAGAGGTCCTCGCTTCAGCCATGGCCTCCGCAGCTCGCAAACAGTTCCACTGGCAGTCTACTTCGATAGAAACTGAGCGTGCAATTACGGTTCTGCAGTAGAGGTCCTCGAAGGGAAGTGAAGATGAAGAAGATGATCAAAGAAGGAAGCAGGAAGAGAGGAATAATTCCAACCGTTAGATTTTATATGGTTTGATTAACTCGATTTTAACCCACCCAAGTTAGTCCAAGATGTATCAATTTAACAGCAGGGTTCGTGAGGTAAGACGGAGCAAGTTTACGGGGTCCATGGTGGAATTACGTTGTTTCAAAGGTCGTAGAGGTAATTGGCAAAGATTATAGGGTCTGCCGGGTAAAAATCCCTTAAAAAAATAAAAATTGCATCCGTATCCATGTCCATATTAGAAAAAATCTCATGTCACTGCCCATATCGATATCTAGAAAAAAATAAAAAAAACACATATCCATGTTCTTATCCGTATCTGCAAAAAAAATCATATCCGATATATTTTATCTATATAATACATATGTTTATATATATGTATTCGTATCTGCTGGAATATTTTATAACCATATTTGTATCCGTATCCAAAAAATAAAACGTATCTATATCCATATCTGCAAAAAAATATCCCATATCCATGTCAGTATCCATCTATGCATATATTTGTAACATATCCGTTTCTTTGCTTCCATATATTTCTATCCATGTCAGTGTTCATATATCCATATCCAAAAGCAACCATATCCATGTCGGCGTCCAAAAAAATATCAAAAAAATAAAAATAAAAACACATATTCATGTCGATAACCATATATTTATAACAATGATATATTAATTAAAAAATATTGAAGAAGAATACATTCATTAACATTTGTAAGGAATGAAATCCCAATTCCCAGGAAGTACCTATGAATGCCAATTCCCATAGGTAAGGGAATCAGGTTTCCTTTGTAACCGATATTCCTGCCTTAATATGATCTAACAAATACAGGAATAACGATTCCATTCTCCGGTAATTACCCAGCTTAACGAAAGCCGAGTCACGTGTTTGCCTCGTGCGCTCATGTCCCCAGTGAAATCCGCCGGTTTTGAGAAATCCACATGCGGCCATATATATATATTAGGTGGCGATTAGGGGTGTAAACGAACCGAACCTGAGCGAACCTACCCAGGTCCGGTTCGGTTCGTTTATTAGGTATATAGGTTCGGGTTCGGCTCGATTCGATAAGATTAAAATCATGTTCAGATTCGGTTCGATTCGATTGAGGTTCGCGAAGGTTCGGTTCGGTTCGTGAAGGTTCGATTCGATTTGTTAAAGGTTCGATTAAATTGCAATAAATGAACACAACAAAAGCCTTGTTTCAAGCATAATTTAAGCTTGTGTATATGTGAAGCCTGATCAATTGATTGTTGGGAGGATGGTGTATCTAAAATAAAATAATCAATATGTCAAAATTTTATAATTCTTAACAAGTAATACTTCACAAACTACACACTCATCAAATTTATGTTTTACGAATCTAACTACGATACAAAGCAATATAAAAAATATGATATATCAATACCTGAATGCAAACCTTGAGAACTCATCATTCTTGTCGATGTGGATCATTGTTGCATAAAGGGCTGCTAGACCAGCGGCTGCGGTGGACGCGTCGTGCGGAGAGGGAGAACGGTACTGCGGCCGCGTCGCACGACGAGGACGAGCGGCACCTGTGGGCTGTGACCATGTCGCACGGAGGGGGGGCGACAATGCTGCTGGGTCGCGCGGAGAGGGGGAGCCGCACCTGCGGCCGCGTCACGCGGAGATGCGGTCGTGCAGGAGGTTGGTCGGCGAGGAGAGGGTGGGAGGTCAGGTCGCACGTTGCGCGGAGAGGAGAGGAAGACCGACGTCAGCGGTGGCGCGACTCGCGTTGCGTGGAGGGAGGGCGGCACCGCGGAGAGGGGGAGCCGCACCGGTGGAGAGATGCGGTCGCGCCGCGCGTGGAGGTTGCGCGGAGAGGTGCAGTCCCGCGAAGGTGCGGAGGCGCGGAGCGGCGAGGAGAAGGTGGGAGCTGGGAGGTCGCGCGTCGGGAGAGGGGTTGAAGACGAGAGGGGTGCGCAGGCGGCTGGAAAAAATGATAGGAACTGGGAGTAGAGAGTTTAGGGTTTTTTTGGGAAAATTTCATATTAAATCCCTTAGTTTCTGAAAATTCAACATCAAGTTATATATAAAGGTACTTGTGACTTGTGAGATTTATATGATGCCTCAATTCCTAAATCATATTATATAAGTATAATTATATATATATTTATTTATTTATTTATCGAACTATTAACGAATCGAACCTGAGCGAACCTATCATTTCAAGGTTCGGTTCGTTTATTTAAACGAGCCCAAAGTTTTGTTAAGGTTCGATTCGTTTATGATCGAATCGAATTCGAATCGAACTTTTATCGAATCGAACCTGAGCGAATATCGAACCCGAGATTTTTCTGACAGCCCTAGTGGCGATGCGACCATCTGTTCCAAATTCAGGTCAAATGCTCTCACCTAATCCTTCCGAAACTAAATTCTCCTTTCCCTTACGTCCTCCTTTAACTACCTTTGGCATCAAAGTCAACCATTGCATCATGGACTTCTCTTATCAATCGTTGCATCCAATGCTACAAACAAAACTATCTCGGAATAATCCTCTTGGAGTACTTAATCGGTCAAATTATAATCCAAAGTTGATAAATGTACGTTGAAGATAATCTCTAGAAACACAATCTTCGACACGGTCAAAATTTAATTCTTATTACAACATAAAGTCTGACCACGCATCAACACTATTAGGATTTCGGATTTTTTACTCTATGCGAAAAAATATAGTTCTAATTCTAATATGAATAGAGTTATATTCGATATATAATGCCGTTAAGAATGTATGACTGAAATCTTGCATTTGAGCATGAAATTAGAGTTATTGACTTACCGATCATAAATGGAAAAGGAGGAAAGAAAGAGTACACACCAATCATAATGTCACATTCAAAATTCATAAAGTATGAGAATAGGATATTGGAGCCAGAGAATACTACTTGACAATTCGAGTTTAAGCATTTTGGGTAGTTGTCTTCTGGAATTAAACAACTCACGGGGGGTGATTTTCCTCGAAATGATTATGGGACCTGAGACTAAAATGTTACAAATGTTATCTGAACGTGCTACATTTGATAGTGAAAACGGTTGCACAAGGGGACCTGAGCCTGTAGAGTGCAACTGTCACTATTATTGGGAATAAGTGATGTGTTATATCACAAGGAGAACATAGTGAATCTACGCAGAAGAGGTTGTAACACCTCAAATATAGCCCCACACAGAGTGAGTTATAAGATCAGAGGATAGTGCATAACTTGAGCTGAAGCATTTTGGATAACTATCACATGAATCCAATTAAGCATGTAGTCAATAGGTTGTCAGGCCTAGTTTCCCTTGAAATGGTCCAGGAACCTAACCCAAGCCGTTACAAAGGGAGCACAGGAAAAAATAATTGTACCATTATTTTTCTTAGCATTTTTTTCATTTTTAAGGATTTAGAAAAATGTTTTGAAAATCGGACTGATTTGGTTAACCAATTTACATAGGTTCGGTCCGAATGTCAAATTCCTGGTCCGATCACCGATTTAATCGTCTTTTTTCGAACCCGATTTAACGTGGTTCGACTGAAATTGCACCGTAACTATTTTGAATCTATTCAAAATAAATGTCATCGATGGGAGTTGAACTCGTGAGTTTCAACAACCCACATCAAAACCTCTGCAACTTAAACTATTGTTCTTCTATTGAGTATATTGTTTAAATATTATATGTATCCATAGTGCATAGTAAAAATATATTTTACGCGTTATATCTATTTCATCTATATTTGAACATGTATTTTATACAGGTTTTAATCAATTACGGTTGGATTAACCGGTTCAATCATCTCTTTCCACTGGTTCGTTTCAATCTAAATTTTAAGAATGATGCCATAGTCATCCAGCAGAACCAACTTGATTCCATGGTTCACCCGACCCTATTTTTTCTACAAAATTTTCAATTCAGTGTTCGATTCAATTTTAAAAACAGTAATTTAGACAGAGGAAAGGCCATTGCTCAGATGTTGTTTCCCAATAATTAGTACATCCACGAGGCATGCTTTTACGTATTGCAGGGTTTGCTGCAGCAGACTCTGTTGTAGGGGAACGGATCCTCTGCTGTAGGGAGGATTGCAACAGAGGTGTTGTAATCCTCTCTAGGCAATTTTTATGATTTTGATTTCAAAATCTAACCTTATAGATTGTATTTTAGTTTAATTCTCTACCTATCCTCCAAATTTCGTCCAAATCCGAGCTAATTTGCTATTTTATCTTAATGGCCAAATATTTGGTCATAATCTAAGCAACTTAAGTTCGATTTAAAAAAATTCGAATGTTTGACCATTAAGATAAAATAGCAAAAAAGCTCGTATTTGGACGAAATTTGGAGAATAAGTAGATAATTAAACTAAAATTCAATCTATAAGGTTAGATTTTGAAATCAAAATCATAAAAGTTGCCTAGAGAGGATTACAACACCTCTGCTGCAATCCTCCCTACAGCAGAGGATCCGTTCCCATGCTGTAGACCCTACAATCATTCGATCACCTATTCCCTACCTTGAGATGTGCACCCGTTATATCCGGCTCTTAGGAGGGTCGTTCGATTCTCATCCGATCGTCCCCGCTCTTTACATGCAATTACCCTTTACCGCAGAGGATCGACTTCCAACTGCGCAAGTACTTCTATATTTGTTGTATTATGATAAGAGTGTGGCACACACTATATATATATTACGTGGTTAGCGTCTGAATTGTCTGATGTGGTGCTAGCGGCTGTGGTGCGCTACAACACCACAGCAGAGAACCCACTCCCACGTGGTTAATTACGTTGCACTCGGCTATATAATAGGAAGAAGAAACCACACCAGATCCAACAGAGAGGTGACCAAACGTTTCTTTCTGTTTATTTTATTGGCATGTGCGGAGGGGCACTTCCCTCAGATCTCATGAAGAGTAGCCGTGGCGGCTTCACGGCGAAGGAGATGCCTTCATCTGGACATATATGGCCGGAACCCACGCCCGCCGCGAAAGGTTTGCCCTCTCTGCAACTCCTCCATTGTTGTTGTTGTTGTTGTCTTCATCACTTTGGCATCCAATCGACTATTTATAGGAATGCAAACAAGATTACGTACAACAATCCAAATGCAACCAGGAAGTACATACTTTCCTCCTTTCCTATGATTTTCCAGGATCGCTGCTGTGGTGTTGTAGCGCAGCATAGCCGCTCGATCATGCTCGTTTTGTGGGTACCTTTCATGTTTCTTACTTTAATACTGTTATCTCCCTTTCTGTTCACTATGCAAAAGTGACGACGACGAAGACGAAGAGGGAACGTGATGAGAACAACTTCTACAGGGGCGTGAGGCAGCGTCCATGGGGCAAATGGGCGGCGGAGATCCGCGACCCCGTGAAGGGAGCTAGAGTTTGGCTCGGCACCTTCGACACCGCGGAGGAGGCTGCACGCGCATACGACAGCGAGGCGCTAAGGATCCGCGGCAAGAAAGCCAAAGTCAATTTCCCCAACGGAGCCCATTGCGCATATGGCCCTCCGGCAACGACGCGACAACATCCACCGGAGCAACAACTGCCTCTTCTTAAGTATAACGACAATAGCAGCAGCAGCATCAACTACAGCAGCAGTGAGCTGCTTCTGGTCTCGGATAGATTGCCTGAGAGCGCAGTCGGCGCGAACGGGAGCATGATGTCGCCGGAGGAGATTGAGGCAATTGATGGGTGCATGAGGTTCCTTGAGGAGGAGTCGTATGGTGAGGACGTGACCTGCAGTTCGTATGTGGGAACGGCGTTCTTCGTGCAGGATTCGCCATGGCAGCTTTGGAGCTTCGGTGATGCACAGCCTAATTAGATCTTTATGGTTCTCGTGGTTTAGTTTGGAATCTTTGTTGTTGTTCATGGATCCTATTTGGCGTGCATAGTTTCCTGGTTAGTGCGAATATGATGTTACTTTAATCAGTTCAGCTTCGTTAATTTTATTTCTTATCTGTTAATAGTTCAATTATTATTCACTGTTTTCGGAGTATTATCATTATAGTGTTTTCGGAGCCAATTATACTTTTAATTAATCGATTGATTGTGTAACGTCCCGGGCTTACGTCCCCGGTCTGTTATCGAGGAAAAATGATCCTGACAACTTATTGGGTTCGGGCCCAATTGGACCCGTTAACAAATACCTAAAATGCTTACGCCCAAGTTGCCAAGTAGTAATCCCTACCACTTATAAACCACACCCACACTTCGTGAGTTTTAGATATGGCACTATGTTTGTGGTTGGGGTGTTACAGATTGCGCTCCGAACAATGGTGCAGAGCTTATCACCCACCTCATGTGCCCAATTCACAGCAACAAAGCCCTCTCCACCCTTCGCCCCGAGCGCTCCAACCACCTGCAGACTATGGTGTAGGGGCTACAACTATCCATTCACATATCCTTCACCTCGAGATGCGAGCCCGCTATCCCCGACACTTTAGAAGGATCGTCGGATCCTCGTCCAACATTCCTCGTGCATTATATCCCTTGCTGTAAATGCCATTCACAACATACGATCGGCTCCCCTTCGTTAAATGGGATATGAGTACAAGCTGCTATTATTAATGTTGAATCTCGAACATTGAGAAACACAAAGAATAACACCAGGATTTACGTGGAAAATCCTGCGATGAGGGAAAAACCACGGGGGCACACAAGAACCCTAATCTCCTTCTCAAAGAGATTAAGATTCTTTCTTCACTAAGTTAATTGTAAAGGAGGGGGGATGAGTACATTTATAGGACGGCGGGGTAAATGGTCCCTCATCCAAAGACTCGTTTACCCATTTACAACTCAACACTCCCCCTCAAGTTGGGCATAAATATCGACCATGCCCAACTTGCCTACATTCAGCTCAAATATCGTCGTAGGCAGCCCTTTTGTAAAGAGATCCGCAATCTGATCACCAGACTTCAGGTAGGGAAGACACAACTGGCCATCTTCAATCTTCTCACGGATAAAATGTTTGTCTATTTCCACATGCTTCATTCTGTCATTCATAACAGGATTATTTGCTAAGTTTATAGCAGCTTTATTGTCACAGAACATCTTCAATGGCATAGTAGGTACAACACCCAACTCGGCTAGGAGAAGTTTCAACCATACGATCTCAGTGACACCATTAGCAAGAGCTCTGTATTCGGCTTCAGCACTAGACCTGGAGACAACATTCTGTTTCTTGCTTCTCCATATGACCAGGTTACCACACAGATAAATAGCATATCCTGATGTTGACCGCCTATCATCAACAGATCCCGCCCAATCCGCATCAGTGTAACCTTCAATGTGCACACTATCTTGTATTTTAAACACAAGTCCTTTTCCTGGGGAATTTTTCACATAGCATAAAATTCTGTTGACCGCCCTCATATGGACTGTTGTGGGTGCATGCATGAATTGGCTCACCACATTGACGGCATAGGTAATGTCAGGTCTCGTGAGAGTGAGGTAAATTAATTTCCCAATAAGTTTCTGATACCGCCCTGTTGAAGCTTCATTGAGAGGTTCACCATCTGCTTTGCTGAGCTTATGGTTAGCGTCTATAGGAGTAGTGACCAGCTTGCATCCAAGTAGACCAGAGTCCTTGAGTAAATTGAGTGCATAGTTCCGTTGATTCTAACACAAGCCACCAGGGGAAGTTGCCATCTCAATACCCAGGAAGTACTGTAACCTTCCCAAGTCCTTAAGTTCGAATTCTGTAGCGAGAACATGTTTTAGGCGGGATATTTCTTCATCATTATTACCGGTCAGAATCATATCATCCACATACACCAGGAGGATAGAAATTTGTTCGCCCCTCTTTTTAATGAAGAGGGTATGATCTCCATTAGCCTGATGATAGCCATTAGTGAGCATCACAATCCTAAGTCTCTCGAACCAAGCTCTAGGTGACTGCTTGAGACCGTACAACGCTTTCTTCAATCTACAACACTTGCTTGGTTCCCCGTATCCAGGAGGCATCTTCATGTCAACCTCTTCCTTTAAATTTCCATTTAAGAACACATTCTTGACATCTAGCTGATATATCTTCCAGGAGAACTGTACCGCCAGGCAGATAATAACACGGATCGTATTCATTTTGGCCACAGGAGCAAACGTCTTAAGATAGTCAATCCCGTACTTCTGGCTATACCCTCTTGCAACAAGTCGTGCTTTGAATCTGTCCACTTTTCCAGCAGAGTTATACTTAATTGTGTAGACTCATTTAGAACCAATCAGATGAGCACCTTTGGGAATGTCCACAACATCCCAAGTGTTGTTCCTTTTTAGAGCCGCCATTTCATCGTTCATAGCACAAACCCATCTTGGATCACCTTTTGCGTCAGCAACATTCCTGGGAAGATCATAAGAATCAAGAAGAGTAAGAAAGCTTTTATACCTCGAACTCACCTTCGAGTAGGACACGAAATCTTCCACGGGATACCGAGTAGAGGGCTTGATTGTCCTGAGTGCCTTGCGCGTAGCAATAGGACGGTTATCGTTCATGCTTCCATCGTCCTCGTCCACATCATCATCCACAATATTAGTGTCATCAATTTGAATATCAGGAGAAGAGGAACTATTTAAAGAGTCTTGTGAACTTGGATCATCCGGGGAGTGATTGGGATGTTGATTTGGTAGTTGATTATTCATACAATCTCTCGTAGCATCCAATATCTCTTCTCGTCCATTCGGATCGTTCGTAACCTCGGCACTATCACTATTGCTATCAATGGTATATGGATTCAGGAATTCATCCAAAAAATAAGTATTTGTAATACTATCCATGGACTCTCCCTTAGAAGGAGACTTCCCATAGTAAGAGTCACATTCATGAAAAGTGACATCTTTACTCACAAATAACTTTCTGGATACCGGATCATAACATTTATACCCTTTTTGTCTAGAGGAATATCCAAGAAAAATGCACTTGAGAGCTTGAGGATCCAACTTCCGTCTACCAGGACCAGAAATGTGAACAAAACACACACAACCAAACACACGAGGAGCAAGAGCAAAGGGTGATTTCTCGGGATGCAAAACAGAAAAAGGGACCAAGCTTTTAATAGCAGTAGAGGGACGACGGTTAAGAAGGTAAGTGGCAGTAAGCACAGCATCCCCCCAAAAACTCTTGGGGACATTATGTTGAAGTAAAAGGGCACGAGTGACTTCTAACCAGGGATCGCCATATCGCGATATATCGTCGATATATCGGCGATATATCGGCGATATATCGGTATCGACAGGTCACCGATATATCGCCGATATGGACGATATCGGGTATCGACAGGAGAAAATGCCTAATGGATACCGGGTTTCGGCGATATGCATCGATATATCACCGATATATCGGCGATATATCGGTATCGACATTGTATCGAAACGATATCGATATCGATATTTCCTTCCTTGCTTCTAACAGAGATCTGTTCTTTCGTTCAGCAACACCATTTTGCTGAGGAGTATAGCTGCAAGAAGTTCCATGCACAATCCCTTTTTCTCAAAGAAAAGTCTGAAGAGACATTTCCAAATATTCCTTAGCATTATCTGATCGTAAGACTTTGATCTTGGTATCATGCTGGTTTTCAACCATAAGAATAAAATCTCTAACAATTTGAGGAACTTCACTTCGATTCTTCATTAAGTACACATAGGTATAGCAGGAGAAGTCATCGATGAAAGTAAGAAAATATATGTGCCCTCCTAAGCTGGTCACACTTGAAGGACCCCAAACATCCGGATGAATCAGTTGAAAAGGAGTAGTACTTCTACTATTAGAAATAGGATAGATACTTCTAGTGTGTTTAGATAACTGACACACTTCACAAGATAAAAAATCATGGTCCACTTTATTGCAAAGAGTAGGAAATAAAACAGAAAGGGTGGAGTAACCAGGATGTCCCAGACGATCATGCCATTTCTTCAGTTCACAAACATCTTCATGCCTGTTACCATATTAGCGGCAGCGACCCAAGCTGATACGATCCTAGCAGGAAGACGGTACAGGCCATCAACTACCAAACCAATCCCAATCTTCTTCCTCGTCCCCAAGTCCTACAGAACACAAGCATTTTCATCAAAAATTAAACGGCAGTGAAGGTCCTTAGCAATGCGATAAACAGACAATAAACTGATTGGAAAATTGGGAATATGGAGAGCATTCTTCAGGATAAATTTATCGATGATTGATATACTTCCTTTGCCAGCCACAGATACAGAAGATCCATCGACTAAATTAACTCGATCCCTTCCCGAGGCGAGTTTATATTCGTGAAACATCTTAGAATTTCCTGTCATATGGTCAGAGGCTCCACTATCAATAATCCATTCATCATGAAAATATTTGTACTTTTGTATGTTGCAGTAGCCATGGCAGCATTGATGACCTCAGCATCGTCCTTGGTGTTATCAGAGACTGATATCTTCTGAACGTATGCATGCAAGTCCTTGATCTGGTCAACTGTCAATCTCTTTCCTTCAGCAATCATTGCCAGCGGTTTTTTTCCTTTGTTCAATTTCTTTTCAGGATGGAGCTCCCAACAGTAGTCGATTCCATGCCCAATCTTCTTGCAGTGTCCACATTTCTTATCCTTCCAATACCCACTCTTACTCCCTTTCGTTAATAAGGCTGATCTTTCAAACTGAGATGCCTGCTCATCTTTCATAACAATACGCCGTTGTTCCTCAGACTCAATAGCATGATAGATTTCTTCAATATCAGATCCAATCCCATCTGTCAGGAGTTGACTTCTGGTTGCCTCAAACTCAACATTCAGTCCTCCAAGAAAGATAAAAATTCTCTGCTTCCAAGTCTCATCCCAATATTTCTTTTGATCAGTCGGGCTGGTCCAGGTATCATCAAAGTAGTAATCAATTTCTTCCCACTTGGTCTTTAACGAAGCATAGTAGCCAGCTACAGTCATCTCCTCTTGTCTCATAGTATACACATCCCTGCTTAATTGGTACATACGAATGTCTTGCTTCTTCTGCCCATACATGTTCTCAAGGGTGAGCCATTGATCTCTGGCCGACTTCTTTCGAAGAATGAGCGGTTGGATGTCAGAGGATACATCATTGATGATCCAATTGCGACATTGGCCATCCTCAATATACCACTGTTCATATGATTTATCAGTAACCGCCAGAATCTTTTTTCGACCATCTATATATCCTCCCCTACCACGGGAAGCTAAGGCAACCTCCATTGCAGCAGACCACATCAGATAATTATTTTTCGTTAGCTTCATAGTTGTAACATGAGCCGGAATATTACCCATTTTAATAGTTACCACATCCGCAGTATTTTCTGAATCCATGAAGTCTACGACACGTACCGCACAAGCAAGAAGGGAGAAAAACTCACAAAGATCCACCACAGCTGAAGGATGGCAGGATAGGGAACTTCAGCACGTACAGACACAGCAAGGTCCACGCAGAGACACGCGCTGGAGGTCCACACAAATCGCACAAATCGCACAGGAGCGGCTCGCACAGGGCCGCACAGGAGCCGCAAGGAGCCGCACAGGGAAGGGCTCGTGCACAGGGAGATTCTTCACACATAGGAGGTTCTTCACACACAGGGACTCGCGCACAGGGACTCGCGCACACACGCACAGGGGGGTTGCGTCCACAGGAGTTCGCGCGATGGGGGACTCGCGCACGATCACGACACGCGCACAGGGGGGTTGCGTCCACGATGGGGGACTCGCGCACCAGGGCTCGCGCGATGGGGGACTCGCGCACCAGGAGGACTTCGCGCGACGGGGGGGCTCGCGCACCAGGAGGACTTCGCACGATGGGGCTGTCGCGCACCAGGGCTCGTCGATGGGGTGCTCCGCGCGCAGGAGGGCTGCGCAGGGCTCGTGCGAGCAGGAGGGGCTCCACGCACGGAAGGAGGGGCTCCACGGAAGGAGGGCTCGTGCGAGCAGGAGGAGCAGGAGGGACTCCACGCTCACCGCACCAGGAAGATCGACGAAAGGAGGTCGACAGGAGGTCCCGTTCCCGCTCCCGCTCAGAGAAGGAGGTCGACTGGAAGGAGGGCTTCTCGCACGAAGGGCTCCCGCTCCGACATGGGCGACAGGAAGGTTGCACGGAGAGCGAGGCTAGGGTTTTTCACACAGATCGGGAAACACGAATCTCAACGTGGCTCTGATACCATGTTGAATGCCGAACATTGAGAAACACAAAGAATAACACCAGGATTTACGTGGAAAACCCTACGATGAGGGAAAAACCACGGGGGCACACAAGAACCCTAATCTCCTTCTCAATGAGATTAGGATTCTTTCTTCACTAAGTTAATTGTAAAGGAGGGGGGATGAGTACATTTATAGGGCGGCGGGGTAAACGGTCCCTCATTCAAAGATCCGTTTACCCATTTACAACTCAACAATTAATAGGTCTCTTGGAGAATAGGCAAAGGAGGGCAAAAATGTACTAGAATTCTTCTTAAGTAGAGTTTGGTTTGAACAAAACATGGTTCAATTTATCGTTGATATGGATTTTTTTCCTGTGTGTTAATTAATGTGCGATAGTGTTAATGTCTATGCCTCGTGTAGTCAAAACGAAGAAGTGCAGTTAATGTCTATGCCTCGTGTAGTCAAAACAAAGAAGTGCAAGCGATGTGCAATGGAATGTTTGTTTTACTTGAACAAATGTAAAGGTTACTTCAAGGAGGCAGACATGTGTGACCTATAAGGTTGTGTTAAATCAGAGATAAAGATCCTATGTGTATCTTATGTTTGAATATGAGTGATCAAATTCTAGACATATAAATATTTGGTCTTTTTATGTGTTTTGTGATTTTTATGTATATATTAATATATTTTTTAATATTTTGAATTTTTATTTTTAATTATATTTTATACATTTATATATTTTTTCCATAATATATATTTTGATAGCTTTTAAAATGATTTTTTTATTTGTAAAAGGTTTTTTAATATTACATTTTCTATGGGGAAAAGGGAGCCTACACCCATGTGTAGGTAACTTACCTACACCCAACTCTTTTTCCCTCAAATTTTTTTATTTTTTTGAATTAATTCCGTAGGGAATTTAGATCACAATATATCACCATATCGTCATTCAAATTTTAGCTTATTTTAAGACTTCTAACATATCCATCATGACAGTCAAATTTTAACGGTCTGAGATTTGCTGAAATCGGCCCCTTCCGATGGAGCTGTTAGGAATGTCTGTTTTACATGAAATTTGAAACACATATTTCATTTAATATTTTAAGTAAATCCCCTAAATATCCATTTCAAAAAAAATCAAAAAAATTAAAAATAAGAGGTGGGTGTAGGTAAGTTACCTACACATGGGTGTAGGCTCCCCAATCCCTTTTCTATGGGTATCCTAGTTCCGTAAAATATATGGAAAAGTGGGGCGAAAATACAATGTGTTTCTAAAGGGGATTTGATACTTTTTAGATTTTTAGGAGATTTAATAATAAAAAATATAAAAAAGGAAAACGTGATAAATAGCTAGTTATAGTCAATACAAAAAAGTGAAAATAGAAATATATTTAGAAAAATAAAGAAATATTTTTTTAAGATCAAGAAAGGTCTACACAAAATGTGAGATTGTTTTTGGTATTTTGAAACATATATACATTTTTCTATGATTTTACTAAGGTTTATAGTTTTTGGATTTTTAAGAACATGGATTGGCATTCTCAAGTTTTTTTGGCGAGTTAGAAGTCCTAATACATGAACAATCCTTCACATTTATTGGAATTTTTGGATAAAAGTTTATTTTTAGTGATTTTGCTAAGGATTTAATGGGGTTGCCCTGTTGGCTGCCCCGTCCCCTATTTTCGGTATTTTTTTATTTTTTTGAAAAATATCACCGTGTATATTCATCCCTATATCCCTCCTACATGCCATTCGAATTTCGTCAGAAACAGAGACTCCTACGGCCTCCATCGAGATAGTGTCGATTTAACAAATCTTGTTACCGTTAAAAAATGATAGTCTGGATGGAGACCATAGGAGTCTCTGTTTCTGACGAAATTCGAATGGCATATAGGAAGGATATAGGGATGAATATACATGGCAATATTTTTCAAAAAAATAAAAAAACGCCAAAAAGGCGCGGGGGCAGCCATGTTGGCTACCCCAATAGCTTAAAAAGCTGAGCCCGGCTAAGCTCAACAACTTGATGAGGGCTCGATAAGGGGCTTGGGTTCGACAAGGGGCTTTACTTTAGTCCCACATTGCGTAAAGCTGAACTTGAAGAGATCATGGAGTCAATACAAGCAGAGGGAATGCCCGATCTATA
Source organism: Ottelia alismoides (assembly GCA_037367405.1). Classification (NCBI taxonomy): domain Eukaryota; kingdom Viridiplantae; phylum Streptophyta; class Magnoliopsida; order Alismatales; family Hydrocharitaceae; genus Ottelia; species Ottelia alismoides. Next base: position 1,185,092 of record JAZKJV010000272.1, read on the forward strand.
TGCGTACTTGCCTTAACTCGGCTCGAGCCATATCGAGCCTGAGCTGGCTTGATAAGAGGCCCTAGCTCATAGAGCCCGAGCCAGCTCAGCTAGGCTCGAACGAGCCCGAGCCCAATTGGGCTTATTCAACCCGAACCCGAGCCAGGGCCTTGCTCGGCTTGTTGAGCTCGGTAGCCAGCCCTATCTAAATATATCATTCCTGAAATATTAATATGCATATGAAACGGCGGAGGGAAATAGAGGGTAAGGACGTTTCCTTTTCCAAAATAGAAAAGAAGAATTGGTTATTGATTAATTTATGTTAATCTCCCCTTACAAAATAAGAAATAAAAACCTATATTTAAATTTATTTTGACCCCTCCCCGAAGGGAAATCCGTGACTTTATATTAGTCCCCTCCTAAAATTTAAAATTTAAACGGGAAAAGTGTTTATTTGTTAATTTCAATGGATTCACCTTTCCAAAAAAAAGTCACTATTTTAGCCTTTGCCTATGGAAAAATTATTGTTCTACAATAATCAAATTTGGTATAAATTATCCAAATATGTAAGTTGACTGACTAAAGATCAATCCCAGAAGTAAATTATTTCCGACCCCGCCGCACACAGCTCACGGCTAGTAGGTCCGCTGTCCGCGAGAGTTGCAGCTGTTTAAACAATACGGTGGTCGAATTGGTTCGTTTGATCCTAGTTGAAGAACAGTATATACATATGTGATCGATCTCGAATACAATAGGCAAGTCCACTTGTGTTTATATACACTCAGCCGGTGGACAACTGAGAGTAGAGAAAGGAACAGGCACCAAAGCTATCACATTAGTTCCCCTCAAGTCGCAAGTGGGACGTCGGCTAGCTCCAAAACAGCTCAACCCAACCGCGGAAATCTTAACACCAACAACTGATTGAAGTACCTTGAGACACTCTTGTGGTGGTAGTGGTTGTATTATGGACCACATAGGTGGGCAACGAACAGTTTGGAACATGGACCTCGAGAGAGAGGGTTGGTTCCCCTACTTCCTACGAGATGACCTTAATGACGGTAATTAAATAAGATTAAGGTGTGGTCAAGTACAAATTGGATTGGATCATTAGGCTGGTTGACTTGATTGGATAGGATGTTGACGTCGACCAAATTCCATTTGCAAAATGCAATCGCACATACATTGTACACATGTATTGTTATTGCATACACATGCATATTAGGGACTTTTAGAGTTGTACCCATCTGAGTTTTCGTAGATCAACTTGTGCCTCTACCTTTTTTTCTTCCGATTACACTTACGTATCGTTTGATGACATGTTACCTGTGGGTTAGGGGAGTTTACCCCCCTTAACCCATATCCCCCTCTCTCCCCGTGGGCCCCACTTTATTCCTTTTGTAAAAAATTAAATAAATCAATTTTACATCATCAATTCTATCAAAAAATAATATATTATACCATCATATCATATAAAAATTATAAACTACTCCACTTCTACTCACTTTTCCAAACTTCAATACAATCACATCACAATAACGACTCACTTTTTCAAACTTCAATACAATCATATCACCCCAAATCCACTTCTAACCCACCCCCAGTTTAACCCTCTATCCAAACACCAAAATCCAAAAACAGGGTACCCTCTACTAGTTTAACCCGTCTTAACCCGCCAACCAAACGCATACTTAGGGTGTGTTCAGTTGGGGGTTACCCCCTACTTTGGGTGGGTAACCCCCAAAATCCATATTCCTAACCCACTAGTGGGGTCCACCATCTTTTCATCAAAAAAATATATTATACCATCATATCATCTAGAAATCATAAAATACTCAACTTCTACTCACTATTTCAAACTTCAATACAATCACATCACAACAACTACCCACTTTCTCAAATTTCAATACAATCATATCATAATAACTGCCTACTTTTTCAAATTTCAATACGATCACATCACACAAACCCTCCCAAGCCAAACCCACCAACCAAACACACAAACACAAAAACAGGTTATCCTTCCTCAGATAACCCACGAACCAAACGCACCCTTAGTGCTCCTGATAAAACTATCCGTTAACACTAATCCAACGACCTCCTCGACCTCAATAGGCTTCTTTAGTAGACATGACCAAAGTGCGGGCCCTGCCGGCCATGGGTTGGGCCAACTGGGCTCACTGGTTCATGGACCGTACTTCAATGCTCAAGCTCCAAATCCATTGTTTTCTTCTTAATTTGTTATATAATTTATAGAGATAAATAAATCTGTTGACATCATCTAAACTTTTTAAATCTAAGTAATTATCACTTGACAAGTAAAATACTAAGTATAATGTACTATTGCTAATGTAGATGAAAAATTCAACGTGTAATATATTAAATATATGTATCATCTAATTTTTCCGAAATACATATATTCATTTTTTCTGAGCCGGACCAGGCTGGACATTGTGGCACATATCCATAACTCAGCCTACTTGACAAGCAAACTAATCTTTGCCGCAACCACCTTCCTCGAGCCTCACCATAGCACCAGCTAGTCGGGGATGGTCGGTGCGCATCTCGATGATTATCCAACGACTCCTATGCGTTACAACACGTGTTGTAACAGCAGAGGATCGACTATGACCTCCCCAACCTTCACTTTACCCCATCGATCCCCAGCCTCCTTTACCACACACAAGACACCGAGAGCTCATCCCCTGATTCTCTTCGCATGATCGTATCCTCTTCCTCTGTTCCACGATGAGAAAGGTAGCTGCGACGAGGAGGGAGGTGTCATGTTTTGGAAGGAGGGGAAGTGGTAAAGAAACAAGGAGACAAGGCGGAGAGAGCTGCGACAGTTGAGGGATGTGAGGTGAAGAAAGAGATCTTAATTCACATACAATCAAACTAACGGAGATACAGCTCTTAACGATAAAAAAATACAAGGATACAAGTTTAACTGCATAAAAAGAAATAAAGAACACGCATTTTTAACGAAATATGCACATGGTATTGCACACACGCATGATGCATCTCCAGATGAACAACTTTCCTATGGTTTTGATGAATTTTTTAAAAAAAGGCAGTGGGTGTCCTCAGGCCATCACATTGGGCCAAGCTGTACCCCTCGGCTCAACTCAAAGGACAAGAGGCTCCACCACGAGGAGAGATTAGGGAGCGGATCCTTTGCTGTGCAGCAGAGCTGCAATCGGGGAGTGTACCCGAGCCGCTCGATCGAGATCGAGCGGTTCGCACGAAATCAAGGATTTCGTGGGATTTTACCGTGCGAACCGCTCGATCTCGATCGAGCGGCTCGGGTACACTTCCCGTTGCAGCAGATCCCTGCTGCCCAGCAGAGAGGATCCGCTTCCGAGAGATTAAATAACACAAAAGAAAGACAGCAGATCTTCATTGTGCTTCCTCGCATTCAAAGGCGTCATTAAGCAAACACCGTTCCTTGTTGCCCCATTAGGGGCATCAACAACGACGTCTCAGCTGAAGCCCGTCCTCATCATCTCCATTTCCCACTTTCAACGAAACTTATCCAAAAGATACGAGAGGATCCAAATCCAGATATCTAAACATGCCACTTGTTAGTAGCACTCCACCTCTACAAAGAGGCAAGGACGAAGAGTGGGTCCATCCCTCTTACCGGTGCCTCATCCTTATCCACACATGAAGCAGCTCTTCTTAAAGGCGTCCACCCGATGGAACGCTCTCGAACACTCACAGCGCCAAGTTCTCCAGAAAAGCAGGAGCGATCAGGTGCGAAGCAGCCATGTGTGGTGGGCAGATCACGTCTGATGGCAAACACCAAGGCGGCGGTTGCCAGCAGAAGAAGCTGCATTCGAGTCCGAGCAAGCCACTCAAGCTCAAGTACGCGTACAGGGGCATCAGGAGGAGGGCGTGGGGGAGGTGGGCCGCGGAGATACGGGACCCCAAGAAGGGAGGGAGGGTGTGGCTGGGGACGTACGCCTCCCCCGAGGAGGCCGCTAGGGCCTACGACGCAGCGGCGCGGGAGATACGCGGCAGCAAGGCCAAGCTCAACTTCCCAGAGGAGCTGGCCATCCCCGCCGCCGAGGCTGCGGTGGTGCTCGAGCCGTGTGGGGTGGAGGATCCCTGCCTGTGGGAGGGGTTGGCAGGTGGCCCTCCGTTCGATTTCGAGCTCGATGGGATGTGGGTCGACGACTGCGATCCCTTCCACGCCTTGTTCTAGCTCATCTGGTCGGGATTCTCTGTCTCTGTTTTTGGTGTCTGCTGTAATTTCTTGTAGTAGAGCAGATCCTCCTCTGTACAGCAGATGACTGCTGTAAACTGATCGGACGTGCGAGCCGCTCGCACCGCTCTCATCGTTGCTTGAAGAGTATCGAATGTTTGTTTTTAGCTTCGGCCGGATGGTGTGTTGTTCGTTCTCCATTTTGTACTTAAGCTGTTACCGGCCGGCCATATGGACACACCGTCAAGCTGCAATGCGCTTTCTACTAACGAGCAAATGCAAACGAATCGGTGCGTCCGATTTGGCATCGGAGCTGTTAAGATTTAGACACCCCCATTTTGGACTTTTTTAAAAAATAATTACTAAAATATTCTTAATTAATTAAATAACCATCAAGTCATAATATTTAAAAATATAACCATCAATCGACACCTGAGGTGCCGATTTGGGAAGTAATGTCCAAATCGGCACCTCAGGTGCCGATTTGGAAACATGAGGGATGGACATGCAAATTGCCCAATGAGTTTGCCCAAATCGGCACCTCAAGTGCTGATTTGGGCATCTCATTGGGAAATTTGCATTTTCATAATTTGGATCATTTGTATTCACATCCCCTCGTTTGTTATCAATATTTTTTTTCAACTAACCTCTTTTATTATCGAAAGTAGAGCATTACCACAAGGATATAATTACATTCGAATGGTAAATGCATATACTTTTTATAATTTAATAATTCTTTTCAAAATGTTATATTTTTAGTTATAATGATTTTCCTTCATTATATTATATTAAATTTTTTATTATAATTAATAATATGTATACTTATAATATAATATATAATTAAATCCCTTAATATTAGGCATATGGATTTTCAAAATTATAATATAATATATAATTAAATCCCTTAAATCTTCTAATTAATAATATTGATCACATAATATTTAGACAATAATAATACAATATATGTACCATTACAAAGTCTTCGGCCCAAAAAACCAAAGGTGAAGTCTTCAACATACATCTACCTTAGTTTTTTGGGCTAAGACTTCGTATTCCAATTATATGATTCCTAAATGACATTGATTTTTATTCGATCATACTCGTATCCGATCTTTAGTCGATCAATATTCTTATTCACTTTTTATTCGATTCAGATTTAATTCAATGAACATTTTATACGAATTCATATCCAATTATATGTTTCCCTAAATCTTCATCCTGACTCATATCCGTACGTAAATTGTTACTCCTATTCGATATAGACAGTGTGAATATGGATATGAAAATTGACATATCTGATATGTATCCGATCCTTTTTCATAGTTAATCAGCGTTGATCTGACCACTCTAGAATTAAATTGAATAAGTAACAATTATTATGTATAAGTATAATTAATTAGAATAAAGGATTTAATGTATAATATAATAAAGGAAAAGAATTATAATAAAACTTAAAATTTTGAAAAGAATTATTTAAATAATAGAAAGGATATGCTTATACCATTCGAACGTAATTATATCCTTGTGGTAATGCTCTACTTTTGATAACAAAAAAGGTTAGTTGAAAAAAATATTGATAAGAAACGAGGGGATGGGAATACAAATGGCCCAAATGATGGAAATGTAAATTTCCCAATGAGATGCCCAAATCGGCACTTGAGGTGCCGCTTTGGGCAAACTCATTGGGCAATTTGCAAGTCCATCCCTCGTATTTCCAAATCTGCGCCCTCAGGTGCCGATTTGGACATTACTTCCCAAATCGGCACCTCAGGTGCCGATTGATGGCTATATTTTTAAATATTATGACTAGATGATTATTTAATTAATTAAGAATATTTTAATAATTATTTAAAACCCCCCCCCCCCCATTTTCTCCAGATTTAAGCAAAGGTTTGAAAAAACCGAACCCCAATCCAAATCGTTTAAGTTCGGATTCTGGTCTGACCAGGTCTAACAAGAAATGTAAACGGATTGAATCAATGATGACATCAGCACCTTCTTTACGAGGGTGTTCGTTTGAAGAATAACTCCAAAAAAATCATGCTAAAAAATCAACGTTATTATCGTACTATTCATATTTAGCTATCCATATCTACATCATACTCCACACAATGCATATAAAAAACCAACTTCTCCTATTTAGAGTAAATTTCATCCTCGCATTTTACGTATCTCCATCAGCTTGGGAATAAGTATGGGTATTGAGATCACATTTCATTTTCTCTTTCTCGAGTAGCTTCTTCTATGGTAAGGCTTTTCCATAGGAATTTCACCAAAGGTATTTTCTTCGTTCGTAAATCTTGAACCTTTGACATCAAAAAATTATACTGGAACTTCTTCATAGGAAAGGTCCTCCTTCAATTGCACTTCTTGCGTTTTGATAACATGAGATGGATCCAAGATGTACTTTCGAAGGGTAGAAATATGAAAGACACCATGTATCTTTGCCACTTCAGGTGGCAAGGATACTTGTTTTAACTAGTTTGGAAATCAGATAAATTTTAGACACGGTACACGCAGCTTAGTATTCCAACCTTATATTGAAGTAATGTGATGCTTAAAATTTTATGTATGGTATAAAAATCTTAGTTTTCATATTTAAATATAGTGAACGTTATGATACAACTGGAGGATTCTCAGTATTCAGTTACTTTGTAATTGTGTAAAAGAAGTTCGCATGCTTATTATAAAAGCTTTTATGTGATGATATGATATAGATGTCATATACTTAATTTTCAGCTTATAGTTATGTTTTTTATGAATAAAAAAGAAAGAATATAGATATAATGAACATCACATTCTCTTAGACAATTCATGAACCAGCCATTAAATATGATGATTATGTCATTAGATATGACCCTAAAATACGTCATTAGATAAGACAAATCCATTAGATACGGTGACCATGTACCATGGCTAAAACTTGCATGATTTCCAAACTAGTTACAATACATACGATCTAAAGATAGTTACAAGTTTTAACATTTGTGATCAAAATATAGGTAAATACTGAAAATAGTGCTTGAGAGATCACTCACCTTCAACTTAATATTTATGCCTCTTAACAAGTGTATCTCGATCCACCAATCAAAATATATTCGCCTCCTTTGAAGTAGAAAGGAAATTAATGTATAGATTATGCTAACCCAAGTTTATGCATGCATGTGTTGGCCTATCAAAAGATATGAGCATATCTTCTTTCCTTAAAAGTTAATGTTTCCTAAATATATTTCAGTAGTTTTTCCTTGTAAAAATCCATGTTTATGCTGCATGTATTGGCCTATCTAAATATACGATCTCTTCTCTCCTTAAAATGTAATGATTCTATAGAATGCATGCCTTAAGAAGTTCCGATACAAGTTTTAGATTCCAAAGTTCAAGAACTATGGACTAAGAAGATACATTTGGTGAAAATCCTATGAAAAAGCCATTCTATAGAAGAAGCCACTTGGAAAAGAGAAGATGAAATACGATCTCAATATTCACACTTATTCCCAAGCTGACTGAGATACACAAATTTCAAGGATGAAATTTTATCTAAGGGAGTATTATGACATCCTCATACTTAAGAGATATTAAAATTAAAAATGTTTGATTACGAATAGACATGTGACTTTTATTTTTAAATCTTATTACAGTGTTATAGCTATAGAAGTGGTACATAGAAGTTCTCTTCTCAAACTAGTGTTATAACTATAAATGCGAGGGAGAAATTCATCCTTTTGAATCCAGTATTCTCAAACTAGTATTCGGGTTTGTTTATAATATACACATAGGTTTCTTTTTCTAGAATTGTTTATTAAGGTTGGTTATATGTACACAATGGAGTTGATTTCATGTCATTTGGAGTTAACATGAATTTATTGAAAATGTTTAAAGTTTGTAAAATATATACAATCATTAATACATCGGTTTCAACTCTTTATTTTTATTTTTTATTAACTTCACTTTTTGAACTTATTTATAAGATATAATATACATCTAGTCTTATTTCTTCAATGATTTTTATTATATTATTATTTTTTGTGGTTTTTTATGTTATTTTTACCCATGAATTAAGAGAAAATATTTGTATTAAGTAGATGAATCACATATTATCAACCTGTGATCCAACAAGTACTGTTGTTTCGTGAAGGGCCCATGGGGTTCTTAGTGGACAGAAGACCCATCAACTAGTGTTGATGCCTTTCACCTATGCCTTCTTATACTTGTGGTTCATAAGTAATATGTTTCAGCTACTCCTCCTTAGCTTTAGCATTTACAACATCAACAAAGACTATTAAGTAATGTACATAGTAAAAGGATCACATTTATTATATATATATATATATATATATTACAAGGATTCAATGGGACTGCCCTGCCTCATTTTCGGTATTTTTTTAAAATATCATCATGTATATTCATTTAAGTATCCCTCTTATATGTCATTCGAATTTCGTCAGAAACATAGACTCTTACACCCTCTGTCTAGAACGGGTCGATTACAACAATGTTTAAACCTTTAAAATTACTTGTTCTAAATAGAGGGCATATGAGTCTTTGTTTCTAACGAAATTCGAATAGTATATTGGAGGTATATATATATATATAGAGAGAGAGAGAGAGAGAGAGAGAGAAAATGGAGTATGCACTGGTGGGTGCAGCCAACTGGCTACACCCGGCCATTTTTTCATTGCTTTTTTATTTTTTTTGAAAAAAATTTATGGGGATTTACTTAGTTTATTGTGTGGAATATGTTTTTCAAATTTCATGCAAAACAAACGCTCCTAGCATGCCCATCTAGATATGGTCAATTTCAATAATTCTGAAACCGTTAAAATGTCATAGCCTTGATGGAGATGATAGAAATGTCGAATTTAGTTGAAATTGGTATAATATTATGCTGATATATAGTGATTTAAATCCCCCTAGGTTTCATTTCAAAAACACAAAAAATCAAAGAAAAAATGACCAGGTGCAGTTAGTTAGCTACACCCGCCAGTGCAGCCTCCCAACCCTCATATATATATATATATATATATAGGGGGGGGCACTTCAAATGAGGTGGGTTCTCACCGATATTGTGGTGAGCCATCGAGCAGATTCGTCAGATCTCAATCTGACGGTTGCATCAAAAATCTCATCCAAAAGGGCATTTTCGTCAAATTGATTTCATTAATTTTGAGTTTCATTTAATTGTTTCAAATTTCCATGCTAAGCTTTTCTTGATTTGGTATTTTCATAAATGCCTTTAATGGTTAATTTCCGATTTTTTTCCAAACGATCTGAAATCAACCACGGCTTTGTAAAGTACAACGGGTTTTTGTAAAATATATTTCACTCTTTGTAAATTTTCATTAATGATTTCATTTTTATAACTGTAATTTCATTTTGTAAATGGTTGTATCAGTTTTGTAAAATGTGTACATTCATTTTGTAATTCCAGCGAGTTTTTGTAAGATTATTTTTCCTCTTTGTAAGCTTCAACTTTTTTGTAATTGTGTATGTTTGTTTTGTAAAAAATCCGTGAATCTTTGTAACTGAATATCCTTCCTTTGTAAAATTCACACATATTTTCCACTGCATTAAAGTTCAATTGCCATACATGTTTTCGAGTCCTGCAAAATAGAGAAAAAACATTGAGATTTGTAAAAAAGGTATATAAATATGTAAAACTGAATATCAGTTTAGTAAAATTATTATACAATAATGTAACGGAATCTCCCTCTTTTGTAAGAACCTGCAAAATAATAAAGATGTAAACAAACATCAGAATTTGTAAAAAAACAAATCAAAATGTAAATATGAATGTCATATATGTAAAATAACTATATCAGAATGTAAATCCACGCCTCGCCTCCCAATAGGGGAGGGGTACCATCGTCGTTGTCTTCAACAGTCAAGAGGGAGGAGGCGGGCGGAGATCTCGACGGTGCTGGCCGCCTGTGACGATGAGGCGCGAGGTGGTCGGAGATGGGCACCTTGCAAAGGCGGCGGAGCGAGATGATGCGGCCGCACGAAGATGGTTGCACCGCTGGAGTTGCGCGGAGGCGGTCGACACTTCGGAGTCGGCAGCGAGGCACCGCTTGGAGGACGTGTAGGGGAGCGTGGCCTGACGGAGAGCGGGCGGGCGGTAGGGGTGCGAGCGAATCACGAGAGATGATGGAGGAGTGCCGTCGTCAATTAAGAGAGAGAGAGAGATAATGGAAATAATACAATGACTTACCATAAAAATAGGATTTATGGTTGTCACATTCTATATTTAGAATGTGACAATGACGAAAATGGGTTTTCAGCCATTAAATTAATTTAGTTAATGTATCATTAATTCCAGCCGTGAGATTAAAAATAGAAGGATGAGATTAAGGGTTCACTACAATATTAGTGAGACCCCGTCTCATTTGAAGTTTCTCCTATTATATATATATGAATATACATGGTATTATTTTTAAAAAAATAAAAAAAATTACGGGAAAATAGAGGCGTGGACAACCATGTTGACTGCCCCTAGGGGCAGCCCCATTTTCCCATTTTACAAATACATACGTATCACATATGCTTATTTCTTATTGTAGGAAGATATTAATAGCTACCAATATTCAGTTTGTTTTTATCTTTTCCTTCTTTCTTGATATTTGAGGCATTTCCTTTTATGATATTGAGGGGTACGGAGAAATGAAATTACAAATCAACTTAGTGGGTCCAATTGTCCTAAATGGTATATCTAAAGGGATATATTTTAGTGAATGATGATGGTGGAGAAGAGAAAATCAAGGTAATTAGGGCTGCATACTTTCAAGTTTCAACTCAAGAGGGTAAAGTTCACCAACATGAGAACAATGCATCGACCAACAAAGGATATGAGGATGAAGGACAAGGGGTTTATGGGAGACGAGATCGAAAGTAGATCTTCAGCTATGTATCCATCTTCTTCTTCTCGAAATCAAAATAAAATGATTGAAAGTATGCATGTTTTTATATATGTTTGTCAAATGTCATCTTGATCCAATACTTACAACTTATTCATCGTGTACGGTCAACATTTTTTAGATTATACTTATTTTTAGATATTTTCACTACAACAAACTTGGTCTACATCGACGATTAAGTAGGATCACTTGTCACATCTTCTATCGTTAAATTTATAGCAACGAACATTTTTCAGTGCTTGATTCTTGAAATTTGCAACATATATTGCATTAGCTTCTCTATTGTTAGCAACTAATCATATAACAAATTTTTTCGTTGATTTTTGCTTCTAGTTGTTGCTAAAAATAGCAATAATTAGTGTAATTTTTTAACTAAAAAGTCAGTTGATATCTGTCCTTTTAGCAAGTACGACAAAAGTCATTGACATCTAGGGCATATTTAGGAAATAATTACATCCATATATGTTAAACCTCAGAAGACTTGATCCAACAGATTTGGATCAGAAATACAACACAAGAAATCTTGAGCCAATCAAAGAAGGTCTAAAAAAAGGTTCCTAGAGAAGGCATTGATCAACTCTCCATCTTAATGTCCCAACAACCAAATGGGCCATAACCCCATGAGGGAGCATCACTTTCCATGGGATCCAAGGTTTATCAAGTTCATCTTCATCGAGAATCTTCAAAGATTACATGCAATAACCAAAGGAATTAGTAAAGAAATAGCATCTGTAACAATAGATAACTATCGTTACTTGAGAGTTAACAATGAATATGACATTTATTGTGAACTAAGAAATAAAAATTATTTTGCAATATTTCTTAATATCGGAAAATATGGAAGCAAATATTGAAAACTTTCGTTGTTGCAAGTTGATCTTGTTGTAATGATATATCTTAGATCGTTGAAGATTATTAAGTAATAAATAATATATCAATATGAAAGTTGATATAGGAATATACAACAAGCTATGTATGCTCACTGTAATAAAATTGGTCTATTGAAACGAGTAATTTAATATTCGTTATCATATCTTTCATATATATATATAATAACACAAATTAATTTGATGCTTGATTCTTTAAATGCTTAAAGAATATCATAAATTGATATATTGTCAGAAATGAATCATATAAGGTTTTGACTCTCTTAACAATATCATATAAATTTATATATGAATATTATTCGATGTTTTGAGTTTCCAAACAATATTTTTTTAATTTATTATCCATCATGCAAGGCATCAGCTATTGGCATAGCTATTGTTGTGCCATTTCTAAACTTGGCAAATTGCTGGTTCACACCAATAAGAGATGTTATTCTTTTTCAAAGAAAAAATACAGTAGAACAAAAATAATACTTTCAAATGATGTTAGGAAAACACATTGAATGTCGTAGAACGGAATTTATTCATTGATAATAAATAATTTGAGAACGTCTATAGAAAAGAAATATGGTTACCAAGCGGTTATCAAATCTGATACAAACTTTACATACATTTTCCTTTGGGTTAATTTCCTATAAAACTTGGTGATGGCGTGGATATATTACATCTGATCCCTTAGATCAACAATACTCGACACATTTTTGTAACAAGTATGCTTAACAAAACCTTTGTTAATATTTAAGCTTGTAGAAACCTCTTAATGATATAGTGGTAGTAGCAGTAACTCCCACTTTAAAAGGACAATGATTCGAATCCTCCCCCCTCCCCTTCGACCAGTAATATTTAAGCTTGCATATAGAGTTTATGTATCACACATACACCGCTTGCATATTTATTGCATATACATATTTGGAAAGTATAGGCATGTATCTCCAGGGAAAATTTTGCTCAGAATAGGTACAGTGCGAAACTATTTCACATAATGGTCATATATCGGTAAACGGTTTGTCGTGGTGCGGCAAATCATTTGACGTACCACATGGACGGACGAGAGGAGGTCAGGAACCCATATTTTCATCGTGGGTGCATGTTTTTGCCGTCCATGTGGCACGATAAACGATTTGCCAATTGCAGCAAACCGTTTGTCGTTCGTGACATATCAAGCGACGAATGATTTGTCGATATATGTCCATTCTTGAAAAATATTTTCAAGCTTTATCCATTTTGAGAAATATTTTGCAAAAGTTATACCTTATATGGGAATAACCCGTGCCCCTACTCGAGGAGCAGAATGTTGTGCAGGTTTATTTTTGCGAAATTAATTTCAACATTGAATGATTCTATGATTAATTTTATTGTTCTACATATCTAATCGAATCCCGTTTAAATTTGATATTTTACGTTATTTTTTTTATTAATGGTCAAATGGTTGGTCAGTTTTTATATTGATTTTAATTTCCATAAATGTTGACCTTTTCTTTGACCGTCAAGATAAATAAAAAACGGATTTAGGCAGAATTTTTGTGGGTGTGTAGAAAACTAATAAAAAAATTGCTTCTGGATTTTTAAAAATATTTTTGCAAAAAAAAACTAGTAGAGTAGAGGATTTGCTCCCACAACTCCAGCTCGAGAAATTGGAAAAAAAAATAGTGATCGCATACAATGGCGTCATTAGCTGGAGTCGTCATCACCATCATCATCATCCCGTTTCCGAATCGAGATATCACAATGTTCTCTAAACAGAAAGAGAGACGACGACGGGGTCCCTCCCCTTCGTTCTTCTTATCCACACGAGAGGGAAAGGGAACTCCTATTAAAGGAGTCCTACCCATGGAATGCTTCTCCCAACACTCGCGCACGACGCCAGCTTCTCCAACAAAGCAGGAGCGATCAGGGGCAGAGAAGCCATGTGTGGTGGGCAGATCACGTCTGAGCGCAAACACCAAGGCGGCGGTTGCCGGCAGAAGAAGCTGCATTCGAGTCCGAGCAAGCCACTCAAGCTCAAGTACGCGTACAGGGGCATCAGGAGGAGGGCGTGGGGGAAGTGGGCTGCGGAGATACGGGACCCCAAGAAGGGTGGGAGGGTGTGGCTGGGTACGTACCCCTCCCCCGAGGAGGCCGCCAGGGCCTACGACGCAGCGGCGCGGGAGATACGCGGCAGCAAGGCCAAGCTCAACTTCCCAGAGGAGGTGACCAACGCCGCCGCCGAGGCTGCGGTGGTGCTCGAGTCGTGTGGGGTGGAGGATCCCTGCCTGTGGGAGGGATTGGGAGGTGGCCTTCTGTTCGACTTCGAGCTCGACGGGATGTGGCTCGACGACTGTGATCCCTTCCATGCCCTGTTCTAGTTGCTCTTGTGTGCTCCTTCCCCGTCTCTGTTATTGGTCTCTGCTGTATATGACCTTGTCTTCTACAGTGTACACCGACCTCATCGTTGCTTGACGAGCATCTAATGTTTGTTCTTAGCTTCAGTCGTGTGGCGTGCGATTTATTGAGCTCCGATTATGGGCAGACCAGGTCCAACCGGAAATCTGTAGATCAGCTCCAATCGGCTAATGATGATATCAGCACCTCATTCGATCATGAGGAACTCTGGTCGGGCATAATTTTTTGATTGGACCGGTAAGACCGGTTTTTCAAATCAAGACGGGATTTTTACACTGGAAATCCTGTAAATTTTGTCAACTAGCTCCAGTGTATTTTGTACTTTAGGTTTTTACCAGTTGTGGCCTTCTGAAATATTGCAATATCAGTAAGGTCCTTTCATTTTTTGAATACCAGTTGAACTAAATCATGGTTTATACAAAATATGCTATAGTTAAGAGAGGCATAATAGAAAAAAAAACCACCTTCTCTTCTAGCCCTTCCTCCTCTGCCACCACTCATTTATCCTCCTCCGTCGCCACCCCCTTCTCCTCCTCCTCCATCAACACT